>WOXC01006742.1:0-688019 GCA_011680675.1 Gymnobelideus leadbeateri
GAACTGACTTTGAATCCTGATTGAAGCAAACTACTTGATCTTTTTCTTTTTCTTGTTTGGTTTTATTTCCTCTTTAACATTTTTCATCCCATTCTGGTACAATCCAACTTTGTAACCTGACTAATGTTTAATGTGAAAGTATTTGCAGATCCTATACTTGATTGTATGCTGTCATGGGGGAGGGAGGGAAAGAAAATTTGAAACTCAAGGAATTGTGTAATTGGATCTTGTAAACTAAAAGTAAACAAACAAATTAATAACCAAAAAAGAGTAAAAAACAAAACAAAATAAAAGAAAATTATTCAATGCACCCCACCCACCCAAAATCTACTTTCTTTAATCCTTTAGTGGTATTTTAAAAAATATTTGTATCGTTTCAAAAAAATAATTTTTAAATGTCACATCTTAAATGTAGTCATCTATTTTAAGTTTGTGGGCTTTTTCCTGCATTCAAAATTTAATGATGCAATATTGTGTCATGTAACCATAGAATATTGTATTATAAACAAGTCATCACATGCACATATTCCTGCTGATGTATGCTGGACTTCCCGACAATGTGAGACTCACACTTGCTTGTTAAGACCTGTAGTTGGACTTGACCATTTGGTTAGTTATAATTGCATTTTGTCTTTTTGTCTAATCACTATGACTTTAACTCAGTTACACAACAAATGAACCATGTACAAATAGTTTTCTTTTTTATTCTCTTCTCTTCCTTCCTTATGCTTCCAGTGCCCCCTTATCTTTATTCAACACCCCCCAAACTGCCCCACTGGATCATTCCAGCACCCCCCCTAGGGGGTGGTATAGCCCAATTTGGAAATCTATGCTTCTAGCACCCTTTTAATATTGGTGGAGGGTGGCACCAGGGTAGCACTTGGGCTGGCTTCTTGTCATCCCTCACTCTCAGTAAACTCCTAGCCTCCCTCATCAGACCTGTTGTTAATGATTTTTAGTGCCATTTCTTATAAATAAGTCATTGCTTATAATATAATGACGCTTATATTCGCCATCTAATTCAATCCAATGAGCATTTATCTGTCCTAGATAGTGAAAACATAAAGACAAAAAATAAAAATAAAGCAGTCTCTGACCTTGGAGTTTACATTCTAAGGGGGAGAAAAGCAGACCCAGGAAGCCAAATTTAGTAACCCACCCAGCATGTAGTGAGAGGCAGTAAGAGGAGAGAAAGAGCCTCAGGGTTTTGGTGGTCCAGAGGGGTGAGTTACCTCAGCCACATATATAAAAAGGTTTGCAAAGCTCTGCACCCTGCCTCCTTACACATATTACATACATTTCTACCAGTATATTTTAAATTTGTGCCCAGTATGTCCACCAACATATTTGAAAGAGAGTGTATCCTAAGATTACCAAAAAATGTAATGTAAATGTAAAATGTAAAATGTAAAATGTAAATGAAAGAGAGTGTATCCTAAGATTACCAAAAAATGTTTTATACCTACTGCTATTAAACCATCATAATAAATGGTTTTTCCTATAGGCTATATGTGTCTCTTGGCTAACTATAAAATGTAAGCTAGGGGAGTGGGGAGGGAGAGGGTCGAATCCAGATTCACTGGTCTACTTGCTGCTCCTCAAACACAACACGCCATCCTCCTCCTCCTCCTCCCTCATGTCTGGAAATTTCTGATTTCTCTGAATTCCTTCAAATTTCAGCTAAAATCTCATTGTCTACAGGAAGCAAAGTTCAGTCCTGTCTAACTCTTCATGACTCCTTTTGGGGTTTTCTGGGCAAAGATACTGAAGTGGTTCATTATTTCCTTTTCCAGCTCAAAGAGATGAGGAAATGAAGACAAACCGGGTTAAGTGACTTGCCCAAGGCCACACAGCTCATAAGTATCTGAGGCTAGATTTGAACTCAGGAAAATGTGTCTTCCTGACTCCGGGCTCAGTGCTCGTGCACTGTGCCGCCTAGCTGGCCCAAGGTAAGGCAACAAGCATTTATTAGGAACTTTGTGGCAAACAGTGTACTAAATGCTACAAGTATAAAAATCGAACCAAAAGAGCCTTCCCTCTGAGAAACTGACCCCATCTCTATCTTGGAGGCACAGTTATTTGCATGTTGTCTCTGGAATTAGAATGTGAGTTCCTTAAGAACAAAGGGAGTTTCTTATATTTCTGCGTGTCCCCGGAGCTTAACATAGTGCTTAATATATAATTAAATATATAATAAATAATAAATGTTTGTTGACTGACTGTCAATCTGTCAATAAGAACTCATTAAGGGTCTACGATTTATTAAGCAACTGGAAGTGTAATAATCGTAAAAGATGACAGGATCAAGGGTATGCCCCTGTGTGTGACTGGGGTGGAGTGGAGGAGAGGCTCATAGGAACTGAGGACAATGCAGAATTGGGAAGTGAAGGTATTTCTTAGAACAAGAGAAAGAGTCTGTATGGAGAGGAAGACGGCAAACCAGGCTCTGAATTCATTAAGAAAAGAGGGGAAATGTGCAAATAGCCTGCAGAGGTATGTGCACATACTAAGGCCATGCATGAATAGGACGCTGTACACATTTATACAAAACGATTCTTTGGAAGCTGCATGGGACAGATGTGGGAGCCCACCCTGTGTATCAGTCCCCGCCCATGTCCACGGCCGTCCTTGAGCAAATACACTCACTATTCTTCTAGGTGCTCAGTGTCTGCCCTGTATATATCAGTATAGACCCATATTCCAAATGCTCCCAGGAGGATGTGGCTACCAGCGCGTGAAGCTGCACTCTCCACTCTGGGACAGCTCTGACCCTTGAGAGTCCCTCCTCACATCCGGCCTTAATGTGCCTGTCTCCTGCTTCTACAAATTTCACTTCTCTCTGATCTGCCCTATGGGGTGAACAGGGTCTGTCTGATCCCTTTCCTAAATTGGATGATCCCAGCTTTTCTGTTGGACCTTAAGCCTTCTCTGAGGTTCTGTGAATCTGTCTGTGAATTGAGGGCCTCGGAATGGGTGTGGCTTAGTCATTCCTCCTTCTAGCTCCAGTTTCTGTGCTGTAAGGCAGATGCGGGTGGAAGGGATGAGGCCTGTGGGGCATAGGTTGGGTCTGACTACCCCTCACCCACACAGTCCCTCCTCTGGAGCCTGGCCCCAAGGAGAACAACTCTCTCCTGGCATTTGCCACCCACTCCCATCACACTCCCTCTGGGCTAAATGTGGGCAGGTGTTTCTCCATTGGCATTCAGTCCTCCCTCCTCTTAATCAAAAGATATTCCTGGAGAGGGAAATGTCATCTGGGGCTAGCCTGGGCCAGCAGAGGAGAAGCTTTATGGGAAATTCCCAGGAACCCCGACTTACTGGATGCATTTGGAAAGAACCTCAGAGGCTGTCTTTTACAGATGAGGAAACTGACATTCAGAATGGGAAGGATCTTGCCTGAGGTCACACAGACAGTATCAAAGGTGGGATTTGAACTCAGGTCCTTAGGCTTGCTCTAACACCAAAGATGGGGAAGAGTAAGGGATGGCCCCCCTCCCAGGGTGAGAGGTAAGAAATTATTGATCTTTACTTGCTGTGTGACCCTGGGCAAGTCACTTAACTTTTGTTTGCCTCAGTTTCCTCATCTATAAAATGGGAATGTTAATAGCTCTTACCTCCCAGAGGATCAAATGAGATCATATCTGTAAAGTGCTTAGCACAGGGCCTGGAATATACTAAGTGTTATATAAAAGTTAGCTGGGATTATCATAAAGACATTTGCCTTCTTAACTTCAGGTAATTGAAATAAAGTGAGGGTTGTGTGGGTATTTAGTATCTAAGTCACTGCCATTGCACTGATAATTACAGAGGACCTCCTTTAACCTCATTTGCTTTTAAGAGATGGTCCCCAGCCCTCTGCTCCCCCCAGTGGACTAGACCCTGACCTCCCCACTCCTACCCTGACAAAAGGGATCCAAAGTGAAAGATGAAGTGAGGGTAGGCTGGGAATGAGGAGGGGGGCCTTCAAGAGTCAGACAGAGAAGCAATGGAGGCAAGAGGGAGGAGACAGCGAGATAATAGGGAGGCAGGGGAGAGAGCAGAAGAGGATGGTGAGGGAGGCCAGTAACATGGGGGGAAATTCTGGATGGGAGTCAGCAGGAGCAGGGATGGGGGCAGGGAGGGGAGGAGGACCTCAAGCATGAAGATGGGGAAATGGTGAGCTCATCACCGCTCTTCTGCCCCCTTGTAGCCCTCTAAGGGTGTCAGTCAAAGTGGGGAACAAGGTCTGGGGCAGAAGGTAGGGATGGGTGACTGCTAGTGGGTGACCCCCTGTATGGGTCAGAAGACTACTCACCCAAAATGACTCAAAGACTTCTCAAAGTAGAAGCAAAAACTTTATTACTCTCTTTCTCGAGAAAGGGCGTCCCCAAATTCAACAAGAAAGTCAGAAGGCAAAAGCAAGATTATAAAGCCCTAATGTGGGGATTCCACACCTTCTCCACTGTCCCACCTTACCATTGGTTGGTAAGGCAAGCTCACAGTCTTCTTATTAATGCCAACCAATCGGCACAAAGCCCTCTCCATTCATTAACCTAATTATTACTAATGAGGCTCTAATTTTGTTACATAACATACATAATACATGAGGTCCACTACACAAGCACAGTAACAACCTCAGAATACTGAATCCCCTTCAGTCCAACTTAGATGTGTCCTTATCTGGGCCCCAGTGTCCCAAGGCCACTGTCTGCTTTCTGATTAGTCAAGTCCACCTGCTGCTGCCAGCTCCCTTTATTCTACATTATTTCATTTTTAGTATTATCTAGGAGTTCTCTGGAAACTGGCAACCCACCTTCTTCCCAAGGCTACTGCCTCAACTCTTCCCAATCTTGTTTCAGCAATTCTTGCAGTTCTATAGAAACTTAACCCTTTGCTACCTCTCACACTACCATTCCTTTCCCCAAACTAAAAACACCTCTAATCTGGTCTCAATAGTTAATCCAATCAATTGTATTAATACTCAATAGCTCTTACATTACCTTGAAATACACAATGACCTAATATATATATATATATGGGGAAACGATATGGAACTTAGTTACAAAATATGAGGAAGTAATAAGAATGTGTATAGGACGTTCAGAATGGGGAAACTTCCCTGCAAGCTATCCCTCACCCCCCCAGGGGTGTTCAGGGTGGGGGCGGAACAGCTGTTGGCAGTGGGGAGTTGACATAGACAATTATAACTTGGTTTTGCCCAATTGTTTATAGTAAAAGTTTTTTTCCAAACGATATGTGTGGTGCACATGAGTGGTCTGCTGTGGAGCAAAAATAAATTACTTTCTGAGAAGCCTGGATTCCAGTGAGAAGTGGTTAAGAGGAAGGGAAGTTAGCAGGGGCTGACGACACAGGGAATGTTTGCATGTTGGGACACTCTGGGACTGGGAGAAAAAGAGGGAATCGTCTGCTAGGAGGAGGAGCAGGACGACGAAGACGAGGATGAGGAGCAGAGGCCCTGTGGTCCTGCCTCCCCCCACAGCAGGAATGCCCTCTGTAGGGAGCAACCTTGGCAGGGACCTAACCATCCTGGGGAAGTGAAAGGGGCAGCCATGATGAGTTAAGGGGGAAATGAAATTTCCCGGAGTCTAGGAGAAGGGCTTTACCAAGAGGAAGAGAGGGGGAATACAAGCAAAGCACAGACATCTGCTCTGGGGAGGTGGGATGGCTGGACTCAAGATTCAGAGCTGGGACAGACCTTAGCAAGGATCTCTCTCTTGCTTTCATGGACTTGTTTTTTAAATCTTTTGACAACTAAATTTCAATATGATTATAGTTTTCTTTGTAATCTTATCTACTTATTTTAATTTAATTAAAAATATGATTCTGTGAAGGGATCCAGAGGTTTCAGCAGACAGGCCCAAGGGGACCAGGACACAGAAAATGTTAAGGACCCCCTGTCTTATTGGTTGGATCAAAACCTCCTCATTTTGTAGATGAGGAAACTGAGGCTCAGGGAAAGCCTTAGTGACTTAACCAAGGTCAGAAAAAGTAATAAATTGGACAGACCAGAGATTCAAACCCAGGTCCTCTGCTTCCAAAATCACCGTCCTTCCACTACACTAGGGGGTTTGTCCATAGGAAAAGGCTGGACCAGGGGAATGTTATACACATAACTGGCCTAGTTTTTAGCACATCTGACAAGTTCCCTCCTGTTTGACCTGTGGACAAGATGGGGAGATACAGCTTAGATAACAATATATTTAGGGGAACTCAAAATTGGTAGGAGGCACAGCAGAAAAAGTGATCAATCTGGAGTCAGGAAGACCTGAATTCAAATCCAGCCTCAGACCCTTACTGGCTATACATCCCTGGGCAAGTCATTTATCTTCTGTCTGACTCAGTTTCCTCAGCTGTAAAATGGGTATAATAATAGCACCTACCTCCTAGGGCTGTTGTGATGATGAGATAACATTTATAAAGTGTAAGTCCTCACTATTATTGTTATGAGAATGGTTGGACCAGTTCATTATGAACCTGTATGGAGGTGTCTCTGGTGGAGTGCCCCAAGGATCTATCTGTCTTTGGTACTTTGCTGTTAAACTTTTTCTAAAAAATAAATTAATGGAACAGCTAGGTGGCAAAGTGAATAGAGCACCGGCCCTGGAGTCAGAAGGACCTGAGTTCAAATCCGGCCTTAGACACTTAACATGAAAAAAAAACTAGCCATGTGACCTTAGGCAAGTCACTTAACCCCAATTGCCCCCCCATAAATTAATTAATTAATTAATTGATTAATTAATTTGTTAATTAATTAATTAATGACTTGAATACAAGTATAGATGGCACCCTGATCACATTTGCAGATGGTGCAAAGCTAGGACACATATGTAACACATTGAATGATCAAGGAAGGATCCAAAAGGAAAGGGTTAAAATTCAGTCCTGGCTGCCCTCCTAGAGACTCAGCTTTCAGTGACACTCCCAGAGAACAGCCACCTCAGTCCTCTATGGCCAGAGAGAGCTTGGGTAGCCAGGGGAAGGAGCTAACTTGAAGAATAGAAGATAAATGTGGGGGACGTGTCAACTGTCCTCAAGTATCTGGGATTAGACATTATCTAGTTGGCCCTGAAGGGCAGAATTAGTGGTGAGATGAAGCTCCAAAAAGGCAGGTTTAGTCTTGAAATGAGGAAAAATCTTCCTAACAATTGTGCCTGTACAAAAGTAGCACGAGCAGCCTCAGGAGTTCTTGTCAGTGGAGGTTTCCAGACAAAGAATGACAGTATATTTCGATGCCCATTTGTATGGGCATGATGTAGCTGGGATCCATGGTCCTGTACCAGTTGGATTGGACGGCCCCTGGTGTCTCCTCCCACTCTGAGACTGTGAGAAGTGGGGACCTGCTGAGGGGAGAAGGGCCCCCACTCTCACCCTCACTCCCTCAGTCACTGTAGCCTCGGCCCCCAGACCAGGGTTATGAGACCAATGGTGGTGAGATGTAACCAGTCCTTTCACAATACAAGTCCTTGGCTGCCATGCCCAATGACTCTCCCAGGATGAACATAGGCTCTTTTTGAGGAACTCGATGGAGAAGGGAGTCGGAGTGCCCCAGCCTCTTCCTCCTCCTCAGCCTTTCCAATGACTGTTGCCATGGAAACCATGGTCATCTCCAGCCTTGATCAACTTGGCTTTCCTGATCCTCAAACTAGCAAATGCCCAAACTCTGCTCCTCACAAGGGAGCCGTGCAGGCCAGTTTCCACCACCTGAACCTTCTGGATCAGGGGTTCTTCACTTGAAAAATATTCTGACATCTGTATTTCAATATGCTTGCTTTCTTTTGCACTCTCTCTGCTAACTTATTTCCTGCCTTTAATAGCATGATTCTGAGGAGCCCATAGGTTTCACCACAAAGTCAAGACCCTGAGTTCTAGATAAAAAATGTGGTCTTTGGTGAAGTCATTGGCATTACTGTTGTGTTTGCTCCTCCTCCTGTCTCTTCTCCCCATGATTTCATCCCAGAGAAACTCAGCCCTGCCAGGGCCCCTCTCCCTTTGCCTAGCGCATCCACTGAGCCCTGGAAAACCTCTTCCAGTCTCTTAATGCCAAATCTCTCCTTCCTTCCTTCCTTCCTCCTCCTCCTCCTCCTCCTCCTCCTCCTCCTCCTCCTCCTCCTCCTCCTCCCTCTCTCTCTCTCTCTCTCTCTCTCCCTCCCTCTCCCCCCCTCCCTCTCTCCCTCTCCCTCCCTCTCTCTCTCTCCTTCCTTCCCTCTCTCTCTCTCTTTCTCTCTCTCTCTCTTTCTCTCTCTCTCTCCCCTCCTCCCTCCTCTCTCTCTTCTCTCTTCTCTTTCTCTCTCTCTTTCCTCCTCCTCCCTCTCTCTCCCTCCCTCTCCCTCCCTCTCCTCTCTCTTTCTCTGTCTCTCTCTGTCTCTCTCTGTCTCTCTGTCTCTGTCTCTCTCTCTGTCTCTCTGTCTCTGTCTCTCTCTCTGTCTCTCTCTCTATGTCTCTCTCTCTGTGTCTCTCTCTCTCTCTCTGTCTCTCTCTCTCATTTTTTTGCCTGATTTCTTATTTTAGAGCTCACCCTTTCCCTCTGAGCCACATAGACCTAGTTTCTCTAGATGACACTTCGTTCCTGGACACTCTCTCCATGGATGATGGCTACTTACCTCAAGCTGCAAACATACTGGGCAAGTCCGATTGGCACATTCCTCGAGCTCCCCACCATCACTCCTAGATCTTCTCTCTACTGCTATCATTTAGCAAGCTCACTAGCCTCAGACACTTACAAGCTGTGTGACCCTGGGCAAGTCACTTCACATCTGTTTGCCTCAGTTACCTTATCAGTAAAATGGAGCTAATAGCACCTATCTCCCTCAGCTTCTGTGAAAATCACATGCTAAGGGGCAGCTAGGTGGCACAGTGAATAGAGCACTGGCCCTGGAGTCAGGAGGACCTGAGTTCAAATCTGGCCTCAGACACTTAACACAAAAACTAGCCAGGTGACCTTGGGTAAGTCACTTAACCCCAATTGCACTACCTTCCCCCCTCCAAAAAACAAAAAGAAAAATAAAAAAAAATAAATAAATAAACCAAACCACATGCTCTATTTGTAAAACACTTTATAAACCTTAAGGTTCTATATAAATGCTAGATATTACCACCACCATCATCACTAACCAATACTGTCTTATCTGTGTCCCCCCGACTCCTGGTCCAACTCCTTGGTTCTCCAGTCCAGAGAGCCCTGGATCTGGAGTCCAGAGGACAGAGGTCCAAATGCCAGTGCTGTCGTCTGCCTCTCTGGGTCTGTTTCTTCATCTGTAAACTGTAGGGGCTGGACTCCATGGCATATAACACCCAGCTCCACTCTAGACCTGTGCTCACCAAGAGAAAGAACAAGGGAGGAAACCTACTATGTGCCAGGCACTGTTCTCCGCACTTTACAAAAATTACCTCACTTTGTCCTCACAACAGCCCTGGGGGGAGGGGCTGCTATTACCCTCGTTTTATAAATGAGGAAACTCAGACCAACAGATTAAGAGACTTGCCCCACCAGGAAGTGTCTGAGTCAGAATTTGAACTCGGGTGCTCTGAGTGGAGGCCCAGCCCTCTGCAAAGTCAGCCTCCCTTCTCTCTCAGCAGCTGGCTCCTCTCTAGCCCAGCTCTTGTCCTCAGGCTTGAGGACTTCAACACTTAGGCTGCTGTCCCCCTGAATACCCTGGTTTCCCAATTCCACCTCCCCAACTGTTCTGCCCCCCATGTCTGCACTCAGTTATCTGCAGGCAGATCTCCACATGACCTCCACATGCTCCTCCTCCACCACACCAAATTCTGATCTCCCTTCTCTGATCATTACCTCCTGTCCTTCTATCTCTGCCCAGACTCACTGTTTTGAGTTCTTAGCACATGATTTGTAAACTCAGGTTTTTTCAGTCATGTCTGACTCTTCAGACACCCCCATTTGGGTTTCTCTTGGCAGAGATTCACTATTTCCTTTTCCAATTCATTTTATAGATGAGGAAATTGAGGCTAAAAGGGTTAAGTGACTTGCCCAGGGTCACACAGCTAGTAAGTGTCTGAGGCCAGATTTGAACTCAGAGAAAGATGAGTCTTCCCAACTCCATGGCCAGTACTCTATCCACTGCACCACATCATAGGCATTTAATAAATGTTCATTAACTGACTCAAGTCTAGTCTGTCCTCATCCTTTATAGCCTGCATTTTCTCTATCCCTCTCTCTCCTCCCAGGCCAGGCTAGAGCTCCAGCCTCATTTTAATCACAATCTTGACCCTGGAATCTTAACCCCCAGCTCAACCTTGCACTGTCCACCACCTTGGAGTCCCATGCCCCATCATTCATGCCCTGTCAACCCCTAACGCTTGGACCACTTCAATCATCCCCCTTTCATAGTCCTCTTACCTAATATGCTGAACACTGCCAAAGGTAATTGTGGTACCACACCAACTGACACTGTTGCTTAATGTCCACTGGACCCTCACTATTACCACTCTTAAGTTTATTCTTGTCAAGATACTATTAGGAGATACCCTGTTTTCCAGAGCTAAGGCCCAGGAAGCAAGCTGTGCCCTGAACTTGGCATAACCACAGTCTTTCGGGCTCACCCTCTGAAACTCATGGTCCCTGAGCTTGGGCAAGCACCAACAGACCCAGACATGAAGCCCTGCTGTGAACAGCCTTTTTGTCACTAGACAACCTGGCCTCACTGCTGCTGTTGTGCCTGTGTGATTTTTTGTCTAGCCACAAGTATATAAAGTATATGCTTGTTTGCAGATAAAGTTTGACTGTTTATCTAGCCACAAGTATATAAATCAAGATTCAGCCCCACTGCCTTGGGTCCCCCACTAGGGGTGGGGCTCATGTGCCCTTGCTTAAAAGCCATTTTCCTCACTTTGAAATTAAACTTTTGTTTGATTCCTGACTCTTCTGTCTCTAGCCTGTTCTGTTCAGCTCTGGCCATCCACAGGTTAGAGGCCAGTTCAGTCTGGCTGACATTCTTCACTATCGTATTTCCTACAAAGGCTGTGGGGGACTATAATGGCAGGCAAAGTAGTACTTTATTGCTTGTTTCAGCTATTCAAGTGCCTCTGAGTCTCACCTTTGATTATATCAAGAATCTGTTGGAAACATCATGCTGCCCCTAATAGGCCTAAGGGAGTTTGAAGACCTTCCCTGACCTTAATAGGCTCCAATCACATGGAGCCCACAGTGGGAGGAGTTTGCCAAAAGAGCAGAACAGGAAGGATGGAATAGGAAGGAGCAGAGCAGAGAAAAACTCAAGCACAGTTGGGAGAGAGCAGAGCTAAGAGAGAGGTGATGTCAGCACTCTGTAGAACTCTGTCTGTTGTTCTTAGACACAAGTCCTAAAAGAGGACTGAAAGTGGACTTTACTGTTGAGTTGTGTTACTTTGTCCAACAGAAAGTGAATTGAGATGATAATGTCATTAATATGTGTAAATATTGTTTTAGCTCTGTTCAACTTTGTCTTCCTAGAAACAGAAACTGCAAAGGGCTTGGAGTGGAGCAGTTCCTGTGAGTTGAGAGATAGAACCAGAGCCAAGAGCTGCCTATGTGTGAATCCAGGCAAGAGCTGGGAAGGGTCAGCCTGTGAAAGAGGAGCGGTGGGGTTTATAAGTCAGCCTAGAATTAAGATGAAAGAAGACCTTGCTTGAATACTCTGTATTGACTGATGATAGCGTAACTTACTGTGACCTAGGTGTGGATGGTGTTTGTACTTTCTGCTACCTCTTAAGGATGATTGGAAGTCAGTCTAGAGTCAAGATGAAAGAAGAATTTACTTGGACACTCTGTATTGACTGAGGAAATTGTGATTTACTGTGACCTAGGGGTGGATGTTTAAGACTATGTGGCCATCTTAGTGATAAAGCTGTTATGTTATATTGTGAATGTTGTGCTTTAGTTTCTTGAATATTATGCTTTAGTTTACTATTGAATAAATAGAGAGTTCACTATACTATGTGATTAGGTTCTTACAGTTATTCACAGCAGCAGTCCTCAGTAGAGCTGCTCATGATTGACTTTACAGGGACTGGCTATTTCACTGGTCTAAACCTTCACTCTCCTCAATCACTCATTGTCACCCCAGCTCTTCTCTGTCTCATCAGTAGATGTGTAACCCCTTTACTGAAAAAACTGAGGTCATCCAGTTGACTTTCTTCTTCCACACTGGCAAAACCTTCCACTCATCTTTTCTTCCTTCTTTCCAAAGACAAGATGGCAGATCTTTGTCCTCCACTTGAGTCTATTGCTTTCCAACTCCTCTGGGAAGCTGTACCTTATCTCAGGCCACCAAAACATTGACCTAAGAGAAGTTAAGGCAACAAATCAAACATTTATTATGTACCTACTATGTGCCAGGCTCTAAGCGAAGTACTGGGGATACAAAGAAAGACAAAAACAATCCTTATTCTCACCTAGCTGACAATCTAATGAGGGAGAAAACCTGCAAACAACTGTATAAACAAGATATATACAGGATAAACTGGAGTTCATCTCTGTAGGAGGGCACTCACATTAATGAAAAAGTCTGGGCATTTTCATTGACTGCCCCCCATGTAGGGGGAGGCTCTCCCTTCTCATCCCTGTCTCCTGGCCTCCCTCCCTTAGTTCAAGGCCCACCTAAGTCTTTGCCAAATCCCTCTTAATTAGACTGAGAGCTCCTTGAGAGCCAGGCCTGTCATTTGCCTTTATGTCCCTGGGGCTTAGCACAGTATCTGGATTGCAAGGAAACCACATTATACTGAAATACAGCTATCAAAATACATTTTAAGGAAAACCAAGTCCACCGATCCCCGATGAAGAACTCTAGGATGAATCCAGTCTCCTCAGCTGAGCCTACAACCTGCTCCAACCTACCTCTAGAGCTTTACCTTATTTCATTTCCCTTCATATAGTCTATGTTCCATCTCAACTCCATTGTCTTGTCTCTAGACTTCATACTCAATCTCCCACCTCTGTGCATTTGCATCTATGAAGCCTTCCCTGACACACACCTTACCCCTTCCTCCTCTAATGATTTATTATCTCTCCACATATTATATTCTCCAGGAGAATGCATGCTCCCTGAGGATAAGAGCTATTTAGTTTTTAATCTTTGTACCACTGGTGCTAGAAATAAGGCCTTGTATACAGCGGGTACTTAATAATTGTTTATTGCATAGTAATGATCTTACATTGACTCATCTGTGCATATGCCCAACAAATACGGGTTTAAACAATACTGATTTCACAAACATGATTTCTTCCCATTTTGCCTGAGATTGAGAAAGCTAGAAATCTTACCACCCCTTCATAGAAGGGGTGGGAGGGGAGGAGGGAAGTAGCTGGAGACTCTTATTTTGTTACTGTGATTCCTGCTATACATATCAGGTCTATGGTTAGAATTACCCATTTTATAGGTGAGAAGACTGAGTCTGGGACAGGGTAGAATGGGAATGGGGCACTCGATAATAATAAATAGCAGCTCAGGCATCAAGGCTGGCTGCATGCTTGGAAGGCATGGCTTCTCTGGCCCTCACAACCATGTGAGGTAGGTGCTATCCATGAGGAAAGGAAGGCTCAGAGAGACAGATTAACGCCCTGGTCAATATATCACAGATATCACAGGGCTAATAGGTGTCTGAGACAGGGCTTGATGCCAGGTTATCCTGACTCCAAGTGCGTCGCACCATCTGTCCATCCACGACATTTGCCTGCCTCTCACAAAGCAGACAAATATTGCATCCAGAGCTGGTCCATTGTTAGTGTGCTCTGTGTGCTTCAGGAGTGGGGGGTGGAGGGAGGGGGAGGAGGGAAAGGTGCAGAGAGGGAAGAGGCAGCCAGTGCCCCTCCCCCTGAAGGCTCCCAGAGCTGTCCAGAACACAGACGTCTAGCCCATCCACTGCTGAGGTCAGGACCAGGGAGAGGAGGGGTTATCCCAAGGACTCCCAGCCTCAGTCTTTCTGCCACCAGGGGCACCTAAAACAGTGTGCCCTGACATCAACGGACATGCAGTGGAGCTGAAAGTCCACCATGGATGGAAGAAAGCCTTGACCTACTCCCCAGGCAGTATGAGGATGGTATCTGCTCCAATGGAGGGCTGAGGCTAGTGGTGGGGAGGTGAGGGCATGGATGGGCCAGAGAAATGGGAGAGCTGGAGAGAAGCCTTAGACTCATGCTAGAGACAGATGGATGCATGGAGCCACAGAGAGGCTGGATGAGTTGTGCAAGGTCACACAGCAAGTCAGAGAAGTAGTAACACAGGTGTGCTCTAGCTCTCCTTTTCTCTCTCTCTCTCTCTCTCTCTCTCTCTCTCTCTCTCTCTCTCTCTCCCTCCCTCTCTCCTTTTCTCCTTTTCTCTCTCTCTCTCTCTCCTCTTTCTCTTTTCTGTCTCCTTCTCTCTCTCTCTCTCTCTCTCTCTCTCTCTCTCTCTCTCTCTCTCTCTCTCTTTCTCTCTCTCTCTCTCTCTCCCCTCTCTCCCTCCCCTCTCTCCTTTCTCCTTCTCCTCTCTCTCTCTCTCTCTCTCTCTCTCTCTCTCTCTCTCTCTCCCTCTCTCATTTTCTCCTTTTCTCTCTCTCTCCTCTTTCTCTTTTCTGTCTGTCTGTCTGTCTGTCTGTCTCTCTCCCTCTCTCCCTCCCTCTCTCCTTTTCTCCTTTTCTCTCTCTCTCTCTCTCTCTCTCTCTCTCTCTCTCTCTCTCTCTCCTCTCTCCCTCTCTCCTTTCTCTCTCTCCTTTCTTCCTCTCTCTCCTCTCCTCTCCTCTTTCTCTCTCTCTCTCTCTCTCTCTCTCTCTCTCTCTCTCTCTCTCTCTCTCTCTCTCTCCCTCCCTCTCTCCTTTTCTCCTTCTCTCTCTCCCTCTCTCCCCCTCTCTCTCTCTCTCTATCCTCCTCTCCCTCCCCTCCTCTCCTCCTTTCTCTCTCTCTCTCTCTCTCTCTCTCTCTCTCTCTCTCTCTCTCTCTCTCTCTCTCCTCTCCCTGTCCCTTTCTCTCTCTCCCTCCCTCCCTCCTCTCTCTCTCTCCTTCTCCCTCTCTCTCCCTCCTTCTCTCTCTCTCCCCCTCCTTCTCTCTCTCCTCTTTCTCTCTCTCTCTCTCTCTCTCTCTCTCTACCTCTCTCCCTCCCTCTCTCCTTTTCTCCTTTTCTCTCTCTCTCTCTCTCTCTCTCTCTCTCTCTCTCTCTCTCTCTCTCTCTCTCCCTCTCTCCCTCCCTCCCTCTCCTTTTCTCCTTTCTCTCTCTCTCTCTCTCTCTCTCTCTCCTCTTTCTCTTTTCTGTCTCTCTCTCTCTCTCTCTCTCTCTCTCTCTCTCTCTCCTCTCTCATTTCTCCTTTTCTCTCTCTCTCCTCTTTCTCTTTCTCTCTCTCTCTCTCTCTCTCTCTCTCTCTCTCTCTCTCTCTCTCTCCCTCTCTCCCTCCCTCTCTCCTTTTCTCCTTTCTCTCTCTCTCTCTCTCTCTCTCTCTCTCTCTCTCTCTCTCTCTCTCCCTCCCTCCCTCTCTCCTTTTCTCCTTTTCTCTCTCTCTCTCTCTCTCTCTCTCTCTCTCTCTCTTTCTTTCTCTCTCTCTCTCCCTCCCTCTCTCCTTTTCTCCTTTTCTCTCTCTCTCCTCTTTCTCTTTTCTGTCTCCCTCCTTGCCTTCTCTCTTTCTCTCCTTCCTTTCCTCCTCTCTTTGTTTCTCTCCTTTTCCTCTCTCCCCACTATCCTCTCTGTCTCTCTTTCTCTCTCTGTGTCTCTCTCTGTCTCTGTCTCTCTCTCTCCTCCCCTCCCCCTCTGTTTCCCACCCACCCCCCCACTGGCCAAACAGCCCCCAGACCCTCCTCAGTTTCCAGGCCTGCTTACCAACCCAAGAGTTTACAGAGGCTTAGCCCCCACAGTCAGTGCTGCTACATGAAGGCTGCCCCCAGCTTTTACTGCTCAGCCTCAGAGGGGTCAACTCAGCTCACTGGAAGAGGGTCCAGAGCCCCCACCAAGGTTCCAGTCACAGGCCATGACACCCCATAGGGGTGAATATTCAGGGCAAACAAGCCTGCTTGGTTGCCCTCTCTACCCCCAGCAGGTCAGCATCTGCTACCAAAGAGAGTGGGGGTTATGTCCAGAAATGAGGAAGGGGGAGGGAGGGCTGGAGAGTGACCAGCCACAGGGAGAAGTGATGGGAGACAGAGTGTCCAAGGAAAGGGGGTGGGTGCTATATCTGGAGAGTGAGACAATGCCCAGGGAACAATGCCCAGGAATTTCTCATTTTTCTTGAATGTGAGGAGGGGAGGGCCATAGAGAGGAATAAGAGTGTGAAATTTGTCTTATGAGAATGTGAATCAGCATCAGGGCTTAGCCCAGGACTTTGGAGATCATGGTAACAGGCGGAGGAGGAAGAGGAAGGGAGACCAGAAATGCACCCATTCTGAGCTGGTGTTGCCACCAGGTCAGCAGAGAGGATGGGGGCCACAGTATTCATCTACACCCAGACAGGAAAAGAGAAGCAGGCATGGTGGCACTGGGGCTCATTTAGGTGGGAGAACCAAGGGTGTGGCAGGATGACCTCTGGCCACCTCCCCTTCTTTAGGCCCTGGGTCATCTAAATTTCTATCCCTGAGAATCTTCCTGTGTGAGAAGCCCCATGTCTGTGTCATTGCAAAATGGTTAAACACTCATCAAAAGGACCATGGACAGAGCTGGAAGGCACCTTCAAGGTCATCTGACCAAGCCCCTCATTTTGGAAAAGAGAAAGCTGAGGCCTAGAAAGCCCAAGACACTTACGGAAGACCACACAGTAGAAGGGAGATCCGGGACCCCTGATGCCAGATGGTGTGCTCCTTCCACTGGGGGAAGAACCATCGGCCAATGCCAGCTAGGCCTGGCTTTCAAGCAGAGGCCATGCCTCAATCTGGATGTTAAGAGTGGGGATTAGACAAGATGGCCCCGGAGGTTCCTTCCACCTCTAAGATTCTGGGGCTTTGTATTGGCTAAAGCCTATATACTTGCTATACAATGCAAGCCCCCTAGAACTCAAATGAGTTTCTGGACACAATGGATGCCAGTGGTTGCCTTCCAAAAGGGGTGCAGAGGAAACCCTAACAACCCCCATGGGATTTGGGAGTCTGGGCTGCTAAGAAGAGTAACTTGGGCCTGGGGGTAGGGGAGGAGGAAAATCTGGGTGAAGAGAGGCCCCTAAGGCCCCCAGCCTTCCCACAGCAGGTCCAGCCAACTCGGGGAAGGAGGGAGGGATGGCCTCCGTCTGTGGTCTCCACGGCCTCAGACCTTGGCGAGGCTGCACTGGTGTTCCTCTTGGATGGGTATCCGAAAACTGTGTGTCCCTGGGGGTGGAGGAAGAAGGCGCTGGCCATGGTGCAGGGGGTGAGGACACAATGCACCTTTGGGGAGGGACAGATGGAACTGCCTGCCCAGACTCTTGACAGTCACAGCACCCCAATTCCCCTGCCCCCAGCCACCTTGGAATGCTTCTACCTGTGTCCACACTCACCTAGGTCCTCTTTCCTCCATCCCCTGAGCTTGTTCAGAGGAAAGTGGGAAGGCAGAAAGAGTGGAGCAGGGTGGGCTCACCTGAAGGCCTCCATAATGCAGGAAGCTGCCTCTTGTCCCTCTTGGACAAGTAGATCCCCAGGACCAAGAGAACCAAGCCCAACAGCAAGAGCAGAAGCAGCGCCAGAAAGATGACCGAGAGCGGAGCTGCAAGACAGGGAAGGATCAGGGGTGGAGGAGGCCGCCTCCCTGACCCCTGCAGCTCCTTGAACCCAGGAGGCCCCTCATCTTAGAAACACGGCAAGAGGCACTGAGCCAACATGTGAAGCCAGCCCTATGGGGTAGGGGTTCGGATGGTGAAGACATCGGGGCCAAGGAAGAGGTGGCCAAAGGCACTTCCTTACTCCAGGGTCTGTCAGGGTGGGGCTGTGGGGTGCTCAGCACGCCCAGGCTCTGTGTGGTGACCCTCAGGTGCGCCGTGGAGGAGAAGCTGGCAGTTGTGGTCCGGGCAGACGTTGGAGGTCTTCTGGGTGGCCCTGGTGCCCTAACATCCTCACACTCAGCATCAGCCCTGCTGCTACCAGCTCGAAGGGTACGTTTGCCTATGGCGGTGCAGCTGGGGAATGGAAACAGAGGTAGGTGTGTGAGGACAGGGCAGAGTGCAGGGAGCCAGCCCCCCACGCCTTCTGCCGGGGCGCTGAGATCCAGGAGGTGAGGAGGAACCAGGGAGGGGCGGAGCAGGAGCGCAGGGGCTCCCTTGTCCTCTCGGCCTTCCCTCCCTCACTGTGCTAGGAGCTCAGGGCTAGCTGGGGTCTGGGCACTAGGGCCTTGCTTGGGTCCCCTGTCCCCCTCACAGAACTCAGTTACTTACTTGGTCCAGGGTTTACACAAGGTGTTTTCTCCCAGGGAAAAGTGTCCTGGAGGACACTGGGTGCATTCTGGAACCAAAGACAAGGAAAGCTTTGCTCAGTGGGACCCACTCTTTGGTCTTGGGCAGAGAAAGGTGGAGACTACATGCTTTGTGGGGTGAGCTCCCCTCTCTGCTCTCTAGGAGGGATGTCATTCTGGAAGAGGAGGGGGATATGGGAAAGGGAAGGAGGAAACAGAAAGGGATGGGGACAGGAGGAAGGCCAGGGGCTGCTCATCCTCCAGCCTTTCAGCATTGTTTAGAGCTGGCTAACTAAAGGTTCCCCTCACCTGAGCACGTGACACTCCCCTGCCCCCCCATCCCGGTCTATGCAAACCCATCCCTATTCTCACACATGTAGACTCACCTACACAGCCACACACCTGCACAAATATACCCATTCACACACGCGAACTGTCCACATGCAGCCACACACCGGTATGCCCCCATGCTGGTTCACATGCACAGAGCCTGCATGTGTGCGTGCACTCGCACACACACATACACATGCACATACATACATGCATGCACACACACACACACACACGCACACACACACACACACACCCCGTAACCCTGCCCTGCCCCCCAGTCCCTCACAGATTGCAGATTGCTCCCTTCTGGGGAGAAGGGAAGACTCGGGCTTTGGGTGGGGCTGAGAGGGGCTGCTCACCCACTCCCAGCTTGAAGGTCTCCACAGGCTGGGTCCCCGGGGTGCACTGACACACCGTGTCGCTGGACGCTGTGCAGTTCTTGAAGATCTGGCTCCCAGTCCCTGAGCAGCAGGAGGAAAAAAAGGGAAAGTCAGTTATTTGATCCTGGGGGGAGGGCAGTGCCCAGGCAGGAGGCCAGACCTCGGGATGATCCCCGGCGTGGGGCTGGATGTTAAGGAAACCAACAGAAAGCAATAGTGTCAAGGACTGAGAGGTCATATAGAATGAATGTGCTGGACCTAGCTAATGACGGAGAGGAGAGGGCGCCGGCCCTGGAGTCAGGGAGACCAGAGTTCAAATCCAGCTTCGGATGCTCCGGAGCTGGGGGATCCTGGGCAAGTCCCCGCACCTCCGCCAGCCTCAGTTTCCCCAACTGTAAAATGAGGATGATGACAGCACCTCCCTCTAAAGGTTGTTGTAAGGACCACGTGAGGTGATAACGTTTAAAGTGCTCCGTAAACCTTAAAGCGCAAGAAACATACCCGCTATAGACATATAAAACACACACACACACACAGACCACAGGGCGCCTTGTCTTTGCTGGGGTGTCCCTCTGCCTCCTCTGGGTCGGCTCCTACACCCCCAGCAGCGAGGATCCCATGGGCTTTTCGGTTTGAGGAAGTGAGTACAGCACTCGGGGGAGAGCCCCCCCAGCGCTTCATTCAGCACCCCTCTGAGACCTCCAGAATTATCTGTGCGCGAGCTGAGTGGGAGGGGGGAGGAGGAGGAGGGAGGAGGAGGAGGGGAGGAGGGAGGAGGGAGGAGGAGGAAGAGAAAGGGAGGGAGGAGGAGGAGGGAGGGAGAAAGAAGGGGGAGGAGGAAGGGGAGGAGGAGGAGGAGGAGGGAGGAGGGGAGGAGGAGGGGGAGGAGAAGGAAGGGAGAGGAGGAGGAGGAGGAGGAGGAGGAGGAGGAGGGGGAGGAGAAGGAAGGGAGAGGAGGAGGAGGAGAAGGAGGAGGAGGAGGAGGAAGAGAAGGGGGAGGAGGAGGGGGAGGAGAAGGAGGGAGAGGAGGAGGAGGAGGGGAGGAGGAGGGGGAGGAGGGGGAGGAAGGGAGGAGGGGGAGGAGGAGGAGGAGGGAGGGGAGGAGGAGGGGGAGGAGGAAGAGGAGGAAAAGAAGAAAGAAGGGAGGAGGAGAGGGAGGGAAGGGAAGGAAGAGGAAGGAAAGGAGGAGGAAAGGGAAGAGGAGGAGGAGGAGATACATTTCTTTCTCCCCAGCTACAATATGTACCTCGATGGGGTGACACTTTCCATCAGTGAAATCTCAATGACCAGAATCGCTGTAATTAGTGGGCTGCCTGTTCAGGCCTGGGCTGCTTAAGTAGCTCCAGAGGGCACTTCCATCTGCCAGACTGTCATCATCATAAACTTCCATCCACACTCACATGCACGTGCACACACAGACACTTTACAAGCCCAGAGCTTCTGGCAGAGCAGCCACTGTGTTGGAGGAGCTCCTCCCGGTCTTGCTCCCTTCTCTACCTGCTCAACAGGTGCTGACACCTGAGCTGTGGTCTTGAAGAGTGCTCTTGCTTAATAATGACATGTTTTTGGTGGTTGTTATTGCTGGGTTTGGTGGTGCAGCACATAGACTGCCTGGAATCGGGAACACTTATCTTCCTGACTTCAAATCCAGCCTCAAATACTTATTAACTATGTGACCCTGGGCAAGTCACTTAACCCTGTTGCCTCAGTTTCCTCATCTGTAAAATGAGCGGGAGAAGGAAATGGCAAACCACTCTAGTATCTCTGCCAAGAAAGCCCCAAACGGGATCACCAAGAGTTGGAAATGACTAAAATCAACTTAACAACAAAAATTTGCGGGTTTAGTGGGTGGGGAGGAATGATGTGGGGGTGGAGAAAAGGGAAGAGAAGACTTCAGCGGCGCAGGGAATTCCCAGATGAGAACAAACCGATGCAGCTCATTCCCCACCCAAGCCCTTCTGGAGGCTGATCTGAGCGCTAAGAAGGTCACAATCCACCTCACACAATCTCCGCCGATCCCAACTGCTTTTGGAGGCCTGCCCTGTGCACCAGTGTAAAGTGCCGGGCCTGGGGTGGGCCAGAAGCCCCCTTCACTGGCCCCACCAGGCTCCTGCCTTTGCCCTGGCCTGGCCTCCCACGCTTTCCCTCACCGGAGCACCTTACAGGCATGGCTACGGCACACAGGTAAGACGTGCCAGGAAGCGGCACCACAGCTTATGTTATGGCCTTTTGGTTCGCAGGGAAGCCTCCTCACGCTGAGATGGGAGGGTTTCTCAGACAGGAGGCTCAGTGGACCTCAGGCTTGAGGCCAAAGCCTGCCCAGAAGGCTAGAACCTGTAAGGTCGGCAGGGCTATTCTACTGGTGTTGTCTCCAAGAACCCAAGGGCACATCCACACCACGGTGAAGTGAGGGAAGACAATATCCCTGGCCAGAAATTTTCTCTCCAGTCATACCATCATAGGATTTAGAGTAAGTACTATGGAACCTTAGAACAGGGAACCTCAGAGCTGGGAGGGGCCTTAGAACAGAGAATACCAGAACTGGGAAGTACCTTAGAACAGGGCATGTCAGAGCTGGGAGGGGCCTTAGAAAGGGCATGTCAGAGCTGGGAGAGGCCTTAGAATAGGGAAACTCAGAGCTAGGAGGGGCCTTAGAATAGGGAAACTCAGAGCTAGGAGGGGCCTTAGAACAGGGGATATCAGAGCTAGGAGGGGCCTTAGAATAGGGAAGAGCAAGGAGATGTGGCCCAGAGAGAAGGAGAATCTCACGCAAGGTCATGGGACTGTCCTTATGTGGTGAGTGGGTGTGAGGCAAGTTGGTTATAGCTGCACTCCTTGGGAAGCACCGGGCTTATGGTGAAGACCAATGGGACATCCAGTTCAGAGGTTAGTGGAAGGGAAGAGCCTTTGGGATCAAATTAGGGGAGTTTGGTCTGAGACTTCCAGGATCAAAGGATTTAATTCCATTTCTATTCAAGCCCATTTGGGGAAAATCTGATGTTACTCTTGGATGCATTTAGGGTGAGACGGCTGGGCTGGGGGAGGCCAGGGATGGTAGGGCTGATATCCAGGCTCTGGGGCAGATGAATAAAGGTCAAGGAAGGCACAGAAGAAGGTGAGTGACCCCAAGGCCCACTAAGCACTGGGTCACAGACCTGGTCATAGACTAGCAAGGGAAGGAGAGAAGTAAGGAGGATGGGCCACAGGCAAGACAATAGACAAGTATTCTCTCAGCCCAGGGTCAGGGCATTCTCTTCTAGGTTGGGGAGCACCAGAGAGGGGTGGGAGCAAAGGAGGGAAGCACAAGGGAAGGGAAGGAAGCACAGGGGAGGGCAGGGAGCACCAGGGAGGGGAGGAGAGTACCAGGGAGGGGTGGGAGCACAGGGGAGGGGAAGGGAGCACCGGGGAGGGGAAGGGAGCACCAGGGAGGGGTGGGAGCAGGGGAGGGGAGCACAGGGGAGGGGAGGGACTGGCCCTTACCGACATTGCACTGAGTACAGGGCTGGCAGAAGGCCTGTCTGAAGCCCTCACTGAAGAGCTTCCTGTCACAGGGTCTGCACTGGGTGTCTTCCTTAGCTGTACAGCGACTTGCCATCTCAAAGCCTGCGGGTGGCCCAAGGGGAGCCAGCGTCAAATGGTCACAGGGTACCAGGTCATGGTCTCATCTCCGAAGGCCTCACCACCCCCAGCCACCTCCCTGCCCGCTCAGCCCCTGAATGACACATCATCTCCCACATCCACACATTTGCACAAGGCAGCCCACACCTGGGAAAATGTGTGCTCATCTTTGCTTCTCAGAATCCCTACCTTCCTTCAAGGCTCAGTTCAGGCACCGCCTCCTCCATGAAGCCTTCCCACTACCCCCCCAGCTGCTGGTGCCTTGTCCCTCCTCTGGACAGATCCTCCCAACTCAACAAACTCTATTAAGAACCTATTATGTGTCAGGCACCATGAGAACTGCTAGGGACACAAAAAACTTCACCAGTCCTTGTGGATCAGGTTTAATTATGGGCCTGGAGTGGAGGGGGAAGGACATCCATGGAGAAGGTATGGTGTGGGGAAAGATGTGTTTTAGAGTCAGGAGGGACTGGATTCAAATCCTGCCTCCAGTGCTTATTTCAGGCAAGCTCCTTCCCCCCTTCTGAGTCTCAGTTTCCTTTTCTGGCCTCTGGGGTTCCCCCTCCCCCCCAGCTCTAGATCTAAAACCCTAGGCACACAAGTCTGATACAGGCAAACTCAGCCCCAGGCCAGCCTTCTCTGGCCTGGCACCAGTCTATTCAAGGTTCACCTTTCCAGACTTTACCCACGACATGTTTCAACCATTCTGGGCTTTTGGCTCCTTCCCAGGCTGAGCACTCCACCCCCTGCCTCTCCTGCTGCTTCCCTGAGTTCCCAAACCCAGCACACCCGTGAGGGATGGAACCACCCGTGGCCAGGACCAGCTGGCACCGGCGACTCTGGTGGCAGGTCCAAATCAGAGCCTCACAGAAGGGACAGCCCATGTCAAATGACATTAAACATCACTAGAGGCTGGCAGCCTTGTATCATGGAGGCATGGAGGCACAGTGGATAAAGCGTCAGGAAAGTCCAAGTCCAAATCACAACTGAGACACTTACTAGCTGTATGACCCTGGGCAAGTCACTTAATCTGCCTTGGTTTCCCCTGTAAAGTGGAGATAATAGCACCCACCCCCAGGGTTGCTGTGAGGATCATATTAGATATTTCTAAAGTGCTTCCCACAGTACTTGGCATATAGAGTAAGTGCTATGTAAAAATGCCTTTTCTCCCTCCCGCTCACCTCCTTCTTTGTGGAAAGAGCACTAGCTTTGGGTCAAAGACTTGGGTTCAAATCCTGGCTCTGTGTGATCTTGGGCAAGTCTGAGCCTCAGTTTTCCCATCTAAAAAATGGGGATAAGGATGACACGAAGCCCCAGAATGCTGAATTTGGACCCCCAAGGCAGTTCTAGGAAAATGACTGGTCCTTATTCTTTCAAGGCACCTTCCCTCCTAGTCTACATCTCTATGTGTCTTGTTTGTACACAGCTGATGGAATGTTGCCTCCCCACTTAGCCTGGGAGGTCCCTGGGAGTAGGGATTGTCTTTTGCCTGTCTTTGTGTCCCCAAAATTTAGAGCAATGACTGGCACCTGATAATATATAATGTACAGGCAGCTAGGTCTTCTCTGATAGAGCTCTGGGCCTGGAGGCAGGAAGAGCCAGATGGAAATCTAGTCTCTGACATTTACTAGCTGTGTGACCCTGGGCAAGTCACTTACCCTGTCTGCCTCTGTTTCCCCGACTGTAAAATGGGGATCATAATAGCACCTACCTCCCAGGGCTATTATGAGGAGCAAATGAGATATCTGCATTAAATGCCTGTTACCTCCCTCTTTCCTCTAATACATACTTGCTGACTTTTACTCTCAACTCCCCGCTCTCTCTACTCTCTGGTGCAGTGTCCCAGATGTGGAATCAGAGGACCTCAGTCTGAATCCCATCCTCTCTAATTATTGCCTGCCTGACCTCTAACCTCCTCTGCAAAATGGTCAGGTTCGATTAGTTGACCTTAGAGGTCCCTTCCAGTTTAACCCTGTAATTTTATGAAGTCAACTTCCTCCCTCTCTCCATCCTTGGATGCTTCCCTCCTTCTCCCTCCCTCCTTCCAGCCCTGGGCACTTCCCTTCTCCTCCCTTCCCTCCAGCCCTGGCTGCTTCCCTCCTCCTCCCTTCCCTCCAGCCCTGGCTGCTTCCCTCCTCCTCCCTTCCCTCCAACCCTGGGGCACTTCCCTCCTCCTCCCTCCCTTCCAGCCCTGGCTGCTTCCCTCCTCCCTTCCCTCCAGCCCTGGCTGCTTCCCTCCTCCCTTCCCTCCAGCCCTGGGCATTTCCCTACTCCTCCCTTCCCTCCAGCCCTGTGCACTTCCCTCCTCCTTCCTTCCCTCCAGCCCTGGCTGCTTCCCTCCTTCCTTCCCTCCAGCCCTGGCTGCTTCACTCTGCCCCAGGACTCACCCGGTTTACAATGTTGGCAGCACTTGCCAGCTAAGCTGTAGGAGTTCTCGCCACACTGGTGCAGAGAGGCCAGGTGCAGCTGGGTAGCAAGGAGGCAGAGGAGTGTCATGGGCCTCCACGGGTAGCATAGCCAGCCAGTCATCTTCCTGCCTCCCTCTGTTCCACGGCCTCTGCCTGCACTGAGGGCTCAGGCCGCTCAAACCCTTCCTCTTTCACGAGGGAAAGCCCCTTTCGGCGGATGTTGAGGTGGCTGTTTTTTCATAGAATCACAAAATCTCAGTTGGATGGACCACAGAGGCCCCCTACCACAGTCTGCACCTGGAAAATGCATACTCTCCTACAGTGTACTTGAGGGGGGTCGTCCAGTCTTTGTCTGAAGGTTGTTTGAGGAGGACCCTGCTCCATCTCACTTCAGGTGAGAAAGAACCTTCCTGAAATCAAGCCTCAATTGGCTTCTGACTGCTCTCTTTTGGGGGGTCCTCTATTGCTCCTGGTCCTAGCAGTTGTCTGGGCAAAGTCTCTACTGAGGTCCCTCCCAACACGTGAGAACAGCTCTCATGTGTCCCCTCTATCTTTCCTCACCCTCCAGAATAGATATCCCTAGTTCCTTCAAACTGTCTTTATGGCATGAACTGGAGACCCATCGGCACCCTGGTGGGCTTCCTCAAGCTCACCAACAGTCTACAGACCTTGTGTGTTAAATCTGGAATACGACATTCCCTACGCGGTCCAAGCAGGGTAAAGAGAACAAGACTGTCATCCCTCCTGCCTGAGCCTCTTTTTTCTCTTTTTGAGTTTTTTTTTTTAACACTTTCCATAGGTATTTTTTTAAAGCAGGAATGTTTTGTTTTGTTTTTAATTTTCCCTTCCATTGGGCCATTCTTTCCCCCACCGCTTAATAGCTTTTACTTCTTCCAATTCCATGTAAAGATATATTTCAACATTCACTTTTATAAGACTGAGTTCCAATTTTTTCTCCCTTACACCCTCCCCTTCTCCTCCCCAAGACAACGTGCAATCTGACATAGGCTCTGCATATACAATCATATTAAACATATCCCCACATTAGTCATGTTGTGAAAGAAGAATCAGAACAAAAGGGAAAAACCAAATACCCCCAAAAGTAAAAATAGTCTGCTTCCCTCTGCATTCAGACTCCAGAGTTCTTTCTCTGGCTGTGGACAGCATGTTCCATCATGAGTACTTTGGAGTTGTCTTGGATCCTTGCATTGCTGAGAAGAGCTAAGTCTGTCCAAGTTGATCATCGCACAATGTGGCTGTTACTGTGTACAGTGTTCTGGTTCTGCCCGCTTTGCTCTCAGCATCAGTTCACATAAGTCTTTCCAGGTTTTTCTCAAGTCCACCTGCTCATCATTTCTTATAGCACAACAGGATTCCATTACATTTACATACCACAACTTGTCCAGCCATTTCCCAATTGATGGGCATTCCCTCAACTTCCAATCCTTTGTCACCATTAAAAGAGCTGCTAGAAATATTTTTGTACATGTGCGTCCTTTTCCTTTTATGATCTTTTTAGGACACAGATCTAGTACATTATGATTCTTACATGCACTCTAAGGAAGTATTTGTCTTCTTGGATACCTTATCAAATTGCTGATTTGTGTGGAAGGTAGCGGTCCCCAAAGCCCCAGCAACCCTGCAAGATTTCCTTGTATTCCCTATTCAATTGCACCCAATGTGCCCATAATCTCAAGAGCTGGGGGGACCCTTGGAGGCTATCCAGTCCAAGCCACATGTGACCAGAAACCACCTCTATAACATCCCCAACAAAGGGCCATCCGATCTCTATGTGACAATCTCTAGTAAGGAAAGAGTTCTCCCTCCCAAAGCAGCCCATTCCATTTTGGGGTAGCTCTAATTGCTTTTAAAAAAATGTTTCTGTTATCAGACCTAAATTGGGCACTGTGGAATGTTTATCCATCATAGGAATAGGAGATTTAGAACTGGGAGGAGCCTCGGATAATCTAGTCCAACATTCCCAATCTGTGAATGGTAGAAGGCCTGGGGGCTGTAATATCATTACAAAGGTTCATAGCATCATCAGTGAAGAGCCAGTAGGGCAGCTGGAGGTCAGTGCCATCCCCCTTCATTTTACAGGGGGTTTTCTCAGCTTTCCTATTTCTGCCCTTCAGTCACTCCAGTTCCAGATTTTGGGATTATTCTCTACTGTTTGCTTCTCAGCCCTGACCTCCAATCGACTGCTGAGTCTGGCTGATTCTGCCTTCACCTCAATTCTGGCATCCATCCCTCTTGACTCACAAAGCCTGTCCCCTGGTTCACAACCTCATCCCCTCTCCCCTGGATTATTTCTATAACCTCCTAACTGGACTCTGTGTCCCCTGGACTCCCCTCTCCCAGCCAGTGTCCACGTGGTCACCAAATTTGGACTGAAAGCCCAAACCTTGCCAAGTTACTCAAGAAGATTTGGTGGCTTGTTGTCCAAAGGCTCAAATACCATTTTCTTTGGCATTAAAAGCCCTTCACAATTGGGATCCAACCAATCTTTCCAGACTCATTATACATTATTCCCCTCCATGAACTGCACTATCTAGCCAAATCAACTTTCTTTTTAAAGAATGTTCTCGGGGCGGCTAGGTGGCACAGTGAATAGAGCGCCGGCCCTGGAGTCAGAAGGACCTGAGTTCGGAGCCCGGCCTCAGACACTTAATACACACAAACAAAAACCTAGCCGTGTAACCTTGGGCAAGTTACTTAACCCCAATTGCTCTAAAGGGGCGGCTAGGTGGCGCAGTGAGTAAGAGCACCGGCCTCGGAGTTGGGATGACCCGAGATCAAATCCGGCCTCAGAAAATGAGCACCCACACATAAATAATGACTAGCCGTGTAACCTTGAGCAAGTTACTTAACCCCAATTGCTTTAAAAAAAAATGTTCTCAATTACATGTAAAGATAATTTTAAACATTCAATTTTTTAAAATTTTGAATTCCAAATTTTCTCCCTCCCTTTCTCCCCTCATCTCCTTCCTCCTCCCTAAGAGGATATAAGCCAGGGGTGGAGAACCTGTGGCTCCCAGGCCTCATGTGGCCTCTAGGTCCTCAAGTGCAGCCCTTTGACTGATTCCAAACTTCATAGAACACATCCACTTACTAAAAGGATTTGTTCTGTAAAATTTGGACTTAGTTAAAAGGCCCCACCCAAGGACTTAGAAGGCCACAGGTTCCCCACCACTGCTATAATCAATTTAATGCAGGTTACATGTTCAATCATATAAAACATATTTCCACATCAATAATGTTGTCAAAGAAGAAACAGACCAAAAGGGGAAAAAAACATTAAAAAATAAAGTGAAAATAGTATGCTTCTGTCTGCATTCAGACTCCACTTTTTCTCTGGATGTGGTTAGCATTTTTCATCATGAGTCCCTATGGAATTGTCTTGGATCATCACACTGCTAAGAGCTAAATCATTCATCACTGCACAATATTGCTATTATTGTTGTCGACCTTTTAAAAGTTTGGTTAAAGGAGATAGACAAATAGCAATATACAGTTACAGCATTCATTCCCCAAAAGCTAGCAGACTTGTAAAAGGAGTGTGGAGAGCTAGGTCCTACCTGATGAACAAAGGGATCAGAAGACTTATAGACATTTTAGAACCATCCCAATTCAGGATGACCGTGTCACACAAATTTATGATCTCCATCTGTTACCATCTATACATGAGAAAAGAAGTTCCTTGGTTAAAAATGCAAACTGACAACAAACGGAGCAGGGTTCATCTATGATTTATAGTCTCAGGATGTCTGTTTTCCTTCCATATGGAGTATGTCCCAAAATACAGGAAATCACACCTCCAGTCTTATCTGTTCTCTGAAGTTGCCGACACAGGAAAAGGCATTTTTTAAAGCAAGGGAAAGCAGTCTGATTAATTCAGACTTTGGCCAAAAATATGATATTTAATGATTATCACTGTATACAATGTTTTCCTGGTTCTGCTCACTTCATTTTGCATCAGTTCATGTCAGTCTTCCCAGGTTTTTCTGCAAGCATCCTGCTTGTCATTTCTTGGAGTGCAATAATATTCCACTACTATTATATGCCACAACTTGCTTAGCCATTCCCCAGTTGATAGGCATGCCCTCAATTTCCAATTCTTTGCCACCACAAAAAAAGAGCTGCTATAAATATTTTTTGTTCAAATAGGTCATTCTCCTTTTTTTAAAAAAATCTTTTGGGATACAGATCTAGTAGTGGCATTGCTAGATCAAAAGGTATCCATAGTTTGGTTGGCCTTGCATATTCCAAATTGCTCTCCAAAATGGTTGGATCAGTTCACAACTCCACCAACAGTGCCTCAGTGTCCCAATTTTCCCACATCCCCTCAAACATTTATCATTTCCCTTTTCTCTCATATTAGTCAATCTGATACATGTGAGGTGGTGCTTCAGAGTTGTATTAATTTGCATTTCTCTAGTCAGTAGTGATTGAGTATTTTTTTTTTAATTTGACTATGGATAGCTTTGATTTCTTCATCTGAAAACTGTTTATTCATTTATTTTAACCATTTATCAACTGGGAATGATCTGTATTCTTATAAATTTGACTCAATTGCATATGTATTTAAAAAATGAAGCATTTATCAGAGAAACTTGCTATAAAAATTGTTTCCCAGCTTTTTGCTTTTAAAAAAAATCTTAGCTGCATTGGTTTTGTTTGTACAAAACCTTTTAAATTGAATATAATCAAAATTATCCATTATGTATCTCACAATGCCCTATCTCATGTCAGTTCATAAATTCTTACTTCCCCATAGATCTGATAGGTAAACTATTCCTTGATCTCTTTGCTAACCTTTTATGTCTAAATCATGTACTCATGTTCACTTTATCTTGGTATATGGTGTAAGCTGTCAGTCTATACCTAAGTTTCTGCTATAATGTTTTCCAGTTTTACCAGCAGTTTTTGTCAAATAGTGAGTTCTTGTCCCAAAAGGTGGAAGTCTTTGGATTTATCAAACACTAGATCACTATCCAAGTCAACTTTCTTCCTGTTGCCTATATGAGATTCCTATCCTCAAGATTTTTGCACAGACTGTGTGCCCCTATGCCTGAAATTATGGGAACACAGAACCTGGGTTGGAACTGGTTCAATCAATACTGTATAAAAATTCCTTTTACAAATGTCCAATCAGGGAGGGATTTGAGGCAAATTGGCCAGTTGACCAACATTTATTCAAGCCAGGCATTGTGCTGAACATTGAGGAGACAAAGAAAGATAAAGGACAGTCCCAGGTCTCAAGGTGCTCCTTGTCTAATTGAGACAATATGTACACCAGAACGTAGAAGCATGCTTTACATAGGATAAATTGGATATGTTCAACAGAGGAAAGGCACAAGAATTCTGCTTTGGGACAGCCTGTACCTACCAGTCTACTGACTGCTCCCACATCTGTCCATGAGGCCAGGTCCATCCTTCTTCCAAAGACCCGAAGGCTCTTGTGTTCATCCCTCCTGTCCACCCCACACCCTCCTCCACCTAACAAATCTCTTTTCCAATCTAAACATTTCTGGTGCCTTCAAGGGATCCCCATATAATTTAGACTCAAGGTCTTTCACCATCCTGCTCACCCTCCCCTCTGGTCATTCTCAAGCTTGTCAATGTCCTCCCTTGATCAAAATGAACACAAACTCCCAATGAGGTCCAAGCAAGGGAGAGGACAGCAGGACCAGAACTTTCCTAGTCCTGGGCATGACACCTTTCAATATAGTTTAAAGTCATCTGTTGTTTGGGGGGAGCCTATGATACTGCTGACTCATACTGAGTTTATTGAAACCCCCAGAACTTTTCCCACAGAAACCAGAAATCTCCCCTGTGCTCCACATATATTTTTTTTTTTTACAGAAAAGTCTTGTGTTTTGATTTATTGGGGGGAGGGGAAGAATAGGAGAAAGCTGATGGGTTTGGGGATGGGGCAAGGGGCTATTCCCCCCACCCCCACCCTTCCTTTTCTCTTCAGGGGCTAGGATCCAGTTGGGTTATCTCCCCTCCCCGCCTCCATCATGCATTTGTGAACCTTTCCTTAGCTCCAGGTGCCACCTCATGTCTTTCCCTACAGTTATGTATGCCTTGACCCCAGATATCATTCTCCATCTGTACAAACACATGCAGACCCCCGCCCATTCCCAATCCAGCTGGGGGTGGTCAGGGAATGTTTCACCATAGAGAATGGAAGATTCAGAAATGCAAAGACTTCAGTGATCAGGTACCTAGCCCAACACCATCATTTTACTGGGAAAGAAATGAAGACCCACCCCCACCACCCAAAAAGAGAAAAAGGTGATGTGCCTAAGATATGAATGAATGAATGAATGAATGGAAAAGCATTTGGGGATATAAAAAACAGGGAGGTTAGGGTTTGACATGACAAGCATAACTCCACGGCCCCCAGATCACAGATTCTAACTTCTGATGACTGTTTTTGATCAGGACATTTACCCTCTTCCTACAACTCTCCCATACATCAGAAGTGGGTAGTGGTCATCTGCTTCGACAAGCCTTGAGAGTTCTGTCCCAAGTCAGGCACATTATAGGGTCAATAAGTAGCCCCTTCTCTACACTTCAAGCACTACTCATCATCTCTTCTTCTTCTGACCCTTACTAAATGAACACTGGGGCTGTGGAAAGCCAAGAATCTTAGAGAGGGAGACTCCAAGATTCAGTAGGATTCCATCAGCCCAATACCAATTTGCTGTGGATCATCATAGGACAGCATATGTATTTTGAGCATCCTCTCTGACCTGGAGCCCGGCATCTTTGAGGCTTCAATCTACAACTCCATGTGGAGCACAGCTGTCCATTCACTTAGCGGTCAGCTCTCTTTGATGCTTCCTATTTTTCTGTCTTAGCCTTTGTTGTTGCAAAAAAAAAAAAAACAAGTTAAAACAGCCTTGTCATCCATCCTCTATCACCCTGAGACACTGGGAAAGGAAACTATACAGTGGAAGCAGGAAGAGAGCCTGAGTTTTTATGGAATTACCCATGGCCAGGAGATAGCCACAAGAACAGCACTGCCTGCTTGGCCACCTCTGGTCTTCCTGTTTCGTTCTGGTCCATTCCAGGGCAAATGTCTTCTAAACTTCTCATGAACAAAAATGTTTTTCAGTTCACTGCTGGGTTGTTTCATGAAGGGCAGACTTGAGTTGACATGCCCAACTTCACTTCTTCAGTGTTTCTGTGAGTAAAGTGAGATTATATCCCTGGAATTACAAAGTTAATGGAAAATAGTCTAAAAGTAACTCTGTATATGTGTGTATGCATGCATACACACATATTTATATATACACAACAGACATATACACACACATATGAGACAAGCACGGCAAAATCCTGGAAACACACGTGTGTGTGTGTGTGTGTGTGTGTGTGTGTGTGTGTGTGTGTGTGTGTGTGTGTGTATAGCAGCATGAGGAGAAACAGAATATTAACGGCTGGACAAATCAGCAAAGGCTGACCTGAGTTGAGCCTTGACTAGGCAGATGCGACAAAGGGAGGGTGTTCTAGGGACGGAGGCAGCTTGTGGAACCACAAGGACATGACTTGAGGATGGTGGGCTCTGGGGACAGCTGCTAGGCTTTGTTTTTAGTCTTTTCACTTATGAAAGCGACTTAACTTTTGCGTACCTCAGTAACGAAGATATCAGGGCTTGTGAGGATGAAATGAGAGATTTATAAAGTTTTTAATAATAAAAATAAGATGTCATGAACTCACATGCTGTCTGACCGCTGAGTCTCTTACAGGAATGCAGGGATTGTTTTGAGCTCAGAGGCCGGTTTTTTCCTTCCTAATGTCACTGCTGCCCATAAGGAGATACTCCAGGCAGGAGGAGGGAGGGGATGGGGAGCAATGATAAGCACATTGTACATGTTATTAAAGAAAAACAACACCCAGACCTGAAAAAATAACCCTCCTTCCCTCCCTGGTTTCATCCCTACTTGGGTTTTTTTTTCTTCCTCTGGTCGCTACTGGAAATCCCCGCTCTCTCCCCAGGTCGGAGCAGCTACAGGTGAAGGGAAATCAGGCTTCTTGATGTACAAAAGCCTCAGGCTCCACCTGCTCGGGCAATGTTGGCACTGTGACACTATTTGATCTGTGTTCTGTGCTGTGCTTTGACCAACAGGCGGTCTGTGGGCCCCACACAGACTGAATGCAGTGCAGGTTTGGGGTATACGTGAGTGCATGTGTGCACAGGTCTGTGTGCAATGACAGTGGGGGGGCGGGCAGCAGCACAAAGATGACATCCTTTCCACATTCGAGGAATCTAAGTTAAACGAGGTTAAGTGACTTGCCTAGGGTCACACAGCTCGTACCTCCCTGAGGCCATATTTGAACTTGGGTCTTTCTGACTCTGGGCAACAAGGTAGTGTAGCAGTTAAGAGTGTGGGGCCTGGAGTCAGAAAGACCTGAGTTCAAATCTGGCCTCAGACACTTACTAACTGTGTGACCCTGGGTAAGTCACTTCACCCAATTTGCCTTTGCCTCAGTTTCCTCATCTGTAAAATGAGCTGGAGAAGGAAACAGCATATCGCTCCAGTATCTCTACCAAGAAAACCACAAAAGAGGTCATAAAGAGTCAGACACGGTTGAAAAACAACAACTTCCTGACTCCAGGCCCATCACTCTATACCCTGTACCATGTAGGAGGGCAGGGGTGCCTGCTGCAGTCTGCTTCTGAGGGATAGGTGTTATCACAGTCCTCAGAAGTATTTTCCATCACCAGAAACTCCGCCGAGTATAAGGCAAGACTAACGGTCACGCACAAGAACAATCAGCCAACTTAAGAATTCTTACTCTGTTCACATTTCTATTATCAGGGCTGATGTTCTGTTTTGAGAAAGGCCTCTCATGCTCTTAGGAAAGGTGGGCTTCACTTATTCTGTGACCTGACAGAGGCTGGAGGTCTTTGAGCATAAATATAGAAAGCCAGAGGAGATCTGAAAGCCTGACGGTGGGTCTTTCTGGCTGCATTCAGCAGTCTTGCACCACATTATCTAGAAGCCAAGAGTAGGTCACACCCAGGACCTTCCAGCAAAATCCAAGACTTGATTTTAAAGCCCTTTAAAAGGTTGCATTTAAACAAAGTTTTCCCCTTGTCTATTTTTATACAAACTCTGCCTACTCACAATTAGGTATACCACAAGAATCAACTTTCAGTGATGTGGGGAGCAAGCCCCCAGACAGCTGGGAGATTCTAGCTGGGTCATACTCAACGCCAGAAGCTGTCTTAGCAGATAGTCAGGGAGGGGAAAGTACTGTCTGAGGGCCCCTTGGAAAGAGAGAAAACACAAAAATTGCTATGGAACTTAGCCCTAGTCACAATCGACAATTCACATCTATAGTGGGAAACCAGTCAGTGGCAGCCAACCTGAACCTACCACTAATAAATGACGTTGATGAGCGCATTACAGTTTGTAAAGCTCTCACCTGACTCTCACGATAATCCTGTGAGGGACACACTATCAGGGTGTGTGACTTATTTACATGGACAGGAAACTGAGGCTCAGGAAGGTAAATTAGCATGAGAGGGGTTCCCTTGATGGCCTCCTGGGACCTGCCCATTTGCCTGGTGTCCGATCCAGGATCTGACCCGTTTGATTCCACACCCAGCTCTCCACCCTCTGTATCATGATGCTTTTCTATAAACCGGGACTACTGAGTACCAATCTTAGCAATGGGCTGACGCTGTAGGCTTCCTAAAGTTGACAGTCTTGATTTATTAAGGTTAGAGGCTGTGTACAAACAGGCAAGGAAGAGGGGGTCCTGGGGTAGCAGCATGGCTGAACGATGCAGCTGGCCCCTCCCAGGTGGAGTCCAGTCTACAGCCATCAGAACACAATCCCCGGAGAAGGGTCTTGGCAAATGCGGACCGTCCACCATGGCCAATAAGCCAAATGAAACCTGTGTGTGATGTGCACATTCCTGTGTCATACACACAGCTCACACCCAGATAGGCGTGCTGCTTAGACACGTACATACATGTCTATTACAATCCTCTCAGGGACCCTCATGGGCTCCCACACACAAAAGCCCACCTCCCCAGGGACGGTCCTGTCCAGGCTGATGTGCTAGGTGATGACTCACGGCACCCAGATGTATTGAAGAACCCGGGGGTGAGCGAGCAGGCTGCTGTACGTCATCAGTGAGAGGTAAAGACGTGACTGAGGATGGGAAGGGATGGAAAAACCCAATCACATCCTGAGAAGGCTGGACGTAACTGAGTGGTGCACTCAAGACTAAGCCCCGAGAGGCCAGGAAGGCCTGAAAGGGGACTGTGGAGAAGAGGAGGGGCCCAGGCCAGTCTGCTCCGGCACTGGGCCGGGCACAGATGCTGCCGGCTGCAGCATCTGCCCGACATCATTGGTTCCATCAATAAGCCCCAGCCCACAAATGTGTTCCTACTCTGCAGTGACACACTGCGGTCAGTGTACAGTGAAGGGCTTTCTCTCCAGTGTGGAATCCCATCCCCCACTCAGAGACATGACATGCCTGGCCCACACAGACCACGGCCCAGGCCCACTGATGAGTCATCACTTCCTCTGGCAAACTGGCTCTTGTTCACGTCCAAGACGCTCCTCAGAGAGTTCTATCTCCATGAGGCAAAGCTGCCATCGCCTCCCTGCAGAGGGCTTCACAAAGACAAGAGGGGGCAGTGGAGGCAAGGGGTGTGTGTGTGTGTGTGTGTGTGTGTGTGTGTGTGTGTGTGTGTGTGTGTGTGTGTGTGTGTGTGTGTGTGACATTTTCTATTATTTGAACAGCAGAGAGTACTGGGGTCCAGGGTGATTGCCAGGCTGGTGCCAGGGAAAGAGTACAGGATTTGAGGACCAAATGACCTGCCTTCAAGGTCCACGTCTGGCACCTACTGCCTCTGTGACCCTGGACAAGTCATTCACAGACTTCCCATCTCTACCCCCACGTCCTTTCAATAAACACAACAAACCAAGCTTTTGGAGGCAATTTTTAATAAATCTGAAAACCAAAAATGCCATTGGGACAAAATAATGTCATGAGAAGGGCAGGGGAGGCCAATACAAACGTGTCTCGAAGCGACCTGATGATCTGTTCTGAGTGGGACGGCTTGGTCACCAGGGACAAGGAGGAAAAGAAACCCCCCCTCCCCCAAACTCGAGCCCTCTATCACCCCCAAACTCGAGCCCTCTATCACACCCAAACTCGAGCCCTCTATCACACCCAAGCACACCCCAAGGATACTCCAGAAAATGTGCAGCTCTGGCCAAATTCAGATCCTCCCACCCAGGTGAACTCCAAGGATCAGCTCATTTCAAGGCCACCACAGTAAACATGAGCACACATGAGCACAGGTCCCTTTCCTGTAGCCTCAGGGCCAAGCCTAGGGACCCCAAGCCAGGCCCCACCCCCCCCAGGTGCCCTGCGAGCACCGACCAAACTGGCCACTTACACTGAGCACTGAGGGTCCACCCCTGCAGGTCTTCCTGCCCCTCAGGCGCTGGCCCCTGGGCTTCCTCCTTTCCACAGCCTGCTCTGCTCTGAGCCAGGGAGAAGCTGCCATGTCCACTCCCATCTCTACTCAGCCATTTCACAGGTGTGCACCATGAGTCTAAGGAGGGGTTTGGCTGAGAAGATGATGGTCGGCTTTGGGAAAACCACCGTTAAGTGGCCAGGGCACCGCAGGGTAACGGAAGGCTCTCTGTCTCAGAACAAGGCGGGTGCGTGCACGCACACACAACACAAATAGCAGCAAGAGACTCTGTCCTCTCGTCGCGGGGCAGGAGCAAGGGTGGGAGGGCGAGAAGGTGCAGTGAGCCCCGAGGAGGGAAGGGCGCCTTAGAACTCCTCGTGGACGTTCCGGGCATAGTCCATCAGCTTGCTTCCTGTGAAGTACTCGCCGTATTTCAGGATCTCCTCCATCTCCAGGTGATGGTTCTGGTTCTCATCGGCCACCGCTATCATCTGCTTGGCTTCGTTGAGAGCGTTGTACTCGTTCATGGGGTCCATGTACTCCTATGAGAGATGAGCCGTCAGAAAGGTCTGGGGTGAGACCCACCCCCGACCCCGAGCTCCCTAATTCACTGACCCCAAACACCAAAACTCCTCTAGGTTTTAGGCTCTTACTGGCACCAAAATGCCTTTTTACTCACAAATGACTGGTTGACATTCAGCCTTTCCCAGTCTCCCGAACACAGTAATAGGAGAAAAAAGGCCTTTTCTGACCTGTTTCCTCTGAGCCCCTACTGGGCTGCACAAGGCTGCCCACTGGGGTGGTGGGCTGGGGATTAAACCTGAACTCACAGTGAATAGAGCACCAGCCCTGGAGTCAGGAGGGCATGAGTTCAAATCCAGCCTCAGATACTTAACACAAAAACTAGCTGTGTGACCTTGGGCAAGTCACTTAACCCCAATTGCCCTCCAAAAAACCCAAACCAAAACAAAAACCTGAACTCACCCAGGGAGCCCCAAAAGGAAGGAGAGCTTTGGGCAGCAGCCCACTGCAGTAAAGCCGGGGATGCCATCTGTCAGAGCTCAGGGCTCTCCCCTTATTAATCTGGGACCCTGAGAGTCACATCTCCTGCATTATTCTGCTTCCTTCTCAGAGTCCCACCATCTGGATATTTATATTCTGTATTCACAAGCAAAGAACCACCACCAAAATAAAGGCCACCAAAAACTCATTTCTTGACCAAAACACTGAAAAACAGTCCAGGCGGTCCAGGGCCCACAGAGCTGGAGCTGCCTCTGAAGTAGCCTTTCAGGAGAAAGGAAGACGCCCACTGTGGCAGGTCAGGAGGCTCATGCAGGGGCCATGGCCTCAGAAAGCACTGCTGCAGATGGGCCAAGGCCCAGGAAGCCTGGAACCCTCCTCCCAGGGCCTGTAGCCTCAGAAGCTCCTCCTCCAGAGGGAATCCTCTGCCACGTGACCCTCAGCCACAAGGCCGCTGCTCCTTCCTTGGGAAGCTGAGGCTCAGGGGGCACCCGCGCGTCCCTCCTCCGAGCCTTGCTCCAGGAGCCTCGCTCCAGGAGCCTCCTCTGTTTCACAAGCCCCACCTGAACACCCTCCCTGGAAAGTTCCCCCAGGCACCAAGGACAGCAGGCCGAAGGGTTGGCCCTTCAGGAAGCTCCCACTAGTGTGGGGTGGACACTCTGAGTCCTCCATGGCCAGCGGGCCTCCTCAGCCTACCGCCTGCAAGCTGCCAGAATGATTTTCCTAAAGCACATCTCACTCCTGTTCAAAAACCTGCCATGGCTTCCAACGACTCTAAGGTCAAATTCAAACTTCTGTTTGCCAAACGTGCACCCTTGTTGTGTCCCCAAATATCTTTGTCTGCCACCTCCCGTCTCTACACCTTTGCCCAGGCTGTACCTCATGCCTAGAATGCCTTCCTCCTCCCCCTCTGCTTCTCAGGGGCCACCTCCTCCATGAAGCCTACCCTGACCCCCTCAGCTGTGAGGGCCAGCCTCTCAGCCACCCCAAAGTCCTTCATGTCTGTTTTGTATCAGTCTCGTTTCCCTGATAGCACTGAAGCCTTTTCACTTACTGACTGCCTGATAAGCCCTGGGCCTATGGTTCGCTGCCCCAGCCTCTGGCCTCCATCCTTCCAAGGATGGGTTGTCTGTATGCCCCTCCCTGTGTCTTCTGAAATGCCCACTGACCAGGGCCCCACAGTCCTGAGCATGGCCAGGCCAGCCTGACCCTCCCAGAAAGTGCTGATGATCAGACGCCTGGTTCTGACACACCTAAGACAGACAAGGACCAGGGGACAAGGGCTTATGTATCTCAGCTGCTTTGACACACAACCAAAGCTTCAAACAATCCAATGCTGCTACTCAATCTTCCACCTTTCTTGCCACAGGACAGAAGGCTGAAGGGCAAAGGACAGACAGAGACAGAAGCCCAAGCCCTAAACACTGGGAGGCCAGGTGCTAGTGCTCTGAGACTTTCAGGAAACAGACTCCAGACCTTCCTAACTCCTCTATTTCAGCAAACACCAGCTTACTCTGTGGCCAGGGACAGCTAGCTCTTCCTTGCAACTTAAGCTCCTCAGTCTGGCCCATCCCAAACACAATGGCCAGCTTGGCTCTCACAGAGCACCTCTGCACCCAGAGTAAGAAGGGAGCCAGGGCACAGAGCACTGGAGACTTTGCTTCCTGCACATCCCAGGCTACCAAACTCTTCCTAGCAGTTTTCTTAAAGGAGAGAAACAAAGATTTGGGAGCTGGAAGAGACCATGGTTAGAGTTTAGTCCTTCTCTGAGACTTGGTTTTCTATAAAAATTAGTCTGTGAAACATCAGAGAAAGAAGAAATGACTTGCCCAAGGTCACCCAGCCTGGCAGAGCTCCCCTGGTGCTAACTCCTGGGTTTAACCCTCTTCCTACTGTAAGAGGAAAGGTGGTATGATGGTTGCTGGGTCCGTGTAGCCTGCCCCAGGCCCCCAGAGCCCAGAAACACCCACCACACCTTCTATGAGAAGGAGCAGCAGCTCCGGGGTGCTGTCAGCCCCTCCTCTCACCACCTGAGCATCCTTCTTGTGAAGGGCAGACAGCACTCCCACTCTGAGGAGGCAAGAGGAAAAGGATTCTAAGAATAAAAAACTGTTCAGCAGGCAGCCAGACATACCTGATCACTGCACTGACTATTTCCGACTTTCTACAGAAGCCTAAATACTGGGGAGAATTTCATTAGTCAGAGCTGTGGGCACTGAAGTTTCCTCTAGGAATAAATCTGAGGGGGTTCCCAAGAGCAGGGGGAGAAGCAGCTGCTCGTGGGGGCACCACAGCCAAAGCACTGGACTGCAGGGCCTTTAAAACTTTCAACAAGTCATAAACAATGTCCTCTCTCTTCCCCCTCCCCTTCTCTACCTTCCTCTGCTCACCTTTCCCTCTTGCTCCTTCTTCCCCACATATAACACAGATCTCCAAGAACATGACACACTTTGGTGAGGCAGGGGCCAAACCAGACTGTGAAGTCAGGAAGCCCCTGGTGCACTGCTCACTTCTTCTGGCCTGGCCGTGGGACCCAGTGGCACAAGGCACTTGGTCCCTTGGGGGTCCAGGGTAACTCTCTAAGGCCCTGGGTGGCAGGAGGGTTGGGGTTCTGCACTGGCAGAGGGAGGGTCCTTATTGACCATCCCCTAAACCAGTGAAATCTGGGGAGCAGACCACCTTGGAACTCAATGACATCATACACTATGGGGAATGGTTCTCAAATACTGACCAGCCCCCTACTTAAAACCTATGACTACCCAAAGGCTAGTTTAAGGACTGATCCTTGGATTTCCAGGTCAGAGGTATGAAGCTGGGCAGACCAGATAATCGAACTAAAAAGGATGAGCCCTTCCTAGAAGGGAACATTTCCTGTTACAGAGCATGACACTTCACAGAGAGGTAACAGGGGAGCATATGGGAATGCACCCCCCCCCCCACTGAGCTGATGAACAGGACCAGAGGACAGTTGGTGGGAGCCTAATGCCAGCCAGCACCTCTCCTCCATGCCAGGCAGGAGGGTGTGGAACAAGGAAGCAATGCCACAGAGCCAGGAGACAACCCTTGTGGCCAAAAGGGCTGTGTCACATCTGAGACCAAGAAAGTTCTGGGGGCTGGAGAGCAGGGGCCCCCTGGCCCCACATCACACCAACACTAAAAGCTGGCTCAGTCTGAGAGCTGGACCTGCAAAAAGCTGCATGAAACTGTGGCCATTCATTTTTCTGGAGATCAACAAACAGGTTTGGGGGGATAAATGACAGGAATTGCAAAGAAGTTACTTTCTGTCCTTAGAACAAGACTTCATTCAACAAACCCTCATTAGGCAGCCCACCCCCCACCGCACTACACTACACAGCACAGCACTGGAAGAGAGATAAACAGATCAATGAGACCCAAGGAGGCTGAAGCTGAGGAACAACTGCGGGCTCTCTGGGCACGGAATGAGTGAAATGAAGACAGACAAGGTGCACAGGGATCCCCATCAGCCCTTCCTTCCTTTCCCATGCAAGAGGCAGGATTCACCCAGCAGATACCTGGGAGAAAGCCCCCAAACTGCAGGGGCCACTCCGGCTGCCACAGTCTGGCAGAGGAAGGGGCTGCCCTTCGTGGACCTCACCTCCAGCTCTTCCATAGTGACAATCCCATCGTGGTTAGCATCAATCACTTCCTCAAATTCCTTCTTTCTGTCTTTCACCCAGTCGTCATCAATGTCCTGGGCCTGCTGGTTTTCAACTGTCCCCACAGGCAGGGAAATGAACTCCGACAAAACGAGCTTCTTATCACCGTCCTGGTCTGGAAAAGAGGTTTGAAGACGGAAGGTGTGTGAAAAACGGGCAAGAGAGACGTGTGACTGACCATCCAGCACGGCAGAGACAATTCAGCCCTAAGCACACAAGAGCCAGCTAAATTTGTGTGAAACAAACTTAGCTCAAACTTTCATTTTCTCCTGGAACAAGCCAGACCACAAATCTCATGTATCTTCCTGGTCTCACAATACTTATGTTAGCTAAAGTACCTTTAAGCACAGATACTATGTGAGGTGCCACTAAATTAAGAATCATCAAGAACTGACATCCTTGGGGAAGAAGGTGGAGGGTGCCCATGACAGATAGGGCCATGCCCAGCAAGTCTCAGGGAGCAGCACCCCTCCAACCCAGGGAATGTTCTCCTTTGGCCCGAGTCCCTTGTGCACGTCACGTGCCCTCCCTGCCCACCCCAATGAGCTCTCTGGATCCCACCTGACCAGTGTATGGCCAATCAATGACCTGCCCAATCACAGGGGTGATTATCTAGAGCTGAGAGGGACACCAGAGGCCTTCAAGTCACTCATCATCAGGTGCCAGATTCAAAGCCTGAAGTTTTCTGGTGCAGAAGAGAGGCTCAAAGCTTTGTCCAAGGTCACCCAGCAGGGAGATCAGAGGCAGCGGTAGAAGCACCCGTCTAAAAACACAGCTGCTTTCCTCAATTCTCTCGGTAGGACAGCTGCCCTGCTGCCCATTTCCTTTCCACTGTTCCCTCCATCCTCTTCCCCTGACACACCCGTCTGACTCTGCTTGATGGACCCTCCTCCTCGGGCTCCACTCTGGGCCCTCTTCTCCCTACGTTCTTGGTGATCTCATCAAACATTACGTCTGCACAGGCCCACAGTCAGATTTATTTCACAAAATAAATGTCTGGCACCCAGGCACTCATGAATACTTAATAAAGGGAAGAGTCTCCCTGTTGTCCAGAGGACAGTCTGAGTTCCCTGGGCAGCCATGAAAAATCCATTTTCTACCCAGGGGCCACAGGCTTCTTTTCCTGAACCTCATCTCCTGCCATTAGCCTACAAGAATCTCCCCGGGGAGACCTCCAGGGAAGGAGACTCAGAACCCCTCCAAGTTCTGTCTGGCATTCTCACCTCCACAGCTTGACTAGGCATGCCATCCCTTTCCCTGGCTACCTTCTGAACGGGCCATCACTGCCAGCTCTTCTTCCTGGCAAGCCTCTGCTGACCCCTCAAGCCCACAAGGCTCTCCTTGTCCCTAACTGGACGTACCCTATGCTTAAGGCACTGTTCTGGGCCTTTGTGGGGCACAAACTTGTGTGAGACGTGGGCCTCGCCTTTGAAGGGCTTACAAGTAAGATTCCAAATGACTCTTGGCCATTAGTTAAAATCAAATAAGATTAGAAATAAATATAAATATGCTAAAAACAAACAAATAAATGAACAGCTTTGGTCCCATGAAAGAAAGGAAAGCTATCACTATTTTTATGTAGAAAATAGTTTCTCCATAAATTCATTGTTGAGCACTACAAAGCACAGGACAGAGGCAATGAGCCGCCCTTCCTTCAGCAGGGACACAATGTTTCAAGGGTGGGAAAATACAAGAAATTACAAAACAGAGAGAGGTCACACCCCGCTCTTTCATAGCACCTGATTCTTATACATACAAATACAGATATGTGTGTGTGTGTGTGTGTGTGTGTGTGTGTGTGTGTGTATATACATATAGTATATGCAATAATTGTTCCCCAATAAAAAGTCAAGTAAGGGAGACAGGGAGAGCCCTGGAAAGATTCCTAAACAGCTGCCCAGGAAGGGAAAATCCCTAAGCTCACCTGAATTTCCAAAACCAGGTTTTACATGGTTGTGTTAAAATTTCCAGGAAAAAAAAAAAACCAAATTCATATAATTACAGTGGTTCCAGCTTTTACAGGTGAGGAAATGAAAAATAAACCAAATGAAGAAAATATCAGAATCAGAAACAGCATAAAAAACGAAAAATGTAAGAGAAAACATTTTCAAAGGTATAAGATTAAAGGGGTGGAGAGGGGAGAACCTGCAGTTTCCCCTTGAGAGTGAATTATAAAAAAAACAACTTTTTTTTCCCCTAAAGTAAACCACAAAATTTACATTGTTAATAAATTCTACCACAAAAACACAGGTAAAGAAATTTTTTTTTAAATTTCAGGGAAACTTTTCTACAAAGGATATTAAAATAATAAAATCTGAAAGTTAAAAATGGTTTCATAGACAGACTGCCTAGTTTCTGTCCAAAGCTGTAAGAGAGTCAGCCATCTGTTCCTTAAATACTTCCGGTGCCGGGAAACTCACCACTACTCTACAAAGCCATCCATGCCACCAAGGATACTGAAATCCGCCTCTGCACATCACTGACCCATGAGCTACACAAACCAAATTCAGAGAACACAGACACGCTTGTATAAACCGACACCCTGGGAAGTAACTGGCACCAAGAGGAGGAGAAAGACAAGCCTGGGGCCAGGAGCCTTTCCTGTCAGCCCTGGGGGTCACATCCCTGAGGCTGCGTCCCAAGTTACAATGGAAGACAGAAGGCAAATACATGACTGGACTGTGATGAAGAAACTCATCATATCAGTAAAAACCAAGAAAACGGACCCTTGTCCCTTTCTGTTTTCTCTCTCCTAAGTCCCTCCAACCAGTCTCCACATGCCAGCTCTGCCTCCTCTCGACCCAAGGGTTCTCCCTTTCCCTGCCCTGCACAGAACCCTTTCACTATACTGGAACAAATGTGAAGCCCATACCCAAGTCTCGGACAATTTCCTTGACCATGAACTTGAGCATGCCCCTGCTATGTTCTGGATGGAGAAAGGACAGGAACTCCTCCTCGTTCAGCAGCAGGTCAGCTGGAGGGTTATCAGCCTGATACCAGCGATCCTTGAGGTTATCGAGAACTTCCAGGGCTGAAAAAAAGGACATTGTCTCATTAGCACAGATAATTGTGGGCACTACACACTCGAAACCCTAATTTTCTAAACTCAAGAGGGATGTTTCTGGGAAGTCCTGATTTCGTATGTTTTAAGAAGAAAAAATCATAAAACTGGAATTTAAAAAAGTCATCGTGACTGTTCAAACATAATCCCATGTGACAAAGTCATTTACGTGGGGGGAAAAATGGAAGTGCTGACTTGTCCTGTCCTACAAAGATATCCTTTAAAGTGCAGAATAAATAAAGTCTGTAATCACCTGAAACTGTATGAGTCATAATGCTTTTACCATTATAAAGCCGGGGAAATGGGGATGGTCTGACACAGTGGGACCAAAACCCTGAGTCAAAAACTAAGGTCCACTGAAGGAAAGCTCCACTACTTTCTCAGCCCAAGGCTGGCTCCCCAAGGTAGACCCCCCAAATGCAGATGCATGCCCCTGTAGGTCACAGGGTCTGACAGTCCACATTATCCCTAGTCTCCTTTGCCCTGACCCCGACTCCAGGCCTTCTGAGTCAGACTTATGATTCTCTCCTCGGCACTGGGACGAGCTCTTGGAGGGAAAGGATTGCTTCTTTCTGTCTCTGTGCCCCCATCACCTAGCATGACACCTGGCATGCAGAAGGCACTTAATAAATGACCAGACTTCAAGTGAAGTGAAAGGGGAGAGGAGGTGCTTCCCCACAATCCCAAATTTTCACATGGTCACAGAGTCCCTGACCCTCACAGGGACAGACCCAGACAGACAGCACTCAGAAGCCACTTGAAAGCCCGGGGTGCTGCTGGATGCACCAGTAAGCAGACGGTCCTTCTAAGACTGCATTTTAGCAGACCATTCAAGGAAGAGGCATTGAACTCCATGCCTTGCTCACACACACTTTGGCCAGACAGAAGGTCAGAGGCACCTCCTGAGAGAGTGAGAGGGCCAATGGCCACCACACAACTACATCAGCCAAGGAGGATTGCCTTCCGTTTGCCAGAGATCTCAATGAAAAGGGTTTCCAACTCTGACCCAGCAAGGAAGAAACCATGACTGCTTCAGTATCTGGAGAAACATGCATGGCTGCATTCTGAGACAATGTAAGGAAGAGAACACCTGCTTGGCTTTCAAGTTCCCCCTGCTTCCCACCCTGGCATTAGTCAATTCAAGGCAAACAAACACACATTAAGCTCTTGGTGGCCAGGCCCCAACTGCAACAGTAGCTGCTCCAGGCAGCAGGCCTCAGGTGGCCTGGGAACTGGTGTCTAGTCCAGTTGTTCTCAAAGTGTAGTCCAAGGGTCCCCAAGGCCTCTGAGGCCTTCTCAGGGTGTCCAAGAGGCCAAATCTACTTTTATAGTATACTAAGATATTATCTGCTTCTGCCTCCTTTTTTAAACTATGTATCTATATGATTTCTTCATATACTTCTACATATGGGTTTATTATTTTAAATGAATATTTAAAAATTTATCCATTTTAAGTTCTAATATGGTCCTTATCAATAGCATATATAACCCACATTTTAAAAAAGTTCTTTGGGGTCCTCGATCATTTCTGAGAGTATAAAGGGGTCTTGAAATCAAAATGTTTGAGAGCAGCTGGTCTAGTTCACCGCCACTAATCATTGGGACCAGAAAGATGGCACTGTTAGAAAGACAAGCTTCAGACTGTACCAAGAACAAACACCAAAGCTGCCCCCATGCATTCCAAGCCTGGGGTCTACCAACTGCCTAAGCTGCTGAAAGTCTGCTGATGACCTCGGGAAATAATAAGGCCCCAATGACAAGTGACAGGACCATACACTGACCTCAGTGTACCCGGAAAGCCCAACCTGAAGGAGACAGATTGTCCAGGGCACTGGAGCCCAGCAGAGGGTCTGGGACTCTCCAGACACAGCTGCCCTAACGCTGCCACTGATGAGTGAGAGCTGCTCTGCTTTGTAATGCCGGGCACTACACAGTTTAAAGAGAAATTGCTCAAGATAAAGAGAAGTCTAATCTATCCTCCACGGGGCAGATTTCTAATAGGAGAAACAGGCCTAGTTCTCTTAAGGGACCTCAGCAGGCCCAGGCTTCAGGACCTTCGCCATCCTGACCTCCCGCTCTCGGCACTCTCCAGTTGATGAACATCCCTCCTGTAAGAGAACACGGCACTGCATATGAGGCCTGATGACAGAGTACAGCAGACACATACCTCCTTACCCCTGGGCGCCCACCTCTTGGTGACCCAAGAGCACAGGGCTCTTGTTGCTGCCCCCTCACAGGAGCTAAGGAGTGTTTATTTACTCAATGCTTACTATGGGCCAAGTGATGGGAATGCAGATGCCAGCAGGAAGAAAACCATTCCTGCCTACCCTCCAGAACATGGAGGAGGGATGGGAGCAGACAGTCCTCACAGGGTCTGGGGGACAAAGTCTGTACCAGCCGGTGTGGGCTCTGTGCTGAAAGAGGAGGCTCTGAGAGGACCTGTGTAACGAGAGGAAAGGACTACAGGGACAGAGCAACTGTGAACAGAGTGAGAGAGCAGGAGCAGGGAACTTCGTGTGTGCGTGTGTGTGTGCGTGTGCGTGTGTGTGTGTGTGTGTGTGTGTGTGTGTGAGACACTCATTTGAACTGAGGGGTTCAAATGAGAGAATGTGTGCAAAGGGCTTGGTAGCCTCCACATAGCCCCACTGCTAGGCACAGGGTCTTCCATATAAATGAGTGCTAGACAAACACAGATGTGAATGCAATATACCATTGTGGCCTACTCAGCATTCCTGTAAAGGAAAATTATACACATGGTCCTAAGACTAAGGGAAAATACCTATACTGCAGAGGAGTCTAAGTTAGATTTGCATTTTGGAGGCTTTCTGATGAATAAGGGGTAGAAAAAACAACCAATTTTCAAATGACTCATCTACACATCAATCAAAGGAACCTGAGTTGGGAAGGGACCTCAGGGGACATTACGTCCAAGCAGGAGCTGTCTAAGAATCCCTTCTACAAAATTCCTCAAGGCCCCCAGTGAGGGTGCGTGAGCCGGCCTTCCCCCACCCCCATGAGGGTGTGCAAACTTACCCCATGTGAGGCACACAGCTCTGGGAGGGGCCTGGACCTGCCTCTCTGTAACATTTACTGATTGCTCCCACATGTCCCTGAGGTCAGGCCCTCATGCCCATCTACCCTGTCCACCCCACCTCCTCCCCCCCAACAATCTTTTCCTTTTCCAATTTAAACCTCTCCAGCTCCTCTAAGGAATCCCCATACAATATGGACTCCAGGTCTTTCACCGTTCGGGTCACTCTTCCCCTGGTCATTCTTTCCTAAACAGTGGTGCCCCCAATGGACATGGCCATGTGGTCTGAGCAGGGCAGAGGATAGCAGGCCTGGCCCGTGCCAGCCCTCGGGCAGAGCCCTGCCTACACTCCTCTGAAGGCAGGCACAGGTCCCATTTACCCTTTGGGCTCCCATGTCAGAGTGGTGACTCACAATGAGTCCTTGAAGGCCTCCAGAAGTTTTCCAGACAGCACTGTCTAGATGGACCCCCTCCCCTCTGTGTTTGTGAAGCCATCTTCTGGACTCAATGACAGAACTTCACATTTACTGCTATAATATTTTACTCTGTGTGATTCAGTTCCTTAAGCCAGCCCACTGAGCTCTTCGGGCCTGTCACATTGGCCATCCTTCCTCACTTGGAGTCCCCTCTGTATTGAGAAGATACGCCAGCCAGGCTTGCTTCTAAGCTAATGATGGATGCTTTTTAAAATGTAATTTTTTGTTACACTTCAAGTTCTGAACTGTCTATCTCCCTCCCTAAGAAAGATTCCTGTGACACTCACTCTGCTGGAGTCTTCCCCACAAGATGAGCTCCAGCCCACACCCCCCTCGTGTGTTTAGGGAGATCACACATGACTCTGCCTGCTACTTTACCGAAATCTAGCAGACTCTCCATCCTGTTGCCCAGCCAGTGAAGCCAGGCCAGACCTATAGGACCTCTTCTTGAAGGTGGCTCTCTGTAATCAACATTCCCTTTTGAAATATTTACACATCAGGGGAGGTCAGACCGTGCCCAGCTTTCCCAGACTCCTCTAGCACAAGACAGTACAGAAGATGAAGCAGTCACATGCCCCAAAGTCTCCCTCATGCCCACTCCAGCACTGCTCAGTGTCAGCAGCAGGCCCAGAATAGCCATGGTCCCGGATAATCCTACCATCTTTCAAAGTCTAAAATCAATACTACTGTGATAATGTATGTAAAATGTCTTACCAAGCTTGAAGCATGATGTAAATGTCAGGCCCCAGCCTAGCAGCTACTGTTAAGTCCACATTCACCAACTGCTTTGCTTTGGCCAGAAGATATCTGGAGGAGACGTCTCCCCTCATTATTCTAGGCTGTCTCTGCCAGATCTGTGAGCTCTTCAAACTCATCATCAACATGCTCCTTCTGTCCTGGTAGCCTGTAGCATATTCCCAAGACAGCTGCACTTCCACTTCTGCCCCCATTGGTCCTCAGCCAAATGTTCTTGCCCATATTCCACTTCATCCCCCCCTGGAGCCCCGTACTCCTCACACAAATACATCTTCTTAATATGTGGCCCTTCTCTACTTCCCTAATCCAAGCAGGCATCCTCCTTTCCACAGCCATGCTCACAACTGGCCTCCTGGGGCCCCCCAAGAACCCTGCCTATTGCTCATACTTTGTACAATTATGGATAAGAACCATGGGTCCCCACATAATCACCTGGAGTTGACTGTGGCATTGAGGTTAAATGGTTTGATAAATTCTCTATCCTGTCTTGGATACAGAAGACATTCAAAAGTGATTCAGTTGGTTATAAGAAAGAATTCTTCACTTTCAAGATGGTAAGACACAACCCTAGACCACCCAAGACTAGAGCATCTCCTTAGCTTAAGGAAAAGAATAAGAAGCCACCTGGCAGTGAAAAGGGTCATAGAATATTGATTGAGACTCTATAGCTTTAATGTTCTTTAGCTTGTAGACTCTAAGTAAAAGACAGACCAAGCTCAAAAATCATTCTTCTTACTAGTGTGTCTAGAATTCAAAAACTCTGCTTGCTCTTGGATGTAAACCACCCCACCACCCTCTCTTTGCACACCTGGCAGCTATCCCCCCCTACCCCCACTCTGGCCCTGCACATCTGAAAGTCAGTTACCCCAGACACCCCGACCCTGCCCATCTGGCAGTTAATTGCCAGTTGCCCCCTTGCCCTGCACACCTGCAAATGAGTTACCACCCCCAGCCCTGCCCATCTGGTAGTTGGCTTACCCACCACCCTCCCTAATACATCTCTCCCTTTGCAAGTCAAAGCAAATGCTCCACCAGGACTGCACTGAAAGGTCTCCCAGCACCCTGGTTCTGATGCAACCCAAAGGCTCTTGTGAACTTACTTTCTTCATCAATCTTCAGCTCCTCGTTATTTTTAATCTTTTCCACAACCTCTTTTTCATTGTGGCCTTTGCTTGCCAAAAACTTCACTTTATATTCGTCCCAAGACACACGGCCTAAAAGAACACATCAAACACATTTAATGATACTTTGTCATGTTCCTCTGATACATCTGTTAAGACCTTGATACCATGGTCCTATCCTATTCTCACTGGGGTTACAGGGGAACTCTTCCCAAATACTTAACTAGTTGATTTTCTCTCTGAACAAAGACCTCAAAAATACTTTTCTTGAGCCCAAGTTTACTTTTAGGTAAAGTGGGGTGTGGGATGTGTGTGATGTGGTAGAGAAAAGCAGATGAATAAGAAACCACGTTGGCTTCTACCTCCCCAGAAGTTCAGCTAGCTCAGCATAGCCCCTCTACAGGCACACCACCCCAGAAAATACCATGGAGTGGAATGAACCCAAGAGGTAAAAGGCAGTACAGATAGAGGAAGTCTTCATAACAACCAAAAAAAAAAAATAGAAGCAACCACAAAAGACAAATGAGACTATTTACACCATATGAAATTTTAAAGCCTTTGTGTACAGACAAAATCAGTGCAAGCAGAATAAGAGAAGAAGCTGTCAGGTTATATGTGGAAAAGCCATGAGCATTCTTGAGTCAAGTTTGCTATCCAAAACATACAGGATTGAGAGTCATGCTGCAACAGATACATGTTTAAAGATAGGAGGAGATGGCAAGCCCCAGTGGTCCTTGGGATGCCACAAGACGACAGATGGCAACGTACAGGGCATAGAGCTTACTACAGACATTTATATGCCAGCAAAAATGAGAATTTAAAAGAAGTATTATTTGCAAAAACATAAAATACCCAAATGAATGGATCAAATAGAGATCTTAAAAGTCTTAGAAAATAAAATTAAACTGTAAAGGATATCTCAAAGGGGCAAAAAACAAAACAAAACAAAAACAATGGTCCAGATGGATTTGCAAGAAGAACAATTAATACCTGTGCTACACAAATTATACTCAAAAACTTGAGAAAGAAAATATCCTATTAAGCTGCTGTTAGGAGACAAGTCCTAACACCTAAATCAGGGAAGGATCAAAGAAAGAATTTTAGACCAATGTAACTAAAGCATATTGATATAAAAATTTTAAATAAAATCCTAGCAAAAAGACCACAATAACATATTTTAAAATTTTGAGTTCCAAATTCTCTCAGCCATTCCCCACTCATTGAGAAGGAACACAATTATGATATCAATTATGTATGTGAAGTCGTGCAAAATATATTTCCTGGAGTAGGACGTGGGAAAATTGGAACACTGATGCATTGTTGGTGGAGTTGTGAACTGATCCAACCATTCTGGAAAGCAATCTGGAGCTATGCCCAAAGGTCTATAAAATTGTGCACACCCTTTGACCCAGCAATACCACTTCTAGGGCTGCATCCCAAAGGGATCATAAAAATGGGAAAAGGACTCATATGTACAAAAAAATATTTGCTCTTTTTGTGGTGGCAAAGAATTGGAAAGTGAAGGGATGACCATCAATTGGGGAATGGCTGAACAACTTGTGGCAGATGAATATAATGGAATGCTATTGTGCTATAAAAAATAAGACTAACATGAACTGATGCTGAGTGAGAAGAGCAGAAGCAGAACACTGTACACAGTAACAACTGCATTAGATAACTGACCTTGATAAGACTTAGCTCTTCTCACAATGCAAGAACATAAGACAATTCCAAAAGACTCACAATGGAAAATGCTATTCACATTAAGAAAAAGAACTCTGGAGTCTGAATGCAGATAGAAGCAGACTATTTGTTCTCCTTTTCTTTTGTTTTATTTCTTCTTTCTCATGGTTCCTCCCATTAGTTCTAATTCCTCTTTACATCATGACTAATGTGAAAATATGCTTAATATGAATGTATCAAGAGAGCCTATATCAAATTGCATACCATCTTGGGGAGGGGGGAGGACAGGGTGGGGAAGAAAATTCAAAACTCAAAAATCTTATGGAAGTGAATGTTGATAAATAAAAAAAGAACCAAGGACTCTTCACTACATTTTTTTTTTTTTTGGAGAGGGAAGACAAGGCAATTGGGGTTAAGTGACTTGCCCAATGTCACAAAACTAGTAGGTGTTACACTTTTAAAAAATGACATCTTCTCTGCTTTTCTATATCTTTTTTCCATCTGTTTTCTATTGATTTTTTTGGCTTTGTTTTTTTGTAAAATTCTTACGAACAGACTTAATTGTTAATTTTATCCTTCTTATTGATACATTCAAGGCTATGAATTTTCCTCTTTCGGATGCATTCTGTGAATTGGTTTATGTGTAGTATCTATGTTGTCTTTTTAAAAATTAGATTTGCTATTGTCTTTAAAAAACAAACAAACATATTTCCATATCAGTCCTGTTGCTAAAAAAAAAAGGAAAGAAAGTAAAAGAGTATGCTTCAATCTACAATCAAGAGTTCAGCAGTTTTCTCTGAATATGAATAGCATTTTTTGTTACGAGTCCCTTGAAATTTGTCTTGAATCACTATTATTGATTAAATATAGCATATATTTAACAAATATAATAAACATATAATTATATAATAATAAACATATAAATCACATAATATTAAAATAAATATAGCCTTTGACAGTTGTTTACCATTAAAACATACAGTAATGTATTTTTAAAATTATTCACTATAGTAAAGCTGGATTGATATTAAGCATGCAAAAATGGCTCAACATCAAAAACAAATAATTATTTTATTATCAACAAATAATTAAAAAACAAATAAAAATAAAGCAATTGAGCACACAAAAACCAGAAACATACTGCTATTACATCAAAAATACAAAACAAAAGCCTTTAAAAGTAAAACACTCATTTATGCTTAAAAAAAAAAAACTCCAAAATATAGGCAAACATGAACCTTTTTATAAAAAATGATAATGAATAGATATCCAATACCGAAAGCTAGTTTTGGGGGAACACAAAAAGCTTTCCTAGTAAACTAGAGGAATAAAGCTTTTTGACACTATTCTAGGAATTCTAAGGACAGCAATTAGATGAGATAAAAATAAACAGCAGACAAAATGAGACAAAATTAAGCCTATTTGTTGCTGGCACAGAGATTCAGCAAATAGTTGTTATAATAGCAATACCTAGCAAAAGCAAGCATTTATATAATATATACAGATTTGCAAAGTGCTTTTGCAAATATGATCTCACCTGACCCTCCCAACAATCCTGGGAAGAAAGTGCTGTTTTTACACTCCCTTCTCCAGATGAGGAAACTGAGCATAAATGTCCTGGCGAGGTTCACAGAGCTAATAAAGTATCTGAGGCCACATCTGCACTCAGGTTTTCCTCACTCCGGGGATAGTGCTCTATCCATTGAGCCATCAAGATGAGAAAATGCCCAATCAAGAAGGTGGATACAAAAGAAACCCACAAATAAATAGCATTTCTATGTAACAATAATAAAACCCAAGGAACAATAATAGAAAGGAAAATTCCACCCAAATGATAGGAAATGCATAAATTATCTTGGAGTCAATTCAACCAAAGCAGGCACATAAATAAAATTATAAAACTCTCTAGAAACTAAAGAAATTTTTAAATATTCAAAGGGATACTCATTGTTCATTGTTAGCCAGCATCAACATAATAAATATGATACTACCCAAATTAATTTATAGATTCTATACCATAGCAAACCTCCAACAGAATCCTTTATAGATATAGGCCAAGAAATAATCACACTCCTTCGGGAAAGACCTCCCTATTTACAAAACTTGTAGAAACCCTGGAAAGCCACTGGGCAGAAATTCAGGTGGTGCTGGTTGGTGGTTGCTGAGTCCTGTCTGACTCTTTGTGATGCCACGGATCTTAGCACACCACACCTTTCCATCCTTCACTACCTCTCAAGGTCTGCCCAAGTTCACATCCATGGTTTCCAAGACACTCTCGATCCATCTCATCCCCTGCTTTCCCTTTTCCCTTTTGTCTTCAATCTTTCCCAAAATCAAGAGGTTTTTTTTTTTCCACTAAGTCCTAGCTTCTCATTATGTGACCTAAGTATTTAAGCTTCAGCTTCAGTATTTGACCTTCCCAGTGAATAGCCTGAATCATTTTTTTCTAAGTATTGACTGAGTTGATCTCCTTGCTGTCCAAGAGACTCCCAAAAGGCATCTCCAGCACCAGAATTCGAAAGTATCAGTTCTGCAGTGTTCAGCTTTTGTTACAATCCAACTCTCACAACCATACATTGCTACTGGAAAAACCACAGCTTTGACTCTATGGACCTTTGTCAGCAAGGTGATATAGCTCTGGTTTTTTACCATGCTCTCCAGATTTACCACAGCATTCTACCTTATCAAGGAGGGTCTTAATTTCACAGCTGCAGTCATCGTCTACAGTGATCCTTGAGCCCACTAATATAAACTCTGACACTGATTCCATTTCCCGCGGCCCTGTTTGCCAAGAAATGATAACCAATTGCCAAGATCTTAGGGTTTTGGCTTTGTTTTTGTTTTATGTTAAGCTTCTGGTCAGCTTTTACACCCTATTCTTTCACCCTCATCAAGAGGCTTTTTAATTCTTCTTCACTTTCTATAGCAGTGGTATCATTTCCAGATCTTGGATTGTTGTCACCATAATTCCAGCTTTTGATTCATCCAGCTTGGCATTTCCCATGATGAACTCTGCATATGAGTTCAATAAGGTGACAATATACAGTCCTGTTGTACTCCTTTTTCCAATCTTAAATCGATAGCTGTTCCATGTATCGTTCTAATCGTTCCTTCTTGACCTGCATACAGGTTCCTCAGGAGACAAGTAAGATCATCTGATTCTCCCATCTCTTCAAGAACTTGCCACATTGTATCGTGATCCACACAGTCAAAGGCTGTATTGTAAGTCAATGAAGCAGAAGTAGGTTTTTCTAAAACTCCCTCGATTTCTCCATAATTCAGTGAATGTTGGCAATTTGGTCTTTAGTTCTTCTGCCTCTGCCTCTTCAAAAACCAGCCTTCTCTTCTGATAATTCTTGGTTCACACATTGCCAAAGCCTGGTTTGCAGAATCTTAGTATAATCTTGCTGGTGTGTGAAATGAGTGCGATTGTTTGGTCATTTGAACATTCCTTGACGCTGCCCTTCTTCAAGACTGGGATGTAAATGGATCTCTTCCAATCCAGTGGCCATAGCTGAGTTTTCCACATTTGCTGGCATACTGACAGCAGCACTTGAACAGCATCACCTTTCAGGGTTGTAAATAGCTCAGATGCAATTCCATTCCCCCCACTGGCCTTATGTTAGCAATGCTTCCTAAGGCTTCACTCTCCAGGAGGTCTGGCTCTAGATAGTAACCACACCATCATGGTTATTGGTGATGCTAAGATCTTTCTTCCTTTTTTCTTTTATGTAGTCTTGCCACTCCTTTTTAATCTTCTTAATCTCTTCTGCTTCTGTTAAATCCCTACCATTTCTGTCTTTTATCATGCCCATTTCTGCAGGAAACTTTCCCTTGATATCTCTGCTTGAAGAGATCTCTTGTCTTTCCCATTCCACAGTTTTCTGCTATTTCTTTGCATTGCTCTTTTAAGAAAATCTTATTGTCTCTCCTTATTAGTCTCTGGGATTCTGCATTAAATTGGGTATGTCTTCCCCTTTTTCCTTTCCCTTTCCTCCTTTCTGTAACTATATTTAAAGCCTCATCAAACAGCCATTTTGCTTTCTTGCTCGTCTTTGGAATATTGTGAACCTCTGTCCATAGCTCTTCAGGCACTCTATCTACCGGATTTAACCCCTTAAAAGTCTATCATTTCTACTTCATATTCATTCATGTTATTTAGGTCATACTTATATGGTCTGATAATTTTCCCTCCCTTCTTTAAGTCTGAATTTTACAATAAGAAGTTCATAATCTAATCCATAATAAGTTGCAGGTCTTGTTTTAACTGATTGTAAAGAACTTCTCCACCTTTGGTTGCAAAGTATATAATAAATCTGATTTCTATATTGACTATCTGGCGATATCCATGTGTAGAGTCACTTTCTGGGTTGTTAGAAATTAATCACCTTGACAAAACTCTATTATAGTTTCTGTCCTACTTCACTTCTGTACTCCAAGGCCAAACTTGCCTGTTATTCCAATTCTTTTGATTTCCTACTTTAGCATTCTAATCCCCTAAGAGGAATGTAACACCTCTGGTTCTAGAAGATGGTGTGGGTCTTCACAGAACCGATCAGCTTTGGCCTCTTCAGCATCAGTTGGAGCATACACTGGTAGGAACTAAGTTTCGACAAACATATCACAAAATATACCTCAAAAAACCCACAAATGTGAAAGACAAAACATCACACAATGAAAAGACTGGAAGAGAATTAGATCATCAGTCTGTCACAGCTGTGAGGAAGGAAAAACTTCTTAACATGAGGCAGAGGTGATCACAGAGGACAAGAAAGATACTTTAACTTGTAGGAAGTAAAAAGTTTTCCACACCAATAAAATCAAAGCACTTCAAGCCCAAAATATATAAATAACAAAAGAAAAAAGACAAAGTCCTTCCCCATTATTTTCTGGGTCCCAATGGATTAGTGGTCAAAGGATGTGAACAAATAGTCCCCAACAGAACTGCAAACAACAAATAACCATTGGAAAGAGTGCTCCGAATCATCCAGGAGAAACAGAAATGCTGATCTTTCACCACACACTCAACAAACTGGCAAAGATGGCAAAAGACAGGAATAATCAAATGTTTTGGGAGCATTAAAATGACAGGCATACTCATCTGCCATGAGTTGAGATGGAAACTGGTCCAATCACTTTGGAAAATAATTAAGATTTATGCTTAAAAAAAAAGTAACTGAAGTGTTCATAATCTCTGACCAAGACATGCCACAGCCAGACTTGCACCCCACCGGGCAGAGACAGAAGGAAGGGTTCCACTTAGACTGAGAAAGTCACAGCAACATTTTTGTGGCAGAACATTGAGAAGCAAAGTGACTAGGGATTGTGGCTTCTGAGCATAACAGTGTGACTGCCCAGTAAGAAATCATGACCGTGAAGCCCGCAGAAGGGCAGGAAGAGCTCTGGTACACAATGACTACAATAAGATCAAGAGAAAAAACAACCAAAAAGATGGAGACGGAATGCTGGAAAATAACAGCCAAGTCTGCTCCAAAGCATCGACACGAGAAGACACTCCCCCCAACTTCTTTGCAAAGGGAAGGGACCGGGGGTGGGGACACCCCAAATAACATAAGGTTTTTTCATGGGATCAGTCAGTTTTTCTGAACTTTCTTTTTCCCTTTTTAGTCTTTATCAAAAGGGATGGCTTTCTGGGAGGGTTGGGGATAGAGACTTCAAGAAATCTATTATAAAAACAAAAAAGTTGAACAAAATTTATTTTAGAAAGATGTTTAAGATGTTTTAAACTGTTAGCATCTGTGTCCTCTACTGATCATTTTCTTTGGTCCTTTTCTTCAGATTTTGTTGCTATTTTTAAAATAAAACTTTCAGTTTTCCCATTAAGAACTTCTCATTAGGGGCTGCTAAGTGGCACAGTGAACAGAGCACCGGCCCTGGAGTCAAGAGGGCTGAGCTACATGGCCTTGGGCAAGTCACTTAACCCCAATTGCCCTCCAAAAAAAGAAAAAAAAGAAAAAGAAAAAAGAATTTCTCATAAAAAAATAAATAAATAAAGTTCAGAAGAACCCTTGCATTAGAATTTTTCAAATTTATTTTTAAAATGTTTACTCTAAATGGTACCAAAGAATATCAGGTCATTTCCAGCTCATATTTCCAAACCAACTGAATTCAGACTTTTTAATATAAGTGGGAAGTGACTCTGACTGTTCCTAATGGAGCAATCCACACCACGGACCCAGTGTTGTGCTACCTCTCCTTACAAGAGACTGAAACCAGTCATGTCCAGGGCTTCAAGGAACAGAAACCAAGGGCCCCACTTAGTCTGACCTAGCCTAACAGACTCCTCATCACACTGGGAGGACATATACAAGCAGGCATGCCCGGTCCACTTCCCAGCCACCTCCTGGGTCCAGGACAGAGCCCACCTAACAGCTCCAAACCTTGCCAGGGGCCTACGGCTAGTCCAGACTGTCCAGTTTAACCTGTTCATGGTTATGCCTTCCCAGTAGGTAGTTAGCTCTCTGTGCAGGCCCCACAGCTTTTCAGGCACAAAGGGGAGGAAAAGCAAATGTCACCTGTCCTCTGGTTTACATACACCACAGTGTTTTTTTGTCACGTTTTTGCGTGGTGGCCTAATGGAAGCACGAGGGCATTTAGGAGGCGCTGAATGGGGGGGGGGGGTCCTACCGTCGCCATCGGGATCCACTGCCCTGAAGTGCATCTTGTTCTCTTTGACGGCTTCCTGAAAGTGCTCCTCAGTCTTCTCCATGATCCAACGCTGCATTTCTTTGGCACTGATCCTTTTGTCATTATTCACGTCCACCCTGCAAAGACGCACAAAAGTCAATGGAACTAGAGAAGAGTCACCGGTGTCACTAAGGTTTGCTGGCAAGAGAAGAGGGCCGTGCCATGGATAAACCTGGGAGGAAGCAGTCTCACAAAGGCCCCTTTCTTACAGGTGAGGAAAGTAAGGGACGGTGCCAGAAGGGAATGAAGGTCTGATCACCCCACAGCAGGGTTCCTGGTCTGAGCCAGGGCACAACGGCTGTTAGAAATGGCCTCTTCCGTTGCCTGCTTCCTTGCCCTTTATTTTAAAACCTGGGCATGCCCAGGAAGTGACGATGAGGAGGAGGATGACGACGACTTGTCTCTCCCTCTAGGATCGAGGTCTCTAGGGCCAGGGTCTGGTGACCCTGCTGGGCAGAGCATGTCTACCACACTCAGGCAAACGAGACAGAGGTACAAGGGCCCCGTGATGTTTTAAGAATTGAGGAAAAGCAGGATCACCAAGGCCCAAGTGCTAAATCCCTGGGAGGGTCCAGGACATGCTCCTCTCCCCTCATCCTGGCAGACAGAGGGCTTTGCCAAGTCCTACTAGGTCTTGCTGAGCTTTCTTTCATGCAGTCCACAACGGTATTTATTAGATTTTGTGGCTGCCAGATTGCAGCTCTGATGCATACTAAGGCTGAAGTCCACAAAGATGACAGGATCGTCTTTGGACAAACTGCTACCTCAGCACATCTCCCCCAAGCTGATACTCATCTACCTGATTCTTAAAATTTTACCTGTGCTCTTATTAAATGTCACCTTCTCAGGTTTGGCCTAACCTTTCCAATCTTTCAGCCTGCTGAGGTATTTTTGGATCATGACTGTTAGTTGATGTGTTAATGTTATCTGAAAACTAGAAAATCATACCATCTGTCTTATGGGTCTAATAAGGAGCTATTAATGATTTGGGACTGGCTATGAATGAAAAAACACTACCCCCAAAGTATGCTAAGTGCTGGGGGTACAAACACAAAAGTGAGGCCAACTCTGGCTTAGAGTCTGACGGAGTCAATCTCTATATAGAGAAACAATGGCCACAGAGGCCATTTTGCTTAGGAAAGTAACAGGTGTGGAGTCAGGGCAGAAGAGTTCATCAATTGACCCAACCAAACAATAAACAATCCATCAGCAGGCATTTATTGTCAACCTACAGTGACAGTGGGCAATTTGCTTATCAGCCTTGTGCCTCAGTTTCCTCAGCTGTAAAACAAAGAGACATGGATAGATAGCCTCTAGGTACCTTGTCCCTGGAGGGCAAGGGTGCTGTGATCTGCCCAGCCAGGGGCCAAGCCCGGATGAAACAAATGTTCAAGATGAAAGAGTCTTTCCTGTCAAGAGGTCCAGATCCCAGATGTCCAGACAAGATCACACAAGGCTGTAGTTTGGGAGAAGGAAGAAGCCAGAAGAAGAGGGAAAGGCTTCCTGCAGAGAGGGATGTTGGAGCAATGCCTTGAAGGAGGAGGAGGCGTATGCCAAGCAGGAGAGAAGGGTCAAGTCAGACACACAGGGAAGACCAACATACCATACCTAACACCTAGTAACTGCTGAAGAAATGCCTGCTGGCTGACCAAAGAAAGAACCTGAAAAGAACCCAGGAATGGGATGGAGGGGGTTGCATCAGATAAATCAGGGAGGTCCGGAAGAAGAGACCATCAGCTATGACAATGAAGAAACCACCAGGACCTTTGGTGGGGGAGCTTCACCTGAGGGATGAGGCTGGTGGTGAGGGAGTGGGCAGTAGCTGCACTGAGGAAAGACCACTTCCTCAGTGAGTCTGGAAGGAGAGTGAGAGGGGGAGAGGCAGAGGAGTCTTTTGAGGGCTGGGGGAGATGGTGCCTTTGAAGGCAATAGGGAAAGAACCCCTGCAGAGGCTGAAGATCACAGAGAAAAGGGGATGGGCTGAGGAAAGCTGCTGGAGAAGAGGGAAGGGCACAGGAAAAGGGCATGTGCAGAGAGGCTGGCCACGGCCAGAGAGGGGCCACCATGCCATCAGGTGGCCAAAGGGAGGCAAAAGAGGCTTGGGGAGAGGTCTGGATGGCTTCTGGGGGCTAAGTTAGGAAATGCCAGATGGCCTGCCCATCCTCCTATTGGCTGGGCCCTGCCAACCCAGGATTGCAGGGCTCTAGGGTCCCTAGTCAGCCTGGCTACACCTTCTCTAAACACTGCCTACCCCAGAAATACCTATGTGATTTCAAAATAAGGTTGTTAGTCTTCAGTTAACAAATACCAAATAAAACGGACATTTCTGCCTACCCAGGAGAGCTGAAAGAGATTTGTAATGTTTGGGCTGGGGCTCTCCCAAGGCAGTTGACTTTTCTTTTCTTTTTTCCCCCCAAATGCCTTATTAGCTCCTGGTTTACAGCATTTATTTCTGCCGATTTTGAGCTGCAATTTTTTTCCCCCGTTTTCCCCCTGCCCACGACCCCAAAACAGCGATCCCACTGGATATCCCCTCCCCCAACCTGCTCTCTCCCATATCTGCTCCCATACCCCCTTCGACTTTTCCAGTAGGGCGAGGTGAGTCTCTGTGTCCCAATGCCTGTATATCTTATTTACCAATTGCATGTAAAATAGTATTAATAATAGCATATATATATTTGTAAACATTTGAATTAAAAACTTTGAATTCCAGATTCCTTTCCTTCCTCCCTTGTCACCCACCCTTCCTGATGAGATAAGCAAGTCAGTATCTGCCGTACATGTGTAGCTAATGCAGAGCATCCCCATACTAGGTATATTTATAACACATTCGACCTGCAGCTTTCACAGCCTTCCTTCTGTTCTATTCTGTGTTTAAAAAGGGGAAAAAAGGAGCAGCCTTAGTGATTCTCCTTTTCCTAATACTACCCTGACCCTTCCTCACCCTCCCCACCCCTGTCCCAAGGGAAAAAGAAGAAGGAAGCAAAGGCCTCGTAACAGAAATGCAACACAGGCGGTCACCTTGGCTGTGTGAGATTCTGGGTCTGGAGGCCACTGACATTCCCGAAGGTGAGCAGCGGCATCGGCAGACTGAGAAATGCTGCTCCAACATTCCAAGAAGGGGCTCTGAGGAAGGGCACTAAGAGGAGTGTGTGAGGGCTGGGAGTAAAGGGAAGGTGACTGTCCACCGGATGCTGACTCCAGACAGTCAGATGGAAGGGGAGCAGACTGGCAAGCTCTTTCATTCTTTCCCAGATTGAACAATGGTTCCAGAACTGGAAATCAAAGAGCCTGGGGAAGAGTGAAGAGATGGTGAGGTGAGCCTGGCTGGAATCTGCCCAGATGCGGCATGAAAGGTGAGAACCTCATGAGTCTGTCAAATGCTCTGTTCACATTGAGGCAAACTACAGAGACAGCATCCTACTGATCTACCAATCTAGGGCCCTCAGCGAAAAAAGAAATATGGTCAGTGTGCCAGGACCTATCCACAATTGAGCCACGCTGGCCAACAAGTGCTACCTTCTCTAGGTTTTTACTAACCGTCCCTTTAATAATATACAATCTAAATACAATGTGGCCAGGAATCAAGGGCATATTCATTGGCCTACACTTTGCAGACACCCCTCTCCTTCCTTATTTAAAAATCAGCACAGTCTTTGTCCCCTGGTGTCACAAACACATCTCCTGGGGTCCACACTGACAAAGGCTGTCAGCCATCTCAGCATACAGAGGAGGCCATTCATTCAGGCCTCTTCAGGACAGCTATGTGGTCTTCTTTTCCCCCTGCTTAAAAGGAGTGTCAACTCTCTATTAGCTAGTGTCATTCTTTAGAGGATGACCCCTAACTAAGATGATAAAAATGGAGTTTCTGAGTAAATAAAACTGAGTACCAGAGCCTGGAGCTGTAGGAGCTTCACCAAGGTAAAGTCAGGCCAAAACTAATTCTAAGGCCTCAACTGTTTCTTTGCTCTCAAATAACGGCAGAAAGTGAGGGGATTTCTTCAGCAATATCTGGTTCCTTTCTAAAAGTCACATGACCCCTAAAAAATTCCAAGGCTAACCACAGAAGACTGTAATGAATAAAGCAAAATGTCAGCAGATAGAGGATCAGAACAATTTAACTCAATAAGCAGGCCTGCCCTTAGATGGAAATACCAGAAGAGTCGCCACATTGGTGGCCAGTCTTCTCTTTTTCTCAAATTGCATTAACTTGACTGTTTTTAATGTCCGACACACACACTCTCGCACACAAACACGCACGCGCGTGCACACGCACACACACTCGCACACAAACACGCATGCGTGTGCGCGCACACACACACAGCTCTAAATTATCTGGTGCCTTAAAATTATAGTGAAAAACTACATTCATGCAGTGATAGGGAACCACTTGGAATTTACTAGATAATGATTTTCTACACAACTTTGCTCTTCCTCCCTCTTTTAATCCTGATTATGGCATTAGAGGAATAAGAAAAGAAAAAAGGAAGCAGACCTGTGCTTTCATTGGTTTAGTACTGGCACAGCCAACTGGCATAGTGGATTGGGCACTAGGCCTGGACTCAGGAAGATCCGAATTCAAATCCAGCCTGAGATAGCTGCATGACCCTGGGCAAGTCACTTAACCTGTCTTGGTTTTCTCATTTGTAAAATGGGGATCACAGCAGCCCCTACCTCACAGGGCTTTTGTCAGGATGAAACAAGATGACAAACAGAAAGCAGTGCTGGGTAAAACACTAGCTACTATCATAGTAAGGAATCCCCCTGGCAATGCAGGCCAGCACCTTCCAGTATGTATACTCCTGACAGCGATCCTAGCAGCCTAGAACAGTGAGAGACAGTGACCTGTCCGGCTCACAGCCAGCGTGCACCAAAGGAGGAGCTCAAACCCAGGTCACCCTGCCTTCTGGCCACAACACTGTGCTGACTCTTAATGGGAAGACATTCAGTGAGTGGTTTTTCAAAAAATTCCATATCGAACCACAGTAGAACAAGAGTCTCCTTAGTAATTTAAGGCAACAGAGAACAGCAATGGGCAATGTTCACATCTTCCTCCCACCTAACTCACCAATGCTGCTCCAACACAACAACTGTGGTCACAGGCTAACCTAAATATCGCTGTGAAGGAGTTTTTACACAGACTCAGCAGGCAGCCAGCTTTCTGGGGTCAGTTCCGCAGGCGGGTGCCGTAGAGGGAGGCAGTGCAGGAAGGCTGTAAAGCACAGCCTAGTCTCTCTGGTCAGTCAGGGCAGGAAGAGCAGGGGCAGCAGGTCCTCTGCTGGCTTCTGACAGAGGAGTTGGGCGGGGAGGACATGTTATACTATCTACCCAACTCACCTGGATTTTATAAGAAGTCTCAATCTGAATATTCTGAAACATTTTGAGCTCTGCTAAATAAAGACAGAAATAAAACCCCACTAACATACATCTACTTGGGTTCTGAAGGCAAAGGTCAAACATACATAAAATTAACAGAAACCTCCCAGAGAGAAGTTCTAAGGGACTGCTTACTTTGAATATGATGATTAAGGATTAAAGGATTCCAAGTGGACATTATTCTTTTTATTCATCAGTTAGGGGTTGTATTTTATCTATGCTAAAAAAAAATGTTCTCCCAAGCCTCCTTCTAGTTGCAATGTTTAAGAAACATATGATGCTGCTCTTGCAAAAGTCAAGATACGCACTGAATAGGGGCGGCTAGGTGGCGCAGTGAGTAGAGCGTCGGCCCTGGAGTCAGAAGGACCTGAGTTCGGTCCGGCCTCAGACACTTAACACACACAAACAAAAACCTAGCCGTGTGACCTTGGGCAAGTTACTTAACCCCAATTGCCCTCCAAAAGGCAAAAAAAAAAAAAAAAGATACGCACTGAACTTTTAGAAGGGCAGCTAGGTGGCCCAGTGGATAAAGCACCAAGCCCAGTGTCAGGAGGACCAGGTTTCAAATCAGGCCCCAGACACTTACCAGCTGCATGACCTTAGGCAAGTCACTTCACCCTGTTTGCCTCAGTTTCCTGATCTGTAAAATGAGCTGAAGAAGGAAATGACAAACCACTGCAGTATATCTGCCAAGAAAACCCCAAATGGGGTCAGGAAGACTCGGATATGACTGAAACAACTGAACAGCAACAGACTTTTAAAAACAAGACTATTGGGAAAATAAAGTATAAATCAAATTTCCAAGACTTCATCTCAGTTTCTTTTATCACAAATCAAAGGACATTTCAAGTATGCCATTAAACACCTAGCTGATGACCTACAGAGTCATAGACATTTTACTGCAATGACTTTGGGAGTCAGCACAGTGCTAGAGTTGGAGTTACTGACAGATCCAAGGAGAGAATGCGCATACATGTGGTCACTGATAAACAAACCCCACTGGACAGTTTGGAAGTGTGCCATGGTGTGAGCCCTTCCTTTACACCAGCTCATGGGTGAACCAGGATAAACTGGGCATGTTCTGCCCTACCTGCTGAAAAAAGCCACCCAACAACCTTGGATCGTCTGCATGAATGGCCTCACTCCTCCAAAGGTGGGAAAGGGTCACTCTGGACAAGATCTTCATCAACAGAAAGTATTTGGAGCCAAAACAGAGACCAGGGGCCCTCATGGGGACCAATCAACAAGCTTCTATGAGACATAGGACACAGACACAAAAAGAAGCGCCCCTGCCTTCCTGCCTTCTCCGGAGGGTGATCCCTGCGACCGCTTCCATTTCAGAATTCACAAAGAGGAGGCAGGGGCTGCTGCCCACTCCAGATTGGGGAGCTGTGATTTCAGAGCCTTCTGCACAGGTACCGAAGACCAGGTACAGGTACAGAAGACACAGGTACAGAAGCCTACAGTTCTCTAGGAGAGGTCAGCTCAGGAAAAACACAGTTAGAGGGCATCACAGCACACAGAGAACTGAGCCTCAAGGTGGGGAGATCTGGGAGCTCAAATCCAGTCTCAGACGTTTTGCTTCCTAGCCATGTGACCTTGGATGGGTCATTTAACCCTTGTCTGCCTCTGCACATACCTCCCAGGGTCATTATAAGGATCAAATGAGAAAAATGGGAAGTGCTTAGCACGAGTCTGCCACAGGCATTTCATAAATGCTTCTTCCCTTCCCCATATAAGATGAAATTCTGAAGACACAGAGATAATTCCATGAGGGAGAAAAAAAGAGAAGCTGTCTAAAGAAAGAAATATGGAAGCAGAAGGAATTTGTGACCAACTTTGATTTTAAAAATAGGAGACAGAGGCAAGGGGAGATTAAAAGGATAAACTGTGTCAGGGGTGGTAAGGCTCAAAACAAACACCTGGCCATCGATGCTGAGGACACCTCTCTGTCTTTAAATCCCTCTTTACTGACAGGTTTGGTTTTTACTGCACCATGTTTCCAAGCCTCGCTCCTCCCAGAGAGTTATTACTTGAAATAAAAAAGGAGGGAAAATTAATTTAAGAGTACTGAAGAAAACCAAAGACGTCTCTTATATGGTGTTGCATGTCCATAGTCCTTCCATGAAAGGGAGGCGCCTTCTCTTGTTTGGGGCCAAGCCTGGCCATTCTTGTACAGCATTCAGTTTGGACTACTCGGCATAGTTATCATTTCTCATAGTACAGTAACACTTCATTACATTCATGGGTCAGAACCTGTTCCATTGATTCCTTCACCAATGGGTGTCTACTTGGTTCCAGTCCTTTGCCACTGCGCTGCTAGCCGTACTTTGGCGTATGTACTAAATTTACAATATAAACGCTGAGGCAAATACTGGTGTGCACACTGCGCACTCCTGTCTTTTTCTCACTATGGCAGCAGAGGAATGTCTGAGACAAAGGGCGTGGCCATTTTAACCACTTTCTCTCCTGGACCCTCTTCCCTTCTCCCTCCATAAGACTTCACTTGGGGATCTCATCAGCTCCTATGGATTTAATGACCACGTGTCTCTGTGCTGATGATTCTGGCCCCAGTCTCTCTGCCAACCTCCCATCTCACATCTCCAACTGCCTTTCAGACACCTCAAGCTGGAGGTCCGGTAGTCATCTTCAAACTCATTATGTCCAAAACAGAACTCATTATCTTCCCCCCCAAAGCCTCCCCTCCCCCCCGGCTCTCACCCCAGGCCTGATCCTAGACTCCTCACTTTTTCTCACCCCCCACGGTGATGACACCTCTGCTGCATCTCTCTCACCTGTGCCTTCCCTCCTCTGATGCTGCCTGCCTCCCCTCCCCGCTCCAGGCCCTCATCACCTCATCCCTGGATTACTTCATCCAGGATCAGACACAAAATGCTCCATGTGGCCCTTCGTCACAAGCCCTCTCCTACCTTTCCAGGCTTCTTACACCCCACGCCCCATCATGTCCTCTTCCATCCAGTGACACTGGCCTCCTGGCTCTTCCATAAACCAAACCCTCCAGCTCCCAGCTCTGGGCATTCTCTCTGGCCATCCCCTAGGTTGGGGATCCCCCCATGCCCCCTCATTTCTGCCTCCTGGCTTCCTTTAACTAAAATCCCATCTTTTACTGGAAGCCTTCCCCAACCCTATTAATTCCAGTACCTCCTCTTGGTTATTCTAGCTGATGGGGTCCTTGTGATGTATATATGTCTGTAGTATCAATCTGTAACATCAGTTTGTAAATGGGGTGCTTTGGGATCTATGTCTGTAAAATCAATTTGTAAAAGCAGTCTGTAAGATCACATTTCCACCCCCCCAGCCTCAGAGCATTGACTCTTCCCCTTCCCCCTTCCAGCACTCTGCCCAGCAACAACTCATGACCTGTTTATCTCTGCTTGAAACAATAAGTTATGTAAATGTTATCTCCCTTAGTTAGAGTGGCCAGCCCCACCATAAATTCTTCAATACCTTATCTATAGGGTAACTCCTTAGTCAATTATAGACCCACACTGTCTCTGATGACCTTGGTGGGAGGCAGACTGGGCACTCTTTAGTGACGTGTCAGGCCTAAAACCACACCTCCAGCTAGCCCCGCTTGAGCTATTTCCCAGTGAATCATGGGCAATACACCTGCGCAGTTGATATTAAAAGTGTATGGTCCTTTGAGCACTGACCACTCCTTAACTCCTCCCTGATCCCACCCTTACTCACCTAGTTAGCATAACTGACCCCTTAAAACTATGCCTGCAGCCTCTGCGAGTTTGCAGGTTCCATAAGAATCTTTGCCCGCTGTTCTCTACAGCGTAACAATAAACTTTACAATTTCAGCTTCAAAGTCTGCTTGAGTCTGGTGAATTCCTTCAGACTGGATGCCAGGAGAGGTATCCCTGGCAGAACCACTTACCCTCCCCCCCTCCTTATCATCCTTCCCTCTTCATAGCTATAGTTTGTTTGTACAAAGCTGTTTGTTTGTCTTTAAATGACTGTTTAAGAACAAAAAGCATCAACAAAACTAAGCTCCCTCAAGTCAGGGACAAAGCAGATCTCACTCGTTCTCTGCCAAGGACACTGTCTTTGTACTCTGAGAGACAGAACAAAGACCATGACCAGGAAACTGAAAGTTAGGAGTAAGAGAGAACACAGCACTGTCTCCAGAGGCTTTCAGGTCACCAAGTGTGGACGGCTCCCCCGAGGCATGACAAGAGGTGCAGGGGCTGAGTCACAAAGGCCAGTGGCCTGACCCTCAAAACAGTCAAGCAGGACCCTACGACCATGGCTGATGGGTGTGACAGATTGCTGGCTCCATCATGTCACTAGAGGACCAGTTTGAGAACACTGAGAAGAAGAATGAGGATAGTAACCCCCAGCATGGCTCCATCCAGAACAGCTCAAACCAGAAATAGTGTGGAAGGCAAAATGGGTGCCCGTCAATGGGCGTACGGCTGAAGAGGGTCCTTCCTGGGGAGGACTTTTAGGAAATTACTTTAGAAGCAAGAAGCACCAATAAAGTGGGATTTTAAAAATAATAGAGCATAGCAGACTAACTAAATTTATTCTTATGGGAGGATCTGAGCCTGTGAGGATCAGCAGGTTATCACAGCCATGACAGGCCATCAAATGCCAGACAGGCCTCCATGCCATCCAGGTAGCCAAGGCAGAGACAACACTGACTGAGTGACTGGACCAACAGCCACCCAATAGCAAGTCTCCAGGGCAGTGTCCCAACAACCCTTCCCTGGTTCTGTGCTAGTCAACATTATCATTAATGACTCAGGAGAAGGCCCTGGCAGCAGGTTTATCAAATCTACAGATGACAAGCAGCTAGAAGATGTGAGAGCACCCAGGGCAACAATCATGATCCAAGCTAGAACTGTAGGCTAGAGCTGGGGAGAATTTAGAAAAATCTAATACCCAACTGGAATTGTTTTAAAATAACTTTTCGAGAACAAGATGGTTATGGTTAGACAGACACTCCTGCGTGTGAAAACGGAATGGGAGTAGTAGGCTGCAATCTGGCCACGTGCTTTAGGCCCACACTGTGTGGGGAAAGCCCAGAAGAAAAGAAACTCCATCTTCCTGCCCTCCAAATACCACATGCATCTGGAGGGTGGGGTTCAGCACTGGAGGCAGGGGGGGGTGGGTGGAGCCAGGAAGGGATCAGCAGGACCAAGAAGCAAGGGAATGACCCAGGGAGATGACGGGGAGGACTCTTCATTTGTTTGAAGGGCAATCCCACGGAAAAAGGACCCATCTGTCTAGTCCTAGTCCAGCAGCAACTTCTATCATCAGTACAAAGAAAACCTTAACAACGAGACATATCCAAAAGTAAACTGAACTGCCCAAAGCTTCCTCACAATAAAGCATGCTTCTGTAGTGTTTTAAGGTTCCCTTTGTCAGTTAAGAAACATGTATTAAGCAGTTGTGCTGGGCACAGGGCCAAGTGCTGGAGCTGCAAACACCAAGAGAGAGGCCGTCCCTGCCCTGGGGGAGTTGGAGGGTGTGGTGGACAGAGCACCAGGACTGGAATCAGGCCATCTCTGTGACCCTGGGCCAGCCACTTCAGCTCTAAGCCCCCCAGGGTGGCTGTGAGGATCCAATGAGAAGGTCACTGTATGGCACCTAGCAAGAGCTATGTTAGCGATGATAATGAGGAGGACAGTGGGTACTTGAAGTAGGGGCGTGGCAGAAAGCCCAGTCTCAAGAGGAAAGAGGGAAAGGACCTGTGATGCACAGAAGTCTTTACAGCAGATCTTTTGGTTGTGGCAAAGAGGTGGAAACCAGGAAGGTGTTTATCCACTGAGAAAACCTGAACAAATTGTGGTCTGCGAATCGAATGGCGGACAGTGGCCATAAGGAAGGCTGAATGGGATGGCCTCAGAGAAGCCTGGGAAGACTTGCATGAACTGACCCAGGGTGAAGTACAGTCCACCAACAACACTGTACGGCAAGCACCAGAGGCCCAGCTCCCGAGGACTGCCAAGGAAGCTCAGCACCAATGTCCTGGCAGGAGCCTGCCCTGCCTGACCAGCCTTTTCCAATGAGGGTAAAACTAGAGGTCTGCATGTGAAGACTGCAGGACCATTCACTAGGGATTTGCAGAGGAGATTCTAAATCACAAATGGGTTCGGCTGGCATCTATCCATGTCTAGTTACACCACTAGGGATGGATAATGAGGCTAACGGAACTGCTGAGCCAATGAGAATCAATTCTTAGACAGAACAGATATCAATTTCTCTGACTCCAAAGCAAACACAGGGTGGACCAGAAGTGTGGCTGCCATATGCAGAACCCAACATGCATCGACTAGTCATAAGAGCCAATCATTCTTGACAGAAAAGGGCACTCTGCCTGCTGAAGTGTGGGAATCCATCTGTAACAAGAGAATGACATCTCTGTAAGATGGAGAGAGAGGCGAGAACTACCTGTCCTTCCAAGAACCGCCTTCCTTTGCTCTTCTGAGAAACCAAACCATGAGAGTTCTCCCTTACTAAGGGAGATTAGAAGGTCATAGCATTAAGCTCACACAGTCAATCAAGTCTGTTCCTGAAAAGTGAGAAAAGGTCCCCTCCCTCCTTTTTTACAGACGGGGGGGGGGGAACAGGAGAATGGGTACCAAGCACTTCATTTGTACTGTCAAGACTCAGTTGCTGTGTTGGTCAGTTTTACTGTACCAAGTTTCTTTTTTTTCTCTTTTTAAAAAATATTTGGTAGAAGAGATTGTTCCCTGGGTAGGAGGGAGAAGTATTTAGAAATACAGGTGACAAATAACAATTTCAAAAAATCTGTCCAGCTCAGAATGCTTGGCTTTTCCTTCCCCACCATACCTGGCTGGTACACCTTCCAACAAAAAACAATAAAAGTCCTTGGCTCCTCTAAGTGGAAAACAAGTCCTTCTATGGAAAATGACGCTGCACTTCCTCCAAGGCAGAGTTCCACCATTTAAGCTTAAAAATTGCAGAAGCTGTAGGTTTGAAATGCTAAAGGGAAATCACTGCCACCTTGTGGCCAATCTGCACTGCACGGCTATTTTCATCCCCATCACACTAAGGGGAAATGCACCAAATGCTAGAGGGAGAAAAGATGACAGACAAGTGTCCAAGACAAGGCAACATCCCCCCAAACGAGGGGGCAGAGGCCCTCTGAGCTGGCCTTGGCTGGAGGTCCTAGGCCAGCACACCATCTAGGCATCACAGGATCAAGGCTCGCAGCTGTAAAAGCAGAGCGGGGTTTCCCATCCTAGGGTACAAGGTTACAAGATATTCCGTCAGACTAATTTTTTCTTCAACAAAGCCACTGAATGCTCCTCAATTTCCAGAGAAAGATTTTAGGATCTATATCCCAAAGTCGCTGAGCTGCACCCAGCAACACCAGTACAAGATCAAGCCCCCAAAGAGATGGAGGAAGGGGATGAGGACCTTGCAGACACAACCCTCTGCAGGAGCACTCTTGGCCAGGATGGAGGAAGGAGCCTGGGTGATGGAGCGCTGCTGCCCGAGGCTAAGCTGAAGCACAGGGAAGAGGACCAAGTTCAGAGACCGCTGAGGAAGGCTGGGCCCCGGCTCCTAGCCTCTTCCAAGTCACCCACCCCAGCTGCAGTTCAAAGCCAGCTCATGTGGAGATCTGTCGTGGCACCCAGAGCTGGGCCTACAGTACAGATGTGACCTCAGACGCTTCCTAGCTGAACAAGTCACTTCACCCTGTGTGCCTCGGTTTCCTCATCTGTAAAAAGTGCTGGAGAAGGAAATGGCAAAGCTCTCCAGGATCTCTGCCCAGAACACCCCAAAAGGGGCCATGAAGAGTCAGACACAACTGAAACAACAAACGCTGCCTCCCAACAACTCTTTTCTCTGTGTCCACAGGGGCTTCACTTCCTTGGTCTCTGGCTTCTCCCTCCTTTCTAGGGGGCCTGCCAAGGTGTGGAGGCCAAACCCTAAGGCTGGTGGTCTGAACACCTCTTCTCACAGGTGCCCCCGCAGTGGTGGCTCTCAGCCTGTCTCACCGCCTCCTCTGCATTCCCCTTTTTACTTCCTGAACTGAATTTGTATTAATGCTAAATTTGTTTATAGTTCTACATTAACTTGTCTGTAACTTTAAAAAGATGCTTTAGATTTTGCTCAAAACGCTACTAAATAGGCTTTTTAAAAAAATTAATGGGGCAAATACTTGACTTTTTGATTTAATGGTTCTTGGAAAACAAAGTTTATGGACCTCTGCAAAAGAGAGAGCCCCAACTTTCAATGATTCTTGGTGAAAGAGGATTTTGTCATAACTACCACCTCATATTACCTAAGCTACCTGCAGGGGGTGGCAGCACCGCAGAACTGTCACCCCTTAACTGTTGCACTTCCATTAAAACTATTCCACCAACAAGCATTTGATAAGTAACTACTAATGGCCAAGCAAAAGCCGAACCATATAAAGAAGAGTAGCCCCAGCACCTGCCTCTGGAAGCTCCCAGCCTAATGGGGGAGAAAGCATGCAAACAGCCACGGACAGACAAGACGCACTGAAGACAAACTGAAGATTGCCCCTGAGGGCGGCACGAAGGGCGTTAGGAAAGGCCTGCTGCAGCACAGAGTGCCTCTGAGAGCACACAGCCCGAGCCAGACAGAAGTGGAACTGAGAAAGACTGAACAAAATAACAGAAATCAAACAGAACACAAGCACTATTAATGTGTGGTTTTTCTAAGTGAATACATGGTTTAGCAAGTCCTCTTTCTTTATGAGGCTGCTTCTCCTACGGTAGAACTCAAAGGAGGCCTTTGAGCTGGGCCTTCCCAGTGGCCAGGGGGCAGGGGTGAGGAGGGAGAGTGACCTTGGGGACAGCCAGGGAAGATGTGCCAAGCTGGGAGATGGAGGAACAGCCAGGAGGCCAGTGTCACTGGATGGTAGAAAATGTGAAAGGGAATGAAGATTGGAAAGGAAGGAATGCCCAGACTATGAGGGGGATCTAAAAGCCAAATAGAAAATCTTACGCTTGATCTGAAGCCCCTGGAGCTTACTGACTAGGGGAGGGGCACCATGGTGCAAGTGGTATAGAACTGCCTGAGATAAAATCTCTCTGTAAATCAGAATGGATCAAACAGAAACCAAAGACTTCATGAGGCAGCAAGAGATACTAGAACCATATCAAGAGCCTGGAACACCACAATTATCAACTGACTCAGAAAACAGAATGGGGGGAGCGGGGATTAAGGACCATCTAAACACCAAGACCAAAAAAGGAGTCTATACATTATATTTTAAGAGATATAAAAGGAAAATTTGCTCAGATCTCTGAGAACTCAGGGCAAAGTGGAAACAAAAAGAATTCACCAGCCACCTCCTGAAAGAAACTCCAAAATGAAAACTCCCAGGAACATTACAGATAACAGATAAGAGTCAAGGGTTCCAGGTAAAAAAATAATAAAACTACAAGAAGCCAGAAAGAAAGAATTCAAGCACCAAGATGTACATCACATACAATTCAGCAGCCACTACACTATAAAGGAGCAGAGAACTTAGAATATGACATCCCAGAAGGCAAAGGATGTGGACTTACAGCAAAACTGAGGGGGGGAAATGAACCTTTAATGAAATAGAGGACCTCTAAGCATTCCTGACAAAAAGACCAGAGCTCTGAAATTCAAATACTGGAGTAAAGAGAATGATGAAAACAAACAAACACAAATAAAGGACTTAACAAGGATAAACTACTTACATTCAAATATGGGAAGAAGACACATGCCCCCTCTGATCCCTATCATCATCAGGATCCACAGGGGGAGTCCAATTAGACAAGGTCTAGGAGTGGCTCTGTTATGCCTTGATGATCTTAAAAGAAGAATGAAGGAGAGAACAAGGAAAAAACTGGGGGGAGGAAGGAAGAAGGTTAGGGGAAATTATCTAACATAACTTGGGTACACAAGAAGACATTTATACAAAGAGGAGGGGTACTGAGAAGCAGCTGACATCTGAACCTCACTCTTATCCAAACTGCTCAAAGGAAGGAAGGACAAATACACACACACACACACACACACACACACACACACACACACACACAGTAGGGTATAGAAGTACATTTCACTCAACATTGAAATACAAGCAAAGAGGGAATTAGAGAGGGGGTATATTAAGGGATGGCTTAGTTCTAAGCAAAGCAAATTCTAAGGGTGTACAAAAATATTTGTAGCTCTTTTTGAGGTCACAATGGGAGTCTGAGAGGGTGCCACAAGCTGGGCACTGCATACACAAGTTATGGTATACAGATGTGACTGAACACCACTGTGCTGAACTCATGCATGCACCCACCTCCTGATAGAGAGCTGAAAGGTTCAGAATGCAGAATGAGAAAGACATTTTTTTATATATGGCCATTGTAGAAAATTTTTTATTGAATATATATATTTATAGCAGGATTTTTATTTTTCTTGTGTTCTCAATTAAGAGAAGTAGGGTTGGGCTAGGAAGATAAGAAGGTGGATCTTGGCTTCTTAAAACAATTGTTAAAAAAAATTTTAAGAGCTCACTAATAACTTTGGAGAGGGCGGTTTTGGTTAAGTAACAAGGTCAGAGGAGAATTAAGAACAGAGTGAGAGGGAAGGAAGTTGAGGTACCAATTACACATGGCCTTCTTAGGGAGTTTAGCTGCCAAAAGGAGGAGAGAGAGGACGCAGCTGTCGGGGGTAGAAGGGGAAACCCCAGGCACATTGGCAGACAGCAGGGAAGCACCCAGCAGAAAGTGAGGAGACAACAGTAGGAAAAATCTAGAAAAGACAGAATGGACCCGAGTCTTGTGGGCTAGTAGAGGATCCACCTTGGCAAGAAGGGATCAAAGTGAAGAGGGCGAGGGAGGCCTCTCAGTGATGAGAAATGAGAAGGGCGAGGGGAGAAGAGGGAGCTCTCAGAGAATGGCCTCAATCTTTTCAGTGAAATCTGAAGCCAGGGTTTTCAACTGAGAAAAAACAAAAAAGCAAAAGTAGCCCCTGTTCTCAAGGAACCTGTACAAATAGCATAAGGTGATCAAGTGGACCTCAGCAATCCTCCTGAATCCATAGGCATCCATGAAGACCCCCATGTAGCTGGCTCCTCCATCTATCCATCCCTTATCTATCACCTCTTCCCTGGCCTCATTCTTTCCCTCCCGGTCCTGACCCTAGAACTAGCCAGGGAAATGCCACACCAGTCCCTGAGCTTGTCATGCCCTCCTGCCATCCAGAGCACACCAGCCAGCCCTAACCCCCAGGCACTGCCAACAGCTGTCTCCCATGGCTCCTAATCTCAAACTGCTCAATGTTAAAGGTTGTGTCCACTGGAAAATCAGTTCCCTAATTCAGCTGAGCTCAGCAATCCATCCTCTGAATCATCTCAGACAAGATTATCACTCTCCCCAAGGCCAGAGGAGTTACCCCACCTCCTTCCACAAAGTCAGCAAAAATTTTATTAAGGGCCCTGGGGCTCCCAAACCAAACCCCACTGCTCCCTGCTGCGGAGGCTATGTCCTACCCCCCAGAAGGCTGATGACCTTAAGAAAATGCCCTCCCTCAGCACTGTCCAAGTGCTCACTCCTTAGCTCCAGCCTCTCAGAGGTGGCCCTCCACCCTACCAGGCTAACCTTCTCCAGAAGCCTGCCCCTTCAACCATATTCCACAGGTCATGACTCTGCAAGGCTTGTTTACACAGCTTGCTTATATTATTTGTTTGCTGGTGGTCTCCCCCATTAGACGATAAGCTCCCGGAGCACAGGGACTGTCTTTTATCTCTTCTGGCATCCCCAGTGCTTAGCCCACAGTGCCTGTACACAGTAAGTACTAAATGTTTGCTGACTTCCCCTTCACTAGTTACCCTTCCCTTTAGGATAAGATATCAACCGGACCTAGTGGACCACTGCTTTCCCGAGTCTGTTTCCAAATGGCCTTTTCATTTTTTCCTTTCCATTCCTTATTTCACATTATAAAAACACTCTTGTGTTTGGACCAAGCTGGATAAGCGTCTATTCCCCCACCTCGACATTTCAGCCCCAGCCTCTGTGAAGCCCCCCAAGCTCTCCACATCTCTTCCCCTTCTAAGCCCAGCTCTGATACTCTTTAAATAGCTACGGTTCTCTCCCCAAATTAGTCTGCATCATACTTAGAAATTCTATTAAGAGGCAACTAGAGATGGATACAATGCTGGACAATTCTGGGCTTGGAGTCAAGAAGAACCTGAATTCAAACTTTGCCTTGGGAACTTACTAGCTGTGTGACCCAAGGCAAGTCCCTTAACCACTGTTTGCCTCAGTTTCCTCATCTCTAAAACGGAGATATAACAGCACCTCCCTCCAGGGTTATTGTGAAGATCAAATGAAATAACATTTGTAAAGAGCTTAGCACAGTTCCTGGCACAGTATGTGTCACATAAATGCTAGCTATTATCATTATTATTCTTTTTCCAGATAAATGTTTTATCCACCTAAGCAAGGTGGATGAACTTTGTACTTCCAGGGCTTAGCACAGCAGCTGGAACACTAAGTCCTTAATCAGTATTTAAGGTATCACAAAGCAATGTGCCCAGAAACAGGGCAGCCTGTGGATGCAGGACCTGCCAGCGGCTCACAAGGCATGACAGCACTTCAATGCTTACGATCCACATTCCTCACCACCCTGAGAACTGGGAGGCCCAGTGCCATTGTACCCATTTAACAGATGAGCCCTGATGCTCGGCAGAGACCCAGGCCTCCAGACGCCTCCAAGCTTATAGCTCTTCTCCGGAAAAGCCCAATAACTCCCAATGGCCACAGCAAACACTCAGAAACATGGCAACCACAGGCCTGCCATCAGACCTCCTATTCCTGACTTACTTTGCAAAGATTGCCATGAGCTTTTTTCTGTTTCTTCGTGGTTCTGAATCTTCATCAAATTCCTCCATCTCCTTCCCCAAAAAGACCTCCTGGTGAAAGTCTTTGTTCAGGTGCCCATCCATCTCCATCTTGACACCGTTCAGGTGATCTCTGGGGAGGATCTCATTCTCATCCTTGTCTATCCCCTTTTCCTTTAAGGCTGAGTTGTTCGCAGGCCTGGCATAAACATCCATGAGGAGGAAAACAAAGAGCAGAGACAAGTAGACGGAGCCCAGGCTGCAGAGGAAGGCCTGCTTGGACACCATTTTCTTCTGGCTCTTTATATGAGCTCAGGTATCTTCAAGGAAGGATCCAATGAGCTGCCAAAATAAAAGCAAAAGAGTAAAGCTCTCAGAAGGCCCCAGCCAAAGCTTAAACTGGCCTCCTGAACTGGGGCCTTGGTCAACTAGAGCCCCACAGTGAAGCCCAAAGGACAAGTATATTCTGTCACCTGAAGAGTCAGCTTTTACAGGAATCCTCTGTTAGCAATAATAGTAATATCCAGAAATGGGACGAAAAGCAGAAGAGGTCAGGCAGGTTGGTCTGGCAGATTGGCACATGTCCATAATCTCTGCTGCTAGGGAGGCTGAGGCTAGTGGCTCACTCAAGTCTTGAGTTGCACACTCAGGCTACAGTGGAATGGGTCTCCACCCTAACTCTAACACAGATTGGTTAAGTAGGAGAGCTGAGGATGACCAGGGGCCTAAGGAAGGGGGAAACCAGGGCCAAGCTGGAAAAATGGGAGGCATTTACAGCTTCTGTGCCTACCAACTTCAGGAGTCAGGTCTATATGAAGACATTACACCTGTAGCCTAGGCAAGACAGCAGTCATACTGATAGGATACAGGCCCTGGGAACCCCCTTATCTACCTGAGGCCATAAGTCTGCCTTTCATTATTGCTAGGCCCAAATCTGTTACTCTCCACCTAGTCTAACCCCTCCTCTAGGCCACCCCTAGATCCCTCCCACAGTCTTTGTGTATATAAGATCTATCTTGCCTGCATTAAGGCACTGAGATTCAATTCAAACTCAGTCTGTGTCAGATTGTTCTGAACCACTTGTCAAGACAAGCATCACAAATACTAAGGCTCCTTAAGAATCTACCCATTAAGGCAAATCTTTAATAAACTTTGACAGAGAGAAGGCTTGAGTCGAATTCATTCAGCCAGCATGTTGGTATTTGGGGGTCTTGAGAACCCCTAAACCCCAAACCTCAACAATACTAGACTAACTTCATTTTGTGACAGGGTTACGAGCCTGGTACATCCAGGGAACAATGAAAATATTTATAAAAATTACCCAAATTTTAACAAACCACCAGATAAAGTATCTTACATGTTGAGTTTTTAAAATTATAGTGATATATTCTGTTTTTATGTAATTTTCCTTTCCCAGGCAGAAGCCTTCCTCCCCCAGTAGCCCTAAGGACCCCCATGGGGTCATCAGTACTGGGATCTCCCAGGAGAGGAAGGCCTCCCCCAATGCAGGTTGATTCCTTCTCATCCCCTGCTAGTTCATCAGAGGTGAAAGGGACCTGCCCAGGTCACACAGGCAGGATGTGCCAGGTGGGTCTCCAAGCCCTTGTACCTAAGAAGAAATAAAGAGGGAAGAAAAAGACCAGAGAAAACCTGGCCAGCATGGCTGTCAAATTTGAGAGCTCTCCTAAGAAGGGAATGTATTTTCTCCTCTCATCCTCAGGGCTGATCTTGGTCAGATTAATCTCTTCCCATTTATCTTCTGCTACTCTGACAGGAAAATGGAAAGATGCCAACTAATGGAGAGCACAAGCAGATGGATCTGAATGGGCTGATCGGCCAGCCTCAAGGAGCCACCGCCACCACTGAGTGGGAAGGTCCCCAACGGGAGGAGCCCGGGAGCCCAGGATCTCTTTGTGGCCGTGTGACACTCTTATATGTGAGCTGGATAAAGTCAAAGAGAGCTTTGAACAAAATCTGCAGCTAGCTTGGGTACTGGCTAACACACCAGACAAGCCAGGATTCCAAAAGGGCGATAGGCTAGCCCAATGCACTGAACCTAATAAGAGATTTAACTAAAGAGAAATACTGGGCTCAAGAAATCGGGATGGGGAAGCACTGATGGTCTGAGAAGGACAGGGACTGCTAGTGGACTACAAGCTCTGAGAGTCACCAGGGCAGAACTGCCAAAATAAATTAAAGCCCCATTAGGGAGAACGAACAGAAGCCAGGCCCCATGTCTGCTCCGTGGGGTGTGGTGCTCCTTCTGAGCTGGACAGCCCAGAGATCAACCATGATGAGAGGCCCCAAGTCCATGGAGGCCATGACAGAGCAGGGATAGCACAGCTCCTCCCAAGTACTCAAGAGAAGAGTTTAGCCCTGAAGGGCAGTGGGGAACCTACAAAGAGGCCAATGTATGCTCCAGTGGTACACCACACCAGGAGTTCTCTAAGATGGGAGGCAGTGGGGCCCCCCAAAGTGTGAACATGACCACCATGGTCTCTCCCACCTCTGAAATCCTGTGTTTGGCATGGAATAAGCCTTGTTTAAATTAATTCATTTTCTTGTGGCTTAAAATTTGGACCCCTGCAGATCTGGGGAGACAAAGGCCAAAAGACAAAAATTCAGAAATACTTTGGAGTGGTAAGATTTTCTCCCCCCTTCCCTTCTGGCTATAGGCTTTAGCTCTTTCTACACCCACCCAAAACAGTCCCTCCTTTTTTTTTCCAGTCCAGCAAAATCCACATTTTCCTGAACTGAGGGTGAGAGCCAACTAGAGTTCCTAAACCTATCAGGGAGAGTCACTTCAAAAGAAGACCCAAAGTCTCATTAATCTTTCTCTTGAAAAAGGTTTTCCAAGTACTTGTAGATGAGGAAAAGGCTCCTCCAAAATCCCTCTTTTCAAAGTGTAACAAAAAAAATACATTTTGTGACTGGAAAATCTGTGTCTGCCAATTAACTGAACTGTTATAATATCAGAATAAATAAGTCATTCCGGACCTCCTTTCCTTTATTTACCAGCCTCCCAGAAGTCTCCTCCTTTTTCCCCTGAGATAAGAACTTGGAAAAAATTTCCCAAAAGAAAAGTGTTACATGATCCTGACTTGCTACAAATCAACGGTGCACATGCACACAGAGTTTGAATCAGGAATCATTCAATGTCAGTAACCCAGGAATCCATCCTTAGCCCTCTGGTATCAAATAACTTTTGTCAATGGCTTGGCTCAAGGCAGAGCTAGCATGCTGATCCTAAGTAAAGATCACCTGAAGCTGAGAGGGTCAGGAGCCAAACAGCAGCCATTCTTTAAAAAAAAAAAAAGAAGAAGAAGAAATCTGGGAATTTTAGTGGCTTGTGAGCTCAGCAGTGCTGAACAGGACCTAACTTCCAGGAGGAGGCAGGTTATAGTCACGTGGGTCACACACTGAGAGCTAAAGGCTGGAGGGCAAGTAGGGTGATGGAGGGGCACCCACGTCACATGAGATGGTGGGCCTGGAGAAGATTCCTGGTGGGAGTAGGAGGGAGTCTCTGAAGGGATATCACATGGTGGAAGGAACAGACTTGTTCAGTGTGGCTTCAAGAGGGAAGAAGCAAGAGCACCCCAGCCCCAGGTCAGGTCCGTCACAGCCAGGATTCCTTGTGTGAGAGGGCTGGACACAAGAGCCACTGAGGTCTCTTCCAATGCCCAAATTCAGTGGTTCTGTGAATGATACACGAGACTGGAAGCCCAATTAAACTATTTATCAGTTCTGAGGCACCTGGCAAATCATCTGCCTGCTAAGCCTCAGTTTCATCATCTATAAAGTGACTACTGGGTTAGTATAAGGGATCTATGAGATCTAGAGAAAAACTACTAGAACAGGGAGGAGTCTAGTGACCCTGCCATGGGAAGAATGAGAGCTGCCTTTAAACAATTAAGGGGCAGATTCTCCAGCAGATTAAGTGGGGGAAAGATTTAAATATCTCATAAGAGAATAAATGTAAACTATTAACAATCACAGAAAGAATGCTCCAAATCACTGGAGGGAATGCAAAGTCAAGCTGCTCAACTGTCAGAAATGATGCAAGGACAAAAACCAACTGTGTTGGCCAAGCTATGGGCAAACAAGCACACCTTTTGAGTGGAGCTGTAAATTGGCCAGACGCTTCTGTACAGTGATCTGGGATCATACAAAAACCAGCCCTAAACTGCTGTCACACTGGTGAGTGATTGCCGGCTGTCCAGTCCACAGGTACACATGCATACCCCCAAGGAGGTCAATAATAGTTAGCACTGGAGCACTAGCCAAAAAAACAGCCAACAAAGGAGGTGCCTCAGGGAAGAGAGAGATGGAGCCATGTGTGGGCATTTAGTGCAAGTGAATGTCAACTGTAAGTGGGAAGGGGAGAGGGACAGGAGAAGAGAAACAAGTGAAATGTGGGAGAGGCCACCCACTATGCAGGTCCATGAGCACCAGGGCTTCATGTGAAGCCCTTCTCAGAAGGCTGCAGTGCCCACGTTCCAAACTGAGTGACTGAAGGAAATGCTAAAGTTCTGTTAGGGTCATGAAAATAAAACTTAATGTTTTTGCCCATTCGAGTTTACAGACACCCCCCTCCCCAATACATCCATGGACGCCAGTATGAGAAGGCCTGATGGGACAAATGAATGTGCTGTTTGTTTGCTCCCCCACCCCTCCCAGGACCATTCTGCTTAGGCAGTGTGGGGCGGTTCCTATGGCCGGTTCCCTTCGACTCACTCAGGTCCTCTCCTGTGTGCTCATGGCAAGGCAGGAGCAGGCGTGGGCAGGGTGGGAAAGTCCTTTTTTCTCTAATGGACTTTCAAAGGGAGTTTTGATTCAATGGGATCCTGACTTTGGAACCCAATCCATGCCCAAGATTTGACTGTGCTGGACATGAAAATAATGGAATCTGGGGGTACTACTCTAAGAAACAACAATTTTGAAGAACTTAGAGAAACTTTTGAAGAAACTTAGAAAAACAAAGAGAGTAGAACCAAGAGAGAAAACTACAATCCACCATAATGATCTAAGTGAAAACAACTCTGTGGTCCCTCCCATTCAAGAACTCCTCTCAGGAGAGAGGGAGCAAGCTGCAAAAAACGGATCAGCACAGTCCCTTTGGGGCGTGGATTTTGCTTCAATTACTCTCACAATAAAGGATTCAATGAGAGAGTGCATGTTGGGACATGACTGATGTTTTTTTAAAAAGCATAAAAGTTATTCATTATTAACATAAGTACATAAAAGGGTTATTACAGGAAAAGGGGATTAGAGGTGTTGTAGGAAAAAGCTGCCAAGAGGCAGATTAGGCACTGACTCTGACAAACCAATCTGCCCCAACCTGGCCTGGGGGCAGGGAGGCTGGAGGACTGGAAGGACGTCAGAGATGTCACTGATGGGGTTCCTGATCAGGGACTGATTGGACAAAATGAAAGCCAAGGCTCTTCTCCCTGAGCTCCTGGCCTCTGGAAGTCTACAGGCCATGCTGTCCCCTTGTCCTCCCTGCCCTGAAGTCTGGGTCCCCAAGGGCCTCCTCCGGCTCAGCTGCTCAGTCTCCAGACTTCTCGGCCTTCCCACCCTGGCTCCAGCCCTCTTCTCCCAGTGGGCAAATTTCCCCTAAAGCCTCTGTTTTGGGAGGAGCCTGGGTTGACAGTCCTCTATTCCTCTCCCATGTCTGACTCTAGCAGGGTCATCTCCTGATCTGTATGTGGCCACTGGACCCAGACAGCTCTGGAAGAGAGTGAGGCCGGTGACCTAGCACAGCCTTCCTTCACTTAAATCCTATTCACCTGCGTGTCATGGCCCCATCTTCCTGATGTCATGGTCCTCTTTAAGAACTAAGAACAAGGGGCAACAAGGGGCGGCTAAGTGGCGCAGTGAGTAGAGAGCAGGCCCTGGAGTCAGAAGGACCTGAGTTCTGATCCGGCCTCAGACACTTAAAACACAAACAAAAACCTAGCCATGTAACCTTGGGCAAGTTACCTAGCCCCAGTTGCCCTCCAAAAAGCAAAAAAAAGAATGAAGGACAAACAACAATTCTGATTCCAGGCCTCAGGATTTTGCCACCACTGCCAAAGGGTTAACTTTGCCCCATTACAAGGTAAGCACTTCCAGCGCAGACAGGCACTGTTCTCTTTCTGTTTGGATTTGCACCTGGAGCACTTAACCACAGGAAGAAGGAAGAAGACCGGTGTGACCTAAGCAAGTCATTTCTCACTCCATGACCCCATTTGGGGTTTTCTTGGCAGAGATACTGGAGCAGTTTGCCATTTCCTTCTGCACCTCACTTTACAGATGAGGAAACTGAGGCAAACAGGGTGAAGTGACTTGCCCACAGTCACACAGCTAGGAAGTGTCTGAGGCCAGATTTGGAGGAGTCTTCCTGACTCCAAGCCCAGTGCTCTGTCTACCGCACCATCTAGCTGCTCTGGCAAGTTACTTAACCTCAAATTGCCTCAGTTTCCTCACCTATAAAGGTTGTTGTGAGGCTCAGATGAGATCATAATTACATTGCCGAGCCCAGCAGCTGGCATGGAGTGGGCGCTCCACCAACATGCTTCCCTTTAAGCACTCACTGAGTCAGTCTGCACACAGTGAGTGCTTAATAAGTGCTGGAGCCTGCCTGCCTGTCACTTTCCTTTCTCCTTCACCAAGGTAGCTCCCTCAGCCAGCCCCTCCACCTATCTTCTGAACAGCCTTCCCTCCCCTTCCCCAACTTCGGGTCTCACAGAGCCCCCAGGCTCTCCAGCTCCTGCCTGCCTTTTGGCCTCACAGCATCCAGCATCCACAGGGCTCATCTTAGCAGAGCCCGCTTCCTTGCAGCAGCATTATCACTGTCATGCTGTGTAATGTAACCCTTTGGAGTTATTTATTATTTAAAGCATTGCTACAACAAATGGGATGCAGAAGCCCTTCAAAAGAACAGTACAATAGCCAATTATGATTTATGTTAGGAAACAATGCATACAATTTTCTCTCAAATAGGGGCCTTCCGCTTTACCGCACAATGCTAGGTGCCTACCTAGGTAGTGATCAGAGAGAATGTGCTGACTACTTAGAGGCCCATGGTACAGTCTATTTTTCATCCAGGAAAGTCAAGAAGCCTTTCAGAAGCCCTATAAATCCTTTCACACAAACTTACTACCTTAAGAAGGACACCCCTAAGCTCACAGCCAGTAGAGGGCAAATCTAGGGGTCCTGTTCTCCCAGGAGGACTGCAATCGAATTCTGAATTTAACTAAGTAAGATCAGGTTTCTACTCCCAGGTCCAACACTTAATGGCCCTATGACCTTGAGTTTAACTATAAATGGGGTATTTATCCCTACTCAACCTCCTTTATCACAGATCATCAGATGGGGTAAGAGGCAGAGGACCCAATGGAAGATTAGTGCATCTTTTCCTAGGCTCCCAGGGGGTCAAGTCTGATTGGCACCAAAGGGGGCGGGGCTTGAGAAAAAAGCAGGCCCTTCACCCTGAACAGAGCAAGCAGCTCAAGTGCCCCAGAAGACCTCTCCAGAAGACACTTCCCCCACCCCTCCCAGAACCCTGGTAGTATGGCAAGTCAGGGTTTGAATTGAGAAAATGAGATGAGGTCAGATTAGCCAACAGCTTCCTTGGACAAGCAGCTGAAACCCAGGTCATGAGAAGAAGTAAAGTCCTTTCATCTGTGCAGCTGCACCAGAGCCAAATACCACCCTTCACAGGTGAGAGGGCCTAGCCTCTGACCAGGACAGAGCAAAAAAGGTCTTTCCACTCAACCCTTGGTCTTGCTAACAATCCAACCTCGCATCCTCATCTCACTCCTGGGCCTCCAGATTTGGGGGAACTGCTGGAAACACCCAATATCCTCCTCCTCTGCCCAGACCATCCCCCGGCAGTATGTGACATTTATATGGCACTACATGCCAGGCACTGTGCTAAACACTTTGCAAATACTATTTCATCTGATCTTCACAACAACCCTGGGAGGGAGATGCCATTATCACCCCCATTTTACAGTTGAGGAAACTGAGGCAGAGAAGCTACAGTAACTTGCCCAGGATCACACAACTAGGAAGTACCAACAGGTGGGGAATGGCCTCCAACCTCGTCCACCACATGGGAGAGGAGAAAGCAGTAGAAAGGCTGGGGCTGAGGGCCCCTTCAGGAGTCAATAAGCTTGAGACAGTGAAGAATGGAGAACAGATCCTGAAAAGCTACAGCTATTTGCCAAGAGGCTAACTGGGGAGAAAAGCAGCGTGGGTTAAGCCCAAGCTCAAGTGAGCCACTTGAGCCACTGCAGCTTAGCTCAAGAACCCCAGGGAGCTTGGTCTGCTGCAGAAGGTCATTGGCCAGTCTGGGTCCATAAAGGCAAGCAGGTTGATGGTTACTCATCCTGGCAGGGTTTGGAGACAGGCGGCTCCTTCCCTGGGCCCTCCATTCAGTCACCTCAGCTAGAGGGCTCCCATTTCATATTTATCCTCTCCTCCCCAGCCCCAAGTCCCCGTCACCACTCGGCACTCCAGCTGAGCTGATCCATCCTGGGCAGAGGAGATGGTGGGGCAGGGAAATGGAGGGAGGGGAGGAGACTGAGCTCTTCCTATATCCAAGGAACAGGGGGAAGAATGCCCATCATCAACAGAAAAAGTTTTGGGAGCAATGGGGTGGAAAGAAAATCGGGGAATTTCTTGCTTGTTAACTATGCATCTCAAAACCAAATAAAAAATTAAAATTAAAAGAGGATGAGATTCTATAAAAGGTTTTGGATTCTTTCTCAACCCATTTTGCTTCTGGTCCTAAAGAAGTCTTTCCTCTAGTTGAAAAGCACGCCCAACTAACCTTCCATTACCTGCAGAGACAGATGACTAAAAAGCCCCAAACCCCAAAACAATAACTGGAGAGGTTCACAGACGTAAAGAACACATTTCCCGTCCTCCCCGTCTCCTCCCCCTTGGCAATCTGGACCCCGCCAAACTCGGGCTGTGCTAACGCCCCGCCCCCACCCGGTCTGTCCTCCCACCCCCAGCCTGCGTCCCGGGGCCAGGCTCGGCCTTCTCCAAATCTGTCCGGGTCCTGCTCTCGGTCCTTTCCAGTGCTTTATCCACAACAGGCAGAGCCATGAGCACCCCAGCCCCTGATGCCCCGCATTCGAGGGGTGCAGGGTCGAGCCAGGGCTCTGACACCAGCTCCCCGAGCAGCCCTGGGCAGGGCACCCCGTACGGGACCGGGGGCTGGACCAGGAGACCCCCCCCCTCCGCCCCTCACTTAGGCAGCCCTTAGGCCCGGAGGAGGCGCCCACCGTGCGCTGGGCACCGCGCCGAGCCCGGGACACAGAGACATGCAGCAGCCGGTCCTGCCGCGGCCTGGGGGGGCCCCGTGCGGGGACCGGGCTGGAGGCGGCTCCCCTAGGACAGCACTGGACACCGACGGCAGAGAATGAGGCTTCAAGCGGAACCCCTCCTCGGAGCGGGGGCGAGGGGAACCCCCTCCAGCCCCCCACGAACTCGACTGGCCATGACTGGGAAGTGAGCTCCCCGTTGTCAGAGAACTCCTGCCAGGAGTTCTCTAGCCGGAAGGCCCATGACACCGCGACTCACAAGCCCCCTTGTCCCCCTGCTAAGCCCAGGCCGCCCCACCGTGGGCGCCCGTCACTCACCGCCCGGAGCCCCGAGATGACCAGAAGCAAAGTCCGCGACACAGTCAACGGAAGCTCCCACAGGCGGCCGCCATCTTTCTCGAGGGAAGGGGCGGGGATGAGCGATCAGCAGCAGACTCTTAAGGCCTAAGGAGCCCGCGCGCCGCCATCTTTCCTCCGGGCGGAAGACACCAAGACGACGTATCCCAATCACATGCCAGAGGCGGAAACTACCTGTATCACATGACACCAGGCCCCTCCCGCCCAACCCCGCCCCTCAGCCCTGCCACCTCAGCGGCCTCGGCTGGAGGCACGCCTCCACCGGCCAGCTTACGAGTCTGCGCACCCGCCCCTCTCACTTTCTCCTCCGCTGCCGAGAGGGGAGAGCGCCGCCCACGGAGCGAGGTGCGTCACGGTCCTGGATGACAGGGACTACGGGAGGCCGTCTCGCGCACGCGCAGTAGCGGCGCGCGCCGCCCCTAGCCCCTGCCCGCCTGACGCCCCCTCCCCAGAGCAGAGGTCAGCGGAGTGGAGGTGCGCGCGCAGCCCCGCGTGCGGCAGGGCGCGATGAACCTGCCGCGGTTCGTGTGCCGGCACCGCACGGCTCTGGCACTGGCCGGCCTGGCGCTGTCGGCAGGGGCGCTGCTCTGGCTGGCCAGGTGCGCGCCCGACAGCTCGACGGGGGTCGGGCGCTTGGACGGGGCGGCGCATGCGCCGGCTAAGGAGAGCGCGCCGACCGAGGAGGGCGCGTTCCTGGCCGTGCTGGTGGTGAGCGCGCCCGCGGGCACGGAGCGACGGAGCGCCGTCCGCGGCACGTGGCTGGCGGGCGCCGGGCGGTCTGGGCCGCTGGCCGACGTGTGGGCGCGCTTCGTGGTGGGCACGGCCGGGCTGGAGGCCGCCGAGCGGCGCGCGCTGGAGCGGGAGCAGGCGCGCCATGGCGACCTGCTGCTGCTGCCGCACGTGCGCGACGCCTACGAGAACCTAACGGCCAAGGTGCTGGCCATGTTCGCCTGGCTCGACGAGCGCGTGGCCTTCGACTTCGTGCTCAAGGCCGACGACGACACGTTCGCGCGCCTGGGCGCCTTGCGCGACGAGCTGCGCGCGCGCGAGCCAGAGCGGCGCCGCCGCCTCTACTGGGGCTTCTTCTCGGGCCGCGGGCGCGTGCAGGCGGGCGGGCGCTGGCGCGAGGCCGCCTGGCTACTCTGCGACCACTACCTGCCCTACGCGCTGGGTGGTGGCTACGTGCTCTCGGCCGACCTGGTGCGCTTCGTCAGCCGCAACCGCGACGTGCTGCAGCGCTGGCGCAGCGAGGACGTGTCGCTGGGCGCCTGGCTGGCGCCCCTGGACGTGCGGCGCGAGCACGACCCGCGCTTCGACACCGAGTACCGCTCGCGCGGCTGCAGCAACCAGTACCTGGTGACGCACAAGCAGAGCCCCGACGACATGCGCGCCAAGCAGCGCAGCCTGGCCCGCGACGGCCGCCTGTGCCCGCAGGAGGTGCGCCTGCGCCTCTCCTACGTCTACGACTGGGACGTGCCGCCGTCGCAGTGCTGCCGGCGCCGGGAGGGCATCCCCTGAGCCGCGCTGCCTTGCGGGCCGGGGCGGGCCGGGCGGAGGGGGCCGCGGCTGCCTGGGAGGACGGCGCGCCCTGGCTGCTTCCTGGTCCCCACCCCGCGCCCACGTGCTGATCGGGCGGAGGGGGCCGCGGCCGTGAAGGAGGGCGGTGCGCCCAGGCTGCCGCTTCCCGGGAACTGCTGCTGCAGGAGGAGGGGGCACGAGGAGCCGATTCCCGGCCCCCGACGGGACGTGCAGGCTGCTGTCCGACGCCGCCCCGCAGCAGCCTCCCGGCTCACCACGAGGACGCGGGCTGTCGCAGGGTTCTAGCTCACATTCCTCCAAAGGCCGCGTTTGGAGCCAGCTTGGGCCCCAGGGCGGACTAAGACTGCCAGAGACGCCGAGTTGGGCGTTTGGACGGGAAGAAGTAGTTGATTATCTGTCATCTCTTGGGTTTATTTATTGAAACTTGCACACTTTGGTCACTTGACCTCTTCTCCTAATTCTGAGCCAGGCCAGCCTCCCCAGCCCTGTTACCTAGGAAGGGAGACAAACTTCAAAATACCAGTAACTAAAATTGACCTCTGTTTTAGTCATTTATGCCAAAGGAATCAAGAGTGTATATGCTCCAGGGTGGGACTGAATAAATTTTCCTCCTCTCATTCTAAACAAAACTGAGACTTGGAGGGGGAAAGATTATTTTAATGGCTAAAAGGAAATCACTTTTTGACCCCCTTTACACCATGCAGTAAAAAATATTCTTGCCAAGGCAATTGTAACTTCCCTTAATCTATTAGTTTGCATCTGACGTTAGCAATATTTGTTGTAGCAGGTAAAACTTAAGTTTGGATTTTGCTTTAGAGTGCCCATGTTTAATGAGCCCTTGGTGGTTATGTCTCTGGGCAAGGCAGTACTGTAAATACAGGTCAGTGTTTAACTGTGATATATTTATAAATACTATAAATATGTATAGTGAGGAGCTTAAGCTTAGTGTGAGGTTCCCAGTATTTGAATAGTATTTAATGAAAAGTCTTTTTATTCTTCATCTGTCTTAACAAAGCTTCAAATTCACGGGTGTACAGTTTGTTTTTAGAAGTTCAGAGTTTTATAATCCCAAATTGCTTCAGATCCATTTAAATTGGCAAGAATGTGAGAACCACCCATTTATCTTAACAGTTTACACATATTGTCTTTTGTTAGAGGCTCTCCTTTTAAGGTTTCCTTGATGGAATGAATAATCACAAGCTCCTCTAACCAGGCAAGAAGGGTTTCTCTCTCTTCTACATTGACTTTCATTCTGTAGCTTGTCCACAGACAAGACTGAATTCTTTAATATGGGTCTGAGGTTCTCCAAATGCTGCAAAGACCTTTCTCCCATTTCAGTGTTACCTTTAAACAACAGAGAAAGTGGTTCCTAGGAAGTGACCCTGTCCCAGTGACCTCCGGTGCCTTTTCTTTTTCTCTGGAAAATAGGAAAAATGAACACTAGTCCTTGTAATTAAAATAAGGCAAACCTCGGTTTTATCAACTGACCTCAAACCTTATTTGAACTGGTTTATCTAACTTTATTTTTTTCTTTGTGTTTTATCCTACCTGAGAAAGTATTAACTGTCACCTTACTAGACTTGGTATAACCCAGGTTTAAGCCATTTCATTTTTAAACAAATATTAGGAATCATGAGGATTCTAAAACAATCACAGTGTTGTTTTAAAGTGTCAAGTTTTATTTTTCTTTATGAAAGAAAGAGAATGGTGTAAGAATTTTCAAGACTCCCTTCTCCAGAGCAGAGTAGCATTTTGGAAGAAGCCCAGGCCTGGGGCCGTTACTCTGGATGACCATGGGCAAATGACCTTAGCTCTCTGGGCCTCAGTGTCCCCATTCATAAAATGGGAGGTGTTGTCTCTGAACTCTCTGAAGGCTGGAAGCTCCAAAACTCTAGGAGAAACATTCCATGGGTTCTCTTGAAGCAAAGCCTGCCAGGAGGACCACCTCATCCAGAAGAATAAGAATTAAGAGTTCTCTGCATTGTCAGTTCCCCTCTGGATTGATTGATGACCTTTCTAATCAGGTTACGTGGGGACTCCTTATCTTGTGCCTTTGAACTACTGAAGATAGGTCCTTATATTGATATGACTGCTAAAGACAAAACTTCTGTTGACTTGGCCAGCCCATATAATCTGTGTCACTGGTCACAGCTGGGACTTTAAGGTACAAAGGAAACAGCAATCACCATCAATCAATGGCTCCTGAGGCTCTGTTTGTTTGAAGTAAACCTGAAAAAGTAAAAGTGGGGGGAGCCTTTCTCATTCATTTCCTAAGGCCCTCGCTGTGCAGCACCCTTCTTACTCCCCAAGAAGCTAGGATTAGGGACTGAGTCTGTGGTTCTGGTGGCACATAGAGGCCCCAAAGAGCAGCCTCGTCTCCAAGGGCAGTTACCGGCCTTCCCTGGAACATACAGGCCTAGAACCATACCTAGAATACGGAGAGGTTAAGACACTTGCCCAGGATCCTGAAGCCAGTGTTGAGACTTCAATTCAGGCCTTCCTTCTCCAAGGCCAGTTCTCTGTCCATGGTGACTTGCCTCTCAGATCTCTGGATGGAGTGTAGGAAATGTCTTATACACACACACATTTAGATAGAGGCTGGTGGTTTGTTGGGGTTTTTTTGCAGCATAGGCCCATTTAGGGTCTAGTAAAGTATTTGGTAGGCTGTTATAAGATCATTAAACTTAAAACAGCAAAGCATCCAGACGTCAGTAATATTATTCCATTATGCTTTAAAATACAGTATCCATCATAAATACTTCTTAGCTCTAAGTCAAAGCTTGACCACCAGCACCCCTGTATTTTAACAGCTCCTAGTGACCTTTTGCTTAGCATGCACAAATGATCCTACTCCATCTGTCGTTCCTGCTAAAGTCCCCATTTCTTTTCTCCTGCCCTTGTTTTAATGAAAAGGTTTAGAGAGTGAGGAAGGTGACTTAAAAGCACTATGTCAGGAACATTGAATTGATGATGACATTTGTCCAACTTTTCATCAGTATTTGAAATCGGGTGATCCCTTCCTATGGGCCAGATGTTCACCTCTGTTTGATTTTAAATCTTTTTTTCACAGTGAGAATTTAAAAGCCTACTAAAGTTTTGCCTTTGGTCATTTATATGGACATCTTTAATATCCCACCCACTCTGGCACATTTATTAAATTATAAACTGGAAAGATGGGCATTTTTAAATGCTCACAATAGTGGCTATTTTGCTGAAGTGGCTAGGGCAGGGATGAGGAGAGGAATGGCCATTTACATAGCATCTACTCTGTGCTTTACAAATGTTCTTTGATCACAACAGCCCTAGGAGGTAGGCATTATTATCCCCATTTCACAGATTGAGGAAACTGAGGTAGATAGGTGAACAGCTTTGCTCAGGGTCACACAGCTTGTAAGTGTCTGAAGCTGCATTTGAACTCAGATCTTTGACTCCGTGCCCAACAATCTGTGTACTGTGGCACCACCTAATTGCTGTGGTGAGCTACTTGTCTGTATTACTGTTAAGGTTAGTTGACTAATCCAATTCAAACATTCCTTAAGCCATTCACTGGGATGAGGGACCCTAGGGATACAAAGGCAAAAACTGAAAGGAACCCCTGCCCTCCAGGGATTTGCCTTCTACTGAGGGGGATATAAACAGTAGTACACAAGTGATTTCAGGAGTGGTTCAGCAAGCATGTTTAAGCACCTTACTGCTTCTAACAGCTAGTGTGTGTATACACATACATATATATGTATATATTTCCTCATTCTACAGATAAGGCATGCAAAGGTTAAATGACTTGCCTAGGGTCACACAGCTAGAAAGTAACCTAGCCTGGATTTGAATACAGGTCTCCACCACATACTCTTCAATGACACTGGTCTCTTGACTGTTCCTGGAACAAGACACTCCATTTCTCTACTCCAGGAATTTTCTCTGGTGGGTTGTCTCCCCCATTAGATTGTGAACTCAAGGGCAAGGGACTTGTCTTCTGTCTTTTCTTATCTCCTTAGTGCAGTGGCACTAAATAGGCCCTTAATAAATGTTTACTAATTGACTCCAGACCTAACTGCCCAGCATTGTGCTAAGAGTACAAAATAGCCCCTGCCTTTGGAGTGATATAGAATTAAGCCTGGGAACACCCCACCCTCCCCAAAGCCAGAAAACTAATTCAGGAAGATAAGTTAGGGTTGCTGATGAGTGGATTTAGCTACAGAGGCTTCCACAGAACAAACATTTCCTTCAATGGTTACCCACCCTCTTGGAATTGGCATCTTTCGGGGCAGGCAAGGTTTTACAAAATGTAATTGCCAGTGGGGGGAGGGGGATTTCGGAAGGTTTGGAGGCACTCTGACCAAGTCAGGTGGGGTGGCTCAGATCCTCAGGTCTCAGTGTGACATTTATAGTAGGTCTTTATATACCATATTTATGGTCTTGCAGAGGTGGAGCCAAGCCTAGGTTTAGCTGGCTAATGAAACCTCACTGCTTTACATTTCCTAATTTAGCTCCTCATTGTGGTTGTTCCAACCCAAGTATGGGGCTCGATTTTTACGGCATCAGGGATTCTGCACAAACAGAAGGGAGGTTGTTGGAAAAGGCATAGTTTGGGGCTTAAAGAGTAACTGAGTCAGAGGGCCTGCTGTGGAGGGAGAGGGAATCACTGGAAAAGTGGCACTCTTCAGTTCAGCTAGCATTCATTTGATGCAGGCACCTTTCATGGTGCTGGGGATACAGAAAGGCTCTGTCCTCAAGGACCTCTCTACCCCGAGAGAAACAAAAATAGATAAATAAAAACCACAGCTACTAATTAATATGCCACCTGGAACATGGGATGTGTTAGGGGAAAGCAGGAAGAGCCTGCCCAGAGGGAGGGGCCAAGCAATGAAAGGCTATAATTAAAAGCCTAAAGGAAGAGGGTTTATATTCTATCCTAGCGGCAGAAAGGAGGCACTTAGAAGTATCTTCATCAGGGAGATGGCCTTAAGAATATTAATTGGGAATGATTTTTTTGTAATTGTTGGTCCTCCTTCTTGTTTGCTAAGAACTAATTGTCATAACCCCAGCACATGACGTAGTAGTAAATGCTTGTTGGATTGAGCAAGACTGACTTGTCTACTGGCTAATTGCTCATAGGAAGCATGGTGGGGGGAACGGGGACTCCAATCTCATTAGCTCATAGGTTCACTTATCTCCAATTCAGATGATTGACAGGTCAATAGATCTAGCCCTGACCTGTCTCCCTGACACTAGCCAAGCATCACCAGCTACCTGGGCATCCCAACTGACCAGATCAGAATTCACTGTCTCCCCTGAACCCTCCGCCCTTCCCAACTCCTCTACTACTGTCAAGGGGGCCACCATCCCAGTCACCTAGGTGTCCATCTTTGCTCTCCCACTTGAGTCCCCCAAATAACCAATCTGTGGCCAAATCTCGTCTTTTCTCTTTTCACAGCTGTCATACACATATCAACCACAACCCTGATTCAGACACTTCTCACCTTCTCATTGATCTCCTTGCTTCCAATCTCCCCCAACTCTAAACCATCCTCCCAGCTGCCAAGATGATCTTCCTCAACTATATCTGATCCTGTGGCTGCCGCACCTCCCTCAGTGAACATCAGTAGTTCCCTATTGCCTCCAGGGTCAAATTGAAAGTTCCCTGTGTAGCATTTAAATCTCTTTATAACTTGGCCCCTTTCTATTTTTCTAATCTTCTCACACCTTATTCCCCTCTGCAAATACTAACATCTGGCTCCACTGTGTTCCTCAGACACCATCCCCATTTCCCTTCTTGCCTTTGAACTGGCTGTCACCCATGCCTGGAATGTCCTCCCTCCTCACCTCTGCTTCCAAGGCTGACATACCACCTTCTGCCCAAGGACACCCCCACCCCTCACTGCAAGTGCCATCCCTCAGAGATGACCTTCCCTTCATACCATATATATTTTATGGTCATCTGCATGTTCTCTCCTTGAGGGCTGGGGCTGTGTTTTTATCTTTCCTTATATCCACTGATCATAGCACATGCCAATCAATAGACATTTATCAGGCATCTGTACTAAGCACTGGGATACAGAAGGAGGCAAAAGACAGTCCCTGCCCTCATAGAGCTCCCAATCTAATGGAGGGACAACAAGCAAATATATACAAAGCAAGCTATTTTCAGGATAAATAGGAAATTATTAACAGAGAGAAAGCACCAGAATTTAGAGGGCCTACAGAAGGCTTCCTGTAAAAGGTAGGATTTTAATTGGGACTTAAAGTAAACCAGGAAGTGGAGCTGGAGAGAGAAAGCATGCCTGATAACTTAGTAAGTGCTTAATAAATGTTCGTTGGCTGGTTAACTGCCTCCAGGGCCCCTTCCATTTCTAATTCTATACTCCTAAACCCTGTGTGGTTAGTGGAGGTGATCCCAGGTTGAAGATAAAGGGAGGGGGTGTAAATAGCAAAAGGAAGGGTAGGTAGGGAAAGGGAATCAAGGAGAGAAGGACAGGATGCTGGAGAGGGGCAGTGAAGAGTTTCTGGTATCATAGTAGCATTGGAGTCACGGACAATATAGGGAGAGTCAAGGTGTGACAATCCCTAGATGGGAATGGAGGGCTTGACCCTGGGAGGCCAGCATGTCCAGAGTCTTTATAAGCATGTAGTTTGAAGTCCTCAAGTATTGTGTCCCTCCAAACCATCTTTTCTAACTTCTTCCACATTACCAGCCACGGAATCATACATACACCACACCAATGACCTTTGCTAATCTCCCTCTAGGTGTTAGCCACTCTCTCCCCACATGAAATTACTCCGTGTGGTTTTTTTTTTTTTTGCATTTTTTAGCTGTGAATTTGCCCCCTGTTTGCCTCAGTTTCCTCATCTGTTAAATGAGCTGGAGAAGGAAATGGGAAACCCCTCTAGTATCTTTGCCAAGAAAACACCAAATGCGGTCACAAAGAGTTGGGTACCACTGAAATGACTCTATGACAAGTATATGCCCCTACTTTTTCCAGGAGAATGTCAGCTCCCTGAGGACAGATTTTTTTCTGTTGTTATTATGTCTCCGGAACATAACATAGTGCTTAGCCCATAGTAAGGGACCTTTAAGGGAGGAGAATGTGCAGAGGGTCTGAGATCAGCAGTGAAGAGTGAGGTGTTCGCTAACTCCTGCTCCTGGCCCATTGCTACCCAGAGGTTGCTGTGAGGACCAGAGGAGATAACGTGATAATGGACCTCTGCAAACCTTAATCTGTGATTACAGGGTGTTTTCTTTTGCTTTTGCTTTTTGGAGGACAATTGGGGTTAAGTAACTTGCCCAAGGTCACATGGCTAGGTTTTTGTTTGTGTGTTAAGTGTCTGAAGTCAGATCCGAACTCAGGTCCTTCTGACTCCAGGGCCAACGCTCTACTCACTGCGCCACCTAGCCACCCCTAAGAGTGTTTTCTAAAGACAGCCATCTGTGAGCATATGGAAAGGATGTGAAATGGAGAAAGTAAGATGGACTTCTTTCTATATCCAACTGAATGTTTATATTATTCCCTCTTTAAGCCAGTTTTCATCAGAGTAAGCTTTAAGCTTTGCCCACCACCCTCCCCTATCTTCTCCATTATAATAGCTCTTTCATGCCTCATAAAGTGGGATCTTACCCCCATTCAATCTCCCTCCTGCTTCTTCCAGAGCAACAAAATAAATTGGATTTATCATCCAATCAAAGTCACCTTATGTCCACACCCTCTGTCTATATATACTCCTTCTAATTACTAATAGTAATATTATATTCTTTTTTAATTAATTTAATTTTAGTTTTCAACATTCAGTTCCACAAACTTTTGAGTTTAAATTTTCTACCCATCCCTCTCCTCTCCTCTCCCCTCCCCAAGATGACATGCAATCTGATAGAGGCTCTACATATATATTTGTATTAAACATATTTTCACATTAGTCATGTTTTAAAGAAGAATTAGAACCAATGGAATGAACCAGGAGAAAGAAGAAACAAAACAAAACAAACTTTTTAAAAAGAGAGAGCAAATAGTCTGCTTCAATCTGCATTCAGACTCCATAGTCCTTTCTCTGGGTGTGGATAGCATTTTCCATCATGAGCTTTTTGGAGTTGGCTTAGAACCTTGCATCGCTGAGAAGAGCTAAGTCTGTCTAAGTCAGTCATCACACAATGTTGCTGTTGTTGTATACAATGTTCTGGTTCTGCTCTCTTCACTCAGCATCAGTTCACGTAAGTCTTTCCAGGTTTTTCTGGTCTGCCTGCTCATCTATAGCACAATAGTTTTCCATTACATGGATCGACCACAACTTGTTCATCCATTCCCCAGTTGATGGGCATCCCCCCAATTTCCAATCCCTCTGTCCTATTCATCCTGCATATAGCTTTCTTTGTACACCTGGTTTTTTACATGTTGTCTCCCCCGATAGACTGTGAGCTCCTTGAGGAGCTCTTTTTGCCTCTTTCTGTATCCCAAGCATAATACCTGGCATACAGTGAGCACTTGTTAAATGTTTATTCACTAAGTGACAAAGCCCTTTACAAATGTGATCTCATTTGATCTTCGAAACAGCCCTGGGAGATAGGTATGATTATTATTCCCATTTTACAGTAGAGGAAACTGAGGCAGACAATGGTTAAGTGACTTGCCCAGGTTCACACAGAAGTAAGTACCTGAAGGTGGATTTGAACTCAGGTCTTCCTGACTCCAGGTCCAGTGCTGTAGATACCTATCTGACCCCCTCCTCCCTCTAAGACAGCTGTCACATTTAACAAATAATATTCAATATTTTTTTTCATTTGTTCATTTAAATTAACTTACTAAAGTTTAATAATAATTTGGGGAATTTGTTTCAGGGTTTTTTGCCCAGAACATCAATTTCGTCAGTATATGGGCTTGCCTGTGTGGAAACGCCTTCCGCTAATGAAGATAATGAAATTATTTGCAACTTAACAGTCTCAGAGAGTTGTCTGGGGCCCTAGAGGTGACCTGCCCATGCAACTATTTTGTATCTTTCTGTATCTTCTTAATACATGTACTTTTGTAAGAGCAAATAGCTGTCAGTTGGTCAAAATTATATTGGCCTGCTACTGATTAGTTAATTGTTATCCAGAGGCAAAACCCATTGGTTATCAATGTTGCCTGAATTTTCTTAGGATCCTGACCAGCCACTGCCCATAAATCATCGCAGGAGTTCATGCAACTATTATTTGTCAGAGGACTAAAACCCTGGTCTTTGTGACTGTAAGACCATCCCTCTATGCACCACTCCACATGACTTTACATCCTGGTACACGAGTTTAGCTCATTTCTAGATCAACTTTGCTGACCCCTACCACTCCTGTTGTTGGCTCCTCACTCCTCTGCTCGTATTCCAATTCACCCAAAATCAGGCACTGGCCAACAGGGTCAGTTTTGACATATTTAGGTCTTCTCAGCAATACAATGATCTAAGACAATTCTGAAAGATCCACGATGGAAAATATTGTCTACATCCAGAGAAAGAACTATGGAGTCTGAATGCAGATAGAAGTGTACTATTTTTACTTTCTTTGTTTTTTTGTGTTTTCTTTCTCACGGTTTTCCCCTTTTGTTCTGTTTCTTTTTTCACAACATGACTAATATGGAAAGATGTTTAACATGATTGCATATATATATATATATATATATATATATATATATAAAACCTATATTGGATTGCTTGCCATCTTGGGGAGGAGTGAGGGAGAAAAATTTGGAACTCAAAATCTTATAAAAATGTTGAAAACTATTTTTATATGTAATTGAAAAAAAATAAGTGTATGTGTGGGGGAACCAGAGCAACCTTATAAGTTTCAGAAGGTCAGAAGAACCACCAGTGATCTGACTATGGGAGTCCATAGCAAAATCTGCTGTAACTAGAGAAGCTGAGTCCAGGGAACCACCCTGAGGGGTGACTTGCTGGGCCCAGCTCATCAGTGGAGAGATCCAGCACCTGAGACTCTCTGTCTACTGTGTCCTGCAGGTAAGGGATCAATTCCACAAACCTGGGCATGCCATCCCAAGAAGTGAACTTGGTGAGAGGAATGTTCTGTAGTTGCTGGTTTAAGTTTGAGGCTACTCTGTCCAGGGGCCAAGGTCGTCGAGGGGCCTACCCACCAGTTTTTGGGGGGGATGAGTTGCTTTGTGATAACCACTTTTAGTTGACTTTCCTCAGGGACCAAGGTATAAAAGGGAGAGTATGCCACAGCACCAAGTTGGGTGGTGAGATGTTTTTGTATTTTGTATCTTCTTAATACCTATACTTTTGTAAGAGCAAATAAGTGTGTTGGTCAGTTAGTCAAAATTATATTGGCCTGCTACTGATTAGTTAATTGTTATCCAGAGGCAAAACCCACTGGTTATCAATGTTGCCTGAATTCTCTTAGGATCCTGACCAGCCACTGCCCATAAGTCATCACAGGAGACTGATGGACAAGAAAAAAATGCAGTTTATTCAGTCGATGTGACGCACTCCACCAAGAGATGATGAATCTGTGTCTGTTACAGTTCAATTAATGGTATTTATACCAGCCTCTTATCCATGTATCACATCAGATAAAAGAAGCTATTGTTCGGTGAACCCCATTTGGATTTTCTTGGCAGAGATCCCTGGAATGGTTTGCCATTTCCTTCTCCAGCTTATTTGACAGATGAAGGACTGAGGGAGTTGGGGTTAAGTGACTTGCCCAGCGTCACACAGCTAGTAAGTGTCTGAGGCTGGATCTGAATTTGGATCTTCCTGACTCGAAGCTCTAATCACAGTACCACCTGCAGCCCCTAAATAAAAATGGAGAGGTGCTTCTTAGATAGAAGAGTGGTCACAGCAGGTAGATCCTAGGCTGGAAAGGTGTGTGTGTTCATCATTTGTTCCAAAGGAAGGGAGTAGAGATATTCACCGATGCTAACCAGCCTGAGGAGAGGGACAGACTTCCTTAAACTATCAAAGCCCTCCTTTTCAAAATAAAGCTCTTTTGTCTCAATTAGAGGCTGATGGGAGACCATCTAGGCAGCCAACCTGCCATCCCTGCTTGGGCAACATATAGTCAAATGGTGAATAGAAAACAAAATATGGTTGGTTATGTTGACTCCCACCAGACCACTCTCAGCTCCCCCAAATCCACCTTTGACATCGAAGGGATAAGTGCTCATGTTTGGGAGATATTAACTTGATATTGGGGGAATAGACTTGGGGACTCCTGAGCTACATAACAGCAAAAAACCGTCTCCTAGAAGAGTGGAGAGGGAAGAAGGGAAAGAATTTGGGTCTCAAAAGTTAAAAAAAAATGAATGTCAAAAATTGTTTTTATATGTCACTGGAAAAAATAAAATATAAAATTTTTTAAGAAAAGAAAGCTGCCTTCCAGTGCCTTGGGGTCATCAAGCTCCCAACTGAACTCTTGGAGAAGGCCCCATGAGTGCTTGAGGGGGTTGGGAGAGTCCACTCCAGCACCTGTGCACAGTCCATTGCAAATAGAAAAGGTTATAAAATCCTAATTTGGCAGTTTAAAGCAGTCATGAAGAATATAATTCCCTACATAGTTATGATTCCCCAAGTATCTTTTTCCTTACAAAAAAATCTTATTATGAACTGCAGCAGTAGCAAACAGACCTCCAAATGCAAAGAATAAAAAAGGATTGTAGATGAAACTGTGGCTTTCTGTTTGGTCAGTTCTTTTCCAAAAGTGTCTATTAAATTTAACAAGTTAATGATACAATTATCCTGTTTGTTTCAGTGTCCCCTTCTGAACTCAGTGGGGAGAAGGGAATATCAATGAATAATTTCGGTAAAAAAAAAGAAAGACTATCAATAAACCTTTAAAAAATATATTAACAGTTAACTCAGTCCCCATGGGAGGGAGCTCTGTAGCCCTGGAGTAAAACCTGAATTAATTGGATCCAACGGGCCACTTTGTCTACCATCAACAACTACAGAATGTGAGTTTCTAACAAAGAAAAGACAAAGTCTTTCATGCTGAGAAAAGAAAGAAAATTCTTAAAAGAATTTAAACTATATATAATCAAAGTGTACGCCTCCTGTCCCCCCAACACATACACAAACACACACACACACACACACACACACACACACACACACACAAACACACATCTGAGATGTTTCTCCCAGAGAACATTCTGGATAAACCCTCACATTGCCAGGATTTGGGCTGGAAGACACTTGTGGTTCATAGTAGCTATAGGAAAATAAAGTCTGCCAGAGCCTGTACCCCACCTCATCTGTCTTCCTCTCTCTCCATCCCCCCCCCTCACTCTTTCCCCACTCCTCTCTTTTCCTCCCTCCTTCCTCTTTCTCTATCTCCTTCTTCCCCTCCCTCTCTTTGTCTCTCCTCTCTCATCCTCTGTGCCTCTCTCTCTGTCTCTTGTCTTTTTGCTGTCTTTCATTCTCTTTCTTTCTCACTTTCTGTCTCTGCCTTTCTCTCTCTCTCTCTCTCTCTCTCTCTCTCTCTCTCTCTCTCTCTCTCTCTCCTTTTCTCTCTCCCCGTCTCTTCTGTCTCTTTCCTCTCTTCTCTTTTTAGTTTCTCAGTCTCTGTCTCTGTCTCTCTCTGTCTCTGTCTCTCTGTCTCTCTCTGTCTCTCATTCTCCCTCTCTTTCTCCCTCTCTGTCTGTATCTTCTGTCTCTTTCCTCTCTTCTCTTTTTATTCTCTCAGTCTCTCACTTTCAGAACAAAACCCAAGATTGCAAGGTCTTAGATCCAGGGCAGCTCCTATACATACATATTAGCATTGTTCACAATCTGGCACCCGCAAATGCCACTGGTTTGGGAAAGAAGACTGAAGACAGTCTGCTCAACCCACAAGTCATAACTCTCCATCTCCTAAACAACCCAATAACAGTCAAATTGCAAGATGTCTAACTACAGGCACAACTCTTAATTATTACTTTAAAATATTCCATTTCCCCCCAAATAGAAGCAAGACTCAGCTTGAATGTTCAGTCCTATGCCAGTGCCTGAAACCTCAAAGGTTTCCATTCGAATTCCCACAACCACTAATTCGAATGCCTGATTGTGGGTTAGAGATGACCTGGGACTCCAGAAAATTGAGAGGAGGGGATGGTAGAGAGTAAGCCCTGGTAGGTTTTTCCATGCTACACAGTCTTTGGGGGTGGTCTCACCAGCAGACGGAGCCTACAATCCTTGAACCAACCTCATGAAGTAGAAGAAGCTGTCCATGTCCACTAGGTCATGCATTCTTTTCCTGCAGCAACCTATGAAGCAAAGAAAAATGCAAGAAGACCCTGGGTCCTAGGTGGCCCTTTTCAGAGTGGAGTGTTAGTAGAAAAATAGGTAGAGAGTGCTAAGAATCATTTGATTTGGGGCCATTTAGAAGCATTAATTTTAGGTACTCTGAATGTGAGATCTTGGTCCAGTGAACCCTGGTATAATTTTGGAAACCCTGAAATGCACAAATATTTATATTCTCATGATAAATGAAAGCAGAAACTGAAGGAGATTTGCAGTGCCGTGGCAGGCTAGTGCCCAGGTTCTCCTTGCAGAGTTGGTTTCAACATAACTGTCATTTCATGGGACCTTTAGTCATCTGACAGCACAGGGTTCATGATAAACACAATCACAACAACAAAAAAGGCCACCCTGAAGACAATTACCATGTATGAACCAATATTTATTGCAAGTGATGAAGAGATGGAGAAAATTCTTCAAAGAACTTAACTAGATCAACAAAGCTTTGGTGACTGAAGTGCAAAGGTGGGTAAGGAAAGGAGGATGCTGGAGAAAATAGGGCTCTGTGGTTCAAGTGCTAGACTTGGAATCAGGGAGACCTAGGTTCAAATCTGCTTCTCACATTTACTAAGTGTGTGACCTTGGGCAAGTTCCTTAGCCTCTCTGGGCCTCAGTTTCCCCATCTGTAAAATGAGGAGGTTGAGCTAGATAACCTCTAAGCTCCTTTTAGCTCCCAGCCCTCAAAGGCTCATAGCCTCCTCAGAAGTCCCACAGGACTATACCACATATACTTTCTTCAAAACTGAGAAGGCATTAGACATAGTAAATACAAAAAAAAAAAAATTACCAAAACCCAAAACTGACTGCGTCTTTGATTACAGATGTGAGTATTACAGATTACAATCAATTACAGGTCTGAGAATCATAGTAGGTTCTTCGTACATCAAGAGCTAGAAGGGACTTGAGAAGTCAATTCCTCCAATCCCCTTATTTTACAAAGGCAGGAACTGAAGCCCAGAGACTTACCCAAGGTCACATGGGTAAAAACTAGAAGGTGAAGATTCAAACCCAGGTGGGAAGGAGTCATCTGGGTAGTCAGACCATTAGTCAGATCAAAACCAACATTATGTTAGAGGAAAAGATCAAAGTAAGAAGAAAACAAAACTTCATTGCATCAGCTTCAACCTTCACTGACTATTCACACACCATATATAGTCTTTGGCCCAATACTGACTCACTTAGAGCCATTAAGTTGGGAGCGCCTTGAGGGCAGGAACTGTCTTTTGCCTCCTTTTAAATGACAGGTTCTTAGCAAAGTGCCTGGAATATAGTAGGTGCTTAATAATGTTACAATTAATCAATTGGTTAATGGATTTTCTGGCTCACACACACACACACATATATATATATACATACCTCTCTCTCTCTCTCTCTCTCTCTCTCTCTCTCTCTCTCTCCCTTTTCTGAGTAAATAGCAGAGCCTTGAATATGGGACCATGTCATGGGTTAGTGGGGGGAGGGGAGGGAGAGGAGTTATAGAACTGATATACTCTGTGTTTAAGGCAGAAAAATTTTATTAATTAACATGATTGTAATTTTAAGTATCTCTGCTTAGAGATAGAAAATCTGAAATCCAAAGGAACAGAAATCCATCCTGCCTTTGAAAATATCTCTGGCAAGGGTCACACTGGAGTTATAATTTATTATATTTCCATTTGAATAATAAATAAATAGACAAATAAATAAAACAGTTATAGAGCCCAGGTGAACATTTTGAGTGAACAACTTTCATTCATCAATAGGACAATAGTCACTCTTAAAATGCCAATGATAGACCCTGAAGAATAATTTTCCTAACCCATTCAGTTGGGTCAAGAGTAAAGATTGTTGAATCATGTCTGACTCTCTATGACCCCATTGGGCAGAGATACTGCAATGGTTTGCCGTTTTCTTCTCCAGCTCATTTTACAGATAAGGAAACTGAGGTCAAACAGGATGAAGTGACTTGCCCAAGGTCACACACCTAGTAAGTGTCTGAGGCCAGATTTGAACCCTGGAAGATGTGTCTTCCTGACTCCAGGCTCAGCATTCTATGCACTGTGGCACCCCCTAGCGGCCCTTGAGAAAGGTAATCGCCTTAATTAGATAAAGGTGGTCCTGTTCTAAGTCCGATTCCCACCTCTAATCCATTTTCTAGGATTTTGAGTTCCTACTTAAACTTTTACCCAGTTTCCTCACAGAGAGTAGCTGGAGCTCTGAAGGGGACAGAAGATTTGGTTCAGGACGTTGTCATTCTAGCAGCTGGATAAAATACTGATAAAGTTTTCTTCTTTCATTTAAGTCTGGAAAGGATTTCCAGCCTGGAGAAATATTTGTGTCTTAATATTTCTAAAAGAGAGGGCAAGAGGGGAGCCTTCATGTGCTTCCAAGAACTGGGAAATATACACAGTGACTACAATAATGTAAATAGAATACCAACAATGAAACAATAGAAATGTAATGTTGTGGAGTTATAATGCTCTAGCTTGACCAGGAGGCAAGAAGGAAACAAGCATTCATTAAGCTCTGTGCTAAGTATGCTTACAGATAAGACTCATTTGATCTTTACAATAACCTTAAGAGGTAAATCATTCCATTATCATTCCATTTTACAATTGAAGAAACTGAGGCAGAGAGGGAAGTGACTTGTCCAAGGTCATATTCAGTAAGTGTCTGAGGTTGGATTTGAACTCAGATCTTCCTAACTCCATGCCCAGCACTCTATCCACTGCGTCACCAAAAGTTGAAGTATTCTGGAGCAGGGGATTCTAGGATGTGGAATACTACATATAATGTTGAGCTCAGTGAATGTATTAGTTGGTTTTGTTTTAATTTTTTTCCTTTTTATTTATTTATTTTTTTTTTCGTGAAGCATTTGGGGTTAAGTGACTTGCCCAGGGTCACACAGTTGTCAAGAGTCTGAGTTTGGATTTGAACTCAGGTGCTCCTGATTCCAGGAGCAGCGCTCTGTCCATTGTTTCTGCTAGCTGCCCTTTCTTTCTTTTAAAGTTCTTGTAAGGGATGGCTGGGGGAGGAATAGAAGGAAATATTGGGATATGTAGGTGATAAAACAACAGATATCAATAAAAGTGTTTAAACAGAGAATCCCTTTGTTCTGACCTGCATTCATAAAGAGTGGCAGCTAGGTGGCGCCATAGTGCATAGAGCACCAGATTGGAGTCAACTTTCTGAGTTCAAATCTGCCTTCAGACACTTACTAGCCCTGTGACCCTGGACAAGTCATTTCACCCTGTTTGTCTCAGTTTCCTCATCTATAAAATGAACTAGAGAAGAAAAATGGCAAACCATTCCAGGATCTTTGCCAAGAAAACCCCAAATAAGTGACACAAAGAATTGGATGCAACTAAAACAACCTAGACAACAAACATTCCTGAAGATGGTCCTTGATGCCAGTTGGAGAAGGTAATAGCCACATTTTCCCAGACTCTCCTCTACAGCAGACACCTTTTGTTCACGCGATTGACTGAAAGGTGGAGAGAAGGTAGGATCTTGTTGAATTTATTGATTGGGAAAAAACCCCCTCAAATTCCATTGAGCAAAAATGCAGCTTTAAATAAAGGCTCTCCTCCACCAGGATCATGGGCGATTCCTTGAGAAAGGCAGCCACAGAGAGGATTCTTCCACCACCCTCTCACCAGCAATGTCAAGCAAGGAATAAACATTGGAGAACTCTACATGCCAAAAGTTTGCCTGTGTCGTGGAAGATGCCTCATTTGTGTATCCCTACTGGTAGCAAGTTCCTCTGGACCCTGCTCAAACAATATTCTGAGGATTGTACCAAGCCCCGGATCTCTTCCATGGGATCCATGATCACTCAGAAAGAACAGGGCATCTTCTCCTTCCTTGTGACCTGCAACCCTTTGACAAAGCCTACAGATCCCTTCTCAGAATCAAGAGACAAGACTTACTGACTGCAAGGCCAGCTTTCTACCCACTGTGCTGCCCAATCTGTCTCATTTTTATAGCTATCTTTTTTCTTAACATCATTTTATTAGTGATCATATAGTTTTTAATAATTTGCCAATCTTTAGAGCAGACTTAAAAAAATATCCTTTAGCTCCTTATTCATTGGAGAATGAAATAGCATGGCTTTGAATACAGGTCTCCTGACTGCAAATTTAGCTCTCTCTACCACCCACTACTGTAAACAACTGTTCTATCTCCTATGAAGTAAGAGACTAAAATAAAGGTAGCAAATACAGTATTTCCCTATCTGTGGACTCCCTCCATGCCTGGAATCCTCTCTCCTCATCTCTGCCTCCTCTGACTCCAGACTAAATCTGACCTTCTTCAGGAAACCTTCCTCAGTCCCTTCCCTCTACTGAGTATTTCCAAGTTATCCCGTTTATTTCTTGCTCATTTTTTACTCTTTGAGTGTTGTCTCCCACATTTGAAAGTAAAGCTCCTTGAGGGCAGGCACTGCCTTTTCCCTTTCTTTGTATCCCCAACACTTAAAACAGTGCTTGGAACATAGTAGGCACTTACTAAATGTTTGTTGACTGACTAGCTAAAGATTTTATTACCTTGTTCCCCTAGGCTGTATAATTGGGATTTTAATTTTTTCTCATCTCATCCTGACCTGTGATTTAATTGGAATATCTGGTGGGGAAACCCATTCCACCCCTGAAGCTTGGGCAAGGGTCTAGCTTTTTGTAGTCTTCAGCAATTAAATGGACATCAGAGAGGTTGATTGACTTGCCTGGGGTCATGAGGCCAGGAGGCTTCAGAGTAGGAGCCAGTAACCTCAAACTGCCCCCTTTGTAATCAAGGACTGGCTCTTGACCCCTACACTGCTTCTCATGGTCTAAGGAACACAGATTCCATCTTTAAACTCACAGCAAAAGCATCATCACCATCATCAATACTAATGGTTCGTTTTCTGTTGGCCTCAAGAAACTGGAGAGATCAGCCTTGTGGGTCTCCCATTTGAGCTTGTCTGTAGGGCAGGGTCCTACAGGTTTGGCAGTGTTGTGAGCTAAGAAGGAGATGGTTTCCAGAGCCCTAGGTAACTGGCTATTCTGGCAGTGTCCAATGTTTAAGGGAAATGGAATGTCTCCTGGCTAGCTGTCTTCTTGACCCCTTGTCAAACCCAAGCCCAAGGTCCATCTAGGGAATCTGGGAAAAGGAATCAAATTGCTCAGAAGCCATCCATTTAAACAAAGTCAGAAATAACTCCAATATGGAAACAACACTCACATTTGATCCAAACTTCGTGAAGGGAAATCCACCCCTGGAATTGGGAAGAATACAATCATGACATGTACAGAAATGAATGACATGGGTCATTCAGACAGAAAGTCCCCCAAAGGCTGGTTTTTTCTCCTAAATTTTCCCCATACTTACTTCAGCAAACATTTATTACATATCTACTATGTCAAAGGCTTGTGCTACATTCTAGAGATACAAAAGGCAACAATGAAATGGTCCCTGCCCTCAAGAAACTTATATTCTAATGGGGATATACAACATGGACACACATAAATAAATGTAAATTACCTATAAAGAAATTGTAATCAACCTGTCAATTTTAGGCTGTGGGCTCACTCTTCCAGCCCACACTAACAGATCAGGTGACATCTCCAGATTCTAAAGGTACTGAGAGATTTGGGAGATGGGTGTCTTTTATACTATCACTCACAGGACCCATCTGGTGTGCTCTCAATGTCAAACACCCACAATTATTGCCCCAATATCATTTTTGACCAGTTGATCTCAACTCAGTATCAACGGATAGTAGGCTAGCTATTTAATTAGTTAACATACTAGTTAACTAGTAAATATTAACTCGTTTTTACGATCAGATAATAACTGAAAAGTTAAAGCAAGAACTGAAGTAGAAAAATCTCCAATACTGAGAACACCCCCTCCTCTTCCACCTTCATCCCAAGAGAGAATGGGCTCCAATCTACCAAGTGATGAGACCACCCTTTTCCTCACTAAGTTCGCTTCAGGGTGTGGCCCAGCCCAAATGAGTGGATCCTTTGCTTGCAGAACATAGTGTCCCAGTCAATGGTTTGATTCACTGCTGAGTCAAGCAGACTGAACATCCAAGCTGCCTTCTCACTGCCTTCTCACTTAGCAAAGTGCCTGTGGCATCGTAAAGCTTAACAGATGTTTGTAGACTGACTGAGTGACTGCTGAAAGTCTCTGTCATCAGCCCTTTGCACGTCACAGGCCCACAACCTGGTCTGTTCCATGTCCAGTACTAATTCATCTAAAACTGGGAAAGAACAGAGACAGAGGTAAAAGCCAACGATGACACAATGCATTTATGGGCATGCAGTAGGCCAGGTGGGGAGAGCAGGCAGTCAGTGCCAAGTTGCAAGTAGCTGGCCCTCTCTCCTGCTCACACCTCACTTGCCACCAGGGAAGAGACAGTGCTTCCTCTCTTTTGTAGGTAGACTCAGTCCTGACTCTTTGTCATTGCATAGTAAGCCATGGCATGCCTGTGTGTGCTCTAAATCAGGAGAGTGAAAGATTGACTGCTTCATCCCATTGGACATTTCCAGAAACACGACTGCCAAAGCTTCATCTGGATATGCAAGAAGCAGAGAACGTTGTGAATGCTGAAATGACTGGCCTCTCTTTGGCCAGTGCCTTCCTCCCACCTTCTGGCTACAAATCATTTAATCAATAAACATTTATTCAGGACATGCTATGTGCCAGGCTCTGGGGATACAAAGAGGAGAGCCTGCCCTCAAGGTGCTTACGTGTCACTGGGGTGGGGGAGGGGGTGTTAAATAAATAGTAAAAATGATAAATAAAATATAATTTTAAAAGAAAGTGATCAGAGAAGGAAAAATCCTTCTCTATTCATCACTATCGTACTAAATGTTTCATGTTTTAATGTTTAAAGAACCAGCCTCAAAATATGAAACATTGAGTAGGATGCTGCTGAACTGTCATTCACCTTAAGCTCAGCTCTGTTTGAGCATTCCTTCAAGGTCTGTGTCTTCTGACAATCCAGGAGGCCAGAGTGGATGCCCATCCTCTTGTCCTCCAGGAAGCACTGAGGTCATTGCAGGGAGTACCTCCCACAGTTCAGACAGCCATCACCTGTGAGGCTAGAAACTCAAATTTACAAAGCTGCCTCCCCAGCTGAAAATATCCATCTCAGCATCTCTGTTTGGCCAGCCACGCTTATGGAAAGACATGCAAAATGTAAGAGCTGGTCAGCAGCCTTGAGATCTAGACTCAGGCTCACTAGAGAGACACATTCCCAGGCTGCCACGTGGGAGCAGTGGACACTGCTGACAACATGGGGGTGGGGAAGAAGAAACTTTGTGTCCCTCACCTTGTGGAAAGTCCCAAAGAGTTCCAAGTCGCACATTCAGGGGAGGGAAAGCACAGAATCTACTGAGGGGGTCAGCTCTTCAGTAGCTGAAGATACCCTAATACATTTCCCCTTCCACTGATGCCATCAAAGAATCCCTGTGCCATGCTTCAGTGCCAAGTCCTTTAGAACTGAAGTTGTTTAGTTGTTGTCCTCCATTCTTTTTTTTCCTTTTTGGAGGGCAATTGGGGTTAAGTGACTTGCCCAAAGTCACACTGCTAGTTTTGTGTTAAGTGTCTGAGGCTGGATTTGAACTCAGGTCCTCCTGACTCCAGGGCTGGTGCTCCATTCACTGCACCACCTAGCCTCCCCTGTCCTTCATTCTTGAAGAGAACCAAAGTGACATCACTGTGTTGGGGTCAAGGTACAATGTAGGCATACTATGATAGTTGCTGGTTGGTTCTGTGCCTATACCTCCCATGTTTCAGTCAATCCCAAAGTTCTTCAGGGACACCTTGAGAGTGTCTTTGTATTGCTTCTTCTGACCTGTGTATGTGTTTGCCTTGTGTGAATTCCACTAAAATAATCTTGGGAAAACCTGTGTTTGGCATTCCCATGGCCATCAAAGGTAAAGTTTGAATGCTTGGCATTTCCACTAGAAAAAGCAGCTCAGTATCCAGCACCTAATCCTGCCAGGGGATCTTCAGAATCTTTCTAAGACAATTCAAAAGGAAGTGATTCAGTTTCCTGGCATGGCGCTGAAGACTGCCCAGGTTTCACAGGCATACAACAATGTCAGGACAACTGCTCCACAGACCTTCAGTTTGGTGGTCAGTCTACTACCTCTTCTCTCTCACACTTTCCTTTGGAGCCTTCCAAACACTGAACTAGCTCTGGCAATGAGTGCATCAACCTCATCATCTATGTAGATATTCCCTGGAAAGTATACTGCTGAGGTAACTGAACTTGTCAATAGCATTCATTAATTCTCCATTTGCTATATAGCCTATGGTTCCATGGATCGATGGTGTGGTGCTGGCTGGTAGAAAACCTGTGATTTCTTGGTGTTAATTGTTATGCCTAAATTAGCATAAGCAACAGAGCATCCATCCATATTTTGTTACATCTCAGCCTCAGAGGCTGCATTGAGGGCACAATCATCTGAGAACAAAAAAAGTCACACACCAACTCTCCCTCAGTGTTAGTCTTGGCTTGTAGCCTTTTCAAGTTAAATAATTTACTGTCAGAGTGGTAGTTGACCTTAATGTCATGTTCATCCTCTTCAAAGCTTCTGACAACTTTGCTGAAAACATCATGTTAAAAAGCACAGGAGCAAGCACACTGAACAGCTTTACTCCCTTGGTGACTGGGAAAGCTCGAGATCATCTTCCATTATCCAGAACCCAGGCAAGCATCTCATCAGGAAATGGACATTCATCGATACTGACGAACTTCTCCTGGTAACCACATCTAGCCGTGATCTTCCATGAGCCCTCGTGACTGACAGTATCAAAGGCCTTGGTCAAATTGATGTTGTGGGAAGATCTCTGTGCTGCTCCTGGCATTTCTCCTGGAATTGTCAGACAGCAAACACCATATCAACGGTTCCTCGGCCCTTTCTGAAGCCATACTGGCCCTCAGGTGCATGACCGTCTTCCAGGTGAAGAATTAGCTGATTAAGGAGGACTCTGGCAAGAATCTGGCCAGCAATGACTAAGACAGAGAGATGCCCACCCCCACTTGTGATTGTCACAGGACAATTTGTTTCACTTTCCTTTATTTATTATTCTTTTCATTTCCCATCTTGGACTTCATCATGCCCCTGCTGCACACCCCCCCCCACCCCCCCACTGTTCAACTTTCTTTTCTGTGTGGTCTTTCTCTACCAGATTGTACACTCCTCAGGGGAAGGGGCTGTCTTTGTTTTCCATGTTTGTATCCCTAGTACTTAGCACGATGTATGTCTTTAATAGTAGTAGGCCCTTAACACATTTTGATTGGCTGATAAATCTGAAATATTATTATTGGCCTCCCCAAAAGTATCCTCCTCTCAAGGAGGTTACATTAAATTTGGGAAGGGGTGGGGAATTACACACACACACACACACACACACACACACACACACCTAGACACAGGTAAACCAGCTTCTGCCCAGCCTCCTGAGCTGTTTTCCAGGAGGTCCATGGAGGTTCCGGCCATTCTCCACAAAGTCCTTGGCTGTTCTTATGCTTGAGATTTGCCTGATGCCACATCCCAAGGCTTCCTAGGCCTCTGTGACCCTCTTAGCCATTCCCAGGAAGCCCTGCTTCACATATCCCAAAAAGTCCCACTCAAGGCTTTGCAACCCTCTATTGCGGGCTGGCATCCACTGCAAAGGGGCTCCATCAGACTCATGACCAGGATGCAGAGATCCAGGCTTTTTGCCCTAAGGTGCCAACAGCAGCTACGTGCCCTTCAGGTGTCTGGCTGTCATATCTCAAGCCAGCTTGTCCACTACTCCCTACCTAGGAGCAATCAGCCTCCATTTGTCCCACTGTCTGTCTCCTACCACACACCTTATCCAAAGACACTTTATGTTAGCTCCAGTTGAATTTTGTGAACTTGCCCCAGGTGTGAAAAATCCTGGTTATGCATCCGGGCCCAAGCTAGCCCACCATCCTGAAAGCTAGGAGAACAGAGTATAGGTGGGTGCTTCTTCTAGCCCTTAATGACAAGCACCCATTTCACCAACATGGAAAATCCCCTGGAGAAGGCCTGAGCTTCCTGGCATGGGAGAGAGCCCCGTGGGACCAGCAACCCACCACACCGTCTCCCATGGCTTTACATAGGCCATGGCCCAACCTCTGCCAAATGGGTTGGGGTGAAAGACTGCCCACTCACCCACTAAGAATCCCATTAGGACTGCTCAGGCAGGGGCTTGGGGCAAGGTTCAGGCTGATGGGGTGAATTCCTTCCAGCACCCTGTGCCCCTCAGCCCCTGTTCCTAATTTGGAGGAAGCAGCTTGCCTATGCCTTCTCTTCCTTCCTCTTTTCTTCTTCTCCTTCTGGTCAAGTTTGCTGGAAGGCACCATGAATTATGCACAAGCCCTCTCCTCTGGCAGCCTCACATCTAGATTTATTGTCTCCTCAGGAGACGGCCTGTCGTGTTCAACAGCAGACTGCCCCCATTTGAATTGGATGATTGAGTTTAAATTACTGAGAAATGATTCTAGGGCCAGAGGATCCAACGTAAATAGACAGCTTCAGCCCTGGCCAGGTCCGAACGATGGAAGTTTCCCCATGACTGAGCTGCATTTGGGGTTGGATGTCTGGCAGACCCAAGGGAGATGATACATTCAATTCAATGGGGGTTGGGGGAAGAATGAACACAGATAGTAAACTATTCAACAACAAAAGAAAATGGAATAATTCATAACAGGTTAGGCCGACTGTCAACAGCCAGAGTGTATTTCAGGACATTCATGAAGGAAAAGAAAGGGGCCCAGGCTTTTTGGAGGAAAAATTTAAAGGGGGTGGTAGGGAGATAAAAATCATCATTTCTTTGTGTTGTTCATGTCGTGGAGATAATGAGAATGGAATTTTCAGGGTAAATCTAATTTACTGTTCAGTATTTATGCTCTGGTTCATGATTTTTTTTTTTCATTAAAAAATGTGTCCTGGGGGCGTGCAAGCTTGTGTTTCACTTGCTTCCGATGACAAGAAGAGGTCGGGAAATTTCTTTTCCCATTCCTGGCTGGCTCCCCTCCCAGGACCATACAGGCTCGGGCTTGGGCTCACACACCCATTCCCATACAAATAACTGTAACTAGTGACCCCAAACTAAAGTTCTGGATTTACAAGGACTGGGTTTAATCTTAGAGACCCCTCACAATCTCTCCTTTGACTTGGCTTTCTTCCAGGAACATCAAAACTTGCCCCAATTTGCACCCCACCCTGACCTCCATCCAAGGATTCCCCTGAGAAAATCAGAATCTGACTCTTGCCAAGGTCCCTATCAAAGATATAAAAAGGCCCCCCGTTTTCATGTGAGTGCTCAGGCTATGAATACATTGAGTACAGGATGGGCCTCACTTCGACTGAATGAAGACACAAAAGATGTGCCTGAGATATAGCTGCAAGATTGGGCACTGCCCGAAGTTGGATTCAGCCCCAGGCCTCCCTTAACTCCAGGTCTGGCGCTTTATTCCATATATCACAGAGGCTACTTCGAAATGGAATGTCTAGTTGTCCACAACCAAGGTCACACGTGGCCTCTTCTCAGGGGTTCACACCAAGAGCCAAACCTAATGCCAGGAAGCTGTAGGGGTGGGGTGGGCGCCAAAAACTGTCTCATTGGATATTTTTCAACCCAATCATTTGGAGTTGTTTTGGGGCATTATAACAGGTTCTAGATTCTCAGAGCTAGCCTTGGCATCAGAAGCCACCGAGTCCAAAACATGCTTGACCAAGAATCTTCCAGGTAACATCCTCAGCAAGTACCGCCCCTTCCCTACCCCACCCCACCCAGGGTCTGCTGGGATTCCTCCGGTAACAGGAAATCTACTACCTCGAGTTGGAGTTTCAGGGGCAGATCTCAGCTTAATGTAAGGAAAAACTTCCTGACGATTAGAAACACTCAAGAGGGGATTTATGAAGAGGTAAAAAATAGTTGGTACAAAACTTTCTCCCCAAACTGGGAGTGACCATTGACTTAGACACACAAGGTCCCTGGGGAGAATGAGCTCGAACTTGCCACACGTTTAGACAACACATAGATAAAGAGAAAACTCCAAACTCTCTCTCTCTCTTTCTTTTTCTTTTTTTTCTTTTTGGAGGGGGGAAGGTAGGGCAATTGGGTTAAGTGACTTGCCCAAGGTCACATGGATAGTCTTTGTGTTAAGTGTCTGAAGCTAGATTTGAACTCAGGTCCTCCTGACTCCAGGGCTAGTGCTCTCTCTATTCACTGCTCCACCTAGCTGCCCCAAAACTCCAAACTCTTGACACTGGAAATTCAGTTTTCTTCCTTCATGGAGACATCATGAAGTATCCCTAAGGTAGCTCTTTGTCAGGTGGGCATCTCTTCTGGGTCTTGCGGGTCCTGTGGAGCCCACAGACAGCCCTTCTGTCTACCAGCAGGGTTCTGCTTTCCTAGAGCCATCGCCATCCCATGGGGTCTTAGCACGTCCTTCTCTGGGGCTCCTCTGTCCTTAGCCATTACTGCTCAGGGAGCCCCTCTGCTGCATCTGGTCCTGGATGGGGCCTCAGAACCTCCAGATGTCATCAAGCTACCTGGACAGACCCACCTCGGAATGTGAATCTGCCTAAGAATAGGAATAAATTAGTGTGAAAGAAAGAGGCAGCTCCTGGTCCTGGACAAATCAGCTACCCTTCCCATACTTGTTTCCTCATAGGCATGAAGTAGTGATAACAGTCATCTACCTGGCACTGACCACACACCAGGCACAGTGCTAAGTACTTTGTAAATATTATCTCGTGAGATGCTCACAACAATCCTGGGAGGTAGGTATTGTTATCATCCTTATTTTACAGTTGGGGAAACTGAGGCAAACAGAGGTTAAAGTGACTTGCCCAAGGTAACACAGCTAGTAAACCATCTCAGCTTAGGTTCATTGACTCCAAGCCCAGGTTTCTTTCCATTATCAATCACCAATCATTCATTCAGCAGGCCCCAAGCACCTGTGTCAGATATGGGAGAGGCTGACAAGAAGGAAATCATTCCTGCCCTCAAGGCATTTGCCATCTCAAACTCAACATGTCCAAAATAAAACAAAAAATAATAAAAATTTCATTTCCCACAACTCAAATTTCTCCCCCGAATGTCTCTGTTTCTCCCCGATCCTTCCAGGCAGAGGTGCCCAAGAGGGCCACCTTCTCCTTCGCCTCTCATCATTTAGGGATGGCATTGGGATGCTACTGGAATCTGAACGACCTCAATGGTCCAAAGGAAGTTCTTCCTTGGGCCTAATTTCATTCTGGAAAGCTTTGGTTCCATCCTTAGTGAGGAAGGGAAGTGGGTCAACTACCTTTATTTACTCGTTCCCCTTTTTCTGGTAAATAACATTTTATTTTTTCTAACTCCATATAAAGGTAGTTTTAAATATTCACTTTTTATAAGATTTTGCATCCCAAATTTTTCTCCATCCCTCCCAACCCTCCTCCCCAAGATGGTAAACAATCTGATATAGGCCATTCACGTACTCACCCCTCTTCAGATACTTCTTCCTCAGTTTCCTTCCTTCTCACCTCTCTCCCTTGCTCTAGTGATCTAGTTTGATGATCCCCCCATTGCACTGCCCTCCAAGCGAACACACACTTTGGGAATCCTCTCTATAATACCCCTTTATAGATGGGCACCATCACTAGGCAGTCAGTCAATAAATTAAACATTAAATGCCTATCATATGCCCGGCATTGTGCCAAACACTAGGGATACAAAGGAAGGCAAAAGATAATCCCTGCCCTCGAGAAGCTCTAAAAGTCTACAGGAATTGCCATGGTAGTAGCAACACCAAGCCCAACCACTCCAAGATCAGTGGTGCCAATGTCAAAAGCCACCACACCCATCCATCCAATCCAACAAGGCGCCTTCTGACACACTGAGCTACGTGAGGGAAGCCACACCCTTACTAGAGTTCAACAGCTCAAGTCACATTCTTTGTCCAGTCCGGTAATTGAACCCTGAATCCCAGCAGATTCTTTCTCTTGAAGCTTTCTTCAGAGAGACTCATTTGGGGAGAGCGGGGAGGGGAGACTACAGATTTAATTAAATACCCATCTATCTTTTATGGCAGAAGGAATGGGAACATCTTGTCTGTGCCAACACTGCCCTAATTACCCAAAGACCTGAGAGTGATAAGGCCTGAAACCGAGCCAGGGAGAGATGAAAGGGCCAGCCTTCACAGCCTAGAACACCCCTAGCTTATCCCTAGGTCCAAGGACCTTAGAGCAAAGGGTTCATTCAAGGATTCCCAATCCCTTGGAAGCCTGAGGGGCCCCATTGCTCCCCTGGCAGGGAACACACATTCAATGCCAGTTTGGTTCCCAAATACTGCCCTACTCCCATCACCCAAAACTACGGAGAAAGAAAGAAAAAAATAAGGGTAGGATGGTAGGGAGAGCCCTGACTGAGAGTCAGAAGACCCTCCTCTCTCAGGTTCTTCCAGACTCTGAAGCTATAATCCTAGGACCCTCACACCAGGTTGTTATTTGGGGTTTTTTCCTCTGAAAGTTACCCAAATAGCTTTATTCCCAGAACTGCGTATAGTCTCAAAGGGTGTTTCCCACTCTTTCCTCATGAAATCCTATGCAGGCCTGACAGAGTTTTTCAGAAGAGTTCTCATGCATGACTCTTCCAATCCAGGCAGGGACCTTGGCAAGCAGAAGGGTATCAGGAGGGTTAGTGGGGTTCTGCTCTTCTTCAACTTTGAGGGGTGGATAGGGAGGATGCTATATCTCCCTAGTGCCCAGAGGGCTTGGCAAAGAGAAACATAACTTAGAGAAAACTTTCAAAGAGACTGAATCACAGAATTTTAGAGATGGGAGGGACCTCAGCAGACATCTAGTGCAACCCATAGGCAAAAGGAATTCCCTTCTTCAGACCAACTCATGGTAAACAATGGTATTCTCTTCTCCAGATTAAACGTCTCCACCTTTTTCAACCAATCCTCATATGACATTGACTCAAACTCTTTGCCGTTCTCTTTTGGATATTCTCCAGGTTATCGATATCTTTATTAAACCAATGTATTTATTTCAGTCACGTCTGACTCTTCATGGCTCTATTTAGGATTTTCTTGGCAAAGATACTGGAGTGATTTGCCATTTCCTTCTCTAACCCATTTTATAGAACTCAGGCAAACAGGATTAAGGGACTTGCCCAGGATCACACAGCTGGCAAGTGTCTGAGACCAGATTTGAACTCAGATTTTTCTGTCTCCAGGTTCCACACTCTATCCTCTTCACTGTCCAGGTGCCCAACCAACATATACCAACAGTGTTAAATAGAAAAGGACCAAGAACAGATCCCAGGGGCACTCCATTGGAGACTTCTTTCCATGTTGACATTAAACCATTAACAATCACTCTCTGAATCTGGTCTTCTGTGAAGTCTGGAATCCATCTGATTGTACTATTGCCTAATCTATATCTCTCCTCCACAAGGATAGAATGAAATGCTTTTATAAAAAATATTTACAAAAATCTAGATAAATTATATCCACAACATTGCCCTCGTCTACCAGTTTAGCAATCCTGTCAAAAAGGCCATTGCGTTTAGTCTAGTGTGACTTGTTCTTGATGGAGCCCTGATGGTTCTTGGTACCCATTGCTCCCCTTTCTAGGTATTCACCAATAATCTCTTCTATGATCTGAATGCAAATTTTCCCAAAAATCCAAGCCAAACTCACTGGCCTATCATTGCTGACTCTGTTGTCTTCCCTTTTATGAAAATGAGGACACATTTTGCCCTTCTCCAGCCTTATGGCACCTCTCCTGTTTCCCATAATCTTTCAGATAGCAAAGACAAGTGAATTGGTTTAATTGCAGAATCACAGAATGTCGAAGTTGGAAGAGACTTCAATGACCATCCCCTCCAAACCATACTTGACCAGAACTCCCCTCTTCAACACACCTGACCAGTGGCCATCCATCCTGTTTGAAGTCTTCTAGTGAAGACGGACCCATTCTCCTTGATGGAGGCTGCCTGTTCCAACTTGGGACAGCTCTCTTAGAAGACTTTTCCTGGTAAAATCCACTTCTCTCTAGCTTCCACCCATTGCTCCTGGTTCTGTCCTCAAGGATTAAATTAGATCCTTCTTCCATGTGATAGGTCTTCAAATCCTTGAAGATATCGATCTTGACCAGACTTCCCCCACCACTGCTAGTCTTCTCTTCTCCAAGCTAATCATCATTGGTCCTCAACTGATCCTCATGTGGTGAATCTGGTCACCCCTCCCTGGACACTGTGCTTCTCAATACCGTTCTTAAAATCTTGCCCCTAAGGGCAGTTAGGTGGAGCAGTGAATAGAGCACTGGCCCTGGAATCAAGAGGACCTGAGTTCAAATTCGGTCTCAGACAACACAAGACTAGCCATGTGACCTTGGGAAAGTCACTTAACCCCAAATGCCCTACCTTCCCCCCTCCAAAAACAAAAAAAAAAAAAGGGAAAAAAAGATTTAAAAAAAATCTTGCCCCCTGAACTGACCATAACAGGAACAGAGGTGGTCTGACAGGGTCAGAGGAAAAAGGAACTATTTCCTCCCTTGTGCTGGAAGCTCAACTTATCTTAACACAGTCTAAATATCTTCTATTCGGTGGCTGCCCATGTATTATAGTAAGGGCTATATAAATGCTAGCTATGAGGAGGAGGAAGAGGAGGAGGAGTAGAAGGAGAAAGAGGGAGAGGGTATGAGCTTGCAGTGTACTTCATCACTGGTCATGGTACCGAGGAAAGACCCAGGTCTTCTTGAATTTGGTCCCAGCACTCTACTCACTAGATGACCTAGCTTCACAACACAAAGTCAGCATGAAACACAATATGAGTCAAATTAGCCCAGAGCCTGGAACACAGTATAAATTAATAAATGTGGGCAGCTAGGTGGCACAGTGAATAGAGCACTGGCCCTGGAGTCAGGAGGACCTGAGTTCAAATCCAGCCTCAGACACTTAACACAAAAACTAGCCATGTGACCTTGGGTGAGTCACTTAACCCCAATTGCCCTACCTTCCCCCCTCCAAAAAAAAAAAAAGAAATTAATAAATGCTACTCACATCATTGTAGTCTTTGTGTCTACTATTCTCCTGGATCTTCTCACTTTTCTCTGCATCAGTTCATGTAAGTCTTCACAGGCTTCTCTGAATTCTCCATAGTCACTATTTCTTACAGCATGATATCCCATTACTTTCATGTGCCACATCTTGTTTAGGCATTCTCCAATTGATGGACACCTGCTTTGTCTCCATTTCTCTGCTACCACGAAAAGGGGCTGCTGTAAATATTTTGAGGTACATGGGGCCTCTTTTTGACTTCCTTAGAGTATAAGCTTAACAATAGAATCTCTGTAGTGACTTTTTTTAAAGCATAATTCTAAAATTACTTTCCAGAATGATTGGACCAATTCTCAGCTCCATCAACCATCTATTAGTGTGTCTGTCTTTATACAGCCACTCCAATGTTGACTATGCAAGTAGCTATTCTTACTCCCTTCCAGTAGTATGTCAATTTCCCGAGGGCAAGAATCATTTGATTAAAAAAAAATCTTCATATGTCCACACCTGTAAAAATTTAATAAATTCTTGTTGAATAGGATAATGCATGCAAATTTTGCTGATTAGTGCTTTTCCTTGAAGATTAACTTTTATCTAATCTTTATGTGTTTTATACGTAGTTAGTTATTTTTGTAATCGGAATCTGGAACAATGCAAAGACCCCATCTATTTACATGAGTAATGCAATCTCTCCACATGGAGAATATGGAAAACTTGCTCATGGGAAAATGGTGATAAGGCAGAAGAAACTTTAATAAAGGGGTAGTTTGGGGGTGGGGGAGAGCATTCAAAAAAGCTTGTCAACTTTCACCCTTTTCCTTTTTTTTGCTCCATTGACACCTGGGAGAACTCGATGGTTCTCTTGCAACATCCAGTAAAAGACTACATGTGGCTCCTAAGAAATGGGATCTCTTGGGACTTTTCGTTTGTTCTTTTACATTCTAAATGAAGGGCGTTTTATCAGATAGGAGAATGGACCACAGGAATTTGGGAACTAGAATCCAGGCTGGCCTTTGAAGCAAACACAGCATTGATTCCCCAAGGAGCAAGGATTGACCTTTGGTAGAGACCTTCAGGACCCCAGCAGAGGGAGAATTCATCCAGCAGTCATGTCACATCTGGACTGCACATGAATTTGGTAGGATCATTGTGATGGAGAAACTGAGCTAAGTTTTGAGTCGACTTCCCCTGAGCCTGAGGTGGTAAAAGGGAGAGTCTGCCCCAGACATACTGGGAGAAATGTTTGTACTTTGTTCTTGTTCTGTCTTTGAAGCAAATGTCTCCTTATAAAAGTTACCAGGGTTAAGTGGGTGGTTAAATAGAGCTAGGATGCTAGTCATGGACCCATAACAATGGGAGGAATGTAGTCAGTGAGGCTCCAAAATGAATTCAATCTGACTCATTGATAAATTAGAGTCATCCAGTGAGAGTTGGAAGGGACCTTGGAGACTATCTACTCCAACTCTCTCATTTGGCAGGTGAGGAAACTGAGGCCCAGAGAAGCGGGCATAAGCACTCAAGGTCACAAAGAACAAAGGCAAAATCCACATTTAGCTCTTAGGAGGATGCAAAGCTTAGAAAAAACTCAGCTCAAGCAGCATCCATATCGTTCCTCCAGCTGCTGGTGCCCTCCATCCCAAAACTGCCTTGTATTCATTTTTGCAGTGGATAGAGCACTGGAGGCAGGAAGAACTGAGTTCAAATCCAGCCTCAGACACTTACTATCAGTGTGACCCTGGGCAAGTCACTTCACCCTGTTTACCTCTGTTTCCTTATCTGTAAAATGAACTGGAGAAAGAAATGGTGAATCACTCCAGTATTTTTGCCAAGAAAACCCCAAATGACACTAATGCATTGTTGGTGGAGTTATGAACTGATCCAACCATTCTGGAGAACAATTCAGAACTATGCACAAAGGGCTATAAAATTGATCCAATAATGCCACTGTTGGGTCTATATCCCAAAGACATCCAAAAAGGGGAGGGGGGGAAGGACCTATTCCTACCAAAAAAATATTTATAGCAGCTCTTTTTGCAGTGGCTAAGAATTGGAAATCAAAGGGATTCCCATAAATTGGGAGTGGTATTATTGTACTGGAATATTATTGTGCTATAAGGAATGACAAATAGGATGATTTCAGAAAAATCTGGGAAGACTTACATGAACTGATACAAAGTGAAGTGAACAGAATCAGGAGAATGTTGTACACAGTAACAGCAACATTGTCTGATGAAGAACTGTGACTGACTTAGCTATTCTCAGTAATACCATGATCCAAGACAGCCCCAAAGGACTAATGATGGATGGGATATACTCTCTGCCTCCAGAGAAACAACTGACAGCATTTGATACAGACTCAAGCAAGCTATTTTGTCACTTTCTTTCATTTTCCCCTTTCAATCAAGTCTTCTTGAACAAAACAACTAATATGGAAAGGTTTTACATAATTGCACAATATAATTGCACAGATATAGATCTGATTGCTTACCATCTGAGAAAGGGGGGAGGGGAGGAACAGAGAGGATTTGGAACTCAAAACTTTAAATAAAAATGTTTTTAATATTGAAAAAAAAACACCAAATGGGGTCACAGAGAGTCAATTATGATGGAAACAACCAAACAACAAACTCTGTGAGACCCTGGGCAAGTCACTTAGCCCTGTTTGCCTCAGCAAATCAATCTTCTATTTCTTTATATATGTATATATTGTCCGCCCTGTTGGCATCAAAGCTCTTTGGAGACAAGCACTGTTTCCATCCTGTCTCCGTGTCTCCAGTGCTGAGCACACAACTTGTCTGACACACAACAGAGGCTGAATGCTTGCTTAGACTTAGCACTAGAAGGGAGGTCATCAAGTCCAACCCCATCATTTTACAAATGAGGAAACTGAGTCACAGAGACATAATGTCTGACTTAGGGTCATTTAGCTAGTAACTGTCTGAAACAGGACTGGAATCTAGTTTTCCCTCCAGACTCTAAGTTCAAGGCTGTCTCTCACTTATTGGTTGACTGATAATTAAATAAGGCATGATCCCTGCCCTCATGGAGCTTATAGTCATGATGTCGCATACCTACAGAGACTGGGTCAGCATGTATCAGCTGCAGTATGACCTCATCATAATGAAGGAAGCAGGGCTCCTCTAGCATGGGCGGGCATGCCCAGGACACATATGTCCAGGCACACTCACACTTGCACATCAAAGGTCTGGAGAAGGCCTCTGGCCTCCACCCTCCATGCGTGAGGGGCCCTGCTGCCTCATGCAGGGTCTGACAGGCTGTTTATTTTTGTCTCCTTTGGTTCCAGAGCCTTGGGAGGGAGCAGTGGAGATCAAAGTCAGCCTCTCTGACCAGCTCCCTTACCCCACCCCCTCCCTGACCCTTAGCGCCTCCCGGCCAGGGCAAAGCCCAACAGATGTGGTCTGAGCTGGCGGGGAAGGGCCGGTCCCACGGTCTGCGTTCTGACCCTCTGTGTCCCTGACTGCCTGCATGTTCCAGCGTTAGCTTTGTCCATCTTCCCAGCCCAGGCTGGACCCCCACCGGGGCCTCATCCTCCAGGGAATTCAGAACCAAAGGGAGGAGTGAGGGAGAAGGGGAAGAATGCCCAATGGGAGCCCAGGGATGCCATAACAATCAAGGATGGAGGGTGGATTAAATCAACTAAACACACATTAATTAAGGGCCTACATTATACAAGGCATTCATTGTGCTAAGCTAAGAAACAGACCATTGGGCTAACCTCTCAGGGTCTCAGTTTTCTCATCTGTGAAAGGGGAGGAGTTTGTCTTCAATAGCTCTAAGGTCCCTCTCATTGCTAAATGGATAATACTGTGACCTATGAAGACACAGGCCTTGCTCTCAAAGAGATCAGGGTCTAATAAGAAGAAGAGCTAAAGAGACAAGGGAGGTGAGGTATGTCAAGCAGGCATCCAGGATTCAGAAATCTGTAGAGGAAGGGATTGCTGTCACATGGGGGTGGGGAAGGGGCAGGGCAGGAAGAGCTTTCTGCAGGAAAGACCTGGGCCTTTAAGAGAGAGACTTCACCACGAAGAGATGAGGGGCCTGGAGCAAGGACAGGGGAGGCAAAGGGCAGGGCAGGGAGCCTGGCCACCAGGGACCTGGGGTGGAGGAAAGAGGCCATGCTGGGGCTCTCTGACTTTGTCCTCTCCCTTGGATCTCAGGCCTAGTGTCTGGGATGCAAGGTCTCCACCTTCACAGGGGACAGGCTAGGGGGGAAAGGTCTGAGGCTCCACACAATAGAAGGTGTGAGTGAAACAGGAGGCAGGGCCCTGTCCAAAGGCCAATGAGAGCTAAAGCAGAGGAGCAGAGAGGCGGACATCTTGCTTTTTGAGTTGCTTTTCTAAAACAAGAACAACAACTTTTTATCAACAACTTTTGTTCTTGTTCTTAGTTGATTAGTCATGTCCAATTCTTTGTGACCCCATCTGGGGTTTTCTTGGCAGAGATACTGGAGTGGTTTGCCACTTCCTTCTCCAGATCATTTTACAGATGAGGAAACTGAGGTAAACAGCGGCAAGTGACTTGGCCAGGGTCACACAGCTAGGAGGTGTCTGAGGCAAGATTTGAACTCAGGTCCCCCCAGGGCTGATGCTCTCTCCACTGAACCCCCAGCTGCCCTAACATTTGCTTTTCCCGCTCCTTGATTTCTGAGTAACCTTCTCTCCTGGTCCCTGCCTAGTCTTCCTCGTAATAAAAAATTTTAAAAGAGATACAAAAGCAGTTTATCAACTGTAACCAACTTACCAACTGAGTCTGATTGTCTCTGCCATGTTCCACAACCCATCTCCCACCTTAATAAAGATCACTCAGAAGCTTTCAAGGAAAAGGAGCATTCCTACTTTTCTAAGGCTCATGGCTAGAGTCTGGTCAGGAAGCAGGGGCTAGAACGCTCTGCTAGTAGTGGTGGAGAGATTGGCTGGAGCCTGGGATGCTCTAGTCTTAGAGTGGTTAACACGGCAGCTCCAAAGACCCAAGTCAGGAAGGGGAAGAACAGAGCCTGAGTGCTGGCAACTCATCTGTCCTCCCTAAGGTCTCTCCAAGGATTCCAGATCTGGCGCTGGAAGGGACCTTGGAGACCACCAAAATCTGGTCTCCTTATTATAAATGAAGCAATTGGGGCACAGAGGAGTTAAGTGACTTACCCACAGTCACTAGTGTCTCGATTCGAACCCAGGTCTTCCTGACTCCAAATCTTGTGCTTCCATCCACTTTGCCCCTCTGCTTCTCAAAGTCATGGGCACAGTGGTTTAATTAAATAGAAACCTGGACTGAAAACCAGTTCAAACCCTCCCACAGATACTTACCAGCTATGTGGGTCTGGACAAGATATTTATACTCTCTGGGGCCCAGTTCCCTTATCTATAAACTGAAACTCAATGACCTTGAAGATGCCTTTCAGGTCTGAATCTGTCATCCTGTGATTTATGGAACTTTGACTTCCTTCAAGGCCCTATTTGAGGGTCACCTCTTACAGGAAGCCTCCCCTACTGCCTCCAATAACCCCCTTTCTCCCTCCCCCAACCAACTACTCTGTATTTAGTCTATTTTGTTTTTAATTGTGGGCAATCCCCACATGGAAGACATATGATGGAGTTTAATGGAGGCTCCTGCTCCCCTATTGGGAGCAAAGGCAGAGAGAGGCTGCTGACTGGCTGCATCACTAGAAGTGGGGTCCATTCACAAGGCAGTAACCAGACACAATAGTGAAAGCCTGGCTATTGTTCTTTTTCCCTCATGCTAGAAGCCTCTGGATGAAGGGAAGCCTTGGCCCTTCTACATCCAAAGCTAACATTCAATATGGATCAATATATGGACCTCTGCTCTTTCCTTTCTGTGTGCCTGCTTGATCCAGGGGTGGGGAGCCTGCAGCCTCAAGGGCAGTGTGGCCTCCAGGCCATAGGTTCCCCACCCCTGGATCCTGTTTTACATGGAAGACACCAGAGGTGGAGAATAAACCACCAAGAGACTGGAAACTGGAGGCCATGTTGAGATTTTCTGGGAGTCAGACAATGAGGAGAAAAATCTCAGTCAACTTTCCTGACCCAATTTGACAGTAGCAGAGATATAGACTCATCTACCATGCCTCATTTGGAAGTGAATCCATTGGATCAAATACTATGGAGAAACTGCCCTAAGTCTGAGCCGGCTTTTCCTAGGAATAGATAGAGGAACAGGTAGAGGGAAGAGCATGCCTGTACTTTTGTTTCTGCAGTAACTCCTCAGTCAATATCGTTTTAGAAAACCTTACTGGTAAGAATTGGTTTATTATACTGATGGCTGTCCATGGAGAAAACACACTGGAATGGGGGCTCAAGCTGATAGCAGTAAAATAAGTTGCCCAAATCATTCAAGGATACTATAGAACTTTGGGGGGTGGTGGTGTGTCTGGCTTCACTCTGGGAGACTGAGTGCAAAATTGCACTACCTTTATGTGTCTTGTGTTTACTCACCTGTATACAGGTTGTATCCTTGTATCCCAGTAGAATGGAGGTGTCTTGAGGGCAGAGACTTTTGCATTTGCATCCTGGGGGGTCTAGTATAGTGCCACACCCATGCAATGGACCTTGTCCAAGCCCAGACCTGTTCAGATCTCCCACCTTCTCACCTCCATCTCCAAACCCATTGACAAGGGCCATAAAGAGCACTAACCCTCCAGCCTCAGCTGGACAATCCTCCAGAACCACCCTTTCCCAAGGGAGTCCATTCAGGCCTGGCTCTCCCACACTGCCCAGCCCAAACCCATGACTCATTGTCTTCTGCCCAGAGCATGCAAGGCCACACCCCTGCTAATCAGGGGCTGGCGGGCAGGCGCCTGCCTCTGTGTGCAACTCTTGACCCATCAAACACCATCAAACCTGCTTTGCCTTTTGTCAGAGAAATGAGGCAGAACAAACACATGTAAACATGAAAATTGGTAACATCCGCCTGCTCCAGAGGATGAGGCAGGGGTGGAGGGAGGCTTGCTGGGCCCACCAGAGCTGTTGTTCATCTTGCCTGACCAAACCAAGCCTCACACAGGCTTGCTTCTCCAGATCCAAAGCCAAAGAGGACAGAAAGTCAGAGCATCCTGGAGCCCTTGGGGATCCTGGGGGAGAAAGTAAGCCCTGAGCAGATATCTGTCCTGGACACAGACCAGAACCCCCCAGGCCTGATCCCTGAGGGGCTTCCCTCATTCAAGGCTCAGACCATGCTGCCTCCTATACCAGGCCTTTCCTGATCCCTTCTCCCACAGCAAGCTGTCAGCACCCTTCTCTCTGGACCCCCAATTAATTTTTATTTACATTGTATACACTTTATATTTATTTATCAGCAAATATGTTGCTTCCCTCTGATAGAATAGAAACTCCTTGAAGTCAAAGGCTGGTTAATTTTTTTTCTTTGTATCTATAGTGTCTAGCACAATGTGTGGCACACAGTTGGGGTTTAATAAATGCTTGTTGAATGAATGGTCCAGGGTTTTGATACTATGGTGTTAAGGGTGGGGAATGAGAGAGAGAGAGAGAGAGAGAGAGGAGGAGGAGGAGGAGAGAGGAGGGAAGAAAGGGAGAGGGAGAGAGGGGGAGGAGAGAAAGAGAGATGGACATCTAGAGCATTTATTAAGTACTTTATCTAATTATCTACTTTGGGATTATCTGTGGCACTTTTTAAATTCTGGACCCTTTTTCCTGACTTCAGCACTATGAGCTCAGGAAAGATAAACTCCTCCTAATTTCAGCTCATGGAAAGTATAATAATTCCTAATAAGGAAGCAAAATTTCAAACAAAAAGAAAATGTGTGTGTGTGTGTGTGTGTGTGTGTGTGTGTGTGTGTGTGTGTGTGTGTGATGAATCCCAAAGCCCAGAGCTTAACTGGATTGGATTAACTGTCATTTTGGATTATCTGGTGTCGAAGGCTCCTTATAGTAGAGTGAATGATGGGAAATTGGAAAAGGAAGTGGGCCAGTCATGGTTGGAGAGTAGGGCACAGCCAGCAGATGGAAGGCCTTGCACTGATCCCCACAGAATGCTCGAAGACCTGGAGAGGGTCCCTCCAGGCCAGGCCTTTCTCCCTCCAAGCTCAGCCAGAGCTCTTGACTTTTTCCATCTCCTCCATTTTCTCTTTCTACACAGAGGGGTCAGATTCACTCGATAGGGAAAGCTTTTTTAAGTGCTTTCTATTAGACATTGAACTTCATCCTGGGGAAATGAATACAGGAATAACAGAGAGTGTCATGTGTGGCTTACAGGGAGGCAAGGATAGAGACATCTCTAGCCTCTCTTCCCCTCACTCTTCGCAAAGCGAGCTGTTTATTTTTTCCAGAAGAGGAAGCAAGAGACTGGGGCCAGAGTCTGATCACTCTATTCTCCTCAAAGAGAGGGGATACTGGGCTGGAATTTTATCAGTCTGTTCTCTTAAATATTCTTGGTCTAGGGAAAATCACATTTTAAGTTCAAGCTATACTCTTGATCACTGTTCCTTAATAGGAAGGAGGGCCCAAAGTTATGTATCCAAGTTATGCATCCTTCCCATAAAACGCAAATTCCACAATGAACACCTTTGCAAGTAGCAAAGGAACCCATTTATCCAAGTTGATAGCAAAACAGAAATTCGAGAAAGTATACATAGGAGAATATATACCAGCCAATACAAAATGAAGGGGCTCTCCTGTTGGGAGTGAAGTAATTCAATCCAACCAGGAGGGAAAGTCCCAGATCTCAGCCAAAGGTGAAGTTTCCCCCCACCCCACCACCAGTCTCTAGTGTGTAAGCTGGGAATAGAGACATGATTGAAATCCAAACTGTTGGTTTCTTCCCAGAGTCTTTCTTCTTTCTGTGACCTGAAGAGAGGCTGACATAGCCCATCTTCTCTTTTGAAACTGGAAGCCAAAATAACCTGAAAAGAATGAAGAGACCAGATCTCACTTCTCTCTTGATCTTACTAACTTCACCCCATTCTTCATGTAGGTGCAGGGCATTGGTCCCCGCCAATGAGGAATGAGTCTTGTACCAATGGGTTTTGGGATTTGGGCAACATAAGCAAGCAAGATAATCCCTATCATTACAGTCCAATAGGGAAGGACAACTCATAAAAGGGAACTGGAAAGAGAGAAGAGGAGAGGGCACTCAAGCTGGGGAAAGAAGGGGAAAAGGCTAGTGTTGAAGAGGTGAAGAAGTATAGACTTTCGACTCCTCATAAAATGGCGGTCCCCCCTTGCTAGTTTGATGTACAAACTCAATTCCTATCTTTCCCTACTCAAATCTTTAGTAAAATGGTTTATTTTTCTTCTGTAAGCTCAATGCAATAAATGATGAAGGAAGAGGTCAATTTTAGAGAAACCTGGGAAGATTTTGTATGCACTGATGCAGAGTGAAGTAGCCAGAACCAGAAACATAAAATAAAGTAATGATCAGACAACCACTTGTAAAGATAACTTTGAAAGACTAGAAGATTGGTGATTGGTGCAATGACCAACCACAATTCTGGGGGACCAATGATAAAGCATACTACCCACCCCTGTCAAAGCATTGAAGGACTCGGGGTACAAAAGGAAGACCTAAGTTCAAATTTAGCCTTAGACTAACTAGCTGGGTGACTCTGGGCAAGTCACTCAACCTGTTTGCCTCAGTTTTCTTTATCTTTAAAATGGAAATAATAATAGCAACTACGTCCCAGGGTTGTTGTGAGGGTCAAATGAGTTCATATTTGTAAAGTACTAAGCACAGGGCCTGGTACATAGTAGCACCATATAAATGTTAGCTATTTGGACATGGCCAATGTGGGAATTCGTTCTCTTTACTATGTAGATTGTTACAAGGGTCTTTTCTTCGATTGGGGGGTGGGAGAAGAGAGGGAAAGAAAATACATTTTTGTTCATTGAAAAAAATACATTTAATTTAAAGCAAAACAACAAAATGAAATTCTTCCTTTGAGAGAGATGGTCAAAAGTGGCACTTTGAAGGCTAATTCAACCCCACTTAGGACGTCGGGCTCCTTCATTGCAGACATAACATACAGTCCTACCAAAGGCACTTCTGATTGGACCATTAGATCAGGAAGGGAGTAGAAAATAGTAAATCCACCTCTTTTTGTTCTTTCATATAGAGAGAGTTCTTGCAATAAGAGTAGCATCTACCAGTTCCTGCTTTGTAAGCAGGGTTTGTTTTTAACTAAAAGGTAGGAAAGCAGTTCCCAGGATGGGACTGGTCAAGGCCTCCTGGGCACTTAGGGCATAAAAAGCCTAGCCCATGAGGAATCCAGGCCTCTCAGATCTGATGAAGGTCCCACTGCAACCAAAAGCACTCTTTCTCCTCTCTCTCTCTCTCTCTCTCTCTCTCTCTCTCTCTCTCTCTCTCTCTCTCTTTCTCTCTCTCTCCCCCCCACCTCTGCCTCTCTCTCCTCTCCTCTCTCTGTCTCTCTCTGTCTCTCTCTCTGTGTCTCTCTCTGTGTCTCTCTCCATCTCTCTCTCTGTCTCTCTCACACACACATAGTCTCCCTCCCTCCCTCTTTCTTGCTCTCTCTCTCTCTCTCTCTCTCTCTCTCTCTCTCTCTCTCCCTCCCTCTGTCTCTCTCTTTGTCTCTCTGTCTCTCATATTTTTTGTTTTTTTTTTTTAAAGGAAAATATGTACACCTGAATAGGATAAAGGCAGAGAGGTCAAGGGGCAGAGGGAGAGAGTATGGGATGATAGAATGGAGGAGAAGGGGCTGAAGAAGGCATCCCCCAGCTGGCCTTCTACATTCACTAACTGTGTGACCTTGGATTAGTTGATTCACTGCTCTGAGCCTTTGTTTCCACCCTCACAGTGTGCTTGTGAGGATTAAATGAGGCTTTGTAAAGCCCTTTGCCAGCCTGAAAGCAGTGTAAAACATCAGCTGTTATTATCCCATCATAAGCAGAGAGAATGCTGGGATGGGAGTAAGCTGGGGTTTCTCAGGGGTTCTGATAACAGGTCTTGCCCTCCCAGGCCAGCAGATGCAGGGCTGGGTAATGCTCTCTCTGGACAAAAGAGGGCGCTGCTGGGCTTTTAACTGCACCCACATGGGGAGACTAGTTCATTTCAACATAAATTGAATCATTAAATGTCAAGAAATAGAAAGTGATGGAATTGAGAATTGACCCCCATAAGTGACCCTGGCCCCAGGCAGCCCAGATCCCAGACCCCTGCCTTGAGGAGAGGCCAAGCTTAGGGGTTGGGGCAATCGGGGAGGGAAGGGGAGGCCCACTCATTCCTCTCTGAGACTGAAACTGAACTGGGCTCATTAACACTAGACCTTCCACAGGCAGAAGCACCCAGATTATTTTGGGCAGAGAGATAGGCCCCCACAGGGAGGGTTCCACACTCAAATCATAGATTCAGAGATCCTTCAAACTGGAAGAGTATCCATAGTAATCAACTGCTGAAAGAGGTCTTAGAGATCTCATTTACTGAAGTGGAAACCAAGGCTCAGGGAGGAGAACTGACTTTTCCAATGGTCACAGAAAGTGGTAGCAATCTATCTGAGCTCCCTGATTATATTATGAACTCTTTTTTTTTAGAGGGCAACTGGGGTTGTGACTTGCCCAAAGTCACATGGCTAGTAATTGTGTCAAGTATCTGAGGCTAGATTTGAACTCAGGTCCTCCTGACTCCAGGGCCGGTGCTCTATTCACTGTGCCACCTAGCTGCCCCATATTATGAACTCTTTAAAGCAAGGGACCACCTGTGATTTCCTTAGAATGCCATCCCCGGGGACTCAGCTCTGATTATGGAAATGTCGCTCATCTATTCATTCATTTACCCATCCATCCATCCATCCACCCATCTACCCATCCATCCATCCATCCACCCATCCATCTATCCATCCACCCATCCATATCAGTCCATAAACATTTATTAGGTGCTGGTCATGTTTCTCTCATTGTAGGTCTTCATGTAAAAGCTGGATCACCCACCTATTGGGATGTTGTAAAGGGGGATTCTTTTTCAGACATGAGAATGACTTGATGGGTAGGTCTAAGCTGCCTTCTGGTCTTGTGATTCTGTCATGTGGCAATTCTCTGAGTTCAGTCTTCAGTCTCACAATCAATGATCTTATTGTACTTGGTTGATTCAGAGATGACTCGTACCTTAACATCCACTCATCACCTGCCAGGAAATTTAGCCACTTCACTTTTTGTAAGCATTGAACAGATCCTCCTGAGGCTCTGAATCAATCAATCCACCAACAAGGATTTGTTAAGCCCTTCCTGGGTACTAGATATTGTTTTAAAGCTGAGAGAGAAAGAGAGACAGAGAGAGGGGGAGAGAGAGACAGACAAATAGACAGAGACAGAGACAGAGAGAGACAGAGACACAGAGAGACACATACACACACAAAGACACAGAGAGAGAGAGAGAGACAGAAAGACAGAGACAGAGAGACCTCTCCTTCTGTCCACTGGTAAATGAACATTGAATTGTAAAGATCAACACCCTTAAAGACTTAGGAACTCTGATGAACACAATGACCAGCCCTGCTTCCAGAGGACCAATAATGCAATATATTCCCCACCTCCTAGCAGAGAGGTCTCTGTTGTGGCTCAGAGTGCAGAAGAAGACAGATACCAGACTTTCTAGGCATGGTCAATGTGAATGTTTGTTTTGCTTGACAACACATATTTATTGCAATGGTTTTGTTTAGTTTTGTTTTCAGTGGAGGAAGAAAGAATATATTTTTGTTCATTAAAAAATCACAGATCAATGAAAATGAACTAATACAGTGCTCACTCTGACTGCTTTCCTTGGTCTTGCTCATGCTATGAGACCCTTGAGTGGGGGAGGGGAGTGGCGACTCCTAAGTAGGCTGAGGAGAAGAAGGTTCTCAGCATTGATCTCTGCACCACCTTGGCACAGCAGACAGACTAGGGCAGAGAAAGGGAATTTACAGGGGTTTTCCCCACCTGAAAAATTTCCCTCCCCAAGACTACCAAATTGGGTCGCCCTGGATGGCCCACTCAGTCACTGAAGACATTTCCACAATGTGAGTATTTCTTAGCCTATAGGAATTTAGACCTCAAACTAGCAGCACCCAGATGTCAAGCAAGAAATTCACTAGGATGATGCAGTCATAGATTTAAAGGCAGAAGGAAACTCCAAGGCCATCTACTTCAATGTTATCATTTTATAGATGAGGAAAATGGAAACCAAGATTGGTGAAAAGATTTGTCCAAGGACATTCAGGAGGGTCTGGCTTCACATGAAACATTCCCATCCCTGGCCCACCAGGCCTCTCATTACAGGCTATCACTACACAATGGGCCAGCTTATCCAAAGGGCCAGGCTGTTGATGGTTCAGACTCTAAATCCTAGAGCCCAGATCTAGAGCAGGGGTTCTGGTTCCCACATCTTAGACACAGTGTCTGGGCCCTAGGTCTAGAACACATAGGAATAGGTGCTTTTTGGGGAGAGATCATGCTACCACTAGTCAGTCAGCTTGGGTTGGATCATCCCTAAGGGATCCCATGGGAAATTCTCTTTGTTCCCCACTGAGGACCTGGATTTTGGAGTAAGAAAATCTGGGCTTGAATCCCAATTACTTAAGCCAATGAACCAAAGCTGAAAATGCCTTGTCCAAAGTCATGCAGGTGGTCAACATCGGAGGTGGGACTTGAACTCAGAGCCTCTAATGCCAAAGCCAATGTTCTTTCCAAGACAAGCATTTATTAAGTGCCTACAATACACCAGGTATTTCACTAAGCAGGGTGGGCATAGAAAGAGAAAGACCTGTCCTCAAGTCGAGTAAATAACCATATGCAAATGAGACGTACACAAGATAAATAGGAAATGACCAGAGAGAAAGTACTGCCTCCCTTCTATTCACTTGTATTTATTCATTTCATGTTTATTCTGTAAGTGGCAGAGTAGAGAGAGAAATGAAGATGGAGTCAGAAAAACCCAAGTTCAAATCCTGCCTCAGACATTTACTAGCTTTGTGAATTTTCTCACCTGTAGAAAGGAACTAAAAATAACACTTCTCTCATAAGATTGTGAGAACTGTGATAAAATAGAACATTCTGCAAACTTTAAAGGACCATATGAATGTTAAGCCTCCTGTTATTATTGACTATCTTAATAAAGGTACTTTTCTCCTCTGTTAGAATGGCAGCTCCTTATTTCATTCTGTGTCTTTGTATTTCCAGAAGCTAGCACAGTTCGAGGGCACATAGTAGGGGCTTAGTAAGTATTTGTTGACAGATTGATTTGTTCATTCATTCAATAAGCATTTTTTGGCCCCTACTGTGTGGCTGGCAGGCACTGTGCTGGGCCCTGAGAATCAAAACCTAAACTGACACTGTTCCTGCCCTCAAGTGGCTTCCAGATCCTATTGTTGGCTGTTACTAAGTTACAAAAACACTGGCTCTTTTTTCATATAATTTATTACCTTGCTACATTTATTCTGTTATTGGGCAGAAAACACATTTCCACTGAAAAGTAAATACAAAATAGTTACAAGGTAGACAGGAAAGTAATTTCCAGGAATAAAGGCATTTGTAACTACTCTTGAGTAAGTCCCTTTATCTTCCTTGGTTTCAGTTTCCTCCTCTCTAAAATGAAGCTCTGGGTGACTCTGAGGTCATTGCCAGCTCTGATCTGAGAGCCCATGAGTATCAGGCTCAGGCTTGCTGGCCCAACAGGTGCCACCAGGTCCATCCCCCTGCCTCCTAGCAGACTTATCTAAGCCAGTCTAGACACATGATCCTGAAAGACCTCCAAATAAAGAGAGTTCACAGCCTCTCCAGTTAGCCATCCCAGAGTTTAGAAGCCTTTGTTTCTGGGAAAATCTTCAGCGTGTTCCTTCTTAATGCTGGGAAACCTGTCATGCTCAGGACCTTTGAGAGGGGAGAAACGGACAGACCAAAGTGGAGAAGGGCTGGAGCCCCTAGCTGAATGCGGAATCTGTTGGAGCGTGGGGTTGCAGGAAATATTTTGGTTACAAACAGAGGGATTTGTGCGGCACCATTTGGAGACAATTCGTTTCAGAAATAGATTTTTATTTTATCCTCTGACGTCCACTTTCCTGTTTATTCCTCTGCCCTGACTTCCCCCTCCCTGGACTAAGGCCCCAGGCTAAGCTGCTGCCACTCAGAACATTCCAGCCAGCGACTCCTCCAGCAGCTTCCCAGCAGGGAGAGCCTTCCTTCACCCTTGAACCTGATGAGCCACGTGGCCCTGCGCCTGGGCTCCTTGGCCCTTGGCTGAGCTCACCCAAAGCCGCCACTGGGGGTTCAGGCTGGGGCTGGAGTCAGGAGCCAGGCTTAAGCCCCAGGTTGTGGCCAGGATCCGGGCTCAGTCTGGAGCCGGAGCTAGGGCTCCTTCCATCTAAGGCCGGGTCAGCAGACAAGGTCATAGCTCCGATTGGGACCAGGCTCAGGGCTCAGCCTACAGTTTGGGTCAGGGCTCCAAAAAGAACCAGGGCAAGTGGCAGGGCTCAGTATGGGTCCATTTGTGACCACAGAAGAGAACGAAACCAACTAGTCAACATGGAAGTAAATCTATGCCCTTGCTCTCAATACCTTTCCCTAAATACTGCCCACCTTGGTACACACGGAGATACAAAGCTGTGTTTCAGTGCATTTGGGAGAGGAAAGCGGGGAGAGGAGGGAAGCACAGACGCAGAACTAGGGCAGGGAACTGGGGCTTTGCCCCAGGGGAAATGAATTTAGAGGGTGATGGCAATCTTTGTAGTCCTTCTACAAGTATAAACCACAGAGTATAGCATCTACTTAGTGACAATAATTACTTAAAGAGTTACCAAATGACAGACTTGGGTGGGTTCCTCCCCCACCTAGCCCTCTTCCCTCCTCCCTCAATAGAAAGCACAGTTGGGCCACTTGCCTGGTGTCTGGTATTTTCAAGTTTGTGGTGACCATGCTGGGCTCTCATCTCTGGTTCTGGTTCTGGGAGTCACTATTGGGAAGAAGAGAAAAAACCCTTGGATTTAAAGTCAGAGGACCAGAGTTCAAATGCCAGGTTTGACACTCATTACCTTGGGCAAATTATTTAACCTCTCTGGGGCTTATGTATGCAATGATAAAGTTGAACTAGACAATCTTTTAGGCCCCTTCCAGTTCCAAATTTATGATTCTATATTCAGAAGTTAAAGAGGAGAGAGAGAGAGAGAGAGAGAGAGAGAGAGAGAGAGAGAGAGAGAGAAAGAGAGAGAGAGGGAGGGAGGGAGAGAGAGTTCAGTTGGCATTATCCAAGTAGCTAAATGACTTGTTTCTGGGCTATTTTCAGAAACTAGTAACAAACATTTATTAAGCACCCTACCTGCCCTGCACTGTGCTAAACCCTGGGGACACAAGAAGAGTCCAAAGATAATCCCTCCCCTCAAGGAGCTGGCCATCTCTTAGGAGAGACAAAAAGCAGATAAATATGAACAAACAAGCTATAAATAGGAAATAATTAGCAGAGGGAAGGCTCTAGAATTAAGAGGGAGTGAGGAAGTTGTCCTGTAGCAGATGCGATTTTAGTTGGACCTTGAAGAAGCTGGTAAAGATAGGAGGTGGTGAGGAGGAGGTTGGGGGATAGGGGTGGGGACAGTCAGAGAAAACGCCAGGAGCACAGAAATGGAATGTCTTGTTGGTAGAACAGCCAGGAAGCCAGTGTCATTGGATCAAAAAGGATGTGATGGAGAATAAGGCATAAAAAGACTGGAAAGGTAAAGGACTTTGAATGTCAGAAGATTCTATATTCAATCGTGGAGCCACTGGAGATTTTTGATTGGGGAGAGAGGGTAACATGATCAGAACTGCACTTTTTTTTTTTAAATCACTTTAGTGACTAAATAGAGGATGGATTGAAGTGAGTAGAGACTTGAGGCAGGCAGACACACCCCCCTACCTCCCCTGCAACAGCTATTGCAATAATCCAGGCCTGAAGTGATCTGGTGATGGGCAGCTTGGTGAGGTAGTAGATTGAGCACTGGACTTGGAATTGGGAAGACTCATCTTCATGAGTTCAAATCTGGCCTCAGACACTTACTAGCTGAATGGCCCTGGGCAAGTCACTTCACCCTGTTTGCCTCAATTTCCTCATCTGTAAAATGAACTGGAAGAGAAAATAACTTTGCCAAGGAAACCTCACATGGGGTCACAGAAAGTCACACATGACTGAACTACAACCAGGAGGTGATGGGGCCTATCCCAGAGTGGTTGGTAGTGTCAGAAGAGAGAAAGAAGCCTATTGGATAGATGTTGACAAGGTAAAATTGACTGACCTTGGCAATAGACTGGATGTGGGAGGTGAGAGACAGTGAAGATTGTAGGTAGTATCTAGGGTGGGGGCTTGGGGGAATGGCAGGATGGTAGTGCCCTCAATAGTCATAGGCAAGTTGAGGGGGTGGAGTCAGGAAGAAAGAGACAAAGTTCTGTTTTAGATGTGTTGGATTTAAGCTGTCTACTAGATGTGCCTCTGGAGACCTCTGGAAGGCTTTTGGAGACTGGAAGCTAGAGGTGAGAGGAGAGGTCAGGCCAGCACATCATCAGCTCTCAGCTCAAACTTCAGGGCCAATGGCAGCTGGAGACACAGGGTCCAGCTCCAGGGAAGAAGAGGACCAAGAGCCAATGGCTCTCTGTCCTCACCACTGTCCCCTTCTTCCAGGGCTCAGAATGGCTTCTTCTTTAAGGCCAGGCCAGGGCCACAGGACTCACACCTGCTCCATCCTCCTCCTCAGCCTTGGGCAGCCCCTAGAGTTCAGCCTCAGAACCCTGCTGGCCCCCAGCCCTAGAACCTCCAGCCACATAAAACTCTAGAGCTGAAAAGAACCATAGAGATCATCCAATTCAATTATCCTCATTTTATAGAAATGGAGACTGAGGCACAGAAAAGGCAGGAGACTTTCCTAAGGTCAAACAAATGCAGGATCATAAAATCGGGGAGTTTTGGAGGTGAAAGGGACCTTGGAATTCAGAGGATTATATATATTGGAAGCTGAAAGGGACATGAGAGACCCTAAGCCAATTCCCCATTTCACAGATGAAGAAAATGAGTCTCAGAGGAGTTACTTGCCCAAGGTCACACAGTATAACAAGGCAGAGCCAGGATTCAAGTCCAAGTTCTCAGAATTCAAGTCCAACTTTCTACACCAGGCATCCTCCCTCAGCTCCAGGCGGCTTCCCCCAGCCCCAGATGGCCAAGGTCCTCAGGTCCAGGTGGCCCTCCCCAGCCCCAGGAGGCCTTCCTTGGCTCCAGGCAGCCTTCCTCAGCTCCAAAAAGGTCTCATCCTTTGATTCTTTCCACATGTATAGTGGGTAGAGTGCTGGACTTGGGACCAGAAAGGCCTGGATTCAAATGGGAAGTCACTTGCCCCCAATGGGCATCAGTTTCATCCCATAGAAATGATGGGCTTGAACTCAATGATCTCTATAATTCTAGGTGGCTGGGGGGGGGAGGGGCTCAGTTTCATCTTCTGTAAAATGGAGATCCTGAGCCCCACAGTACCCACCTCATAGGGTTGTTGAGAAACCCTCTGAAAACCATTCTGAACATCAGCCATTCTTATCATCTGTCCCCATGATACTTGGAACTCCTATTGTCCTTTGCCCATCAGCCATGCTCGAATGCTCACCCTTGCCACCCCTGGCCCATATCCTGTGTGCTACCCTTGCCATCAATGGCTTTCCCAGAAAGCACAGAATGGCTCCTGCCTGAGCATCCCTCCAGGTCTTGCTTCTGGGTGTTGCATGAGGAGGCTTCTGGGAGCACAGCCCTGGCAGCCTACTTTGCATCCTGGGCTGACACGGAAGGCAAGTGGGACTACCCGGGACAGCAGTCTTTGTGCCTCCCCCCATCGACCCAGCTTGTTGAAGTAAAAGCAGCCAGAGCCACAGCCTCAGGGCACGTGGGATAGACAGACAAGTCTGCTGTTGCAAAACTGATGTTATCTCTCCCTCTGCCTCAGAATGGAGTGAAACCCATCCCCAACTTGGGAGGGGAGGCTCTGTGACTCATTGCCCCAGAGCACCCGGTTCTCCCCCAAATCCACCCGCAACAAAGGCCTATTGTCACTACTGAGCCTCTCCCAAGCCTGGGTCTGCTCACCTGTGTGCAGTAATGCCAGCCAAGGATGGGCCAACAGGCACCTCACAGTGCCCACGGGCATGCCCTGCATCCATGGCAAAGGAAGGCCCAAGTAGACAAACATTTGCATTTGCCAAGCCACCAGCTTTTCCTTTCCCCACCCCAGCCCCACCTCCAAGCTCTTCCAGACTTCAGATGCAGGGAAATTGGGGAAAGCACCATGTGGGGATGTTGGTGGGTAGAGGCTGTAAGTAGAGGCTAGAAAAGGTCCATGAGCCTTGGAATTCTCTGACATCCTGCATCCCCTTAACTGTCATTTATAGTGAAGAGCTAAGAAAGGTACCCAGCACTCTCAGAGGTCATCAGCTTATAGAAACAGCACTAAAAGGGACCAGGCTTCTCATCAGTAAGGCAAGGAGACCGAGGGCTAAGGAGGAGAAGTGACTAGCCTAAGGTCACACATCTAGGGACCCTATCACTATATGTCCTTCTAGAGCCAGACACCCAATGAGCTTGGCACATAGAATGGACTCTAAACATAAGAATAGTTTCTATGCCCCGTCCCTTAGGGCTGGCTGGGCCCCTTTTCCAACAACAAGCCAGGGGTTGGATACTGAGGAGCTCAGAATACAACCACTGGCCCCCTTGCAGAATACTACGTTCTCTCTTCTCAAGTTTTCCACTCATACTTTGTCTGGAGTGCTTCTCAGTTTCCATCACTCTCTAGCTTATATTGTAGTACCTGGACCTCATGTAACTTTTCTCCTCAAGGTGTTACAACAGCTCGCTAATGCCACCCTAGCTCATCTATTTGGTATTTAAAACCCTTTACAATCTCCGGTCAGAACTATTTATTGTTTCCCATCACATATACTAAGTGCCAGTGAAAATGATCTACTTACTATCTTTGATGTGAAATTCCATCTCTCACCTCCAAATCTTTTGCCTGGTACACTGTTTCCTCACTTAAAACCTCTTGGAAGCACTAACTCCCTTCAAAGATCTTTCTTGACCGTCTCCCATGATTGTTTGGTCCCCACACTACTTTGCATTTATTCAATATGGCTTGTTTCCCTCAGTAAAATGTATGTTCCCTGAGAGCTGGGATTGATTTTTCTTCCCTCTGGAGCTTAACCCTATGTCTCAGACATGGTAGGTATTTATTAAAGGACTGTTGGATGAACAGGTATAGTATTTTCTCTTCCCAGGACCCTCTAAGTAGAATGACTTGGAGTCAGGGACTGTCATTTTTTTTATCTTCCCGAAGGTCTTAGTGCTGTGCCCTGTACATCAGGGACAATATGGTGTACTGAAAAGAGTACAGAGCTTAGATTTAGGAAAGACTTAAGTTCATATCCCAACTCTGACACTTACTAGTTGTGTGGCCCTGGACAAGTCCTTTCATCTCTCTCAGTCTGTTTCCTTATCTGTAAAATAAGGATAATTATCCATTAGATTATAAGCCCTTTGAGGACAGGGACTATCTTTTGCCTCTGTATCTCTAGAGCTGTGCCAGTGCCTGGCACATAGTAGGTGCTTATTAAATGTTGTTTGATTGATATTTCATGGGGTTGTTGAGAGGCTGAAATGAGTTACTATATGTGAAGATCTTTTGTAAAAATAACAGAAATCTCCATTAGTATGTAGGACTAGAGTTGGAGAGCTAGGGGAGACCTTAGAGGTCACCCAGACCAATCCTTTCAAACTATAGATGAGTAAGAGGAAACTCAGGAAGAAAAGGCTTTCTCAAGAATACAGAATCTGATAGCTGTAAGAGACCTCAGCAGCCATCTGGTCTAGCTCATCTATGAAAGGCATCCCCATTCCAACAATCATGACAAGTGGCCATCCAGCGTCTACTTGAGGACCTCTCTGGAAGAGCAATGAACCATGGAGCTGGGTTTTGAGCCATCATCCAGAGTCAGCAGGCTTCCCTTAGCAAAATGAACAAATGGATGGATGGATGAGTGGATGGATGGATTAATGAACAAGCAGATGGATGAGTGAATGGATAGATGAGTAGATGGATGGGTGGAGGAGTAGATAGATAGATGAATGGTTGGATGGATAGATGGATGAATACTAACAAAAGAGAGCTTGAAGATAGTTTTCCCCTCTTTCCAAGTCTCATCCATGCTAACCATCTCCTCTGCTTTCAATATGTCTTCATATGTTCAGTCTTCTCTAGTTCTCGTATTGTCCTGGTCTCCCCTGCTCTGTAGGAGCTCTAGTTTGTCAATGACCCCCCCAAACTCTGCCCTTCTTCCTTTCAAAACTGGATACAACCATCTAGCAGTGGTCTGACCAGAGGAGAACACAGCGGGACCATCACCATCCTGGTCCTGGGCTCTGTGCCTACCTTAATGAAGTCTCAACCCATGAGCTAAGCCTCAGTGGAGTCCAGAGGGAAAGACCCAAATGAGTCCAAGAAAAGCAAATGGAGCTTATTATCACTGACCACTGACCTGGGCAGAGTAATAGAAACCATTTTTCTAAGGTTCCTTCCAGCTAGAAATCTTATGACCCGTAACAAGGGGATCACAAAACTGCCCTCCTCCCCACCACAAACAGTTGTCATGGGGTTTTAATGAGAGGTTGACTTGCCTAAAATTTAGTAAGCAAGTCTTAAAAGTTATCTGAGGCTCGGAGGTTAAGTGAAACGTCGACTCGGGCCATAGCACTAGTGTGTGTCCAGTGCAAGGTTGGATCCAGGCCTGTCTGACACCAACCCAGAACTCTGGGGTCACACAGCTTCCCATGAGGTAACTGAGAAGAATAAGGGCTCAGATCTGCTCTGGCTGGGCCTAGATGATCGCCAACGAGGAGGGGCGGATAAAAATTGATGAAGGGGCAGATCTGAGCTTCATCAATTGTTTAATCAACAAGCATGGACAGCAGCTAGGTGGTGCAATGAATAGAGCACTAAGCCTGGAGTTTAAAAGACCTGAGTTCAAATCATGGCTTAAACACTTAACAAACTGTGTATCCCTGGGCAAGTCACTTGACCTGTCTAAGCCTCACTTTCTTCATCTGTAAAATGGGGATAATAGCTATCCCACAGAATTGTATCAAATGAGATGAGCCATGTACAGTGCTTTCCGAACTTTAATGCTTTGTATAAATCCTTTTGTTGTTCAGTCATTGAGTCATATCTGTCTCTTTGTGACCTCGTGGACCACATCATCCATGAGGTTTGCTTGGCAAAGATATTAGGGTGGTTTGCCATTTCCTTCTCCAGTAGATTAAGTGACTTACCCAGGGTCACACAGCTAGTAAGTGTCTGAAGCCAGATTTGAACTCAGCCCTTCCTAACTGCCCTATATAAGTCCTAGATATTATTAGTTATTTAGTGACTACTGTGTGGCTGGTACCCCTGGAGATACAAAGACAGAAGAAAAGAATAAAAAAGAAATGATTCCTGCCATCAAAGAATTTACAATCTGTCAGGAAGATGACATGTACATAAATAAAAGATAAAATTTGGGGGAGAAATGGACATGAAGGAATGGATCAAGGTGGGTGGCAATCAGGAAAGCTTTTATATAAAAGGCACTTGAGCAAAAGTTTTAATTAAATATGGTGAGGAGATAACTCTCACATTTACTAACACCTACTATATGCCAGTTACTGTGTTACATAGTAGGGATACAAAGACAAAAATCAGACAGACTCTGCCCTCAAGGAATTTAAATTCTATTGGCATACAGTGTTTCCTTCATGTAAAGAACACCTTGACAGAGGGACCTCTTCCAATACCTCATCACGCCATGGGAAGCTACCCTAGGTTACCAAAGGCTGGGCCAGCAGGTATGACCACTGGCAATGGGACCAAGTAGGAAAGGCTTCAGGTAAGGCACCTAGAGATGAACCAGGGGTCTGTTGGCCAATGACCCCCCTGCCTAAGTTTGGGCAGCTCATCATTGAGTTGCCATCAAATTTTTCCATCCCAGCATCTCTTGAATATTATCTCCTAAGATGTAAAATGTGCATCAGCAAAAGCATCTATTCCATTTCTTACTGAAATTTTATCTTTTATTTATGTACATGTCATCTTCCTGGTAGATTATAAACTCCTTGATGGCAGGAACCATCTTCTTTCTTTTTTTCTTCTGTCTTTGTATCCTGTAACAGCAAGCACCCTAGCATACCCAGGATGGCTGCTAGCACAGGTTCTTTGATCTGCTTTTCTAAAGGAAAGCAACTTAAAAAGGAGTTAACAATCTTACTTTAATCAAATATATATATATATATGTGTGTGTGTGTGTGTGTGTGTGTGTGTGTGTGTGTGTGTGTGTATCATTCACTTAGTTCAAGGGGGAAAGTCAGCACCCTGAACTTCAGAAAATACAAACAGAAATTACAAGCAAACAAAAAAAAATACAAGCAGAGAAAATAACACAATTCAACAGACCAACAGAAAGGGCTTCTAGCTCTCTGACCATTACATACATATATACATACATACATACACACACACACACACACACACACACACACACACACACACACACACAGAGTTACCAGAGAAAGAAGCACCAAGATCTGGGTTTCCAAAGCCAGAATGGAGGGGGGAGGCTCAACAACTTCCCAGAGTGTCATCTGGGCAAATCACACAACTCTTCCCATGAATGAGCCCCAAAGCAAAATCTCACCTCAGGGTATAGATAAATAGATAGACAGACAGACAGACAGACAGATAGATAGATATAGACATAGACAACATAGACAGACATAGACATAGACATAGACATAGATAAAAACCTCCAGGGTCAGAGAACATCACAGCTTTCAGCCTTCATGACCCACTGCCTAATTACAAAGTAACAAAAAGTGGGCCTTCCTGAAAAACAAGCCTCCCCTAAGCAAGCTTCTCTTATTGGGCTCTAAGTGAGGCAGGGAAGATCTTCAAATTCCCTTACCATTACATATCCCAGGGGCATGTGGCACAGAGTAATCACTAAATAACTAATAATACTTAGGACTTATATAGGGAAGTTAGGAAGAGCTGAGTTCAAATCTAGTTTCAGACTGAAGTCCTTCAGAAGAATGACTAGGGCAACATATCATAGATCCTTGAAATAAAAAATAAATAAAAACAAACCTTCTACCAACCAGAGCAGCCTCAAAGTAGAAGGTAGTGGGCTTCCCATCACTGATAGTATTCAAATAGAGATTGAATGACCAGTCATTCAGAGGAAAAAGCAAAGGGAGTCCCTGTATATGTTCTCTTTGTAGAATACAAAGGTTTAGACTACCAGCTGAAGGTTTAGGGAGCTAGAAAGGGGACAGCTTAGACTTAGTACCAGGGATCATACTGAGGACCCAGACAGAAAGAATCAGGTTTTCTCAGGACCTGGGCTAAGGGAGAGACAGCTGGAGTGGAGGTGAATTTGGCTGAAGCTTTAAAAGGCAGAGGGAGGAAGTTAGACCAATAGAACAAGAACAAGAATAATATTTATATGGCATTTTAAGGTGTGCAAAGCACTTTACACATATTATTTCATTTTGTCCTCACAATAACCCTGGGAAATTGGTGCTATTCTTATCCCCATTTTATAGTTGAAAAAATTGAGGCAAACAGAGGTGAAGTGTTTTGCCCAGGGTGCACAGCCAGTAAGGGGATGAGGCTAGATTTGAACTCAGATCTTCTTGACTCCAAGTCCATTCTAAATACTGCACCACCTAACAAACTGCCTTTAAACAATGCCAGGCAGCATCAACTAGTAAACTGGGTGCCTGTAATTCATTTATAAGAATCCAGCTTCTACCTGAGATTGACTTTGGCCTCTAGATGGCAGACTGAGTGCGTAATGTACTGATGCCCATTGAGGAAGCTCTCAGGTGTGGGGCATATTGTGGTCTTGAGGTCTTCTGAGGCAATGATCTACAGTGTAATAGAATTCCTGCTTAGTACTTGGGGTGAGAGAAGAGGGGAAATGTCTGTTCTTTGAGGAGGCCTTGGGCCTTGGGCCCTTCCTTGTAGGTTCATTAAATTACCTGCTGATGGATTAATGGATTTCACCTCCCACCTTGCAGGCTCAATGTCTGGAAACAAACCTATGAAGCTGAACTGGGCCAGAAGGAGGAGACAAATCACATCAACTCAGAGTAGGAAGGGACCTCAGCGGCCATCTGGTCCAGTCTTCTCCTGAATAAGAACCCCCTCTACATCATACCAACTGGTCATCCAGCTTCCTCTTGAATGTATTAGTAGAGGGAATGGATCAGGGGACTCTTGATCAGTTCATTTCTACCCAGCCTGGATGATGAAATTAGAGAAAATAAGGGGCAAGTAATAGAGACAACAAAGTATTATGGTCCCAAACATAATGTCGAGGTGTATTGTGTTACCGCTTTATGAAGTGTGAGGAAATTCTTCAGACAAGCTTGATGGAATTAGAGGGTAGCCAGCCACTGGCTGGCTAGGAGCCATGCTCCTTGTAGTTCCTTTAAAAACCAGAACATCCACTCTAGGAAATGAGCAGGAGAGAGCTCTGGTAGGTGATCTCTGGCAGCAAAGAAGAGATCTATCCATAGAAAAAGAAGCTGACCCCTAAGGAAATCTGCTCTTTCCTCTCCCCCACTCCCTCAAGTGGCCACAGTATCTTCAGTGGAGTTATTTACCCTGTAGGAGACACTGCATCCAATAAGGGGAAGAGATAGACAGTCAAGGTATAAGACAGGAAGGGTTTTGTAAATGGAAAGAAAAATAGCCATGTTCATTATGAGTCAAGTTGTGGAGAGGAACAAGACAAGGGAGTTCATCTGTGTGACCTGCCCAGCAGATGCTACACCCAGGGGAAGTAACATGGGGACATTATAAGAAGAAAAAGATCATTGGAGCCCTGAATTACCAGAGGTGTGAATTGCTTGGGCCATGTATGTCCCCTACATGTGTAACTCTCTATTGGCATATTCTATATATGTGCCCTCCTCCATTCTTCCCATTGATGTTTTTTATATAATTGTGGGAAAATATGTTCTAGGTTTATGGATTTTATATTGTCCATATGATGCCTTCTCAGTAAATACCTTTTTAGCTAATTATATCTACTGGCTGACTATTAAAGACAAACTCACTGGTGGGGGCTTGTGAGTTATTTTTGTTAGGAATACTTGAACTTTGGAATAACCATATTTCTTAGGGATCCAACCTGCAATCTGTGAGCATTAAGTTGGGAGTGGGGATAGATGCAAATACATCTTGTGATATAAAACTCACTAGGAAAAGTCAAGGCACGATGGTGAAAAATTCGAAGAATTCAGCATCAGAGAAGCCAGGTTCAAACCTTAGTTCTTCCAATTGCTACTCATTTGACTTTAGGTAAATGATTTCAGTTCTCTGAGACTCAGTTTCCTCATCTGTAAAATAAGAGGGTTGTACTTAATGATCTCTTTGTTTCCTTTCAGTTCTAAATCTAAGACCTAATTAAAGGGAATAAAAATAAAACTACATGCGAGACTCTGTGGTGAATGCTTTACAAATATTATCTTATTTGATCCTCACAACAACCCTGTGAGATAGATGTTATTATTAACCCCATTTTACAGAAGAGAAAACTGAGGCAGACAGAGGTGAAGTGACTAACCCAAGGTCATATAGCCATGTCTGATTGACTAAGGCAGGATTTGAACTCAGATGTTCCAAACTCCAGGCCCAGGACTCTGCACTGTGCTGCTACGATTTTCCAAGGCAGCTCATTTCATGTTTGAATTGCTTTCATCATTAGGAAATGTTTCCTTACCTTAAGCCTAAATCTGCCTCTTCACAGCTTCCACCCAGTTCTGTCTTCTGGGAGCAAGCAAAATGAAGCAAATCCCCTTTCCATATGACAGCCTTCCCAACATTTGAAGACAGCTATCATATTACACTAAATCTTTCCCTCAACCCATAACTCATATGGCATGAATGTCAGTCACCATCCTCGTTACCTTCCCCTCAATGCTATTTCCAAAGTGGCAGACCTCAGTCTGGATGCTCACCTGTCCCCCTCTCTTGTGCCTTTTAGCTCTTCCTCCCACCTCACTGCCACCCCACAGAACTCAGCTTCTGCTCCAAAGCTTAGCTCCCGTCCCACCTGCTCCATCAGGTCTTACACACTAGCTGCTGGTGCTCCCCTCCTACCTCCAGAGTTACCTCCTACTTCCTCTGCATGTATGATATGTAATCAGGGCAACGAGTCTCCCCCCACCACTGCCCCCCACCCCACTTAGAGTATACTGCACAGGCACATGGGTGGAGCTGAGTTCCCTTGGGCCCCCTCTAATAGACTCTAGCTCAGCACTGAAGGATTTCACAATGTTACCGCAATCCTTTAATCCCTGTAGTGGTAGCAGGAGAATGGGGATAGCTCAAAGAGGATGGACCACTAGAAGAGCTGCCCACTGAGAAGAGTTTAAAGGAGAGAGCTCCCACTCCTCCTTTCTTTCTGTCCCTGGAATGTGTATCATGGAACCTTGTCTCTGGGTCTTCCTGTGGATGGAGGAGGGTAGCCTTCCCTCACCCCCACATACACACACCCAGTACCTGCTCAAACATGGCATCCAGAGCCTGTGCCCTGGCCTTACGTCTCTGGCCACCTCTTCTGCTTTGGGTTTCTTTCCCTGAGCTCAGGTGATCAAACGGCAATCATGGGAATTAAAGACTTTTTGAGAGTGGCTATCTCTGGAGTTTAGGAGTTCCTGGGTTCTTCAGTGAGTCCCTGCTGTGTGCCCTGTAGCTACTATAATGCTTCTCGGAAGAGAAGCCAACCACTAACAGGGATGAGCCCAAGCCCTGCCCTGGCCTGCCACAAGACATGGACTTCGCAGGAGCTGCTTGGACAGTGTAAAGTCAAGTGAAGATTATTATATTTAAACCATGGTCTCACCAGGCGCTCCATATTTTAGGTAGTAACCTCCCAGGAGAGTATAACGGCAGTCATAAATCACTGTATTGTGTTCAAGTCTTGGACAATACATCCTTATGTGTCTTAAGCATTCCTTTTCTAATAGTGGCAAGAAAGAGCTGTCCAACACGTAATCTACTTGGTACACAGAAGTTTTCTCCTCTCTTTCGGGGAGACCCTAAACATGAAGGGAACCTAAGCTTTTGGTGGATGATGGAGTCAGAGAGTTAGGGGGAAAAAGAATCAGACCCCACCCTTTAAAGGTCAGGTTCCCCCAGAAACGAATTTGTTCATTCATGAGTTTAGAGACGAATTCCTTATCAGGAGAGGACCGTGGCCCCAGACCCCACCCAGGTTCAGAATGGACATTGTTATTTATGTGTGTTCATATTGTTTCCTCAATGAGACTATAAGCTCCTTGAGGGCAGGGGCTGATTTTGCCTTCTTTTGTGTCCCCAGTACTTAGCACAGTGCCTAACCAGAGAAGGTGCTTAATAACTGCTGAATGATGAATTGATTCTGACTCCAGGTTAGGTGTCTAAGGGACCAATGATCTTAGAAAACCATAGACAACAATGGATAGAGTATTAGAAGCCAACAAGACCGATCCTTTCATTTTACAGAAAAGGAAACTGAGGCCCTCAGCCTGACCTTGATGTAGTAGGGATTTAGCAAAGGGAGAGATGGACCATTTTTAGTTGGCTGATGATTATGAGAGGGAATTGACTGGCCAGTCTTTGGCAAAGAAACAGGAGCTCTGAAACCAAACAGCTTCCCCTGACCTGGATGGAGAAAGAGGTAGGGAACTATGGGGCCCAGATCTCTCTGGCATGGCTGATTGTACCAGATGCTAGTAATGCTGGAACCAGGAAAGGAATAATACTGGGGCTAGTGGGAGGGAAGCTCACCAGTGGGAAAAGACAGAGCCAGGAAGCAGGAAGACTTGGCCAAGATGTTCATACCACAGTTACCAGGAAATGCTCTGGAGGTAAGGTCACAGCACCTGTTTGTCAAGCCTAGACCCCCCTGTCCCAGTGCCTAGGATTTGGGGCATGGGTGGTCAGGTCTCTCAGGGACCCCTGGCACATGTCTACCCCATGGCCTTGATCCAAGTGCAGCCCTCTGGGCTGGTTCTACCCAGGAAGATGTGGGGCATGAATTAGGTGGCAGTAACCCCAGTCATTGTCACATGTGGGCAGTGGGGCTACGGCATTTGTCCTCCACCTCCCCCCACCCCTGGAATGCCCTTGGCATCTTCTGAATGCCTGTTTTGAGTTTGATGAAGTAGCCTGAAAGCACAGCTGTCCAAGTTGGAAGGGTAGCTGAGATGCTGTTCCCAGATATTGAGCAGGTGTGAATACAGGAACTGGCCGCCTCCTCCCAATGTTGGATCAGGGAGAAGATGGAATGCCAGTCTCCCTGCCTTTGCTGCTGCCAGCGTCAGGAGGCCTGGGGCCCCCATTCTGGGGAGAGGGGAGCTCAGCTTCTCCTCTTCACCTCATCCCAAACGAGGGCACACTCTTAGGCACAGCTGCATGGAGGCATGCCCAGAATAGACTGTCCAGGGCCGTCACGAGGGCTGAGAGGAGGCACATGCCAGCCAGACACAGCCTCTTTTGGCCAAACCCCAGGGCCTGTACCTTTCCTGACCCGGTTCCACCTTCTTCTGGGCTCTCAAGAAATCTGTCTTTTCTGCCTCCCCCAAATTGATTCTAATCCAAACAGCATAATTGTCAATTTCATTACCACAGGGCCAGCCTGCCCCTACACCCATGTCTCTCCCATCCCCCCCTCGCTATTTCCAACACGGCCATCATCACCCTCTTTGCCATCATCATTAGCATTACCATGGTTGTCACTGCCATAATCACACCATCACTGCCATCCCACCACCATGACCAACATCCTTGTCACCATCCTCAGGGTCCCCACCACCACCAGAGCCACTTTCACAGCTGTCACCATCATCACCACCATCAGCCCCATCACCCCTCATTTCCACCCTAGTCATTCCCCATGGGGAGGAATTTCCCAAGGGGTGCTAAATCCCTCAAGCCTCCCCGCTTATGGCTTCCATCATTCAACTTGGTGGGGGGGAAGAGGGGAAGAAAATATTCCACTCTAAGCATTTTCCATCTGAATTTGTTATAGAATGGAGACCCCAGAGGCACAAGGGATGCTCTCCCCCCAGAAGAGACTCCAGCTCAGGCCCTTGATTTGGAAGACTCCAAGCTTGAATAAGTCCAGAATGAGAAGAGTCTGGATTCTGAGATCCCCCTTTTCCAGTATTCTAGAGAACTTCATTCAGAGGCACCAGGGTGGACCCTTTAGATATCTATCTATCTATCATCTATCTATCTATCTATCTATCTATCTATCTATCTATCTATCTATCTATCTATCTCTATCTATCTATCATCTATCTATCTATCTATCTATCTATCTATCTATCTATCTATCTATCTCTATCATCTATCTATCATTTATCTATGTATCTATCTATCATCTATCTATGTATCTATCTACCTATCTATGTATCTATCTATGTATCTATGTATCTGTGTATCTATCTACGTATCTATCTATCTATGTATCTATCTATGTATTTGTGTGTCTATGTATCTATGTATGTATGTATCTATCTATCTATATCTATCAATCCACCTATATCTATGTAACTATCCCTATATCTATTTATCTACGCATCCAACCACCTATCTCTGTCATTCAGCTCTCTCTGCCTTAATCTATTCATTCTTGACCTATCTCTATCATCCATCTATCTACCTATCTACCCTACTTTCTATCTGCCTACCTACCTACCTATCCATTTATCTACCTCTTTTACCCATATACCTATCACTATATCTAGCTATCTGTCTATCTATCTATCTATCTCTGTCCTTCTCTCCGTCCTTCTATCCATGTCCCATAGATCCAGGCCTCCCAGAAGCCAGGGTCTTCTCCTTGCCCTAGGCCTCCTATGACCCATCATAGTAGGACAGTCTGAAAGGTTGGCATCAGAAAGGAGTCTCATACAGTTGGGGCTGGGCACAGAGCCTGGGGAAATCGATTTCAGAGATTTCTTCACATTAGTGTCCCCAGACCATGGGTCTGACTGTGATCCCCACCCCTGCTCAGGAAGCACTGGCAGTGCCCTTTGGCTTCCAAAATCTCAAACAAAACTATTTGCTTGACAGTTAAAGCCCTTCACTAACTGGCTCCTACTCCCCCTTCCTCACCAGCTAGTTATATACATGAACTCCCCTTCATATTCTCCTACATCCCAGCCAGCCTGACTTTGTAGCTGTTATCTGTATATAAAACACCATCTCCAGCCTCCAGGCCTTTTCCCAGTCACTTCCTCCTACCTTTCTCACCTCAACCTCAGAATCTCAAGCTTCCCCCTCCACGAAGCCCTTCTTGATCTTCCTGAACTATATCTTCCTGCTCTGTAATGACTTGGGATCTGCTTAGATTGGAGAGATAGCATGTTAGGTGGCTAGCAAGCTGGCATAGGAGCCCAGGGCACATCCTCTGACACTTCCTGGCTGGGTGACCCTGGACAAGTCACCTCACCTCTAAGTCCTTTGGACTTTTCTCTATGACTAGAAGTTGTAGAGAAGGTGCATACCTACATTGGTGGATGGAATTTCCTGCCCTGGGAACTCTCTGTCTCAATAGAATCACAGATAGAGTGTATTTATTTATCTGAGTATATTTATCTGTGGGTGGGTCTCCCAACCCCCACACTGTCCTTTCCTTCCAACCCCCATGGAAGCTCCACATGGGTGAGGGGCTGCTTTTGTGGCACAGAGGTGGCCATATTTAGTTGTTGTTGGGTTATTTTCAGTCCTGTCTGACTCCATTTGGGCTAGGGAAAGGCCTCCACATGTCTCATCATCGGAGACTCAGTGGAAGAACCAGTGAGATTCAGGTTGAAGAAAGACTCTTCCAGAGGACCATGAGCACTGGTCTCCCCTATTTAAAGGGCTGCAGTGCAGAAAAAGCCTTCAGTCAGCTCTGCTTGGCCTCCCTAGGAGCAGGGAGGGGGCCGCTGCAGAGATGCCCATCCCGGCTCTCTATGAGGACAAACTTCCCAGAATGAGGAGCTGCCCCTAAGCAGGATGGGCCACCACAAGGGAAGGGGGCAGCTCTCCATGGCTGCAGAGGACTTCAAGCAAGCAACCACCAATGTGGGGGTGTCACGGGGGGCAGCTATCTCTGCGGAGGTGCCTTCCAACTCTGATGCTGAGGTCCTTAGGCCATATCTGAGGAGGAAAGGAAAGAGGGCGGTCTTTTTCCTTGCAAAGGCGGGGGCAGGGGCTGCCTTTGGCTCTCCCTCTGTGGAACAAAAACTTGTCAAGCAGGGAGATCCATCAATAAGGTGTCCAATAATGACCAGACAGGGAAGGGAAGGTGGGACCCACTCTGGCTGTGAGGGGGTACTTAAAGAGTAGATTTCACACAAGTCCAGATCTCATGTGTACCCAGGACATAAATAACATGATTACAAGGGAATGAGCACCAAATTTGGACATGAAGGGCCAGCATTTGAATCCAGGTCCTGCCAAATACTAAGTGTGTGAGATCTTAAGCAAGTCCCCTTGACCTCAGTTTCCTCATTTCTAAAATAGGGATAATGTTAGCAGCTACCTTGCAGAGCTGTTGTTAGGATAGAATAAAGTCATAACTCTTAAATGCTTTGCAAACCTTAAATCACTGTGTAAGTGTCAGTTATTACTATGGGAGGTACAAGTGGTGTTGCTCCCTGATCAGCCTCCCAGGTCAAGATATAATTACAAAACATAAAAGGAAGAAACTAGGAGTTAATGTGTATATATCACCCTTCATCCATTTACAAAATGTGAATAAATTCCTTTTTTTGCTTTGGAAGGGAGAGCTGTCCTTAGCTAGTTAAGATTGTTGACACCCTTACTGGTCCTTCAAAGAGCAACTTGCTAAGTGGGTAGCTAGTCCAGGTAAGAGTGGGCAATTCAGACAGGCTGCAGTTTAGGGAATGAGGTCAGGGATGGATTTCTTCTGACACTCCTATTGTCCCATCAACCACAGTTTTTAATAATACAATTACTTACCTAGCAAACAGCACCATGGAGACTTATCCAGCATAGAGTAGAGGATACACTCTCTGTGGAGACAGGAATACAGAGAGGAGCCACATACTAGGCAGGAAGTTTCAAGTGATGAAGCCACTGGAAGCAGAGATGAAAGAACCAGCCTTGACAGTTGAGAGCTAACCTGTGGAGAGGAGCAGATCCCAGCCAAGTAGTTCTCTCAAACAGTACAGGTAGGAGAAGCATGAGAAGAAAAGGGACACTGGGATCTTACTACCAGTGTACTCTGAATTTGTGCCCATTCTTGCCATGGAATTTATTTGTGTATGACCTCAGATTTATGGGAGAGAGAAATATTTTATAGCTACTTTTGTTACTATATTATTTTAGTCAATGTCTTTGCTTTGAGAAAAATGATCAACTGGCTGACTATTAAAGGTAAGGTTACTGCTGGGGGCTCATGAACTAGAGTTCTAGTAGTACAGACCCCACAGATTATACCTTTGAAATCTATGGGAGTGGCCACCCTCCAGAGACCCAATCCTCAAGTGCCAGTGCAAGTTGGGAAAGCACCTCAGAGAAAGCGCATTACCATGCCCTGTCAACATCTCTGCTTCTTTGATAAGGATTTTCCAGGAAAGTTCCTAACCATAAGTGTTGGGTTTTATGTTCTTTTTGTTAACAGGAGATTTTATATTTAAGGGAAAGTCTCCTCATCTGCAAAATGGGGATAGTAATAGGATGTACCATACAGAGTTCTTGAGAGACTAGAATGAGACCAAGTAAAATAAGCAAACCTTCACTCACTATATAACTGAGACCCTGAACCTTGTCAAAGTCACGTAGGTAGAATCATAGAGATAAAGATGGAAGGAACCTCAGGAGCCATCTCCCTCAAGCCCATCGTCTTAGAGATGAGAAAACAGTGAGGTTATGAGACGGGCTCAGGTTCACACTGGGAGTGACAGAATGGCTGAGCTATTATTATTTCCCTCTTTTGTGTGGATAGAACTCATGGGAGAATGGATTCTGGGACAGCCTCCTGGCTTCCTTCAAGTCTCACCCCAAAATACCACTACTATGTCTGTATCCCAAAGAGATTTTTTAAAATGTGGGGGGAGGACCTATTTGTACAAAAATATTTATAGCAGCTCTTTTTGGGGTAGCAAAGAATTGGAGATTGAGGGGATGCCCATCAGTGGGGAAATGAGTGACCAAGCTGTGGTATATGAATGGAATGGAATACTACTGTGCTATAAGAAATTATGAGGGGGCAGCTAAGTGGCGCAGTGAATAGAGCGCCGGCCCTGGAGTCAGAAGGACCTGAGTTCGGAGCCGGCCTCCCACACTTAATCCACACAAACAAAAACCTAGCCGTGTAACCTTGGGCAAGTTACTTAACCCCAATTGCCCTAAAGGGGCGGCTAGGTGGTGCAGTGAGTAAGAGCGCCAGCCTCAGAGTTGGGATGACCCGAGATCAAATCCGGCCTCAGAAAATGAGCACCCACACATAAATAATGACTAGCCGTGTAACCTTGAGCAAGTTACTTAACTCCAATTGCTTTAAAAAAAAAAAAAGAAATTATGAGGATGTATATTTCAGAAAAACCTGGAAAGACTTACATGAACTGATACTCAGTAAAATCAGCAGAACCAGGAGAACACTGTACACAGTAACAGCAACATTGTACACTGATCAACTATGAATGACTTAGCTGTTCCCAGCAATACAATGGTCCAAAACAATTCCAAAGGACTCATGATAAAAAATGTTATCCACCTCCAGAGAAAAAAAATTTGATGGAGCCTGAATGCAGATCAAAGCAGACTATTTTTCATTTTCTTTATTTTTGTGGGGGTTTTTTTTCCTTTGGGTCTTGTGGCTTCTTTCAAAACATGACTAATATGGTAATATGTTTTGCATGATTGAACATGTATAACCAATATCAAATTGCTTACTGTCTCAGGAAAGGAAGAGGTGAAGGAGGGAGAGAGAAGAATTGGAACTCAAACATTTTTTTCAAAAGAATGTTAAAAATTGTCTTTAGGAGTGGCTAGTGTATAGAGCACTGGCCTTGGAGTCAGGAGGACCTGAGTTCAAATCCATCCTCAGACATTTAACACAAAAACTAGCTGTGTGACCTTGGGCAAGTCACTTAACCCCAACTGCCCTCAAAAAAAGCAAAAAAAAAATTGTCTTTACATGTAACTGAGGAAAAATAAAAAATTATTTTAAAAAACCTATCTCGGCCAAAATCCCATCCTCTGTAAGATGCCTTTCCCAATCCCCCAGTAATGCTATTGCCTGTCTTCTATTGTTTCTCTCCACTTTACCCTGTATATTTCTTGTCCATACATCAGTGTTTGTAGGTTCTCTCCCATTAGAAGGTAAGTTCCCTGAGGGTAAGGACTGCGATTTATTTTTTTGTCTTTCTTTGTATCTTTAGTGCTTAGCACAATGCCTACCACATAGCAACGACTGGATTGACTGCGTCTAGAATTTCAGAAGCTCTGTGAGGCCTGGGAGGATCAAACAAGGGCTAAGCCCATTTCCGATCAACAAGCATTTATTAAGTCCCTGCTGTATGTCAGGCACTGTTCTGGGAAGACAAAGACAAAAGTGAAACATTTGCTGCCCTCAAGAAGCTTGCTTTCTAAAGGCAAATGGAAACATAGGTACATCGGTATATACAGACTAGATAAGAAAAATGAATTCAAGGTGGTTTGGGAGGAAGGGTGCCAACAGCAGGGGAGGGGGATATATTGGTGCCTGAGTTTTGAAGGAGAGCAGGGGATTCCAGGAGGCAGAGGTCAGGAAGAGGAGCATGTCAGGACAGAGTCTAGGGGATGATGGAATCTTTGGGATAACGGAGTTTTTGAAAGGGCAGAACTCAGAAAAGGGAAAGAGAATAAGCATTTATTAAACACCAACTGTGTACCGGGCACTATGATAAGCACTTTAGAAACATTATCCTATTTGGTCCTCACAACAATCCTGGGAGGTACATGCTGTTGTTATTTCCATTCTAGAGATGAGGAAACTGATGTGTAGTTATTTGTCCAGGGACATCCAGCTAGTAAGTATCTGTAGCTGGATTTGCACTCAGGTCTTCCTGAATCCAGGCATGGCACTAGCAGCAGTCTCTAATTTTGAGGCCAGACCCCTCAAGTGAGCTCAGCTCTTAGGAGGGCAGAGTCTCTTAGGAAGAATGAGTGGCTTGGGAGGATTCCAGGAGGAAGGTGGAGGAAGATGCCTTTCACCATGCTCTGACTGTGCCCTAAGCCTAAAGAAGTCTGAACCAAAAGAGACCATGGAAAATGGTATTCCCAGAAACCCTGACTTTACTCAACCAACAATATAATCAACAAACCACACCACCTAGTAGGTGTTTTAATGGACTCGGAATCAGGAAGACCCATGTTCAAATCTTATCTTACACCTTAGCTGTGTGACCCTGGGAAAGTCACTTAAATTCTCTGTGCCTCAATTTCCCCATCTATAACATGAAGATGTTAGGCTCAGGTTCCTTGGTGAGAGGTAAGGACCCTTCCAGCTCTAAATCTATGACCTGTCCTATGATGCCATAAGAATACACCAAGCAGAAGGGCAAATGGAGTTGAGGCGGACACAGAGGCAGGGGACTGGCCTCTCAGGTCCCTCCCACGTGATGGTCCCCCTTCCCCCCGCATCACTAGGACTTTTTGCTGAACCTGCCAGGGTCATTCTGGTCCTTCTTCCTATTTAATGTGGAACAGACATGGGGGGCTGGGCTGCTCAAAGCCTCAGGTCCTGACTGGGGGACCATTTCTCTGAAGTAGAGAAAAGGGGGGTTAGGGGAGCCAAACCTCCTGCCTCCCCTCCCAACAAACAGGATCCCATCTTAAGTCAATATTAGCACAGTCCCCCCTGTGTAAATACCCACTCCAGGGCCTCAGCACGGGCTTTCAAAGCTCCCACCAAAATTATTTTTCCAAAAAGAACAGTGAAGGTCAGGAGGGGAATGTAATTGGGTCTTTGCAATTAATTAGAGAAGAATTCTGCTCTGGGACAGGGAAACCAGGCATCTCCTCTGCTCTGGGAGAGAATGAGAAGACCAGAGGCTGATGGGGAAAATATGGGGATACAGGTGGGAGGCCTGGCTGTTCGTGCTCCCCCTCTCCCACCTCAGCCAATACACAGTAGGCTCCTTCCGGCTGCCAGCCAACTGACCAGGCTGGGCTCAGGGGTGGCCCTACTGGTAAGTGATTCCATATCCCCCACTAGGGCTCCCAAATTGGCTGCCCAACCATGGCGGCCTGGATGCCAAGAGACTATGGGGCCAGGGTTCGAGCCAGGGCTAGGGTGTTTGCCACTTAGGGAGCTGTCATGAAGACAGCAAGTGCCTTACTATGCCACAGTGTTGTCACTGGCTGTGACATCAACACCAAAGGTCATCGCCATGACGTCATGACATCATCATCATCATAGTGCTGTTACTGTGAAGATATACATCTTAGGGAAACATTACCCCAGGGAGGAGGCACCAGGGTACACAGAGTCCTGAGGCCCAGAGATCAGCCCAGCATGCAGAGACACACACTAGCCCTACCACATACCACATGTGGACAGCCACAAGGAATCAGTGACAAATCACTGAACCACAGCAATGAGTCCCACCAGTCCCACATATCACATACACATGCGTCCCCGACCCACCGAAATGAGCACAGGCACAGCCTCAGGCCAGCAGACGGCTCCCACAAGAGAACACAGGCCTGCTCACACACACACCCCCCTCACAATGCCTACACACAGAGATCTATAGGCAGAGATATCCAGATAGATAATGGGCTAAGTACACAGACCGTCACACACCCAGACAGTCATGCACCAAGCCTCACACAGACCCACATGCAAGGGGGGCCCAGAATAGCACCCTGAAGGTTCAGGGGGCCCAGACTGAGCACTCCAGGGAGGCTAACGGTCCCCACATGCACCCCTCCCTGCCCATACCCCCACCTCCTGCCCAAGCCTCCAGTGTAGTCAGCTGGCCCAGCTCTAGGCCCAGATAACATCGGGCCCAGTGGTCCCTGACCTAAGTGTCCAGTGACTAAAAGGCCTGGCTCCCCCACAATCCGACAGTCTCAGGACAGCCAGGGCTGAGCCCCTCCCTGGGTTCCCCCTCCACAGACAGTGTTTACTCTGCAGACACAGCTCAGTCCCAGGCAATGGCTGGGAATCTGCTAGGCCAGAAGCCATTATATATGAATCAAGACATAGTCACAGACAGTCTCATCTCTAGAGCTCAAGGGGGGCTTTAGAAGGCTCTCCCCTCATTTTATAGACAGAATTTGAGTCACTTACCCAGGGCCACACAGCTAGTGAGAAGCCCAGGCAGGATTAGAACTCATCCTCCTCACTGACGCTGAGCCCTGCCCAGGGCAGCTTTACATACACAAACACAAAGATATCTACACTTTGACCGAAAGTTCCGTATCTCCCTACAAACCAGCCCATGTTTTCTATATGGGCTACAGGGCAACCTGGATGTCCCCTGCCCCTTCTAGAAAGAGGTTGAGGCCAAGAAGCAGGTCTAGGCTAGAGTCACTGGCCACCCTCCCCAACCATCACCAGCTGGGTCCTCTGCTCCCTGGGGCCTTCAGACACTCGACAGCAAAGAAAGTTCCCCTCATCCCAATAAACACAGCTGCCTGGGCTGCTTTCCTGAGGCTTCAGGACCCAGGTCCCAGGGCTGGGCTTCTTCCTGCCTTAGAACAGGGCCCAGGATCAGGCTCCCTAAGTCCAGAGCACACTTCAAAACTTCAGAGATCCTCCCAGAACCCTGGGGGTGTCTATACTGACAGGGAGTGGAAGGTCACAGGCCTGTATGACAGGACAAGGACAAGGCAAGGGCCAATGCCCAGACTGAGACAAGGAGTGATGATGTCCCTTCTTGGGCCTGGGAAGGAGGAGGCCACCTTTTTTTTTTTTTTTTTAGCTTTTTGGAGGGGGAAAGGTAGGGCAATTGGGGTTAAGTGATTTGCCCAAAGTCACATGGCTAGCTTTTGTGTTAAGTGTCTGAGGCCAGATTTGAACTCAGGTCCTCCTGACTTTAGGGCCAGTGCTCTATTCACTGCACCACTTAGCCACCCTGGAGGAGGCCCCTTTCTAGGCCAGGTACCAGCCCAGACATTTTCTAAGGTTCTGAGGGGAGAGAAAAGGGATGAGGGAAGAGGAGGAGTGCTCTTCTCTCTCACTGCCCCCACACATCCCCCAGCTCCCCTCTTCCTTCCTCTGCCCCTATCTTTCCTCCCAGCCCCTCCCCCAGCCTGTTCTCAGGCTGCCCTTCCCCTTCCTGGGCTCTGGGGACTAGACCTGGTCACAGCTGGAGGGAGGCCCAGCTTTGTGCAGACTTTGGGAGATCTTTATCCCTCACCTTCTCACCTGCTGCCTTCCTCCCCGGGAGGACACATTCCTCTAAAAGGTTCTCACTATTCCAGTCTCCTTATGTTCCTGGCTCATCTGTCTGATCCTCTGGCCGGTTGGCTCACCCCCGTCTGCCCGTCGATAGTATCTCCCTGTCCATTCCATCCATCTGTCCATTGCTACCTCTCTGTATCCATCACGGCTCTGTTCTGTACCGTGTTCATCTGTCCCTCTGATTGTCCATTTCCTTTTCTCTGCCAGGCTGGGCTGTGGCCTGGTAGCCTTCCCTGTGCTCAGGCCTGTGGTTGGATTCTTGGTTCCCAGCAGTGGTACCCCACAGAACCAGCCCCACCAAGCTGCAGCCTGCCATAGCCCACCAAGTCAGGCTGCAGCCCCAGTCAGTCTGAAGGCCCCTGAGCATCCATCTTCTGCCCCATCTTTGAGGTCCATCAGACCAAATTGAGGCTAGAAAGGGTCAGGGCTCAGCCCTGGTGAGAAACCTGGGCCCTCAGGAAAGAGGAAAGGGGGACACTGAGGCAGGGACTGGGGCAGGACATCTGAGGGTGTGGATGGATGGTCATAGTTTGGCCTTCTCCCATCCCCCAGAACAACCCATAAGACAGAGAGGAAGCCTTTAGTTTGCCCCCCCCAAACCCTGCAGGACCGTCCCTGACCAGTTCCCCTCTGTCCAAGTTAGGCCCCAAACCTCAGGTCAGGGAGGGAGCCAATCCTCTCAGCTCTGGCCTGGTGCCCCTTTCTGGTCACCCTATGGCCAGGACAAATAGGCCTTTGCTGGGGTCACCTCAGTGGGGGAGTTTCCAGTCAGGCTGGAGCCAGACATTCACATTCTTCAATCTGAACGCAGTCCATAATCCTCAGAATGAACTTCCTCAGAGCCCCCAGTGAGCCTGGCTGTGGGAGGTACCTTCCTGACCAGGAGCCCTGCCCTAGGGCTGATGGGCAGGGTCTGAGAGCCCTTCCTCACCCAGACCAGGGAGGCATCCTTCCCAAGGCAACTGCCCCTAACTCAGCACAATTCCCATCCCACCCCTGGGTACTTCCCTGTCTACAGGGGATAATCTGGTCCTGGCCTTGCGGAAAAGGGGGAGACATGGTCCTGTCCTAGGAAAGCCCTTTGTGAGAAGGGGAAATGTGACCCTGTCCAATGGGAGCCCTGAGGAAGGAGGGAGGGAGGAGATATGGTACTGCCCTCAGGAGGTCACATTTCTAAGGTCTTGAGACATGGCCCTGAGCTGAGGGGAATCCTGGAAAAGGGAGGAGGAGCAGCCTGTCCTGAGGACCCCCAGTCTGATGGAAAGATGCATCCTTTCTTTGGGGAGCCCCTGGGGTAAAGGGGAGCTGTGGCCCTGTGCTCAGGGAAGCCCCCAGTTGGAGGGGGAAAGCCCCAGCTCTCCCCACAGTTAATTTTTCCTTCCTCCCTTTTCTTAATATCCCCCTCCTCCTTTTCCTCCTCCTCCTCTCCCTCCTCCCCCTCCTCCTCCTCTTCCTCCTCCTTCCCCCCTCCTCCTCCTCTTCCTCCTCCCCTCAATGCTTCTCTCAGTGAGTCTGTCCTTGGGTCCCTCTCCAGGGTTGTCTAGGGGTCTCAGGACCCAGCAGAGAGGGCACATTTCAGCACCAGCCCCTGGTACAGGGCCTCCTATGCCCCACTTTCCCTTCCCCCACCTTCCCCTGAGCTCCTCACACCAAGGCAGGCCGCAGGTGAGGAGGGGAAGATCTGAAGGAGGGGGGAGGGGTGGGGCTCAGGGCCAGGGCCTGTGGGGAGCAGGCGCCGGCCCTGGGCTCTGAAGAGAGCCCGTAAATCAACCTTCACTCCAGAGCCGCAGCCTGAGGGCCTGGGGTCAGCCTGGGAGCATCCAAGGGGAAAGGTTTTCTCTTTCAGCACCAAGGCCTCCTGCTGCTCTGAAGGAGGGAGGGGTTAGTGAGGGGAGGGCGGGGGGCCAGGAGGCCTTGGAGAGGTCAGTCAGCCCTCCTTAACTCCCTGCCCTCCACAGCTTCTCCCCAGGGCCACAGAACAGGGGAACAGCCAGGTCACCCGTGTCCAGCCCTGCCAGCCACCTCAGGACAAATGGCCCGGACCAGCCTAGTGTTGGCGGGTGGGGAAGGGAAGGGTTAGGGCCCCTGATGCTTCCCATTCAGCACACTCCAGGACAGCCCGACCTTGGACCTGCCTTAGAATCCCGACCCAGAGTCCCACTAGCTGTGTGACCAAGGTCCAGCCAAGCTCCCTCTCTGAGGCATCATCGCCTTCCCTGAAAATCAGGCTGATCACAGCAGACCCCTCAAAGGGCTGTTGTGAGGCTGAGTGCAGGGGAAGCTCTTTGCAAACCCTCCAGCCTGTATAAAGGTCAGCTACCATCAACCATTTACTAGGGAGCACCAGCTCTTCTCCAGAAGCTAGAGCCCCGACACCACTCTGCCTGGCCCACCTGGGCTTCATGCAACAAGTATTTCTTTTTTAAAATTAAGTCAATTCTATTGCTATCATTGTTCATACATCCCCTGAATTTCCCTCTATTGTTCCTCTCTTCCAAAAAGCCTTGGCTGATCCCCCTTCATTCCAGTGCCTTCTCTGCTGATTTTCTCCAATCTCTCCCCTGTATCTAATTGTTTATCTGTTGTCTCCCCTATTAGATTGGTAGCTCCTTGAGGGCAGGAACTGTCTTTTGCCTTTCTTTGTATCTCCAGCACTTAGCACAATGCCTGACATATAGTAGGTCCTTAAGTTTTTGTTGACCAACTGAGTCCCAGAGAATCATCTGTTAAAACAGAGTAAACCTCTGTTGAAGCAAAATTCAGCAAAAAACAATCAGTATGTTAAAAAAAAATCTGACATTCTGTGCAATGACCCCCATCTGCAGCCCCCCACTTTTTTTTTGCTTTTTGGAGGGCAATTGGGGTTAAATGACTTGCCCAAAGTCACACGGCTAGTGTGTCAAGCATCTGAGGCTGGATTTGAACTCAGGTCCTCCTGACTCCAGGGCCGGTGCTCTGTTCACTGTGCCACCTAGCCACCCCCAGCTCCCCACTTCAGCAAAGAAGGGAGGGATGGGTAGCCTCTCATATCTCTCCTCTGATGCCAAAATATCAATTTGCTTATAATTTTGTAACATTTACTTCAAATTTGTTGGAGTTATTCTTTTCATTTTCGTTTTCATGGTTTTGTGTTGTGATAGTCTGACTTAGATTTATGGGGCAAAGAACAAAAGGGGTCCAGAAGACTTTTTGAGGAGAAAGTGCAGCCACCAGGCCCTGGTGCAAGAGGCAGGAAGAAGAGAGGGGAGAGGGGAGGGAAGGAATGGAAAAGGACTCATGAAGGAAGATCAGAATTTCAGAGGGCTGGTGTGGATATAAGATGGCTTCCACTTCCAGGAAACAGACTGAGATAATCAACCAGTCAACAAGCATGTAATCAATCAATAAGCAAGACAATGTGCCTGTATAGGAGTGGGTGATAGGGGATAGAATACAGAAGTCTAACAATTCCACACCTGCCTTCAAGAAGCTTACATTCTATCTGTGCAGACAACAGGTAAACAGAAAAGCACATAGACACATAGAGATTAGAGGCCATGGATTTCCTCTCCCAATACATATTTTGTAGTCACAGAGCTACATCTCCCCCCTCAGGACTTTCAATGAAGTATGACTTCTAACACTATGAACTCAAGCCCCCATTCCAGTACATCATCTCCAACAGTACTTGCTGGTGCTGGTTAATATCTCCTGAATATCATCAATCCCAGTGATCATCAGTGGTGCAGGGGGTAGAGTGGCAGGTCCAGAGTCAGGAGGATCTGAATTCAAATCCGGCCTCAGAGACTTACTAGCTGTGTGACCCTGGGCAAGTCACTTTACCCTGTTTGCCTCTGTTTCCTCATCTGTAAAATGAGTTGGAGGAGGAAATGGCAAACCACTTCAGTATCTTTGCCAAAAAATCCCCAAATGGGGTCATGAAGAATCAATGACTCAACAATAACATCAATTTAATTGATTTCTCCTCAATATCAATTAACCAATGATCATCAATCAGTGTTTACAAAGGGATATTTACTGAGAAGATAGAGCAAGCACAGAAGTACAGATATTTCCCCCATCCAAACACTGTACACTGTCCCATCGACCCTCTGGGTCCCTGGGGACAGCGGGCTCACATTTAAGCAGTACAAAGCAAAGAGGGTTAGATTTGGAGTCAGGAAAGATCTGAGTTCAAGTTATGCCTCAGACGCTTTCTAGCTGTGAGACTTTCAGCAAGCCACTTCATTTCTCTGTGCCTTGGTTTCCCCATCTGTAAAATAGAGAAGAAGACCCACCTCCCAGGATTACTGTGAGTCAAACAAGATAATATTTGTGAGGCCCTATGCAAACCTGTAAGTGCTGCACATATAGAAATGCTATTAGTAATATTCATAGTGAACTCCTGGAGTTCATTGAGTGAGGGAATGACGTGGTCAGGCCTGTGCTTCAGAAATAGCATTTTAGGAGCTGTGGTAGAGGATGGATTAGAGACCAAAGGCAAGACCAGTGGGTCCATTTGAGAGTCCATGTGGCCTTGAAATAGGCAGGTATGAAAGATGCTATGGAGGTGGAAATGGCAAGCCTCAGCAGCTGACTGGATGTGTGGGGGTCTGCCATTCCCTTCTCCAGCTTATTTTACAGATGAGGAAACTGAGGCCAACAAGGTGAAGTGACTTGCCCAGGGTCACACAGCTACTAAGTGTCTGAGGTCAAATTTGTACTCAGGCACCTGAGTCTTCTTGACTCCAGGCTGAGGGCTCTATGCACCATGGCGCCCCCTAGCTGCCCTCATCCAGATAATAAGTAGCAAAACTAATATTTGAAGACAGGTCCTTTTCTGTCCTACCTGGGTGACCTTAGGCAAATCATTCCACTGATCTAGGCATCATTTTCCTGTCTGTAAAGTGAGGAGTTAGGTGACCTGTGAGGGCCCTCCCTGTTTTAATCCCGGGATCCCAAGATCATTATCTGTTTCTGTGATTTCTACCAGGGGCGTGCTGGAGGCAGCTCTAACCTGCTCACAAGAACCACAGTTAAAAGTCAGTATGAGCATTCATGCCTCAGAAATCAGCAAGTGCTGCAAACCAAGCTCTGATTTATTTGTTTGTTAAGAAAGTGATGGAGAAAATGTTAATGATGTGATTGAGGAAATGTTAATAATGAAGATTATTTTAAGGAGCAATGAAAATTAAACTTAAAAGGGGTCCTGGGTTTTTGGAGAGTCAATTGTTAAATATTTACCAGCATACCCCAGCATCTACTCCCTCTAAGTTGAGTTCTTAGAAGGTACGGACATATTTCAATTTTGCATCTCTGGCACTGGAGTATAGTTGCGTGTAGTATAGAAGGAAGGAAGGAAGGAAGGAAGGAAGGAAGGAAGGAAGGAAGGAAGGAAGGAAAGAAGGAAGGAAGGAAGGAAGAAAAAGGAAAGAAAGAAGAAAGGAAGGAAAAGGAAAGAAGAAAAGAAAGGGAAGGAGGTGAGAAAAGAAGGAAAGAAGGAAGGAGGGGAGGAAGGGAAGAAAGAAGGAAGGAAATAAGAAAAGGAAAGGAAAGAAAAAGGAAGGAAGGGAGGAAAGATGGAATATACCTGCATATACATCACTATACTATCTATAATTTCGGGGCAGCTAGATGACACAGTGAATAGAGCACTGTTCCTGGAGACAGGAGGACCCGAGTTCAAATGTGGCCTCAGACACTTGACACACTTACTAGCCCTGTGACTTTGGAAAAGTCACTTAACCCCAATTGCCCTCCAAAAAAAATTTTTTTAATACATCTATAATTTCAAAGTTTACAAAGCACATTCTGGGGTCTTGTGGCATGGTAGAAAGGGTCCAGACTTTGAAACCTCTGACATTGCTGCCTGTGTGACCCTGTAGGACTCGGCAATCCCCGAGATCCCGCCAGCTCTGAGCCAATGAGCCTGATCTCAGCCGAGCTTGATCTCAGCCAAGCCTTACAACAACCCTCTGAGGCAGGTGCTGTTGTTATCCCATTTTACAGAAGAAGAAATTGAAGTCCAGGCATGTTAAATAACACAACTAATAAATGTCAGAGACAGGATTCAAACCCAGATCTTCTCATCCACAAGGCCAGGGTTCAAGCCACTGTGCCAAGCTGCCTCCATCTCAATGGATCTGTCTGTGGCTGGGGGTGCCTACTTTCTGCCCTTGCAGGTACATGATTGATCAATAAAATAGACGTTCTCATTTATACAGCACCTACTATGTGCCAAATGCTTTCCAGATATTCTCTTGTTCAATCCCCTTCTGCACGTGTGCCAGGAGATCACAGATCTGAAACTAAAAAGGCCCTCAAATGTCCTCCTGTCTGATACCTTCATTTACTAGATAAAAAGGGAAAGAAATTGTAAGACCAGAAATGCAGAGCTTACAGATCCGCCCAGCCCGGAGCTGCCCCCTCCCAGCTTGGCTCCCTCCCTGTGGACTTCAAACCCAGTGCTCTGTGTTGGCATTGGGCATGGGGCTGCCCGGGCCTCTGGCTGCTGCCCCGGTAGTGGGTAGAAGCATGTGCTTAGGAGTGCAAGAGGGCGTCTGTGTGAGTGGTGCTGGTGCTGGTGCTGGGAAATCGTTGTTTTTCTCTCCTGGCTGCGAAGTCAGCCCCTTGTTGGAATCAAATCACACATCTTCTCCCTGTAATATGCCAGCTCCAACCCCTCTCTGCCCCCGGGGCAAACTCAGAGTGCTGTGGGAGGAGTGAGCACTGACCTCTCTGGGCCCTCAGCCCTCTTGTCCAGGGCCTCTGGAATCCCTAGGCCTGGGGCGTGCCAAGCCCAAGCCCCACAGGAACTTGCCAGCTGCTGGTCTGGGGACATGGGCAGCATCCTTCACCATCTGCTGGGCCTGGGCCCGCTATAAAATGGGGGTTGGACCAGAAGCCTCCTCTGGAGGCCCTTTCCAGCCTTGGACAGAGCCTAGAATGGCATGACCTATTCTGTTTCAGAGACACCCCCTCCCCTGACCAGTCTGCTCCCACCAATCCCCCCTGCAAGCCAACAGCCATCTTCCATCATATGTGTGGATATTTCTGTTCAGTCATTTTGGTCATGTCCAACTCATTGTGGCCCCACTTGGGGTTTTCTTGGCAGAGATCCTGGACTGGTTGCCATTTCCTTCTCCAGCTCATTTTTTTCTTTCTTTTTTTTTCCTTTTGGAGGGAGGAGGTCAAGGCAAGTAGGGTTAAATGACTTGCCCAAGGTCACACAGCTAGTAAGTGTCTGAGGATGGATTTGAACTCAGGTCCTCCTGACTCCAGAGCCGGTGCTCTATTCACTTCGCCACCTAACCGCCCCATCCAGCTCATTTTACAGATGAGGAAACTGAGGCAGACAGGGTAAAGTGACTTACCCAAGGTCACACAGCTAGCAAATATCTGAGGCCAGATTTGAACTTGAGAAGATGAGTCTTCCTGACTCCAGACTGGCTCTCCATCCACAATCACCCAGCTGCTATATACAAACACACATACATACAAGTGTACAGATTTTCTATATGTACGTATATGTATACATATATATATGTATGCACACACATATACACCTATATGTACGTATATGGTGTTCAATCATTTTCAGCCGTGTCTGACTCTCTATGATCCCTTTGGGGTTTTATTGGCAGAGATACTGCAGGGATTTGGTCATTTCCTTCTCCAGCTCATTTTACAGATGAGGAACTGAGGCCAACAGGGTGAAGTGGCTTGCCCAGGGTCACACAGCTAATGTCTAAGGCTGGATTTGAATTCAGGGAGATAAGTCTTCCTGACTCCAGGCTAGGCACTCTACCCACTGAGCCACCTATCTGCTCACACACACACACACACACACACACACATACACACACACACACACACACACAGAGTTCTATATGTGTATGTGTATATATGTCTAGTATATATGGCTTTGGGCTGGACCCTCTGGTCTGAGGAGTGAGACCCATGGCCCTGCCCTCAGGAAGGCCTGGCCAAAGAGAATCCCGAGTCAGAAAAGAAGGAGACACACAGCCCCTGCCCTTAGGACCAGAGGAGCTCCAGATGTGAGGGGAATATAGTCAGCCCTCCCCCTGGAGAAGCCAAGCCTCCCTCCCAGAGCCTCCAGCCTTCTCTTCAATAACTCAGGCTCTGCCCAGCCCAACACCACCCCCTGCAACCCCCCGAAACCCACCTGAAGGCATGGCAGCCCCAGCCTGGCCTTGCTGGCCATCAACTGCCTGATCCCAGCTTCAGATCTGGGACCTGCACCTGACAGGGGCCTAGACCCTGTGACATGGGGAATGATGGTGAGAAAGAAGGCTGATCACCTCTGATTGGCAGCCTGAGATGCAAGCCAGCAGAGGGAGAGATGGGAGATGTGCTGATGGGACAGAGAGGGGCCCAGTAGACTGCTCGCCTCCCTGCTTGTCAGCGACATTCAGTGGCTATGGCCCCAAATTAGACCCCTCGGCCTCAGGCTCTGTCTGTTTCCATCTGTCTCTCTGGTCTTTTCCACATCTGTCTCTCTGTCTCTGTTTCTGGCTCTCTATCTCTGCTCATCCCTAGATGTCTCTCTCTGTCTTTTTTCCTCTCTCTCCTGTTTCTTTTTCTGTCTCCCTTCTGGCTTTCTCAATCTTCAGGTACTTTTTAGAGGCAGCTGATGACAGTGGACCAAGGGCTGAGACCTGAGTTCAAATCCCAACTCAGATATTTTCTAGTTGTGAGACTCTGGGTGAGCCATTGAATCTCTTCCTGCCTCAGTTTCCTCACCTGTAAAATGGGGGTAACAATCATACCTATTGGTACCTGAGGATTAAATGAGAAAATAATTGTGAAAAGCATTTCACACAGTGTCTGGCAAACAGCAGGCACTATATGACTTCCTCTTCCCTTCCCTTCCGCCCCTACTCCTCACTCCCCGCAACAATTCTCACTGTCTTGTTCTCTGTGTATTTGGGATGCCTCAGGAGGTAGTGAGCTCCCTGTCTTTGGAGTTGTTCATACAAAGGCTCAATGACCACTAGCCAGATCTGTTCTACTGGGGATTCCTTTTGGCCATAGGTTAGGTTACATGACCGACTAAGATTCCTAGCAGCACTGAGATTCTGAGATCCTGCTGGCACAATCGATCAACAAGCATTTTTAAGCACCTACTGTGTGAGCCAGTCAATGAGAAAACAAAAGCAAAGACGAGACAAAAGCAAAGATAGTGCCTGTCCTCAAAGAGTTTATATAAAAGATACCAAAAGTAGTGCAGGAAGAGGGGAAGGGAACACCAACCAAAAGGGGGGGGCCAGGAAAGATTTCATCTATCAGGCAGGGCTTCCACAGAACCTTCAAGGAAATTGGAGGTGAGGAGAGAGGGCACTCCAGGGACAGAAAACAACCAGTGCAAAGACTTGGAGACTGGAAACCAAGGACTATGTCATGGCCCTTTGTTGAGGGGGATTCAAAGATTCAGGGTGCTCTAGAGGAATTCCTGTCTCTGGCTGGGAGGTCTGCTTTCCCAATAGGTGGGAGGAATAGAGGGACCAAGGCAACTGGTATTGAGAGAACCCACCAGGAAAATCTCTGAAAGTCTGCAAGCCTCCCCTCCAGAATATAAGTGTCATAAGGATCATATATTTAGAGCTGGAAGGTGCCTCAAGTAAGAATCTGTTGTCATTGAGCTGTTTCTCAGTCATGTCTGACTCTCCATGGCCCCATTTGGGGTTTTCTTGGCAGAGATCCTAGAGTGGTTTGCCATTTCCTTCTCCAGTTCATTTGACAGATGAGGAACCTGAGGCAGACAGGGTGAAGTGACTTGCCCAGGGTCACACAACTAGTAAGTGTCTGAAGCCAGATTTGAACTCGGGTCATCCTGACTCTGGGCCTGGTGCTACCCACTGCACCACGAAGTTGGATTCAAATTCTGCCTCTGATGACTACTCCCTGTGTGATCCTAGGCATGTGCCTCAACTTCTCAGGGGTTCAGAATCTCCATCTATAAAATGAGGAGGATGAGGGGATTTGATGTGATGGCTTTGAGGGTTGCTGGTCCAAGCTACTCACTTTGCAGAGGAGGAGACTGAGCCCCAGAAAGAAGTGACTTTTCTAAGGTCACCCAGTAGTACATAGTTTCAGAAGCAGCATTTGAACTCTGAGCCTTCAACTCCAAAGTCAGTGTTCTTTCCACTGTATCCCAGTGTCTGGTTCTGGAGCCCACATTCTCCTGGCCCCTAGAGCCTTCTGTCAGTGTCTCTAGTCCTCCCAGGCTTCCCCAACCCTTCACCCAAAGCTGAACCAGGAAGGCTGGCAGGAGGTTACCAGGGAAGTGAAGTGTTTGGGATGTTCTTGTTAGGAATCAAAGTGTTTTAGTTAAAGAGGATAAGAAAGGAAGGGAAGGGGGGATTGTGGAGGAAAGGACAAGGGAGGGGAGGGGAAAGGGCAGGAAGGGAGGAGAGAGGAGGGGAGGAGGGAAGGAGGGGGGAAAGAAGTGGAAGGGAAGAGAGGGGAGGAAGGGAGAAGGAAAAAGAAGGGGGCATTGGGAGAATCCTGGGCCCTAGGAGCTCATTGCTCCAACCACACTCACTCATCTGGGCCCATTCCAACCTCACTGGCATTTTCATGTTGTTGCCTCCCCTGGCCAGGGTTCCCACTCCCTTGATGACCTTGAGTCACTAGACAGGGCAGCAAAGAGACCCAGCCCCTGCTCACTGCAAACCTCCCCATCTGGAGAGGCTCCTTTCTTGGCCTCCTCCCCACCCCATCTCCCCACCCACCGCCAGGCCCCCTCAGGGTCTAACAATGACACAGAGCTTAGGCACTGGGGGAGATGCCAACATACACCTTCTATACTGGCCCGGCCTCCTCTCACAGCACAAGGCAGGTTTCCCTTGAGGATGTGATCATTCTTACTCCTTTTTATATACACATACACACATATATGTGCATACATGTGAATGTATGTGTGTATGCATACACATATATGTTGAGTAAGTGTATATATTAGTTCTACACATATCAGCTGTATACATATAGACACATCTATATGTATCTAATCTATATACATACACATATAATCTCCAGGGCAGCTAGGTGGTATAGTGGAGTCAGGAAGATCCATCCCTCCGAGTTCAAATCCAGCCTCACTTCACCCTGTTTGCTTCCGTTTCCCCATCTGAAAATGAGCAGAAGGAAATGGCAAACTGCTCAGAAACCCCCAAATGGCATCTCAGAGAGTCCGACAAGACTGAAGAACTCCAACAAAAAATGAGGAGACTGAGGACAAGGGAGATAGAGTGACTTACCCACAGTCACAGGGTTAGTGTCAGCGTCAGGATTTGAACTCAGAGCTTCCTGACTACCCATTATGCCATACTACAAGAACATGGATTTAGAGCTAGAAATTAGTTGAGCTCTAATGTACATTTGCTGGTGTTGGTGTTGAGTCATGTCCAACTCTCCATGACCCCATTTGGGGTTTTCTTGGCAAAGATACTAACTAGATCGGTTTGCTATTCCCTTCTCCAGTCCATTTTACAGATGGGGAAACTGAGGCCAACAGGATGAAGTGACTTGCCCAGGGTCACATAGTAAGTGTCTGGGGTTGGATTTGAACTCAGGTCTTCTGACTCCAAGCCCCAAGATCTATACAACATGCCACCTTAACGTAGATTAGTTTATCTAATCCAACTCCCCTTATTTTACAAATGAGGAAACTGAGGAAAGAGTTGAAATGAGAGAATATTCATCCATACAGATAACAGACCATGAAGTCCCTCAAGGGACCTTGGACATTGTGCCCAGTGCAGAGTCCTGGGTTGGGAGCCGAGGACCAGAGTTCAGAGCACTACATGTATATAGTGACAGATCTGAGCTCACTCCCCCGTCCATCATCACTTCCTCCCTATCTGTCACTGAGGTCACTCTCTGTTACCCACAGATGGCATTAACCATGTAACACTAGCTCTTGTCACCTTCCCGACAGATACTATAGTTATTATTACTAGATCTTTTAAAGACAATAGAATCTTGGGTAGTGACTTCCAAAGCCCTGTGACCCCTAGGTTTAGGATGCTATCCCAGGGTGGCTTCAAGCCTATCTCCCACTCACCCAGCCCAGAAAGCACATGCTGCTTGGGATCAACCAGTCTAGGTAATTATCTGAGTACCCATCACACCAATGGGTAAATGCACTTTACAGACCTTTGGAGAGACAATACCACAAAATGGAATGGGCTGCCTTGAGAGGTAGTGAGTTCCCTGTCACTAGAAGTTCTGTAAAGTCTAGAAATAGAAAAATGCCTGCTAGTGATGCTGGAGTGACCACTGACCTCCAAATCCAGGGCCTCCAAGGAGAGGCCTAGGAGATGACCCACCCCACCTCCACCAGCCCCAGTCCCCCTTGTGGAGCTGCAGTCTCCTACCACCCTGGGTTCCCCAGGGCTCTGAGTCTGCCGTTCAGTGGCCATGGCTGAATGGAGGCGGGAGGGGACCTAAAAAGGAGACAGAACTGTTCCCAGCTCCTTGGAGCCTCCCCACACATTACACGGGCCAGCGGCTGGCACCAGCCTTAGTCTGGGGGGCAAGAACCAGGGCCCCAGACAGGCGGGAGGGTCCTTAGATAAGGGGCCGGAAGCTACTCGCTTTCTCTGCCTTGGAGATCTTTACATCCTCAGGCTGCTGCAGGTCAGGGGACAGAGGGACTGACCCAGCCCCAGTCTCTGGGCTATCAAAGTTCCTGGACTGAGATGGTGGGGGAGGGAGGGAGTTTGTTGGGATATGGGGGAAGGAAGATGTTATCACTGGGAAGTTATTACAGGGTATTGGTGGTCCACAAAACCCTGCCCTGAGCACCACCCATCCTCCATCCTGGGCTCCAGACCTAAGAAATCTCCTGATCCCACTTGATTCTGCTTCATGGAAGTGTCTGACAATGGTTTGAGGTCACTCCCCCATTTGGGACACACTAAGATAAGATCCTCCAAAGCTCCATCAGCAGCCTCCCTGAGCCACTGTCCTCACTCCCCAGCGCCTTCCTTCCAATCCCCTCCCACCACCCTGGGGGGACCCTAGAGGCCCTGGCCTCCAGCCAGAGCTGTCCTTCAGCACTCTCATCCTGGCCCCTGGCCCTGTCAGTGAGCTCATTAGCAGACCCAGAGCTGTTTGTCCTGCCTGGCGCCGGAGATGCCACCTCACAGGAAGAAACTGCCTGGGTCCCCAGACAGGGCCTAGGGCTGCCCTCAGCCCTCCCCTCACTCACTCTCTGCCTTCCCCCAGGGACTGCTGTTTCCCATCTTATTCCCACCCAGCTGGTGAACTGGTGCTCACCAATTAGGAGAATATCAGAGTATTAACAGCCATGGGAGAGATAGTAACTATGAAGAAGAAGCACACAGAGACTCAAAAAAAAAAAAAAACTATACACAATGACAGCAGTAGCATAAATTAAAAGAACAAAGACAGGGAAGACAAATGGTGTGTAATCAAGAAATAATGTAGCACAATAGAAAGGGTTCCTGGCTTGGGGGTCTGAGCATCTGAGTCGAATCCAGCCTTAGATGCTTCCTAGCTGTATGACCCTGGGCAAGTCACTTAATTGCTTTGCAGCTCTATTATGGGGATCACAATAGTAACCACCTCCCAGGGTTGTTATGAGGACCAAATGAGATAACATTTGTAAGGTGTTCAGCACAGTTCCTGGTACTTAGTAGGTATTTAACAAATGTATATTCTTTTTCCCCTGACTCTTCGCTTCTCCAGGCTAAATACACCTAGGTTTTTCATATGACATGGACTGGAGGCCCTTCACCATCTCAGAAGTATGATGGTAAATGTTTAACAATTGGCTTTTGGGAGGGGGGGGGAGAGAAATCTATGAAAACTATTAGATTTCATTTCCATTATTAACATTTTCTCCCTCACTTTCTTAAATCTAAACAATTAGCAACACATCAAATCAAGTCCAGATTTGTAGATTTTGCTGATTTCTGAGGTACAAATGCTCACACTGAAAATTTAACAATCAACTCTCTGGTTGAAGCAGTCTCCAGCACTCCCCTGGAACATGCCCTCCTCTGGATGTTATTAATGCCCTTATCAGTGCCCTTTCCAAGCTGGGGCTCCCAGAACCAAACCAACACTCCATACCTGGTCAGACCCAGGATGATCACCTTATTCCAGAGAGCACTTCCTCTCTTAATGGAGGCCAAGATAGAATTCGTTTTTGTGGCAGCCGCATCCTAGAGCTGAGCTTGCAGTCCACTAATACCCCCAGATTATTTTCAGTGCAAACTTCTGCCCAAATACACCTTTCCCAGCTTGTACTTGGGAAGCTGATTTCTGGAACCCAAGGATAATACTTTCTATTTCTGCCTATTAAATTTCATCTCATTAGATTCAGTCCAATGTTCTAGCCTGTTAAGATGTTTTGATCAAAAGGTGTAGTGTGTGTAAAGCTCTAAGTGCCGTATAAATGTCAGCTCTGATTATGATGGATGTGTGGGGGCAGGCTCCTATGGGATAGGTGCAGACAGTGGGACTGAGGAGGGAGCTGGCCAGTGACTCCAGGAGGGCTACCCTCATTCATCACCTGAGCTCACCTTTGACAGGAGGGATGGAGCAGAGTGCTGGGGCCAGGGTCAGGGACAGCCAGGGACAGGAATTCCTCTCCTGTTAGGGGGAGCCTCCCGGGACCTTTACCTTCCACACACCACCGAAGCTGGCACTGTGCCACCAAGGTCTTGCTGAGTATTGCCAGGATTGTGAGTGATGGGGGCAGAACGTTGGCAAAGAAATGAAAACCCTTCCAGCAGGATAGTAGGTGCTTTCCTATGTGGTGGGTGCTGGGGGTGCAAAGGCCAAGAACGAAAGTTCAACTCAAAGCATTTACACTTTTCTGGGAGGATATGAAGAAGTAAATGGGTAAGGGAAAATGGGGTAATTTGAGGCAAGAGAGGGGGAGAGAGAGGGACAGAGAGGAGAGGGAGAAAGAGAAGGAAAGAGAAAGACAGAGAGGAGAGAGGGGGAGAGGACAGGAAAGGAAAGGAGAGGAGAGAGAGAGACACAGACAGAGAGAGAGAGAAAGAGAGACAGAGACAGAGAGAGACAGAGACAAAGAGAGACAGAGACAGAGACAGAGACAGAGAGACAGAGACACAGAGAGAGAAACAGAGAGAAAGAGAAAGAGAGACAGAGACAGAGACAAAGACAAAGACAGAAACCGAGAGAGACAGAGACAGAGAGACAGAGACAGGCCCATTTGGCTGGAACATAAAGTATGTGAAGGGGAATATATAAAGTCAGTCTGGAAAGGGAGGTTTGTGGAGAGCTTCAAATGCCAGACTCAGCCCCTCTTTTCTCTAGAGGCAGTAGGCTTTAGTTCGTGGGCCCTGGTGTGCTTGGGGCAGCTGCCTCTGACCCTTGGTGAGTGTCTGGCACTGGATGCCTCTATGGATGGGAGCTGCTGCCTCTCAAAGCAGACCACTGCGAGCCTCAGAGGTGGCTGCCATAATCATCTCTCAGAACACAAGTCTAACTGTGCAGATCCTTCCTGAGACTGACTCTGCCCAGGGCTGCCAATGTACAGATCTCATTTGCATCTGGCATTGGCATATTGTTGTCTCCCCATTATATGGGGAGCTCTTCAAACACAGGGACTGTCTTCAGCCTTTCTTCTTATCCCCAGTGCTTAGCACAAAGACGAGCACATATAGAAGGTACTAAATAAGTGCTCATTGATGGACAAGGCTTAGAATGCCATTATTAGAGATCCTGGGGCTGGGGATTGGGAGAGTAGTTTTTGTGTACATATGGCAGGGATGGGGTCAGTTCTGGTCAAGACTGAGACCACTGAGGGGGGTTCTGCTTGCCTGAGTATGCTAGGGAGGGGAGCAGAAGCTGGTGAGGACCAGACCCAGCCTTACCCAGAGCCCAGTCAAGGAGGGCCCATTCAGGGTCCAAAATCAGAGGTGCCAGTGTCAAATACCAGTGCTGCCCACCCCACCCCCCCCAGTCCCTGCACTGTTATGAGGAAGACCTGTAACTCTGGTGCCAGACAGAGATGGTATCAAATGCATTGTCCTGGCCCTGGCACCCTTGGCCTTCTGCCTGGCCAACCTACATTCTTGGTCTGCTTTTCTAAAGCCAAGATATCATTGCGGGAGGGGGATGGAGACAGGGGAGCGAGGGATTCTGGGAGGGAGCTAATTGGGTAATTTTCCTTAGGCTCCATCTGGAGGTCCCAGAAGAGACAGTCCAGTGGATGCCCTGCAGATAACATTGGGGCACCTGTCTCCTTCCCAAAGGACCTTCTCTGCATCCAGACAGTCTCAGCTGCAACAGGACAGCTCAAAGGAGGCATCAGTCACTCTGTCTCCACCCAGCACACATGCTCATGTACACCCACGTACACCCATGTGCGCGTGAATACATGCCCCCCCCCATATGTGCACACACCCCAAGGCAGGAGTGTCCAGGCTCAATGGGGCTCCCTGGGACTTCTGTTCCAAACTATCTACCCCCTCTGATGACCCCCAGAGGCCAAGAGCCTCAAGGACCAGGCCAGAAACCAAGCATTTATTAAGCACCTGCTATGCATCAGATGCTGTTTTGTTAGTACAGGGACAAAAGTGGAATTTACATTCTAAAGGAAGAAGGGAGGGAGGGAGGAAGGAGGGAAGGAGGGAGGAAGGAAGGAAGGAAGGAAGGAAGGAAGGAAGGAAGGAAGGGAGGGAGGGAGGGAGGAAGGGAGGGAGGGAGGGAGAGAAGGAGAGGAAGGGAGGAAGAGAGGAAGGAAGGGAGGGAGGAAGGAAGGAAGGAAGGACATATTTATTAAACACTACTATGTGCCAGGCACTGTGCTATGTGTGGATATGAAGAGAGGTAAAGACTCAGTATCTCCCCTCAGGAAGCTCACAGTGTAATGAAAAAGCCCACTACGTGATACACATGATAAATTGAGTCTAATCTCAGGGGAAAGACATGAAGACGTGGGAGGAGTGGGAAAGGCTTCTTGCACAGGATAGGACTGAGATGAAGAAGGGAAGCAAAGGGCCAGAGATGAGGAGGGAGCCCAGGGCACAGTCGATCACAAACACTCATAGGCAGGACATGGAGAGTCACGTTTGAGGAACAAGCTCCAAACAGTGGCCATCTACACCAGGTGCCCCTGAAGTAGCCCACTGGTGGGGATCCATTATATGTTATATTATACACACGTATGTATGTGTGTGTATATGTGTATATATGAATGTGTATTATCGTGTATGTGTGCATGTGTGTATATATGTGTTGGGTTATGTATGTATATATGCATTGGGTGTGGTGTGTGTGTGTGTGTGTGTGTGTGTGTGTGTGTGTGTGCGCGTGCACATAAAAACAATAATGCTGGACCCCACTACATTGGTTGTGTCATTCGAGGCCCAGGACACCTTGTGATGTAGGTAATGTCATCCCCCTTTCATAGCCCACAGGCTCTCTAAAGCTAAAAGGGACTTCAGACGCATCTAGTTCAATTCCTTCATTTTACTGATGAGGAAACTGAGGCCCAAATGATTTTAGCACCAGGGTGCTTTCCACTGTGCAACAGCTCACAGAGGATAAATAATGAGGAAATATTCCTGTTTTTGGAGTCAGAGGATGTGGATTCAAATTCTGACTCTGAGACTTACCACCTGTGCCTTTTGCCTCAGTTTCCTCATCTGTAAATTAAGGCAATTGAACTAGATAGACTCTAAGGTCCAGGATTCCACAACTCACCTGAAGGCACTTAGATAATGAGTGTCAGAGTCAAGATCTGAATCCAGTGCTTTCCCACTCCAAGTCTAGCCACCCATTCACCCCGCCATGCTGGTGGTGTCTGCTGGCCTGGGGCACCAAGTAAAGGCACAATCAGAGAGCTCCAGGGAGGAGAGCTTGGGACAGCTGCTTTGTATCCAGCTCCGATGGCCACTAACTCACCAAGTGACCATGGGCAAATGAAACCCTGGCCCTCAGTTTCCTCCTCTATAAATGGTAATAAATTGTCCCTGCTCTGCCCACATTACAGGGGTTTTATGAGACATGGGAAGACAGAAGGGAAAATATTTTGAAAAGAATGAAGTCTGTGCTCGTGGGGAACGTTACTAAAGTCCAGGGCCCAGGATGACGCAGGGTGGGTGGGGTCGATAGGGAGGAGGTCTTCAGTTTACACTCTGCATCAGTGAAAAAAATCAACCTCCCTCCCTCACCAGCCGGCTCTGCCACCCAACCCAATCCAGCACCTACCATGTGCGCTAGAGGACCAGACTCCCTAGCCAGAAGGCCTGGGTTCAAGTCTTGCTTTGGACTGTGGCACCCTAGGCAAATCACTGAAGCTCTGAGTGCCCTGGGAAGTATTGAAAGCTAGAGGGGGAGGAGAATTCCAGCCTTGGGAGATAGCCATGCTTAGGGGCCAGGAAGAGGAACCCAGGAAGGATTCTAGAAAGAAAGAACTTGAAGGGGAATCAGGAAAGACCATTGTCTCAGAGGCTGAAAGAGAAGAGACCATGTAGAAGGGGAAGGAAGCCAATGATATAAAATATAGCAGAGAGGTTGGGGAAGAGGAAGTCAATGGATCCCACAAGGTCACGGGTGACCTCAAAGAAAAGAGTTTCATTGTCGTGATACAAACTGCAAGGAGTACGGGAGGTAAGAAAGTGAGGGTAGGTCATGGAAGAAAAGGAGGGTCAAGTGTAAACACTCCTATGAGTTTGGTGCTGAGACCATAAATTAAAGTAAATAGAAGGATTAGAGAGAGGAGGCCTGACTCTACAGTGGGAGGGAAAGAGTGAAGATGAAAGAAAAAGGGGTGATCAAAGGGGGTGTCGTGGGGAATCAACCTTGGCAAGCAGGATGGGAAGCCTTCTTCCTCTGAAACAGAAGGGAAAGAAATGAGAGGAGATAAAGATAGGGAAATAATAGAGAAGAAATGAGAGAGAGAGATGATGGATAGATAGATAAATGTATGTATGGATAGATGATAGATGACAGGTGGAAGGGTAGATAAATGGATGGATAGATAGATAGATAGATGATAGATAATATGGAAATATATATATATATATATATATATATATGGATAGAGGATAGATGGATGGATAAATGGATGGATGGATAGACAGACAGATGATAGAGTTTGATATAAAGAAAAGGGAACTAAAGACAGTTCATTCATGTCAATGCCAGTGAAGTAGGAGCAGAGATGAGAGTGCAGGGGGCAGTCTGTATTGTACCCCTCATCTATATTGTAAAACTGCAAAGAATGAGAGGGCAGAATGAGTTTGGGATATTGTGAGAAGAGAATAAAGTTTGAGTTCTCCAACAAGTCAAGTCAAGCATTTATTAAGCACCTACTATGTGCCAGGCACTCACCTACTATGAGACAGACGCTCAGCACTGCAGATGTCCTCAAGGAGTTCACAGTCTAATGGGAGAGACAATATGCAAAGAATTATGTACAAAAAAGATGCAGCCCAGATTAAGTAAAGATTAGTAAAACAGAGATAAGTAAAGGGATTGTGGAGGAGTAGCAAGGGTCTGTTTGAAGTTAAATGTCCCTAACTCTAGGACAGAATCTGAATGAAAATTTAATGGATGGATGGGTGGGTGGATGGACTGATGGGTGGGTTGGTGAATCACAAGGTGTAAATGTGAACAGGTGGGTAGATATGTGGTTGGGTGGGTAGATGGATTAGTGGGTGAATGGATGGGGGAATGAATGGGTGAATGAGAAGATGACAAGTGGATGCCTGGATGGGGAGGAAGGTGAGTGAATCCATTGGTAGAAAGCTGGACAAGTGAATGAGTGAATGACCGGAATTGGTAGTGATGTGGAGAACATCTAAGAATCAGGTTTACCATCCAGGGAGAGTTAAGAGGGGAAGAAGGGGAGAAAGGAGTAAACAGGGCCTGAGGGAGCTGCCTGGCTTTGCAGCTGTGCCTCTTGCTCATTCAAGCTGACCAGCAGCACTGTCTCCACCTGCTCCTCTACCTGCCCTTGCTTGAAGCCAGCACCAAATCTCAGGACCCACAGACAAAGTACTGTCTGTCATAATCCAGGAATTCCCCATCTCTTTATCTCCCTGCTGGCCTTGCTCTACCAGGACTCTGTCTGCACCTGCCTCTTCTGACTCTGACCTTGGCTCCAGCCCAGGCCAGGGCTCCTCAGCTTCTGTCCATCTTCCTTCCCCTTTTCCCTTACTCAATGACAATAACTACAGAAGCAGAGCTGGGCTTCAGGACTCAGGGGTTTTCCCCACTAGGTCTGCCCCATGGCTTGTGACATGATGTCCAGCAAGTTGTTGAACCTCATTGGGCCTCAGTTTTCCCCTTTGTACAATAGAGTAAGAGCTTTAGCAGAAATAGGTTCAGTCCACAGGTCACCAGACCCCTCAATTATTCATAATAATTCCATATTCTTTCCACCTAGGAAGACTTGTATGTATAGATGCAAAGTGAAGCAAGGAGAACCAGGAAAGTATTGTATACAGTAATAGCAACAGCAACACTGTAACAATCGACTGTGAAAGACTTAGCGACTCTGCTCGATACAGTGATCCAGGACAGTTCCAAGAACTCATGATAAAAAGTGCTACCCACCTCCAGAGACAGAACCGATGCACACTGAGTGAAGAGTGAAGTAATTCTATCACTTGATTTTTCTTGCCCGTAAGGGGCAAGATGGCTAATATGGAAAGGTTTTGCATAATTTTAAATGTATAATTGACATCATATTGCCTGCCTTTTCGATGGATGGAGAAGAGGCTAGAGAAAGAGAGAGAATTCAGAGCTCACAAACTTTTTTTAAAAAAATATTTAAAAGGTCCAGCCTCAGCTTTCTTTTAGCTCAGAGCTCCCCACAGAAGGTTTTTGGGAGTCCAGGTTGGGACTGGGCTGGGGGGAAGGAGCTGAGCTGAGGGATTCAGGGCCAGAACAAGCCAAACCAGTCTTCTCCCTGGGTGACTGAACTTAGGAGTCAGTGTCTGGATTCAAGTCCCCCATAGGGAAGGAGCAGCAGGAGCCCAAGGGAAGGAGACAGCCCGGCTAAACTGAAGAGGGAAGGCTGGAGAAGCTCCCTCCTCCTCCAGGGAGGAGCACCAGAGAGAGATGGACAGAGAGAGATAGAAGGGCAGAGAGAGAAAAGAGGAGTGAGATGGGGAGGAAGACAGAGAAAAAGACAGACGCTAATTAGGAGAGAGACCCAGACACAGGCAGGAGACCATAGCAGAATAAACCAGAGACGGAGACGAGAGACGGAAAGACAGAGAGATAGCTAGAAAGAGAAATCGCCTTTGTGCCCTGGGGGAGGGCTCACTTCCCTGACCTTTCCTAGGGCTGGGGTGAGTCAGGCCCTTCTGGGCCTGGCTCCTCTCCACATTCCCTCTTTGACCCAGAGCTCTTAAACACTTTTAAGAGCCCGCCTCGTTACAGACGGGCGCCCTCCTCCAGCTCCCAAGCCTGGGTTTTCCATTATTGGCCAACAGCTCTTCATGGCTACTGTCTGCCCAGCTTAGATTCCTTTAGAAAAATCTGTTGCTATAAAGTATTTTTTTATTAGACTTCAAATGTAAAACACACACACACACACACACACACACACACACACACACACACACATTCTGTCTTCCTCCCTCCCCCATTCTCTCTGTCTCTCTCTGTCTCTCTTTGTCTCTCTTTGTCTCTGTCTCTGTTTCTGTCTCTGTCTCTCTTTCTCTCTCTCTCCCTCCTCTCATTTTCTCTCTGTCTGTCTCTTTCTGTGTCTCTGTCTCTTTCTGTGTCTCTGTCTCTTTCCTTCTTCCTGTCTCTGTCTCTGTCTCTCTCTCCTTCTCTCTCTCCCCCCCACCTCCTCCTGGCCCCAGACCGACCCTCCCTCAGCCTCCTAACCCAGCCTCCCTGCTCCCCTGCCCTCCCCTCTTGGCCCCAGCCCCAGTCCCTCCTCCATCCTCAGCTCCAACCTTTCTCTTACTCCCCTAAGTCTCAGCCTTCCCTCCCTGGGCCCAGGCCCTTTTCTCTATCCCCCAACCCTGACCTAACCCTTCCTTAATTCTGCTCTGCTCCAGAATCCTCACCCAGTTACACATATTCCTCTCAGCCTCAACCCAGGCCTTCCTTTACTATCTGACATAGTAGAAAGGTCACTGGCTCTGGAGCCAAAGGCCATGGACCTGAATCCTGTCTCTGATGCCTACTACCCAGGGGACTTGGACAACCAATCATAGGCCTAGAGCAAAACTATTCCAAGAACTATGAAGTTGCTTCCCTCCTTGGGTCTCAGTGTCCACATCTGTAAAATGGGGGTTGGGGCCTCTCCTATTTTTTTCCCATTCTGGCTCTACGAACCAGGGTTCTCTGGTCTTCTCCCTGGTCCCCGTCCCAGCGTCAGCCCAGCACAGCCTCCCCCAGCTGCCTAGAACTCTGCAGTTGTGGCTTCCCATGGGAGGGCAGGGTCAGAGGGAGAGAAAAAAGGGCCCTGTTAATTGGGGCAGAGAGTGCCCTATCTCAGCGATGTTCCCTCCCCTTCATGCCACCCGGTCCCAGCCTCAGGCCTGACTGCATTGGCAATACCTCTCCCTCCTTATAGTTAGGTACTGCAATGGGCCTGGAATCAGGAGGCCGGAGTTCAGGCCAGCCTCAGACACTTCCTATCCGTGTGACCCTGGGCTAGTCACTTAACTCTATTGGCCTCATCTGTAAAATGGGGATGATAATCATAGCACCTATTTCCCAGGGTTGCTGTAGGATCAAATGAGATCACATTTACAATGGGCTTAGCAGAATGCCCGGCATACCTTAGGAGCTTCATAAATGAGCATTTCCTTCATTCCAGCTCGGCCTGGAGAGACTATTCAGTGCTGGTCCAGGCAGACACTGCTGTCCTTGCCTCTCACTGGCCAGAAGGGAAAGCTATCTCCACAGGAGGTGATGCTCCCACCCCACTCCCAGTGAGGGCAGGGGCTGTTTTCATCTCTAGCTTTTGAGCCCCACTGCCAGCATGGCCTTTTTTTGGAGGTAGGAGGATGGTCCGCATCTGTGATTCCGTCAGTGTTTGGCACTCCCGGTGTGGGCAGCACCCTCACTCATAGTAGGCACCCCTTCCCAAATTTGGGAGGCCAGATTAGGCTGTGTGAGGATCTGTAGAGGAAAGCATGGATTTTCAGCCTGGAGAAGACCCTGAGTTGGGGAGATGTGAATCCTGCCTTCAAGTCATGGAGAGATTCAGACAGCTTGGCCTCAGAAGGTAGGGCTGAGGACCACAAAGGAAGGTGCAAAGGCAAATTTGACAGGGAAAACTCCCCAAAGTGGCACGGGGCATGCCTACTTCCAGAAGTGGTGAGCTTCCCGTCCAAGGAGATCTCTGAGGAAACGCTGGACCAAATGGCCGGGGCCGGGGTCCAGGGGAGGGGAGCTGCTATGATGCTGAGCTTCTGAGGACTGATCTTGACCATGAGTGAAATTACACATATTCACCTCTTTTTCTAGCTTTCTTTTAACGGCCCCACCCCCCATCAACCACTGCTTCTCCATGAGTCTATATAGAACAGGCTAGGTTGGGTCCCCCCAAGATCTCAGGACAGACCTGGGCATGATACTCACTGGGGATCTGGGGAAAACAGGAGAAAGACAAATTTCCACATTCACTATTTGGACCCTAACCTCTCTCACATACATGCTCACAGACTTCCTTTCTAGCCTCTCCCCTGCCATGGTCCTCCATCCAGCTGTCACAGGAATCAGCCCAGGTCCAACCAGGTTACTCAGCTCCTCTGTTGGGCACTTAAAACCCTGCAGAGTCTAGTCCTACTTTATCTTGCCCAGTTAACTGGCCTATATCTTGCATCTCCAATTCTATACTGCAACCAAACCAACCTTCTTGTTTCCCAGCCTCCACACCTTTGCCTAGGCTGTGCCCCATATCTGAAATTCTCTTCCTTGCTGACTCAAGTCTCTGTTTAAGCAGCACTTACTACGAGAAGTCTCTCTTGATCTACACCCCTAATTATTATTGCCCCCCAAATCACTTTGCAATACACACACATTCACGTAGATGCTTACCTGTGAATATGTTGGATCGCTCCCTCCCCCCTCCTGTCTCTGTATCCTTAGGATTCGAGTTCATTCCATCCAATAGAAGAGGAAACTGAGGCTGGCACTGAACCCCACCACATTATTCCTCCCTTAGTTCTGCCCACTCCTCTATCTCAGGGCCCCTTTGTCATACTCTCAGTGTCTCTGCACCCAGAGGCCCCCTCAGGCCTGAAGTTTCCTCAGAGATAGCTTTGCATGCCTATTTTCAAGTGTGTGAGTGTGCACATGTGCCAGGGGGGAATATGTGGGTGTCGGTATGACTTGCCCATGTACCTGCGTGTGCTCGTGTGTGGGTGCAAAAAGGCTTGGGGGACGGGGTGGGGAAAGGAGAGAAGGAAGCAGGCTTTCACAGGCAAGATTCCATTGGCATGAGGCAGGGAGAAACTTTCACCCAGTGTGGGGGTCAGGGAGGGTCCCCTTCTTCATACTCTTGGAATTTAGGAAAACTCTCCAGTGCCTTACAGATGGGTTCTTGTCCCTAATGAACATGGGGCTTCACAGTACCAGTGATCAGAGGGGGGCTGATACCCACATGGAACCCAGATTCCCATACTCTGCTGCCCCACCCCAACCCAAGGGATTCACAGTCACAGAACACAGTGGAAAAGTCCAAGAGCAATAGGTCTCTGGTTCCATCCAACAAGGAAAAAAGGGAGATGAAGAGCTCAGAATCAGAGAGGGACCTGGGGGTGGGGGAGGTGAGTCTCCAGAGGCTGAGGACAGAGCCAGGACCATCCATTCACACATAGCAGGCCAGGGCCGCAAGCCCTCCCCTTGCCCTGAAGTCCTAGGTACATTGGAGAGAGTCCCAGCTCTGGAGTCAGGGGCTTTGCATTCAAATCCAAAGCTCTATTTACTACCCGCGTGACTTTAGGAAGTCACTTAACATCTCTAGGAACCAGTTTCCAATCAGTAAAATTAGGGGGTTGGACTAAGAGGTCTTTGAAGCCCTTCTCAGCTCCCCATCTGTGATCCAAAGATCCCAAGGCTTCTGCTCCCAGGGCTGGGCACCAGCCCCTCCTCCAAGCAATGGGACCCACAGCTGTTAGCCATGTGCAGCTAGACATCCAGCAACACACATACACACACACCCTTTCATTCTTTATTATCATAATTTTCATAATAATTATCAGTAAAGTATATAATAAGAAGAGACAGGGACAAAAGAACAAGCAGCCGCCTCTGACCCGTAAGGTGTGTGTTTATGAGTGTGTGTGTGTGTGTATGTATTTGTGTAGTATGTGTGTGTCTATGGTGTGTGTGGTATGTGTGTGTGTGGCTGTATGTGTGTGTATGTATTTGTGTGGTATGTGGGTGTCCATTGTATGTGTGTGGCTGTGTGTGTGCATGTGTATATGTATTTGTGTGGTATGTGGGTGTCCATTGTATGTGTGTGGCTGTGTGTGTGCATGTGTATATGTATTTGTGTGGTATGTGTGTCTATGGGGTGTGTGTATCTATGGTGTGTGTGTATGTCTATGGGGGGGGGTGTGTGTGTTTGTGTGTGTGTGTATGTTCAGGGGAACATGGAGGAAGGGAGGGAAGGAGGATGCTGGCTGGGCTCCCAGGCCCTGGAGAAGAGGCAAGGCCATAGGAGAAGCCTTTCTCCCCTGCCCAGTGCCCTCCTCCCATAAGCTGGTGCTCCCGGCCCTGGCTGTGAGCTGCTTGGCCTCCCCTCCAGATCATAGTCCCACGAGCAACCCCATGAAGTCCGAGCCATTCTGGATGGTGAGGGCAGCCCCAGCACTGTTGTCCACAAAGATGGAGGTGTACTGACCAGCCTACAGAAGAAAGAAGCACAGCCCAGGAGAACCACAGATGGCCAGGCAGGAGAGGGGCTGGGGCCTGCTGAGGGCAGGCAGCCACCTCCCACCACCCCAGGGGCAGGGGATTAAATCAGGAGACATCTCTGACCCAAAACACCAGGTAACCAGCCTCCTCTCTGAGTAGAGAGGATGGGTGCACCAGGAAGCCGGGCCCAGAAGCAATGGTGGCCCTCAGGGTGGGGGATTCTCTCTGGATGCCCTCAGTCCCTTCCCTGCCCCACGATCACTACCTGAAGCTGCAGCAGACCCTGAATGTGCACCGTGAAGACCTTGCTGTTGCTCTCCAGGCCTGTGATCACCTCTAGGGACCTAGAGCCAAAGCCAGCAGAGGGGCATCAGAGACAGTGGAGGCCTGGGCAGTGGGCAGCACTGGCGGTGGGTGGGCTTCTTTGTTCAGGATCTCACTTTAGGCCATGGCTTGGTCTGCGTCCTGGAACTGAGGCCCCCCGAGGGCACAGCCAGGTCCCCTCCTTAGACTGATGGGATTCTGAGCTCTCTCGGCCATCAAGGAGCTCACATCTCTAGTTTATCTCAATCATTGCACCTCAGTATGAGCCTTTCAGATCAGCTGGGGCTGCTACAGCTGCCTGGGTCTTCTCCTACCATGAACCTGTGGCTTCTCCCTCCTTCCCTCTCTCCCTAACACTCCCCCTTCTCTCCTGAAGCTTCCCACATCAATGCTTCCCCAGGAAGACATCCCTCCTGCACTCTGAATGATTGGTGGGAGCGGGGCAAAGCAGGGCGCTTGGAAGGAAGGGGATGAGACTCCTTCACTGTGGCATTGTCACTCTCCCTTGGGAAGCACAAGGGGAATATCGTCTTTTTTGTTTGCCCAAATGTTACTGCCAGCCCCCCCTTAAGAGTGGGACTGAGGAGGTGGGGACAGGATCAAGTGATCCCTTAGATGAGACCCCAATAGTACAACGGGACCTGAAGAAAAATCCTCTCTAGAACCTAACTCCATTTGAAGACCTGAGGGATGTAGGAGTGCAGTAGGGAGCTCACTACCTCCTGAGGCAGCCCATTCTACTTGGGGAGGGAGCTCCTGGTTAGGAAGCTGCACCTGCAGCCTTTAGGCCTAAAGGTGGCCTCTGGTACATCCCCTGATGCTCCTGGTTCCATCCTCTGGGGCCTGGCAGAGCAAGGATCACCCTGCTGCCCTTCAGCTCCCCAGTCCCCAAGGCTTCTCTTCATTTTTGGATATTGAAACCACCTCCTAACTGGCTTCTCTGCCTTCATTTTCTCCTCTCTTCAATCCACCCTCCACAAGGCTGCCCAAACAATCTTCTTGAAGATTCAGGTCCAACCATGTTCCTCATCTACTTAACTAAACATCCCTCATTCCCTCAGCTGATACTCCCACTGCCTGGGCTCAAGGGCCTTTCCTATCTAGGTGACCTTTTTCTCAATAGTCTCCTGTATATCAATGTCTTTCCTAACAGATGGTCTCCAGAACTGAACATGTCATTCTTGACGCTATCTGAACAAGGGAAGGGTCCAGGAGGACTCCCACCTTGATCCTAGAAGCTATGCTTCTCCATGTACCCCAGGTGACATTATTTTGGGCTATCCCATCACACTTTTGACCCATACTGAGCTCGCACCAAAACCCCAACATCTTTTTCAGACCAATTGTTGCCTAGCACACTTCCCCCATCTTGTACTTGTGCAATTGATTGTTTGAACCTATAAGTAGTCTTTACATTTATAACTATTGCATTGCATCAGAAGCCAAGGCCAGGATGGGAAATCCCTATAAATCACATTCACTGTCTTTGTCCCATCCCAACCATGAGGGATGAGGAGAGGAGCTGCTGAGATTTCCCTTTCCTTTCCACTTCTCCTCCAAAACACCCCAAGAGAGTTCCTCCCACATCATGCCATATACTAGGTTTTCCTGAAACATGGCATCCCCAGACTTCCTCCTTCCCAGGTGTTGATGGTCCCATTCCTGACTCTGCTGAGACACCTCAGAGTTTGCAGAGACAAGGAAGTGGGAGGCCACAGGAGTCCAGGACCAACCTGAGGAATAAAAGCACAGTCCTTACGTGTGTTGGTGACACAAGGATTCAATACAGATCAGCACACGGACGTTGTCTCGGGCCCTCAGCTGGGCTCGGCTCTTCAGTTCACTGTGATCTTAGAGAAAAGCATCAGAGGTGAACAGAAAGCCTACTCAATCAAACCCAGCCCTGCTGACTCCTTTATCCCCTCCAGTGGGTCTCAAAAATGCCAACACTCTCCGTTATCCATAGTCAGGGTTTAGAGCCACAAGACAGATAACCCCTCAGAAACAGTGGACGATCTCTTTAAGAGAAGAAGCATGGAGCATGGAGAGCTGGCTTTGGTGTCAGAAAGGTCTGTGTTCAAATCCTGCCTTTGACGCATACTGTCTGTTATGCTGGGCGAGCCCCAAGAGGACCTGCCAACCTGCATCCGTGGAGGAAATTTCTACATTAGGAGTTCCTCACACAGATGAAACTACCTCTGCCTTGTAGAATTCCTGGCTTCCTCAAGTCTTCCCCCATTCCCACCACCCTATTACCAGTGCCCTGCCCCACACCAAAACCCCTCTGCATTTACTTCTCTGTGGATATGGGATCCAAGATCCAGAGTTAGAAGAGGCCCCAGAAGGTGTCTAGACCAACCTGGTCTTAAAGAATTACCCCCGAGAGGGGACCCCTAGAGGTTAAGATTTGGCCAGGGTGTGACAGTCAGGATAGATCCAAGACAAGACTTGTACCCAGTCTTTCCTGCCTCCAAGGCCCCCACAGTTTTCAGTCTACCTCTTGTCTGGCATATATTAGGGGATTTGTAAGGGCGCCCACAAGCACTGATCTCTCTCCATCCTCCCCACCCCCCACCAAAACAAATCCCAACCTCATTTTTCTTCACCTTTAGGCACATAGCATGAGTCCTCCTCAGGACACATCTGGGGTTCTTTAGAGTCCAGAAGCACAGGGAACTGCCCTGGTGTCTCCCTCCCACCCAGGTCACCCTTCCCCCACATTCACACTCACCAATATGCACGTTGGCCGAGAATTGGTAGATGCCAGATACAGGGGCGGTGAAGCGGCCTGTAGAAAGGTTCAGGCCTGATCCCCTCAGGAAGGCCCCCTTAGCCAGGGGCTATGATAAAGAAACCCTGAGTTAGTGTTGTAGAGAGTCCTAGAAGACCACTGCAAGCTTTGGCCTCCTCCCCAAGTCCAGGGAACATTGAGGACAGATCATAAATGGGGAACTGAGGCACAGACCATTTGGAAAAGTCTGACCAGTCATTTATTGTGAGACTCTGGCAAGTTCTCTGGCCTCAGTTCCCCTATCTATAAAACCAGGGGGTTGGCCTAGCTGACCCTGAATGTTCATTTTGGCTTCAAATTTAGGGTTCTATGGTTGGTGGTCTATAACAGGCCCTGAGTTTCCCACCCTGCCTCTTCCATGAGCTCCCTGGGATCTCTGGAGAGTTCTGGCCATCTCCTATCCTGGCTGAGTCTGTCCACCCCTGCTCCTCCATATTTCCAGAGTGAGAGTAGGAGGGGAAACCAGTCAGAGAGAAAAGGAATAGACAATTCCCCACTAGAGGGAATGGACAGAGTGGCTTGACTTGGAGGCCAGAAGACTCATCTTCATGAGTTCAAATCCAGCCTTCCTAGCTGTGTGACCCTGGGCAAGTCACTTCACCCTGTTTGCCTCAGTTTCCCCACTTATAAAATGAACTAGAGAAGGAAAAGGCAAATCACTCCAGTACCTCTGCCAAGAAAACCCCAAATGGGATCAGGAAGATCTGGACACAATTGAAACGACTGAACAACAAAATCCGCATAAGAGACCACCCTTCTCTGATATCTTCCCTGTGATTCCTACCATTTGTACTCCCAGGAAGCCTTGACTCCCAGTTGGCCCCCAGGCTGCCCACCTGATCCCATTCTCCCCTGGACTGGCTCTGCCCTTGGCTTTACATTATATATAATTACACATTATATCTGAAAGAGAACCTTCAAGGACATCTAGTCCATTTTACAGATGAGAAAAAAGGGAATGGTAAAGCTAGGATTCATCTACAGATCCCTTAATTCCACATCCCTTGGGGGTGAGGAGAGAGCAGAGGAGGAAGGATTCACCCAATCAATCTTCCTCCCACCCCCAGCAACATCCCTCGGCCTCCTCTGGCATCTCTGCTGCCTTTGAGCCCAACAGAAAAGGGCTCCCCCCACCATTAAAGCAATTACATTAATAGAAGCAGCAACTTAATTCCAAACCACTGGCTGGAGAGGAGAGGAGGGAAAGTGCAGGCACCAGAAAATGATCCCAGATAAAGCATTCCTGTCTCTTCATGCCCCAGGCACTGGTTTCCTGTCTTTGGGGTTTGGGGTTGTGTGTGTGTGTGTGTGTGTGTGTGTGTGTGTGTGTGTGTGTGTGTGCTTCTGGCTATGGCTGATCTCACAGACAAAATCATTTTTGGGACTTCTGGGAGGAGGACCAGATGAATCGTCTTCTGAGAGCTCCCTGGGGACAAGGAGAGATCAAGCCAATTGTCTGAGGTTGCAGAGTTAGTGCTAAAGGTGGGATCTGAACCCAGACCTCCTGACTCCAGGGCCAGTACTCACTTAGCTACGCTCTGCTTCCTCTCAATTATATAATCACTAACATTTATCAGGCAACTTGAGGCCTCAAAAAGCACTTCACATATATCATCTCAACTGAGTTTCATAACACTCTTGAGAGGCATTATGAACCCATTTTACAGATGGGGAAACTGAGGCTGGGAGAGGTTTTTGTTTTTTGTTGTTTTTTTTAAGTGTCTTACTCAGGTTCATGCAGCTAGAAAAGGGAAAGGTTGGATTCAAACTGAGGTTTTAACTCCAGCTCTCTCTCCACTAAACCATAAAGAGGGTATCCCAGGCCTTTGTGTTCTCTTGCTCAGACATGGGGAGGGAAAGGGAGAAGGCCCCCAGACTCACCGCCTGGAAGTTGTGCAGCTCCATCAGGGTCTTCTTGTCAATGACCAGCTGTGTTTTCAGCTTGCAATGGAAAGCTTCTTCCACTCGCCTATACGGGGCTACCAGGGAATCCAGGGGCCGCTGGCTAGGCTGGGCCAAGGCTGCCATGGCTGCCCGGCGCTCCGTGGCATCTGTGGGGAACACTGGTCAGAGAGAGCCCAGATTCACCTAGGTTCTCCTCCCCAGTCTCCAGTGGCCTTCCATTCCAAATGTGGCCCTGAGGCTCCTCAAGGTCCAGCTCCCCTCCCAAGGCCAAGGTCAGATTCTCTTTCACTCACTGGCATCTTTGGAGGCCTCCTACATGAGGGGCTTATGGACCCCCCCAAATGTTAGTGCTCTTCCCTGGGCCTCAAATTCCTCTGTATTTTCTTTATATTAATTCTGTATGCATTCATGTCTTTTATATATTTATATTAATATATTCTTAGATATTTATATCAAATACAGTATTTAATAAAGGCTTCTGGAATTGAATGGTTGGGGGGACAAGAGATGGGTTCCAGGGCTGATCAAGGTCAAGGGCAGAGTCAGGCTAGAACTGGAATCCAAGGCTAGTCAGTTCTAAGACTTGGGTCAGGCTCAGACTGTGGCTGGGGTCAGTTCCAAGGCCAAGGTCAGGGAGAAATCTGGGACCAGAGTCAGGAGCTCAGGGGTCAGCTCAGGACAGGGCCCTTTCTCACCTTTCAGCATATCCTTGAACTCTTGTAATAGGGCTTCCTGGGTAACTTCAGCCCCCGGGGGGCCTGGGGGTCCAGCAGGCCCTGGGGGGCCTGGGGGTCCCACAAGGCCACGCTTAAAGCAGACAAAGGAGATGGTGAGAATCCAAGTCTAGGCAGAAGCTGGCCCTAGGCCTCTCCCTGCTGGCTCTTCCCCCAGACCTAGGGTTCCCCACCCCACCCCACCCCACCCTCACTCCATCTGGACTTACTAATCTCTTATCTTTCCCTTTGCATTTCTTCCTGGGGGTCACATCATCTGGCCTCCGGACAAAGTTCAGCCAGGTTTTGTGGGCATCCGTGAGCTCAGGACCTGGAGCATCAGGAGGCTGAGGAGCCAACCACAAAGATATGTGGCCTCAACCTCCACCCAGGGGAAAGTGAGACTGTCCCCCTCAGCCTCCCCCATTGGCCTCCAGTCCCCCTATGGGGACAGAGAGGTTGGTCTCAGACCCTGGCTACTGGACTACAAACAGACATGGTGGACCCAGGAGAACCCAGTATCAACAATGGCAAGAAATCCACAGCATGCCAGGCTTGGGGCAGACACAAGTAAGAACATCCCAGTAAAGAGTTGACCAGATAGGAATGGAAGAGGTGGGAGCAGTGTCTCCCCTTTTAGGGGACCCAACCCCCCCCCACCTCTGTCATTTATTACAGTCTAACAACTCCCCAGGAAACCCAGGAGTCCTGGCTCCCAGTTGGCCAAAGCCAGACCAAGGACTGTGGTCAGCTGGGTAGAGTCACTGGATTGCTAGGATTCTGGGGCTCCCAGAGGATGGGGGGGTCAGCTGAATACAGGAATGGTCCAGGCAAAGGGAGGTCCCAAATGACTCCCCATGGTCTCCCTCAGGAAGTCTGGCTTTCTAGGGAAGGGATGAGCCAAGCAAATGGCACAGATCCTAGTGAGTAAAATGTAAGGCTCCTGAGGGCAGGGACCGTTCTTTATTGTCGCTACAGTGAGAAGTATACTGGAGACCCTGAGCCCATCTTCCTCACCTATTAAATGAGGGTGTTGGAGTAGGTGGCCTCCGAAGGCCCCAGCTAACAGGTATAATAATGTTCATCCCATTTTAAGATTTTCCAAGCACTATACAAATACTATCTCGTTGGATCGTCAAAACAAGCCTAGGAGGTCAGTGCTAACACTATCCCTATTTTACAGAAAGGAAACTGAGGCAGACTTGCCCAGCGTCACACAGTTATGTATCTGAAGCAGGCTTGAACTCAGGTCTTCCTGACTCCAAATCTAGACTCTGGCCTATATCACTGGTGAACCTGTGACCATACCAGTCACTGGACAACATACTGCCTTGTTCCTCCTAGGCTAAATATACACCCATTATCACAATGGGGAGGGGATGGGGAGAAAGAGAGAAGTTAGAAGGCAAAATCTTAAAAAAAAAAAATGTTTTAAAAATGTAAAAAATAAAAATTTAAAAAGTTAGTTTTAAAATAAAAGTTTAAAAATTGACATAAATAACTAAATAAATTAAAAGTTAATTAAAAGTTAAAAGTAAAAAAATACAATATTCACCTAGTATCAGAGGGATTAGGTACAGAAAAATGGGTTCTGCTACCTACAGGAACACAGAGACACGTGCATGTTGGCCTGGGTTTTTTCCCTTTTGGTCAGTCCCTGTGATTTCACGGACAGGAAGAACTCCAGGCCCAGACACAGACTGTCACTTAGGGAGCAGAGTGACTTGCCCAGGGTCGCCCAGCCAGGACGGGTCGGAGGGCAGAGGTCCTCCCTCCACCCCCAAGTGTGCCCCCACAAGCAGACTCCACCCCACACACACACCCTGACCATCTAGCCTCCTCATCAGAGGGAAGCTGGTCACGGGAGTAGATATGGGCTTGTGTTTGGGACCCGGCTTTGGCCAGGAGGCAGGCGGGCCTCATCCAGAAAGACCTTTTTTCCAGGTGTTTTGCCTTCCATTTCCTTAAGCCAGAGATGGAGTCAGGGGAGGGGTGGGATGGGAGGGTGGGTCAGAATGGGAAGTAGGAAGGAGGGAGCCATTTCACAATCAGCTCTGGGCCTCAGTGAGGGCCAAGACAGAGGCAGGCCTGGCATGGGCTGGGTGAGGGGGATGCGGGCAGAGGGGATGCCGGAGGGGCCAGATGTTTCAAAGGCAAGCAAATGGTTCCCACTTGGCACCGTGCCGGGTGTTGCTGACGCCTTACTCCCTCTGTGATGACTGAGGGGGCTGGCAGGCTCCCAGCCTCACACCAGGGCTGGGCCAGGAGGCTTCTCCCGGGCAGCCAAGGCCCGTTCGAAGTTCACGGATGGAGGGCTAGAAGGGAGCTCTAAGGTCATCCAATCCATGCTCCTCCCTTCATGTAGCAGTGTCTGAATCTGAACCCAGCTCCTCTGATTTCAAATCCAGGGATCCTTCTACATCACCAAGCTGGCCTGCCCTCTTTCTAGCTACCTGCTGGGAGGGGGCCCCAGCCACTTCCCAAGCCCGGCCAGGATGGACAATCCCTACTCTGGTACAGGAGGAGAGCAAGGGGATGGGGAGTATTGACTCTCTCAGGGACCCTCTAGGAGCTGGGGAGAGAAGCAGGCTTAGGGCCCCAGCTGTCTGGGGCTCTCCCTTCTCCTTGCCCTTCCTCCCCCCACCCTGTCTCAATCCACCCACAGTATGGTGGCCAAATTTCCATCTGATCCAATCAAAGCCTGAGACTTCATCCAGAGTAGAGAATGAGGTGTCGGGGCCGGGAGGGGGCCGGGGAAGAATGTATCACCTCTGAGCAATGCGGGCTGTCATTCCCCCACCCCACCCCCAGCCTAGCCCCACCCCCCTCCCCATCCCCCACTCCCACCCAACCTCTCCCGGGAAGGTGACGGGTGTGGATGAGGAATTCAGTCCTTCTGCCTGGAACAGGAAACCCATAAAACAGGGCCATGAGCTTAACAGACGCTGGCGGGGACCTCAGAACCACTGAAGAAGGGATCCCAATTCCCGCCAACCCTGGCTCCCAGCTCCTGGCTCCTGGCCCCTGGATCCATGGGAATCCAAGTCAGGCTGGTGGGAGGGGAAGAGAAGCACATCTTCCCTCTCAATAACCCTCATCCCCACTGGGGTCCCTCACCTCCATCACCCCCATCCCCACTGGGGTCCCTCACCGCCATCCCTGTGCACTGTCCCATCACCTTCATTCATTACCTTCGCTGTGTCCCACCCCCTACCTGACCTTCATCATGCCCATCCTCCCCTACTGCTGTCCTGACCTTGTATCCCTCACTCCCATGACCCATTTCCATATTCCAGCCCCATCATCTCCCACTTCCATGCCTTTGTCCAGGCTGTTCCCCCTGCCTAGAATGCCCTCCTTCCTGACCTCTGCCTCTTGGAACCCTAAGCTCCCTTCACAGCTTAGCCTAAACCACCTCTTCCAAGAAGTCCTTCCCAATACAGCCCCTGCGCTCTCTCTACCTGTCAAAATTCCTTTGCATGTAATTCTTTTCCTCTTTATTTCTTTATACCTCCTTAGGCTCCTCAATTACAAGCTAGAAGGGTCCTTTGAGGTCATAAAGTCCAACCCTTTCATTTCTGCAGATGGGGAAACTGAGACCAAAAAGTTAGAATTCCAACCCAGTTCAGTTCTTCCTGACGTCTATTCCCCATACCACGCTAGTATGTGCGAATCATTGCCTCCTACCTGGTCACCCCCAAAGCTCCAGTCAAGTGGTCCCTCCTTGAAGGCAGGCACCATTTCCTTCAAGCTTAACACCAGGCCTGGCACCCTGACTCAATCTCAGCCAAGTAGAATAACTTCCCCCACAATGCTCACGTCCATCCCCTCATTACTGCTCACCAGCCCCCACGGGCCTTGGCTTCCACCCCCCATCACTCTCTAGATTTCCCCCCAGCTTTCAGCCCATCACCCCCAGCATCTCAAAAATCACCACCTAAATGAGTTATCATGACCTTAGCTGATCCTGACTGCCCCCCCACCCATTTCTTACTGGGAGTTTGGGGGAAAAACCATTAAAACGTCAGCAAAGGTTTGGGAGTCTCAGTCTCCGTGTTCAGTGGGAGAGGACTGCTTGACCCAGCATCCACCCCATTGTGGGCCTCCAGCCTCAATCCTTGATAAACCACCCCCCTTTGAGCACTGAGCTTTAGCGGCCCAGCCGGCAGCAGGGAGCCAGCATCCCGAGTCAGGCCTAATTAAGTAATTAGTGTTAAAGTGAGAGCTGTCAAGGGCAGCCTCCCCCAAGCCCTGGGAGTCAGGGTAAGGAATCTCCAGGAGCCCAGGTCAATGGCCCCATTCTTCTGTGGGCTGGAGGGACGGTGAATCCAGAGCCTTCTGAACAGAAGCCCCTAACCCGGGGCACAGCTCTTCCATCCAGTCTTCTCCCAAGGGCAGAGGCCAAAAGAAATGGGGGTGCGGAACCTGGACTCTGAGCCCCCCAATGCCAGGGGAACCTCACTTCTTGGGGAGAATCAGCACTGACTCCCTCTGCTTGGTACTTGGGCTGGTTTCCCTCATCCTCCCTCTTACCCCCCCCAATTCCCTTGGGATTCCAATGCCCCCCTTTAGGCCCACAGAGGATCATGGGACTTTAGAGGCCATCTCCTTTGACAGATGAGGAAACTGAGACCCACAGAGGGGAAGCAGCTTGTCTAAGGTCAGACAAGCAGCAAACATCAGAAGCAGGATTTGAACCTGGATCCTTAGACTCTGGAATCTGGAGTTCTTTCCAATCTCCCATGTGAAAAAGCAAACCCAGAAGCAAGACAGTTATGACATGCTGAATGAACAGGGAGGCCCCCCATGACTGGCCAGAATGTTACCATATCTCAGATCTGGAGTCAGAGGCCCTAGATGCAAATCCTGACTGCTACTTACTATCTTAGTGACCTTGGACAAATCACTTCCCTTATGGGACTCAGTTTCCACATCTGAAAAATGAGGGGGTGGTCTCTAAGATATCTTCTATATTAAAATCTGTGTTCCTATGGTAATCCTATATTGGGGAAAGCAGTGGCTTAAGGAGGGAGTGTGGGGTACAGTGGAAAGAACAGTGATTTGGTGTTGGAGGTCTTGGGTTCGAGTCCCACCCCTGATGTTTGCTACACAGGCACATTTTTTTCTGTGCTTCAGTTTCCTCCTCTAAAATATGAAGGTTTGGGCCTAGGTGGTCTGGGGGTTCTTTTTACTCTCTACCTATGAGCCAGAGGTCTTCTGGCCTCTGAGGTCCCTCCCCAGACCAATATCTCCCTGCTTCCTGTCATATTTGGAAGGGGAATGGTGGATGCCTGGTTATTGGCCCAAAGAGAGTCCATGCAGCCAAACTGTGTCCAGGGACACAGTTCCATTTCCTGGATGGGTAAATCAAGGTACCCAGAGCCAATGAGATAAAGACTTCTTCAGACCTCAGACAGGAGCCCAGGAATTCACAACATCTGTGAAGCTCCTAATCCCAGGGCTGTCTCTCAGAGAGGAAGACAGTGGACCCACCTGGCTAGGTCAGGAGTCCTACCTCCAGCTTAAGAGATTGGAATGTGCCAAAGGCCCAGAATTAGCATGGCCTTGGCAGCCTAGGGGAGCCATCACCATGTGTGCCAACCTTTCCTTCCAGGGCCCTGCCATTCAGAGCCTGAGGCAGCCCTGAGGAGTGAGGACCTTTAGGGAGCAAGGCAGGGATCCCAGGGAGGGAATCCCGGGGAGTGAGGCAGGGGGTTGGGGGGGAGCTGCCTGAGTAAGCCTGCTCAATTCCACAAGCAGGATCTTCACCTCTTCCCCGGGCTGGTTACCCAGTACCTGAGGTCCCCAGGATGCCAAAGGACAGGGTGCCACACCCCCAGCATCCCGCCCCCTCCGTGGCAGGCCCACCACAGGACCTCGTGGCCCTGGCACAAGGGGCATCAGGTCCCCTCAGACACACTCTGCTATTCCTGCACCCCAGGCCTTTCCCCCATCTCCAGATCACCTGTCCCCTCTGCTTGGTACTTGGGCTGCCCTTGGATAGGGTAGAGGGAGAATTGCTTTCCCAGGAGACTCTGGGGGTCCCAATGATCATCCCTCAGCCTCCCCATCTTTGAAATGGGACCCCGGCAGGCCCAGCCCATCCGAGCCAGGGCACACCCAGCCCCACGTGGGCCCTGGAGGCTGGAAGATAGAAGGGCAGATAGCGCCAGTGTGTAGTGGGGAGATGAAAGAGGACGGCTGAGGCGAGGTTGCAGAGGCTGGAACCAGCATGGGAGCTTGTGTGCACATACACCCCGCGTCTGGAAATGCACCCAGGGCCCTGGGAGCCCCTGCTGGGTGGCCTTGCCTCCACACCGGCCAGCAGAGGCTGTCGGGGTGAGCATCAGGACGGAGCCCCAGACTGAGCTGGCCGGCCAGCAAGCGCGGAGGCCTGGGCCGGGCTGCGTGACTCTGGACAAGTCACAGGGCCTCTCTGAGCCTCAGTTTTCTCAACTGCGAAATGGGGCTTAGCACAGCCCTTCCCTCACAGGGTTGCACTGAGGCTCGTGGGAGAGTCCAGGATTGGTGGCTGACCTGGGGCAAGGATATTCAACCATCATTCAACCATTCATTCGAGCTTCCCAATCCCCCTGGGAGGGGCGCTGGGACCACCCTCATCTGTACAGAGTGAGGCTCGGAAATAACATGCCCAGGGCCACGAAGTGGGCGTCTGAGGCTGGATTCGAACACAGGGCCGCTGACTCTGAAATGCAGGGCTTCCCTGTCTCTATGCGTGTCATGCGCAGGAAGCATTCTGTGAATCTTAAAATGACGCATGAAAATCAATTGATATTATTGGGGAAAGGAGGGGAAGGGAGGGGGAGCAAAAGAGCGGGGGGGGGGGGGGAGATGAAATAAGGGAGGGGAGGGGGAGGGAAGGGGAAGAGAGGAAGAGGTAAAAAGGAAGGGGAGAAGGAGGAGGGAAGGGAGGTAGAGGAAGGAAAGGGAAGAGAGAGGGAAGGGGAAGAGAGGGGGAGGAAAGAAGGGAGGGGGAGGAGGGATGGGAGGATTGAGTACAGCAGAGAACCATCTATGGGTAGAAATCTTCCTTTTTAGCTCTAGCTCAGGCACCACCTCCTCCAAGAAGCCTTCCATGATCTCCCCCTCTTTGCCCCCCGCTTGCTTTCTCCCTTGTTGATGAAGGAGTGCTGCTGACCGGGAGTCGCAGTGTGGGATAGCGCCAGCCTTGGAGTACAGATGTCCTCAGTTCAAATCCTACCTGGGTGACCCAGGGCAAGTTCCTTAATTTTTCTTGGTCTCAGTTTCTTCCCCTGTATAGTTAAGGGGGTTAGATCTGCTGACCTCTAAGGTCCCTTCCAAATATAAAGCTGTCATTGTATAGCCTCTCTGGGCCTCAGTCTTCTCTTCTGTAAAATGGGGTCTGGGGGGGAGGGTTGAACTAGATGACCTCTAAGGTCCCTGCCAGTTCTGAGGCTGTCTCTGTACATGTGTCACACACACACACACACACACACACACACACACACACACACACACACACACACACACACACACATACTCACGCACACACATGCACACACACTTGCACACTGTCACACACATATACACAATACACACACCAATTCAGTCCTAAGCTCCCTGAGGGCAGGCCCCATCAGTTCTCATCTCTGCACCTCTTCTCAGAGCACAGATCCTCAAGCATGCCGGGCACTTTATGAATGTTTGAGGAACTGGACAAATGTGCCCTCTGTCATCCAGCTCCCCAAGGGCCCCTTCCCAGGGGATGCCCTTGGACCCTCAGCCCCTGGCCTGACAGAGGTAGACCCCAGAATCTGGTGCCTCTCTGGTGCAGATTCTGAGCCCAGGGCTCAGGACAGGGGCTGAAGCCTTGCATGCAGAGCTGGAGGGCAGGTGTCGGTCAAGGGGACTCAGGGACTTCAGGCTGGGGTGCCCTGAGCTCTGCCGGCCCAGTGTAATGGACAGCTGGCGATGCTGGCTTCCCTGATGCCAGCTGGGACTTTGTGGCAGTTAGTACCCCAGCAAGGAAGGAAGCTTCTGCCTGGGCATCCATAGGGAGCAGCAGTGGGATAGGGCCTGAGCCCCAGGTATCCCGACTGAGGCTTCCTTCCTGCTGGCATCTGAATCCTGAGGAACCTCTCCTGACCCTCCTGTTCAGGCTGGGGGTTGTTACTAGGGGGAGCCTCTCACCTGGGCCGCCCCCTTGGGGAGCTGGGAAACCAATTAAACTTAATGGGCCTCAACCCCACCAAGGAGATCATCCAAATGATCCGGGCTTCAAAGCGTTAATTGATGTGCCGTTGGGAATCCCCGAGTCCTGGCTCGGGCCCAGACCCCACCTCCCCTTTCATCAAGACCTAGCTTCATAGGGCGGCTGGCACCCCCACACTCCTTGGCCCCTTCCCTGTTCAGCAGCCTCCCTTTAGACCAGGGGTAGGGAAAAGAGAGGGGCTTTACTCTGGAACCTTTTCAGATCCAGATGTCCCTCAACTCTCCTGCCCACAGGCAGACCTGCTTTAGAATGAATGGATGAATGGGTGATTGGGCAGGTGGTTGGATTGAGGGCAGGTTCCCACTCCTCCAGACTCCTCCACTGTCCTCCCATCTTCAGTGACCAAAGCTAACCCAGTCTCCATCAAAGACCACCGTGTGGTGAACATCCCTCAACAAACAGAATGCCTTGGAGCACAGAGAGCCAAGCAGTCAGAGAGAGCCCCAGAGACAGACAGGCAGGCACTGACCACCCTTCAAAACAGACAGACAGACAGATGCCAACAGTAACATGGAGGGACAGGATGGCAAAGAAAGAGACAGAGACAGCCAGAGACAGAAACAAGCAAAGACAGAGACAGAGAGGCAGTGAGAGACAGCAAGAAAGCATCTCAAGAAGGCTGGCCGGGCTCACTGGGAGAGGCTCTGGGGTCTGGGCTGCTTGTGGCTCCCCTTCCCTTAGTGCCCAGGCCCATGATTACTCCACGCTCTCAGCCCCAAAGCAGAGAGAACAGGGCAGAAGCTGGAGCTTGGACCAGATGCCAGTTTGTCAGCGCTGACCATAAGCACCCCCCCTGGACCCCGGCTGGAAATACAAGAGAAAGGAGTTCCCCGGGGCAAAGACCTTGTCCACGTGGGTGGACACAGATACATGGGGACCCGTGCAGCCAAACACTGGCACATGTCTAGAGAGATGTATACATGCATACATGCATACGCAGATGGAGTGACCTCCTGTGACTCATCATCCAGGGGGTGGAGGGAGCCCCCAATTGGGCCCCCCTCTCATCTAGCCCCACCCACCCCATCAGTCTGTACCTTGGGGTGCCCAGGCAGCTCCTCGCTGTTGGAGACAGTGGCATTGAAGGGCTCTGTGTACTGGACCATCTCCTTAGCCTTCTTGCGTTCCCTCTTGGCACTGATGCCCTTGAGGAGGGCCAGGTGTTGCCACAGGAGCACTATGGTCACAGCCCAGACCCACAGCCTCATGTTGGGGTCAGGGGCAGGGCAGGCAGCCCAGGTCTGTAGACAGATGGACGGACAGACGCACTCCCAGAGGGGTGGGAGCAGGCGGATGGTCTCTGGGCTCACAAGGCCAGGGCTGGGGACTTGGGACCCAGAGAAGATGACAAGAAGCCAAGAGTCGGGTCCAAAAGCAGAGAGCTGGAGGATGGAGTCTCTGGGCACAGAGTTCAAGGGCCCTGGCCAGGCAGGTGTTCAAGGATACTGAGCTGGTGATCCCGGCTTTCTGGTTCAAGGCTCAGTATCCCTTTCCCCAAAGTCCCTGGGTTCTCATGAGTATGGGCAAGGGGGTGCCCAGAGCCTGGCAGAGACAAACTTACTGTGCTGGTAAGAGGGGCCAGGAGAAGGCAGGAGGGGGCCCAAGCCCCATGGGCCAGGGGAATGGGTCTTCCCTTCAGTGGGACTGACTCTCTCAAAGACTGGAAGAGCCAAAACGTAAGGCAGTTGGGCACCTGTCTCAGGAAGGCTCCCCAGGTCGTGGGGCTAGGCTGGGTTCCTTCTGCCCTGCCTGGCTGCTGTCCTCCTTCATAGGGCACCAGGGAGACCCCCAGGCCCCTCGTGATGCCGTGGTTGTAGCTGCTGCCCCATCGCTCAGACCCCAGGCCAGATGTCACAACATCCAAAGGGGGGGGGCCAGAGAAGCAGCTCAGCCAGGTGCCCACGCCCGCCTCAGTCTGGGAGGGCTCCCCTTGCCGCCCGCTCCAGCTGTCAGGAGGTGGAATCCGTCTCCAGACTCATGTTCATGCTCCCAAAGCTAACCAAAAGGAGGGTGCCTGGCTTCCCAGCCGCGTGCCCCGAGGCTGGCTGGGTCGGGCTGGGTTGGGCTGGGCTGCTGCCAGGGAGCCTTCCTCTGCTCTCCTCTCCTCTGGTCTTCCCACAAGTGGTTCCCCCTTCCAAGCCCGGGACTCTCTGCCTCCTTCTCCCTCGCTCTCTCACGAAATAAATACTCCTTTTCCTGAGCGCCTTTCCATCAAGGGGGAGGGGTCAGCCACCGCTGTCTCGGGAGCCCCAGTCTGCTCCTGGGCCCCGGCCCACTGCTGGCTGGAGCCCCTAAGCAGCCTGGCCCAATGACTGGCTGCTGGCACTTTGATTAACGAGGCCCGGGCTGCCTGCTGGAGCCCATGGGCATCAGGCTCCCAGGGAGTCCCAGGCGCCGCGGAGCCCTTTGTCCCCTGCCCCCGCCCTGGCCTGAGCTCCCCAGTCCGGAGCAGCCAGGGCACTAAAGGGTTAACCTCCCCCAGCCCCTCCCCCCCACATTCCAGCTTAACTATGTGCTGTCTTTATTTGTTAATAATATTTAACCTCCGTTGGCGCCTTCTGGAGGGACCCCCCTTCTCAGGTTGGTGGCAGACAAGCCCTGAATTTGTCAGAATGCACCTGATGATATGTTAATAGCCCCATCTGTCAAAGGGCACCTCACCAGCTCTGACACACCAGCCCACAAACTGGGCCTGGAGAGCGCCTTCTCCCAAAGGGGCAGACTTTCCATCCCGTGCCCTGCCCGGACAAGTCAGCTGGTAGCCCCCCCCCCCCCCAGCACTCCCTGCTTGGCCCCCAAGCCCAAGCTCTGCCAACGAACGCAGCCCTAGGGCCTTCCAGGAGGTCCTGGGCCGGGCAATAGCCACCTTGGAGAACTCCCAAACTTGAAGACAGGTCAGCGGAGGGACCAAAGGCAGCCAGCCCCTTGGGGTTACTGCACAAGACCAAATTCTCCCAACTTGTCAACTGTGTGTACGTGTGATTCATTCATTCACAATGTCACAGCTGGGACACTCATCCTGTCATACTGGGGGAAGAGTGCTAGGTCTGGCAGGAGAAGACTTGAGTTCGAGGTTTGCCTTTGCTAGTCTGGGACTCACTCTACTTTTCTGTAAAAATGAGAGAATGAGACTTGGTGACCCCTAAAGTCACTTCTAGACCTATATCTAGAGTCTTACTCTGTGCCAGGCACTGTGCGCACCACTAAGCCATGATTTCAGGCCCTGGAACATAGTAGGCATTGCCTATGTGCTTCTTGACTGGGGCCAGCTCATCTTCCAGGGCAGGGCCAGCACCTTCCAGTGCCATGTGGAGCAAGGTGGCAGAGGCAGGGCTTGGATCCTGGGCTTCCTAATGCAGGGATGGCCCTCCATGAGGGAGGGAGAACACAGCATCTCCATAAAGACCATTTAACTCGGGGAAGGGAAGGATGCTAAGGCGAGGGAAACTGAGCTAACCCTGAGGTGAAGGAACCAGCGCTGTGCCCCAGATGACCAGCTGTGGGTGCCCTGAGGCTCTGACCCAGCTCCTGAGCATAGGCAGGAAAGACTGGGAGCCAGTAGGAAAGAGGGGAGCCCCCAGAGGACAGACACTGAGCCCAGGGGCTGAGTGCGGGTGGAGGCTTCCTTTGGTATAAGGTAGAAAGAACCCCCCCCCACACACACACACACACATATTCTGCATGTCTCTCTGTCTCTGTGTCTCTCTGTCTCTATCTCTACCTCTTCTCTCTCCCTCCATGTCTGTCTCTCTCTTTGTCTCTCTCTGCCTGTCTCTGTCTCTCTTTATCTTTGTCTCTATCTCTCCCTCCTCTCTCTCTTTCTCCCTCCATGTCTCTGTCTCTGTCTCTCTTTATCTCTGTCTGTCTCTCCCTCCTTCTCTCTCTTTCTCCCTCCATGAATCTCTGTCTCTGTCTCAGTCTCTCTGTCTCTCTCTCCCTCCTTCCCTCCCTCTCTGTCTCTGTCTGTCTGTCTGTCTGTCTCTCTCCGTGTGTGTGTGTGTGTATGTATGTGTGTGTGTGTGTGTGTGTGTGTGTGTGTGTGTGTGTGGCCAGAACTGAGACAAATACAGCCCAGGAGGTGGGGGCAGATGGAGGGGTGCTGGGTTCTCAAAGCCTAATCTATGTAGCAGGTATTTTTAATTGGGAGTGAGGAAGGCCCAGGAAGGCCCAAGCTTCCAGCCCCTGAATTTAGCCCCCTTGCCCTCCTACCAGAAAGGAAACACATGGGTGCCCCCAACAAGAATTCCCCAGACCCAGGGATGTTGGGGGCCAGGGAGAGAGGGCAGCCTGACCCCAGTGCTCTCTGGCCTTCAGGAAAATTTCCCCACTTCAATTAAAGCCTTCCCTGGCCCCCACCCACCCCATGGAGCCCCCCCACAAGCCACAAGACAGAGAAAGGTCGTGAGCAGGTCTACTGACTCTGGCTGCCTCCTGCGGCTCCAGGCAGCAAGTCAGGATGCGCCCCATAATCCTTTCCTCCCACAGCCTGGCCCCCAGCCCCAACCTAGGCTTCTCTCCATCACTGGAAGATGGAGCCCCAGCCCAGGTGCCCTCTGTGGGCTCACAGCACCACCCTGTGGCCATGGGTACTCCTTGTCATTCAAGTGGTTGGGGTCCACCCTCGTTTCTTCGGGGAAAGCGGGAGGGGGGACAAGGGGTCAAATGGCTGAACCTCAGGGCTAGAAAGAACCCAGAGGAGTCCCTCACAGCCTCGGTGGGTAGAGCAGGAAGATCTGAGTTCAAAGCCCACTTGATTCAATCAAGTGATCAAAAGTATAAATTCAGTTCCATTCAAGAGAATAGGGACAACTAGATGGTGCAGTGGTTAGAGAACCAGTCCTGGAATCAGGAGGATCTGAGTTCAAATGTGACTTCATATGCTTACTAGCTGTGTGACCCTAGATAAGTCACTTAGCCCAATTCCTCCCCCCCCCCCCAAAAAAAGAGGCCTATACATAAAACCAGTAAGCCAGTCTGAATCAAGCTGTTCATCTACACACCAGTCGAAGGGTGGAGGGCCAGCCAAACCCGAGAGGGACTACCCGAGACCCCTGAGTTCAGGGGGTCCTAAGGTTGGCCCCCTCAGTCAGGAGGGGGCTGACTACCTCAAGGTGGACACACTGTGTGTGCCCCTGCCCAGATGGCAGGGCAGCATCCCCTCCCACAGCACCTGGCCTCAAACATGTGACACTTAATCAGCTATGTGACCCAGACAAGGTCCAACCTCTCCGTGCTTCCATTCTATCATCTGTCCAGTGAGGGAGCTGTATTCATGATTTCATTCAGTCATTTCTGGGCGGATCTGACTCTCCATGACCCCACTTGGGCTTTTCTTGGCAGAGACACTGGAGGGTTTGCCATTTTGTTCTCCAGCTCATTTGACAAATGAGGAAACTGAGGCTAGCAGCATGAAGTGACTTGCCTGGGGTCAGACCACTAGTGTCTAAAGCTGGATTTAGCAGGCTCTTAGAAGCCTCTATTAGCATCCTGTGGGACGGACCATCACTGCTTCCAAACACAGCACACCCTGGCTTCTCAGGAGCACCAGCCCTGCCATTGCCTGGAATCTGCTCACCCTCCAACAGCACCCCCCGGCCCCCAAAGGACAGCTCCCCAAAGAGAGGGGTCATTCCCTGTTTGTGCTAATATGCTCAGCACCTGTAGGTGCTTAATAAAAGCTTGTTCATCTAAACTGCCGTTTCTGTCCTTCCATCCTGCTTCTGGTCCAGACAAGATCCTGGGCACCCCCACCCCAAGACAGCGGGTGCTGTGCTTTCCAACATCTGCCTCCAGTCTATTTTTCCACCCTGATGATACAATATGCCTCCCTTTATTCCCCCACCCCCCATGGCTAAACAGGCTTACTGCCCAGCACCCAAGGCCTTCCTCCTCCTCCCACCCAGAGAATCCCTCTGAGCTTTGGCTTAAGGGTAAAACTCCAAGGTGAGAAGGGAGCAAACATTTATTAAACACCTACTGTGTGCCAGGCACTAAGTTAAGCAATCCACAAATATTCTCACAACAATCCTGGAGGGAGGTGATGTGACAGATGAGAAAACTAAGGCAAGTAGGGTGAAGTGACTTGCCCAGGGTCACACAGCTTGGAAGAGTCTGAGGCTGGATTTGAACTGTGCTCTTCCTGACTCCAAGCCTGAAGCTCTAGCCACTGTACCTCCCACCCCTTGGCCTCTGCCCTTCCCCAGGTCCTTCCTGGTTGTTAGTATGTGTGCCCACCCCAGGGAATACTTTTTAGATCTTTTATATTTACTAATGTTGTTTCCCCTCAACCGAAGGCATGCTCCTTTGAGGCAAAGGCTGTCTTCACCTGTCTCTGTATCCCATCCACTGTGCCTGCTGGCCAGCGGTCACTGAGTCAGCACTGCTTTACGCCCTGAGTGGCAGAGCCCCTTCAAGAACCCCAGAACCCTGGCCTGAGATTAGGGCCCTGGGGGTGCGATCTCAAAGGCAAATCAGTTCAGGACCACGTCTCACTCAGGCTCCTTGTCCTAGGACTGGAAGGAGCCTCAGAGGACGTCTAGATTAACCACCTTGTTTTAAAGATGAGGGAAGGGAGGCCAAAGGGGTTCTGTGACCCACCCTGGGTCACCCTGGGAGAATTTGAAACCAGATTTTCTGCCTTCAAAACCAGTACCACAAAACCATATGAAACAACCCTGCCCACAGAGCCAGCTGGTCCCAGCAGTTTCCTGAGCTGGCTCCATGGCCAGAGAAGCTGAGGTTCTTGACAATGAGGGCCCTGAGAGTTCCACTCCTTGGGGGAAGACGCCGGGCACCCTTGGAGACATGCCCCAGGACTTGGGAAGCTGGGGGCAGTGAGCTAAGTGAACGGAGTCCTAGGAGCTCTAGGCAAGAATCTATGCCAAGGACTATACTATGGTCCTTCCTCAAATGGCTCAAACCCAAACCTTGAAGAAAAAGGCCAGTGGAGAAAGTTGGATTTGGTTTCAGGAAGACCTGGGTTCCAATCTCTAACATCATCTATCCAGTATCTAACATAATCACCTCTAACAGTTCCTAGTCCAGGAAGAGCACACCCTCAGGCTCCTCATTTGTGAAGTGGGCGGGGCAAGAGTTTTTGTGAGCTCGGTGAGATCAGGGGTTAGGAAGACTGGACTTGATGGGGGTGTCAGTCTAGGGCAAGGCAATTTAACTGGTGGCTTCTTCTCAGTTTCTTCACCTTCGAAATGGGTATAATAATAGCACCTACTTCAAGGGGTTCAATGAGACAGTAAGTGTAAAGTGCTTTGAAAACCATAAAGCATCCTGTAAATGTTAGTTATTATTACTGTAAGAAAAAAGGGTGCTTTTTTCCTCTAGAAAAACAATAGAAGGGAAGGAAGGAAAGAAAGGAAGGGAGGGGAAGGAGGGAAGGAAAGAAGGAAGGAGGGAGGGAGGAAGGAAGGAAGGAAGGAAGGAAGGAAGGAAGGAAGGAAGGAAGGAAGGAAGGAAGGAAGGAAGGAAGGAAGGAAGGAAGAAAGGAGGGAGGGAGGGAGGGAGGGAGGAGGAAGGAAGGAAGGAAGGAAGGAAGGAAGGAAAGGAAGGAAGGAAGGAAAGGAAGGAAGGAAGGAAGGAGGGAGAGAGGGAGGAAGGAAGGAAGGAAGGAAGGAAGGAAGGAAGGAAGGAAGGAAGGAAGGAAGGAAGGAAGGAAGGAAGGAAGGAAGGAGGGAGGGAGGGAGGAAGGAAGGAAAGGAAGGAAGGACGGAGGGAGGGAGGGAGGAAGGAAAGGAAAGGAAAGGAAGGAAGGAAGGAAGGAAGGAAGGAAGGAAGGAAGGAAGGAAGGAAGGAAGGAAGGAAGGAAGGAAGGAAGGAGGGAAGGAAGGAAGGAGGGAGGGAGGACTCACTAATACCTTCTATGTGTGAGGCACGGTGCTAAGTGCTCTCCAGTTATTATCTCAACTGATCCTCACAATCACCCTGAGAGGTAGGTGCTACCATTATCCCACATTTTGCAGATGAAGACACTGAGGCAGAGGTTAGGTTAAATGACTTGCCCAGGGTCACACAGGTGGTATCTGAGGTGAACAGATATGGAAGCAGCCCCCTGGGCCTGGGTTTGAATCTTCCCTCTAACACAGGTGGCACAAGTCGCTCAGACAATCAGGCTCTAGGGCAGCTGCTCAGCTCAAGGCCACCAAAACTTCCAAGTGCAGCCCCAGCCAGAGTACTGCTAAACAGAAATGCCGAAGGAGCACACATTCATCTGTGGAACTTCCTCCCCCCAGAGCGACCCTCCCCAAAGGGACATGAAGCCCTCTGCCTTGGGAAGCCTGGTCAGTCTAGCACAACGGTGGCACATCCACTCAAGAGGAGGAAATGCATGGACAGTGCTCTGGCCCCTGAGGGGACTCTCCTTGTAGAAACTCCCTTCCCCAGTGCAGACAGCAACTCCTCTATAAACAGAGCATGAGTAAAGCTGGCTGGGACTCTGAGAGGGCAGCCAGTGCTGTGAGGCCCAGTGAGCTGGAGTGGACAGAGCAGATGGGGCTCAGATCCTACTTGGGGCTGTGCTGTTTGCTGTGACCTTGTGTAAGTCACTTATAAACTCTGGGGCCTCAGTTTCTGCAGCTGTAAAAGAAGGGGGGGAGGGGAAGGTGGCCCTCCCAAGGTCTCTTTGAACATTTTGTTGTTCTGAGTTTGGAGTCTGATGCTGGGAGCCCCACCCATCCCCACTTTATGGAATGGGAGAGCATGGATCAGAGAATGCCAAGGCTGGATTCTCTAGCAAAAGGCACATTGGGGCGGGGCGCTTGTAAAGTGTGAGGTGAAGAAAGGATGGACACATGGATGGACACATGGACGGACAGACACACACACACACACACACACACACACACACACACACACACACACACACTCTTCCAGCCACACACCAAGAGCTGGACAGCAGGATTTCCTTCAAGTTCCTTTGCCACACAATCAATCAATCAATCAATCAACATTAATCAAATGCTCCCTATGGGCCAGCACAGGGAAAATCAAGGAAGACATCCTTTTCCAGGGGCACTAATTCAGTGCCAGCAGCCTCAGGGGAGTACAAACACAAGGGGCCCAAGAGGGAGGCGGCGAGAACTGGCCTGGAGCCTCACAATGGGGCTGGGGCAATGGGGTTATGTGTCTGAAGTGTCTGGAGTCCCGGGAAGCAGGGCACTGGATGAGCACAAAGCTATATTCTTTGGTTAGCAGACTGGAGGAAGCCTCCAGCCCCAGGGGCCACCCTACATCCTTCCTTCTGGCCTGCTGGTGGGTAGCTGTGGGAGCTATTCAGTGCAGGGACAATAGGAGAGCCTAATAACTACTACTTTTTCTTAATGGGCTATTTAAGAATTCCAACCCCTTGGGGCAAAGGCTTTCAGCAATTCCGTTGCCCTGTGGTAGAGCTAGTTTCCAATTTCCAGTTGAAAAGCCCAGCCTTTCTTGGAAACGCAAGCAGGACCAAAGACATGCTTTTTCCTAGGATGCTACATAACTTTCAGGGCCCTGGTCATCAGGGAGCCATGGGGCTTTGTTTGTAACCTGAGCCCCCTTCTTACTTTGGAAAGGGTACTACCTATAAAGTCAGACACACAACCATGGACTGGCAGAGGACAGAACAGGGAATCTTGTGGGCCACTGCAGAGGGTAAAGCCAAGCCAGGCTGTTATACTCTGTATTAGCCCACAGGCATGAACCCTGGATGCCTAGAAAGACAGAGCCTTAAGGCACCTCCACTCACACATGCTGCCTGAATCAAGTCGCTTTTTGCCCAGTCATTGCTGGGCAGGTAGAGGATTTAAGACTGACAGAAATGTCCAGGAAGTAGGGCCAGAACCACCGAGGGAATTAATAAGCATGTGTTGGGCACTTTTGTATGCCAGGCAGATGCTGTGTAAAGTGCTGTAGATACCAGCATAAAAAGGAAGCCAGTTCTTGCCCTCGAGGAGTGTATCCTCTAAAGGGGCTGCCAACAAATAAGGGCAGTGATGGTGAGGGAGGGTCACAGGGCTATTAATTTCTCCTTTCAGGGAAGAGTGCTATTAATCTGATGCCCACTAAGGACTGTCTGCATGCCAGTGGCAGACCAGAAACTGCCAGAGATCAACAGGGTGGGTCTGGTTCGGGTTAGAAATGTTAAATTCTCATCAATCAGAAGACTCACCCTTGACCTTTTGGACCCAAAGATGAGAGAGGCTGGGGTGAAGGTTTAAAGCTGGATCCCTCTGAGAAAACCCTCTGGTCCTTAAAGGGGCCAATGGAATGGGCCCTGGAGAGATCTTGCTTAGCCCAGGACTGGATAATTCAGGATGACCCTTATCCTTGGGCAGACCTGTTTCTTTAGTCCTCAGGAAAACACCAAGCACTAACCACAGGCTTATATTTGTAGATGAAAGGCTTTATCTATCCATAGCCCTAAAATGAAGCAAAATTCCTCCTTATCCCTGCCTGGAAAAGTCACTGAACAGCTACATGGTATAAGTGAAAACAGAAACACAGAAACTTTGTTAAATCTCTCTCACAAAACAATCTTTCCCAGTACTCCACTTCCCTATCCCTTTCTCTTCCTTCAACAGGCCTTGGGCCTAACTCCAGACATCCCAACCACAGGGCCCTCTCTCCCATGCCTTTCAATAGCATGTCCCAATCACATATTCCTTTCACTCCCTCCCCTCTGTGAGTGCTGGAACACAAGGCACCCCAACACCAGATCCTGACTACCTCTTCAGTCTGATGAGCACAGGGTCCCCCTGACTCCCTCTGAGGTGCTGGAATTACAAGAGCCGCTCTGATCCCAGATCCCCGATCTCAATTGGGTCCTCTCGTTCTTATGGCAGCCAATACACTAGGGACTTTCCAACTCCAGACCCTTTTCCAGGTCCCTCTTTCTGACGAGCAGTGGGAATACACAAACATCCCAAATGCTGAACCCTCCTCTCTGCTTCAGTTTCCAGTCCAATCAATCAATAGCCACTGTTCTGTTGATTCAACTCCAACCTGAAGAGACCCTAGCAAGTCTGTCACAGAAGAATTGCCAGCCCACCCAGGTCTGAGCTGGAATTCCCCCAAACTTGTCCTAGACTCCTCTACCACCTGGTGATGCCCAGAAAGACAAGACCCTCCAAGGTGACGCTCTTTTGGACTGAGGCCTGCGAATACTGCACATCCAGACTGAAGGTCAGTGTTAAATTGAAGGGGAAAGGAGAGAAGCACCACCATGGCAGAAGCAACCATGCACGCACACATACGTACACACAGGCACGTAGCTCCACACAATCTGATTTTCTGTAAGAGATTTTCCTTCTTTTATTTAAACAGAGAGACTTTACAATGCAGTCACTTCTAATGTGCATAAAACACTCTGCTATTCCCAGCAATAAGACATACTATTTTCATGAAGAGATGGAGGAAAGAAAATCACAGTGTACACCACAGCCCCAACATGTGATTTTTAAAACTGAACAAAGGTTGAGCAGTCAAGGGACTTAAAAGGGGACATTTGCGATCTCTCCCACAAATGGTTAGGCAGTCTGACCCAAACAAGGAAATCAAGACAGAACGAGGGTCAGAACCCCATCAGTTCCACCAGTAGAAAAGGGGAAGCTTCCTTTGTTGTCTAGCATTTGGACCATAAGGCCTTAGCATCGTGGGACACATTTCAGCCTGGAAGAACAGGAGAGATTTCTCCCAGACTTTGGTTCAAAAAAAAAAAAAAAAAGGCTGAGATTCCACAGGCTGGACTCAAGGGGCTCCTTGTCTGCTGGATGAGACCTACAGAGACCTGCCTGCCCGTCAGAGTGGTCGGGCTTTGAGAAATTCCCCAGTGCAATCAGGACCTCTTTCTCCCTCATTCCCTAGGTAACAAAGGGCAGCTGAGAGGGAAGGCACCACTGGAGGGGGTGGCAGGAAGAGGATGGGAAGCAAGGGGAAGGCATTTCAGCATTTCCAGCTGAGGCACTCTGAACAGCTGTGCCTTGGGGGTAAGGGGCTCAATTCTAGGGTAGGTCATTAGATAGTGCCATTTTCCACCCATCCTCCCCTGCAAAAGGTCTGTGGACATCAACACATCACCCTTCCACCTCTGCTACCTGCATTTACTGAGGACATGACAACAGTCAGTTGCCTCCCTATAGGGTCATTCCGTTTCCACTGGCATGTCTGCAAAAAAAGGTGGAGTCTGGAAGTCCAGCTACAGTCTCACTCCAGGACTGGCATTAAAATGAAATTGCCCAGTACAGCCTGATTATCTTTGGAATCTCCCCGCCTCCCCCAACTCAGCACAGCAAGACAATCTCTTCCCCCACGACCCAGACCAGAACAGACCTAGCTCTACAAACAGGACACTCTTTGCACAAGGACAAATCAAGCACATACAAAATAGTAGATTTTAAAACAATCCTAAGAAAGTCAAAGGCTTATGAATCATGGGTTGTATTTCTGGCTGTTACTGTTCTCTCCTGTGCCATCCCTAGGAGGTGGACATCACAATTTCTTCCCTGTAGTATTGGCTTATTAGCCTGGCTGGTCACCTACTGCAGAGAAAACCGGTCCCAGAACAGCTGATGGCTAAGCTCTATGGCTCTTTGAAAGGACATGATGCCTACTTCCCAGCATCCCCCAGAAGCAGAGACCCCATAGCTCCAACATACATCTCTACAGGAAAATCCACTCTCAGGGATGTTCCCTGGGCACACAGCACAACACAGAGTTCCCAGACAGCCTGCCGGGGAGCTGGTTTTCCTCTGCAGACCATGCGAACTCCCTCTGGACCCGTCTTTCTGGCAGTCTCTTATCCCATGTAGGGTGACCCATCACATTCAGTTGCAATAGGTATAAAACTTGCCCTCCAGACCAAGTCAAAATGTTTGAGTCAAGCAAGTCTGAAGATCGAGAATGGATAGGTCTCTAACTATTGGAGTCACTTCAGGGAAATGGCTGTGTGCACAGAAGGGAATTCCCTGCCCTCAACAGGGAACCAAAGTAAGGTAGCCCTTTCCTTCTCAGTTGGTCCTGAACTAAGGAACCAGGAGCAAAGCAAGAGGCTCAAGGCCAGCCAGCTGATGTCTGAGGGCTGCCTGCACGAAGGGAAGATACTTGCAGTGGATGATGTGGTTGTGGGTGGACAGCTCAACAGTGATGGACATGGCAGCTGGGGCAGGAGGAGACCCTTGGGTAGGCAGGAGCTGGTTCAGAATTCATCTCTGTCCCTCCCCGCCACTATGTAGCCCTTCTCTCCACTGCAAGTCCCTCCAGAGGAATCTGTGACAAATGCAACACATTCTGAGCAGTCTGTCAGTTTCTCTGCAGATTTATTTAAGTAAACAATGACATCTTGCGATCAGAAAGCAAAACAGAATCTTAATTTCACGTTTTTGAGAAGGGGAGGGTGGTATAGAAGGAAAAAACCCTTTCCTAAAAGTCATTTCTTTTGTCATTCTAAGTGAACATAAACACACTAAAAATGCTGAGATAAATCGATGATGGCCCTGGATTAGTCTAAAAGTTTGTCACTGGCCAGCAGAAGCATCTAACAGGTGACTGGCTACCCAAACTCCAAAGAGTTCCTCCTAAGCCTTATTAAGACATCCATTTTGACAGAAAACAAAAACCAAAAAACCAATTAGCCAACACACAGCATGGCCACAGATCAGTCATCAGCAGGGGAGCGTCAGGCTCCTGCAGGGAAGTCCGGTGAGCCCCCCAGACTGCCCTCCCAAGTTTGATACTGGCCACTTCTGTCTCCTTCCAGATCAGAGTCCTTCACCTAAACTAAAAACAGTACGGACAAGGGCTAGCATTGAGTTTCAGGTTTTTTTGAACGACCGAATTATGTAAAATGAAAAACGTTGTTTACTTCAAACAGGTCCAACAAACTGACGAGGGGCCCGTGCTAAGAGAGCGAGCGCTAAGCGCGCCGGCTTCTCGTCCACAGCCACAGACACACAGGGAGGCTAAGAAGACAGGAATTCAATACTCTCACAGATTTCTCGGATCCCAGCTGCGCCCGCTCTGGGGTCTGGCTTTGTTTGTTTTGTAAAGGCTTCCCAAACTAAACCCCAGGAGCCCAGCAGGCCCAGACCCGCTTGGTGTCACTTGTGCCAGGGTCACGCTCCGCTGCCCAGAGGTTCACACGCTTCACTCCGACCAAGGTCCAAGGGCTTGAATCCTGGCGTGCAACTCATTCCTGGGCTATGCTTCTCAGGACGTATTTGACTGTGTAGGCAAAGGCGGCGAAGCCAACTATGACGAACAGGTTGGCCAGAGCGCCTCCCAAGAGTCCATGGTTGCGGTTGGCCTGCTGCAGGCCCGCGTGGTGGGGGCCAGCCATGGGCACGTGCCCGTTCAGGAGCTGAAGCCCATTCTGACCATGGTGAGTGTCCCCATCAGGGACCACGTCTGGCAACGGTAGGGGCTGGGGTCGGCTGCTGAGTTCATCTTGAGCCTTCTGCTTCTGTTTTATCTCCTAGGAAAAGCCAGTCACAAAGAGAAGTGACTATCCCCCGTGGAGAAGCGAGGGACAGTGTCATGCCCCAGGATGTGAAGAGCCCCTCCCCCTGCTATCATCAGACTGAAGCCTGCCCCCCAGCCTTGGGCCAGCCCCAAGCCCCTACTCCAAGCACCTCCTGCTCCTCCCCCCCCTTTCAGCTCCTTTTGTGAGCTGCCTTCTTCCTTTAGATCGTAAGCTCCCTGAGGGCAGGCACTGTCCTTCTATTCCAGTATTTGTATCCCCAGCACTTAACACAATGCCTGGCATCTAGGAGGGACTTAGCAAATGTTTACTGACTTTCCAGACCGTGGGCATTTTAAAACAAGCCACCACACACAGTATCTCTGCTTCTCAGAAGCCTCTATGGTCACTGCCTTTGGGGCATATCACCCTGGCCCAGGGGAGGAGAAGCAGCAGGTGTGTGTGTGCGCCCTACATGTATGTTCCCTGAACCCAAGGAGATAAAGTGAAATGAACTGGTAAAGGGAGCCCAGACTCCCAAGCGCAGTGGCCAGTCTTGGCCCTCCTGTCCAGGGCTCTTGCCCATGGAGGGCTCTTTCCTCGGATGGGGGCTGCTGACTGCCACAGCTCACCCCGTACCCCTCCTGGCCTGCCCACGACATGAATTTTTGTGTAGTAAGTAAAGAGAATCGATGTCCAACCCTCTCTTTCTTTTTTAAAGAGCACTCACCTCCACCACTTCAGGAAAGAGTTCACAAAAAACTTTGTCTTTTAAGTTAAATGCCAAACTCTGTGCAGCAAGTTGTCTTTTCTGCCAAGAAAGAAAAACATTAGTGTGAGAATAAAATCACACCCACGTGGTAACTTTAAGATGCTCTAAGAAGAGACTATTTTTCTGCCCAAAGTGACCATCTTGATGCTATAGGAAGAACAGAGATGGCAGTGCCTACTAATGTTTGGGACATTTGTCTCTCCACAACCAATCCCTTATCAGTCTCCAGTCTCAGGCTTTAAACTCAACTCCTTGATTCCCTGTACAGATACTGACAACTCTCATTCTGGCCCAATGGATTCCCAGTTCATCACTGACAGAAATGAAAGCAGGCACTGTGAACACACAACAGACAAAATAGCCACAACAGTCCCTAGGACAGGACTGAGCAGCCTGAAGCCAGGGCCTCCCATCCACTAGTTCATTAAAAGCTACAGAAGAGGAGGGTGACCCAATTTTTGCCACACCCAAAGAGCAAAGAATAAGGAGAAAAAGGCTAAAAGCAGATGGGCCTTGGGGAGAAATAAGAAGCTCTTCATGGCCAGGGAGGGATGGCCCTAATCATACTAGGGAGCCTTCCCGAGACAAGGGAAAGTGAGAGACATCTTTAGCAGGGGTTATCATCCAGCTTGCCCAGGGACAAGGAAACAGGATGACCTCTTGACCTCTTGTATTCCTCTGGGTACTCTGACCTCTGAGGGGCACAGAAAAGAGCATGGTGCCTCAGCCACCTGGAATCACTGCCCAGTGACCCTTCGACAAACCCCATTGTTTTCTCCTAAAGGCCTGGGGTGCCACCAACAGTTAAGACAATGACCACAGGATTCATTCCCTGGGGATGAGCCAGGGCACTGGCTCTGGTGACACAGAACCACCTCTCACTATCTACTCCAAGCCCCTGGCTTCAATCCAAGGGATTCCCTTCCTAACAATCTATGCTCGGGGTAAATGGCTTTTCCTCAGTTCTGCTCTCCTCCAGCTCTGAGGGCTTGCACACACCACCCCCATGCCTTGGAAGCATCCCTGTGCCCACACCAAAGAAATCTCTGCTTCCAGACCACCTTCCCCATGGCTCAGGCCCAGCTCAAGTGGCAAAGCCTTCAAAAAGCTTTCCCTAAGCCCATGACTAGAATCAAGCCTCCAACGGTGGGTAGATGATAATGATGCTACAGATGGGAGGAGAGAGGAGTTTGGGTGAGATGGGTGTTACCATCAGATTAAATTAAGCTGAATAAAGGGACTGTCATTTTCTTTGTATCCTGAGGCATAGCACTGTAGACACTGCTGGTTCACAACCCCCATTTTCCATCTAGAACACCCCACTCCACATATGAGATGTTCCTAAAGACTCACTGTGTAGTCTGAAGTTTCTATGCTGCCCAATGTGGGGCCCTTTTCCACCATAAAGCTGAGCAGACCCGTCAAGATTGTTGAGACTGACCAAGCTGGATTCCATGTATCAGGGTGGAAATCAGTGATTGAAAGACATAACCTGCCAAAAAAGGGGGTGGGAAAGGTACCTCTTTATGGAATATATACACAATGCCCCCGGAATGGTCCCCCAAAACTGCAGAAACAACAGATGGGACAAGGGAAAGGTCTTACCTTGTATTACATTTAAATCTTCCATTGGGAGTTATCATATAAATACTAGGAGGTTTAAAAGGAAATTCTCTGGGGAAAATTAGTTTTCCATGATAATAGCCACCTATATCAAAACAGAAGAAAGCCAAAAATAACTTCTTTAGTATTCTGGGAAATTTCCTCAGAGCATTTACAAAGACAGAACAATTGCAAATAAAATGTGAAAAACATCATTTTTATGCCTTCCCCAAATGCAGACTGAGTCCAATAATCAGGACTAACCCTAACTCCTCAGAAATGTCTATTTCACAACTCAGACAAACTCAGAGACCAAGTGCAGTGGCTAAGTGGCACCAGGCCTGGAGTCAGGGAGTTATCAGCTCAAATCTGGCCTCAAGACACTGACAGTGTGACCCTGGGCAAGTCACTGCACCTCTGGCTGCCTCAGTTTCCTCATAGTAAAATGGGGATAAGAACAACACCTGTCTCTCAGGGCTGTTAGGAAGATCAAACACTCAGCACAGTGCCTGGCAGACAGAAAGCGCTCTATCCATATTAAAGCATGGGATAACTAGCTCCACAAATCAACAAGGCTAGTGAAGATGCCTGGGGAGGCAGCTACTTTTTACTCTCATCACGTCTGCCCACCTCCAGTCAGCTCATCTGGCCGGATTTTAGCAGGGTACTCATTGGTACTGAAATACAATGGGGGCCCCCCGCCAAAGCTTTCTAGACCACTCCCCATCCTGCCCCACCCCCCCCACTGCATCTGGCCAGGTGCCTCCTTGGCTCAGTCTTCCCATGCTCAGCAAGGTCTCCTGCCCTCCATCCCACCCACCAACCCAAGCCTACCTCATCCTCTCCAAGTGCCAACTACTTAATGAAGCTTCTCCCTCCCCAACCTTCACTATCTCCTTGTGCTCCCTCTGAAATGCTTTCAACATAAACACAATTCTATGCTCCCTGGAGGAGTTTCTTGATGGTTCATCTGATAACTTTTTTTGACCTTCCCCCCTAACACCCCAAAAGAATGCAAACTCTTTGAGGGCAGGGTCTGGGTGCACACCTCTTTGTTATCTTCAAATGTCCAGTCCAGGGCCACACAGAGAGCCATGTCATACATGAGGATAGACCTATTCATGAAATGCCCCAAAAAGCTACTCTGGCTCAAGAGAGGCTCCAAGGGCCCTCAGGACAGGGCAACCAGGGTCCAGCGTATCAAGACTGAGAATTGGCTAAGACCTCAGAGGTCAGGCCATCACTAAAACAGGAAAAGCCTCTAAGCAAACCTACTCACTCATTCATCCCTTTAGCCTCTACTGAAACACCTCTAGTGAAAGAAAGGCATCAATGCAATGGCCCTAATTGTCAAAGACGCTTTTCCTGATAGCCAGTCAAGATCTGGGGGTGGTCTTCCCATGGGCCTACCTGGCTTACAAAAAAGGCTAGCAGATTCTGCCTAAGCTTTATCACACTCACCTAAGCTAGTTTAGGAGACTGGTTAAGCAAGTTCAATCAAAGGGAAAACTAACAAAGGTGAAATAGAACAAACGACTTTGTAAGACAGTGAGCTTCCCACCCCTGAGTATTCCAGCAGGGGGCAGATGTCAGGAATACTACTGATGTTCTTCTACAGAAGGTGGACAACAGAGGACCTCTAAGGTCCCACACCTCCACAAACCTAATACCTTCACTTAAACACCAAGTATTTTAAAAAGCTGAATAAAAATATGTCTAAGAAAAACAACACAGAACTTTAAGTAAGTATCTTTAGAACATGGAGATATTAGGGGCCAATGAAGACCTGTGTCAAGTTTTCTAAAGCTGCAACCCAACAGAGGCCATGGGTGGCTTGTCACAAAAAGGCTATCCTCCTTGGGAGCATGAAGAAAGACAGCTCTCAAGTGACTCCTCCTGCGGCCTTGGCTCACTTACCTTCATAAGGAGTCATCTCAGGTCCCCGGACGACATAGTGCCTAAGAGAGATGAAGGATGAACATCAGAGAGCACCAGGTCAGGCCAAGGCTGTCCAAAGCAGCCCCAGGCTTGGCCAGCAGACAGACCTGGACAGCCCCTGCACCACTGGTGGATGTGCACTGAGCAAAGCAAGCACCAATGGCGCTTCCTTCTGATGAAGGAAGGTCAAGGTGCTGCTTCCAAAAAAATCTGTCCTGGATCTCATGCCGTAAGGAAAAACATTTTTCCAATGCTACAAAAGACTTAAAAATATATTCAATAACAAATCCAATTCAACAAACATTTATTAAGTGCCTACTCCATGCCAGACACTGGCTTAAGCTCTCAGCTCTTCGTTACGGTAGGTCTAAGGGGCAGAGTCCCAAACAACATATTGTCCAATTAAAGTGCTCTCTGTAGTGCTGTTTCTTTATGTGACTTACTCTAAACTTAACCAATTTACAAATAAAGTGAATTTTAGCACATAAAAACTTAACAATTCTTAACAATTCTTCAGTTACTCCCTCGAAATTTCCAAAGTGCTGATACTTCTATGTCGAATAAAATTATTTTGTTATAAACAAATATATATTCCATATAAAATAAATTAATAAATTTCGATCTTAGATAACCCATAGTTATAATAAAATCCTATTCCAAGGACTACTTCAGTCTATAAACTCCTCAGTGCATGGAGATACTGAAGGTACTTTCAGATGATACACTTTGAAAAGATGAAACAAAAGTGTGGCCAGAATGTTTCTATTTTCCCCCTAATGTAGGTACACCCACATGCTTTTCCCATTAGGAACAAACTGGTTAATATGTCTCTGCAGTAAACAAAAAAATCTGAAAAATGCTATAATCATCTCCCCCTCATTGGTTCTGTACAATCAAATGGTCCCCAGTCAACCTGATGAACGGAACCAGGCCTAGTAACATCTGCAACTAATGCAGAAGTAATATGGCTACCTTGGGGGAGGAAAAAAAATCAACCTAGTATAGTAGAAAAGAGGTCAATTAGAGGAAAAATATGTTATGGAAAGAAGAACAAATTGCCCCTTTGAAGTAAAAAATGCAGGGCTATAGTCAACCCATGTAGCATGACATGCACAAAATCAGAAGTAAGAGAAAAATTCATGTGGCTCGGATATCAGAGGGCTCAGGTCTCCTCTGAGGAGTCAATTCCTACAAATGGTTTCTCTGGAGACAGTGGTTTCATGGGCTCCTCTAAGAGACTCACTTGAGAGATAGCAAGCCATGATGGGAAAGAAGCCAGTCCCCACTCTGTCACTATTAGCTGTATGACTGCAATCAAGTCTGGCTAGCTCTCTAAGCTGCCTATTTATTCAGCTATAAAATAAGGAGGTTAAAGCTAAAGACTGATGCCCTATGAATGATTCTTTCCTCTCTTTTTCTGTCCCCTCCGCCAGAAAATTGGGACAAAAAACCAGACTTCCCAAGAGTGCCATGAGCAATAACAAAGTAAGACATTTCTTTCAAAGCAGAAAATTCTAATATATACAAGTATATACTCCATATAAAATAAATTAATAAATTTCAATCTTAGATAACCCATAGTTATAATAAAATCCAATTCCAATGATTACTTCAGTCTATAAACTCCTCAGTGCATAGAGATACTGAAGGTACTTTCAGATGATACACTTTGAAAAGATGAAACAAAAGCAGGTCTTGGGTCTTAAGTATAAGGCCATAGTTTAGGCCAGACCCAGACCCCCCCCCACTACAAAAGCATTCAATACCTGGATAGCCAAGACAAGGAAGCCCACCTTCTTGCTAAGCTTTCACATGCTGACGAAAGCAAACCAATGGAGCCTTACCATTCCAGAATGTTCGAAGGGAGGGGCTCAGCACAAATATAAGGCACTGGGTCTTTTTTGATTCGAAGGTAGTCTTGTTTAAGCCTCTGGGTTGCTGTTGTCGGTGCCCTCTTATTACTGGTGTTGCTCATCTATCAAAAACACAAGCAGGAATCACGACAGAGTTCCAGAACTCATGGGCAGATCATTCCCTTCCTGACAAACTCCTTCCTTCGGGCTTCCCCTCCCAAGTCCCTCTCCACAGTCACTGACACTGTCACCTCGCAGGGGTCTATGCACTGTGGACACTTCTTTTGGAATTCCTCAGTCACAAACTCCTATTCCTTCTTCCTCCAAAGTACCTCCTCCCTTTCCTTCTGACATCTGCACAGTGCAGTTCCTTATCCCCTCACCCTCTGACAACACAGTAACCCAATGGCTCTCCTGCTTCCAGGTTGTCCTGGGGTTCCAACACCCTCCCTGGTTAATCCTCCTAAAATACCAATTCCATCTAGTCATTACTTAACCAAAAATCTCCTATAGCTCCCCATCTCACATACCTGCTCAACACCCTTCCTAAAAATTTCACAAACTTTGACCTACTCAGTCTCCCCTTAGCCTACCCCCAGCTCAACCTTGCCCCCAAAAAGGAAATCATCTTCCCACCCAACCAGGTTCCTCCTGGTTTTTCAATTTTTATTAAGGGCACCATATTCTCCCATTCAAAACCCCCAAACCCAAAACAGTCCTCGCCCTCATGGAACTTATATACACAAAGAACTAAATACAAAGTGATTATTTGGGAGGGAGGCCTAAGTAACAGGCTTTGTAGAAGAGATGGTATTCCCAATCCCTGTGGATTCCTTCTCCCTCTTTCAAGTTCAAGGGTGGAAGCCAAAGGTGATGTGGCATGGTAAAAATGATACTGGATTAGACATCAGGAGATTCCAGGGATTGCAGCCCTAGAACACTGAGTCCCTGTCTGACCCCTAAATCCAGGTACTCACCAAATCCTGGAGGAATGTTTTGTCCTCCAAGACACTTCTTGCTGCTTTTCTTCCCACTGCTACTGACCTAGTTCAGACCCTTATTACCTTGGCCTGAAAGACTGCAGTACTGCCTACCTAGTCTCCCGACCTTCAGTTCTTCCCTTCTAACTCAACTTAAAGTAACATGAACCTTTTCCATGCAGAGCTCTGCTCAAGCTCTCTTACTGCTCAAAAACATTCAATGGCTCCCCAATGTCTAGCCAAAGTCCTGGAGTCCGGCATTCAAAACTCCTAAACTGGACCCAAACTGACTTTTTATACCCTTCCCCCTCCCCCCCTTCTCCATCATACAACCCACGGCAGCTTCAACCAAGTATGACTACTCACCATTCCTCAACTCCCTGGTCCTTTTCCATCTCTGTGCTTCTGCTCAGGATAGTTCCTCTAGGCCTGCTGTGTTGAAATTCTACCACCCTCCATAAGCCAACTCCTTACAGAAGCCATCCCGATTTCAAAAGGGATCTTTCCACCTTTGGCCTCTGTTGGGGCTTTGTTCTTACCTCTATCACACACTCATTCCCTTCCAACTTGGGTTATGGTTCTGCTTGTCTCCTCTATCAGTCTTCTGGAGGGCTCTACCTTTCACAGTGATTAGCACTCACAAGCGCTAAATACTTGTTTAATTAGGTATCAATCTCACCACATGCAGTGATTTTTAACTCCGTACCTTCACAGTTTATTTCCCATGTGCTTTTTCAAAGGAATCTTTAACAGGTCCTAGGCCTGACTCTGCCACTGATTCCTAATCGTATTTTGGAGAAGCTGCTTTTCCTCCCCAGGCCTCAATATTCTCATCTTTAAAATGAAGCCATCAGACAACAACATCTCCAAGTTGTCTTTCGTTTCTTTAACGTTCAGATTCTTAAAATAGCATGCCTCCAATAAGAAAGCTGAAAGGATGCACTGGGTGAATTCTACATTGCCAGTTCCAATTCCAGTTCCTCCCAAGCCCAGGAGGGCATCTCACCTCCAACAAGACTATTCTGCAGCCACAATCATGTCCCATGGAGCGACTTCAGACCAGATCCTGCTTAGGCAGTCCAGGGAGCTGGCTGTACCAGCAGAATGGATTGGGGAGTTCATGCAATACCAACACTGGAAAACACCTGTTTGAGCCTAGTAAGGAAGACTGCTGAGACTACAATTATAGGAGACCTGCCAAAAAGAATCCATTCCCTTCTACCAGAACATTGACTTATACCCTGGAAACGAAAGCAACAGCCTGTCACATAAACAAAGGATAATCCAGGAAACCTGGATAACACAAAGGGCATTCTGTCCTAGAACATTAATACTTAGAAGTGATTTCCAGTTGCCTGAATTGAATGCTCAATCTTTCTCAAAGGATGTTGAAAGTTAACTGACCTCAACCCAAACCAAGTCAAACCACAGTGTTATTTGGTTATTCTATGAACAAACCAACCAAGGGCACAACGTGACCTTCAAAAGGATAGTCTGCATAATCTGAAATTTAGTCAATCCACAAAAAGAATGTAAGAATAAGCAATAACAGGCATGTGTGTGTGCATTCACAGGCTTGTGTGTGTATATGCTTGCATGCATGTATGTATAATGACATGACCTACCAACTTCATTTCCTACATGCCAAGCTTTCCATTTATTTCTTACAGGACATCCATCCCATCCAAATCATTCTGTCCAAGTGTCATGTTCTCTGAGCTCTCTACAGCAAAACCAAGGACACCAGAAAGAAAAACTGATACATGTAAAGATGGTGCATGTGACCCAAGCTGCCTTAAGACAAAGAGGGCTCCTAGAGGGCAGGGATCACCCAATGTACTCTACCTGTATGTGTGTGTACGTGTGCACGCACATATGTGGGAACCTGCTAAAAGGAGGTTAGGTAAAGTACCAGAAAAGAAATAATTTGAACATCTAGAAAGGCAATAATTTGAACATTCTAGAAAGAAAAGAAATAATTTCAACATCTAGAAAGTCAAGAAAGACAGTATAACTGATCAGCTCCAAGGGTATTATCTCTCAAATCTCAAATATTAAGCTTATCAAATTATACCAAATACATTTGATCTGTGTATCTGCCTACAAAGTGCAGCCTAAGTTCAAGGGGATCCATGACTAGAAAGTTAGACGTAGCAACTCACAAACACATATTGCCGAGGCACAGAAAAAAAAAGGGGGGGGGGGGCGCGCGCCTTGTGATTGGTATCAACTGAGGTAGTTCCCAAGCCAATGAGACCACAGTTGCTTGAAATATTAAAAGTAATAATGCATATATAGTATGTTTGTGTATGCATATATGACATAATTTAGTATTGAAAACTTTTTTCAAGTCTCAAATATGATGCCAAGAACAATGATCAAACATTTACTAAGCCCTTACTATGTGTGAGGCACTGTGCTATGTGTTAGGGATACAAAGAAAGACATGCTTCCCTCCCCGCTCCCTGAAAAAATCTTTGTCCTAAAGGAGCATACATTCTAATGAGAAAAGCAACATGCACATAACTAGGTACACAAAAGATAGAGCCAGAGGAAATGAAGATGATTTGGAAGCATACCGGGGGAAGGGGGAGACCTGAGAAAGGGCTTCTACACAAGGTGATATCTGAACTGAGTCCTGAAGGAAGCCAATGCATTTCAGCATGCAAACAGCTATGGGAAGAAATGGCAAATACGTCAATATGGCTGACTTATGGAAAACTTGGAGGGGAGGCTGGAAGGGTAAGAAGGAGTCATGAAGGGCTTTAATGCCAAACAAAGGTGCTCATGTTCTGTTTGATCCTGGGTTGACACGGCCAGATGGAGGCTCTGGTCACCTCCGCAGTTGAGTGGGGACAAAGTGGAAGTGAGAATGACAACCCAGTGAGAAGGGTGAAGGGCCTGAACTAGGGCTGGGGCTGGATGAGAGGAGAGAGGACATGTGAAGGTGGAAATGACAGGAAGAAGCAATGGACTTAATATGTGAGGGGGAGGAGCCAAGGAGGACACTGAGGTTTAAGCCTGCATGGCTGGAAGGGGCTGCTCTTGCCACTAACAAATTTAGGAAGAAGATGAGTTCCATTTTGGACATTTCAACTTTGAGATGCCCAAAGAACATCTATAGTTCAAGATGTCAGAGAGAGTTTGCTATGGGTGTAACTCAGGAAAGGCTGGGGTTGAATATGTCATTGAGGAATCACCTGCAGAGACAGTTTGACCAAGTCAGACAGCACAGACCACAACTACTGAAATGTATCAAGCCTTGATGATAACTGGTCTGAAGATGAGCTTTGCCCCAAAAATGGGCACTCTGGAAGAAATTTACAGCTGTATACTAAAAAAGAAAACCGACTATGGTTTCTCAGTCAGATGGGGGTGGGGAGGTGTGGAAAGGCAGAATGCAGCCTACATATGGATCAATATAAGCAAATGCCAGGTACATGCAAATAGAAATACCCACCGGAAGGAGACCTACAGGCAGACCAGCACAGTCCAATCCCTTCATTTCACTAATGAAATAACAGAGGCCCAGAAGGTCCTGCAGCCAGTTGGTAGCACAAATGGGACCATAAAACACAGACCTGACTCCCAACCCTATGCTCTTGTCACTATCTGATTGTTCTCAGGAAACCAAAGCCAAGATTTTAATAATTATGATTTCAATGGCAGATTCCTCTTTTGCTTTCCTTATGCAAATATCAAAATTCATCTGCTTCCCTGAGTGGTGGGGGTGATCTGAGACTCCAGGTCTGTGTACATGGAGGTCAGATGCCCCAGGATGATCAGGAGGCTGGTGGGAAGAGCAGTGTGAATGCTGGCTCCAGAGCAGTTCCTTCTCTCACAGCCTGTGTCTTCATTTGATAAAATCAAAGAGTCGATTGGATGGTCTATCAGGTTCATTCTAGCTCTAAGACCAATGCCCTCCATTTCAGCACAGAAAACAGGCTACTTGGTTGGGACCATTGGGAAGACACTAATCATGCAACTCCCTAAATTTTATTAAAGACACACACATCCCTCAATAGGAGCCTGCTCTTACTGTGATGACCTGTGCAGGAGTCTCATCCAAGTTCTCTAGGGGTAGGGCCAGGTCTTTTTTTCCTCCCTTACATCCAAAGTCTGAGTGTAGCATCCAGCTTTAAAGCTCTCTGCCCCCACCATCACCTGACACACAACAGGTACCCATTTGTCGCACTGACAAGAAGTGACCAGAGAATCCATTTACCAGACTCTGAAATCACCCCCATTTACCCTCTTCTGAGGCTCTGAAAGAATAAGTCCAAGAGGCTTTAGAACTCTGCTTCCAAGGCAGCTAAGAGGGACACCAGAAGGGAGGGGAAGGGCCAGGGGAGCTGACCAGGCTGAATCTGCAGGGCCCTCCTCAGGCTCAGGCAGGGGCTATGAAGATAGTTGCTTTAGGAAGCATTGGGGGGGGGGGGGGGGATCAAAGAGGATGGAAAAAGAAAAGTAAAAGTAAAGAACATAAAGAACCCTCAGTTGGGGCGGAGCCAAGATGGCGGAGTAGAAACAGCTCGTCCAAGCCTCTCTGCCCCCAGATTCCCCCCAAACTATGTAAAAGGGGACTCTGAACAACTTCTGGAGCCCCAGCACCCACAGAATGACACAGAGAAGTTAACCTCCCGCTGAGGACAGCCCAGCAGCCCTGCAGGAAGGACCAGCGCAGAGGTCTGGGACCTGGCAGCGCGCAGAGCGCAGGAGCCGAGCGGAGCCCAGGTCCGAGTGAGCCGAGGTTTTAGCCCCAGGGCGGCAGGGCCAGCAGCTGGCTGGAGGAACCCCAGAACACCAGGAGCTGTGGAGACTCCAGAATTATCAACATAGACATGCCTAGGACAAAGTAAGAGGTTAGTGTCCTATGGACTTTGGGACCTGTATTTGGGGAATGCGTCAGCTCCCTCCCCTGGAGGCTAGAAGCCACTGAGGAGACACGCCATTTTGTAGTTTTCAGAGGCAGCTCTGGCTCCCAGCCTACAAATCGTGGGGAGATACAGTGATCAGTCTTGGGGGGTAATCGCTCTTGCTTTAACCTCCCTGGATCTGGACTGTGATCTAGGGTGGAAGTCGTGGGTGGGTTTACAGCTTGCCAGAAACGGAAGTTGCCCCCTACACGTTCGGGACGAAAATTCCTCTATCTGGCCTTAAAGCCATAGTGTGGCAACAAGCCCAAAAGTCAAGCAATTAAGTGGCAACATGCCAAGGCAAAGGAAACAGAAAAATGCAACCCTAGACTCCTATTTTGGGGGCATAGAGCGGGAAAAGGACTGTGAGGTCAGAAGTCCTGCTCCAAAAGCCCCAGGGGAAAACATGAGCGGGTTGCAGGCCATAGAGGACCTTAAGAAGGACTTTAAAAATCAAATAAGAGAAGTGGAGGAAAAATTGGAAAGAGAAATGAGAAGGATGCAGGAAAAGTATGAAATGAGGGTCAACAGCCTGACTGAGGAAAACAACACCTTAAAAAATAGACTAGCTCAAATGGCAAAGGAGGCCCAAAAGGGCAATGAGGAGAAGAATGCCTTAAAAAGTCGAATTTGCCAGATGGAAAAAGAATCTCAAAAGTTCACTGAGGAGATTCATTCCTTCAGAGTTAGACTGGAGCAAATGGAAGCTAGTGACTTTATGAGAAATCAAGATGCTGTTAAGCAGATCCAAACAAACGAAAGATTAGAAGGCAATGTGAAATATCTCATGGGAAAAACCACTGACCTGGAAAATAGATCCAGGAGAGACAATTTAAAAATTATTGGACTACCTGAAAGCCATGATCAAAGAAAGAACCTAGAAATCACCCTTCAAGAAATTCTCAAGGAAAATTGCCCTGATGTTTTAGATCCAGAGGGCAAAATAGAGGTTGAAAGAATCTATCGATCACCTCCTGAAAAAGATCCCAAAAAGAAAACTCCCAGGAATATTATAGCCAGGTTCCAGAATCCCCAGATCAAGGAGAAAATACTACAAGCAGCCAGGAAGAAACAATTTCAATATTGTGGAAACACAATCAGAATAGCCAGGACCTGGCAGCTTCTACACTGAGGGATTGAAGGGCATGGAATATGATATTCCAGAGGGCAAAAGAACTGGGAATGAACCCAAGGGTCACCTACCCAGCAAAACTGAGTATTTTGTTTCAGGGGAAAATATGGTCATTCAGTGGAATAGAGGACTTTCAAGCATTCTTGAGGAAAAAACCAGAATTGAATAGAAAATTTGACATCCAGACACAGGAAGGAAGAGATGCCTGAGAAGGTAATCGGGGAAGAGAGATCAAGGGGAACTTATCAAAGTTGAACTATTTTCATTCCTATATGGAAAAGCAATAACTGTGACTGATGATACCTTTCTTACTATGAAAATAATGGAAGAAGGGGGGTGGTCATATGAATACGTGAATGTGTGTGTATATGGTTACAGTTATATATGGATAGAGGGCATAGGTTGAATTTGTTGGGAAGGGAGAATACTCAAGGGATGAAATTATGAGGTGAGAGAGGAAAGTGGCAAGAGGAGATGGGGAGAGACAGGGTAGGGTAAACTATCCCATGTAGAAGAAGCAAGGGGAAGTGGTTACAAAGGAGGGGGAGAATAAGGAAGGCTAAAAAGGCAAAACCACATTCACATTGAATTTGGTTCAGGGAGAAAATGACATACATACTAAATGGGATATCTCAACCTACAGCAGGATAGGGGGAAGGGGGATGAGAGGAGGGATGATGGATGGGAGTGCATCCTTGGGGTGAGGGGAGGTTGGAAGTACCCACTATAGAAGAGGGACAGGATCATGTAGGGAATGGACCAGGTGGGGGGTGGGATGAGTGGGAGGGAATTATAAGCAGCCTAGTACAATATATCTACTATGATAATGTTTTGCATAGCTAGACATGTACAACATATACTGAATTACTTATCTCCCAAGAAGGAATAGGTGACAAGGGAGGAAGGAAATGGATCTGAAATTCGAGGTCTTAACATTAAATGTTTCAAATATATATAAATACTATTATTAATACTCTTTTGCTTGTAATAGGGAGATAAGATGTGCAGGCATTGGGACACAAAGATTCACCTTCCTCTAATGGAAAAGTCGATGGGGGTATGGGAGAAGGCATGGGAGAGAGCAGATTGGAGGAAGCGATATCTTGTGGGACTACTATTCTAGGAGGTTGGGTAGGGGAATAATGGGGGGAAAATGACTGTAACTCAAAATCTGGCAGAAATGAATGATGTAAAACAGAAGTTAATAAAGCATTTGTTTAAAAAAAAAAAAAGAACCCTCAGTTGCTGCTGGGACAGATCAGAGCTCCCATACTACTGGATTTGCTGAATTGGGGCTCTGCTCCTTACAACCTGTGAAAGGCTCCTTCCTTGGGCAAGCCCTTTCCTCTCCAGGGCTCAGTTTCTACCTCTATGAAAGAGGGTGAACCAACAGATTGCATTCCATTCCATATAGAGATTAATTGCCTCCTTGGGGTCCAGCGGAAAGCAGAGTGGAGTTGGATTCAGAGGATCTGGGTTCTAATCTGTCCCTGCCACTCAGTACAGCTAAGCCTCCACTTCCTCATTCATAAAGCGATAGGCTCAGCAGTTCCCAAGTTCCTTCCAGATTTAAATCGAGGATTCTCAGCTAAACTCTGGGATGCTGAAAAATCCTGCTCTAGAACGGCAGATATCAGTTGGGGTCCATGGCCTTGGTCATTGACAGCCTTCCAGGGGGTGGGGAGGCCAAAACTATTTTCATTATACTATCAAGACATTTCCCTATTAAAATATCAACTACATATCTGTGTAACGATGGATTTTCTTCACATACTTCACATCAAAAACAAAACTGAAGGGAGAAAAAGGGGAATCCAATTAGTCTCCTCTTAGGTCAGTCATTAAACAAAGTTGCAAAAGCACATAAAGCAGTAATACTGCCACTCTGAATTTTTTTGGCTTTGGAAAATTACTATTTTTCACAAATATTTTAATGTAGAATGTGTTTATTATTATTTTTAAGTGAATTCATAAAGATTTTAAAAATTTTATTCATTTTAATTTCTAAAGCAGTAAGTCTTGCTAGATAGAACCCACATAAACAAAAGTCCTTTGGGGGTCCTCAATTTTTCAGTGTAAAGGAGTCCTGAGGCCTGTCCAGCAGTCAGCAGGCCCTAGGTTCACATGCAGCCTCTGACATTTACTGGCTGGGCCACCCTAGGCAAATATCACTTTCTCTTTCAGTCTAAGCTTCCTCATCTATAAACTGAAGACTTTATCAGCTGTGTGACCAGGCCAATCACTCCCCTTCAGTTTCTTAACCTGGAAAAAAAAAAACCTGAGAACTAGGTCCATACAAATGCCACCTCTGACCCTCACCACCTGGATAAGTCAGTTCCAACAAAAAAGCAGTGGGCAGACCCGGTCCAAATCTCACCCTGGGTTCCTACTCTCTCCTCCACTCTCAGCTGCCTGATCTGAAAAATGAGAGGGGCCGCGAAATGACCTCCGAGGCTTCTTCCAGCTCTAGACGGCGCGTTTACTAGGCGTCAGCGGGGAACAGGTAACCGGGATACAAAGCAAGGCTTTGGAGTCCCTGCCCTCTGGGAGCTTACAGTCTAGAGCCCCGCCAGGAGGGGCCAGAGACAATCAAAGGGAAGGGCTGTAGGGGGGATTTAGGGGGACACGAGGGGCGGGGACGGAGATAAAGCTCGTTTTTAATGTTTAGGACAAACGCTACCCTCCGCCCCCATGCCCCGCACTCAGCAGGTACTTCCTTGAGTCGGTGGGCTCGGACTTCGCTAAGCGTCCGCTCTGCCCCAGGCCGGGCCAGCGCTCTCCGATCAGTCAAACGGTGGGCTCCCATGGGGGGGGGGAAGGCGTCCGTCTGCGACCCCTCCCAGCCCCGGGAGACCCTTCCTCCCAAAGGATGGGCCGGGGTGGGGGGAAGGGCGGGAAGAAGGGGCCTTCCTTTGACAGGCGGGGAAACTGAGGCCCTGGGCCCGACTTACCCAGGGCCAGGCCGTGGAGACGCTGCCGGAGTGGGAGTGGGGAAGCCCGAGGCGCCTGCCGCGGGCCCGACAGTCACGTCACGTCTCGGGGCCTCGGGGGGCTCGTTTGCACGGCTGGGGGAGGGGACGGAGGGCCCGGGAGTCCCGCCGCGACCCCGGCGATTGTGACCGCGGCCCCGCCCTGGCCCCGCCCCGCCCCGCTCACCTCTCCCGCCGCCGCCGCCGGGGTCGCTCCCGGAGCCGCTGCTGCCGCCGCCGCCGCCGCCGCGCTGGGCCCGGGCTCGCTCCGCCCGCCGGGAAGGCGAAGGAAGGAGGGCGGGCGGGCGGTGGAGCCGAGCTGAGGCGGAGCCGAGGCCGGGCCGGGCCGGGGAGCCGCCGCCACCGCCGCCGTCCGGGAGCGGGCCCGTCACACCCTCAATCGCCGCCGCCACCACCGCTGCTCCGGCTTCCAAGATGGCCGCCCTCCCGGCCGAGCCGGGAGCCACTTCCGCTTCCGGGAACGAGCCGGGCACCTCCCTCCCTCCCGGCCTCCCTCGACGCTCTAGGCTGCGCGGGCGCCAAGGACACAGTCGTCTCGCTGCTCCTTGAGAGGGGAGTGGGCCCGGGAAGGGGGCGGGGCAAGAGGTGGCTACGGCGCAGGCGTGGAGCTTGGTTAAGTCCGGGACCCTGCCCGTGGGGAATTGGTGTGTCTCCCCGGAATCCCCCGGCCGCTGGGTCCGGCACAGTTTTGGGGCTCGGCCTTTTCCTTGCCCCTCTGTCTGTTCAGCCGAGTCATCTCTGACATTTAAGTGTTCGCTGTGTTCCCAGCACTGTTCCTCCCGCTGGGGACACTGAGGCAGGACCAGCAGCCCTGCCCAGGAGGAACTTGGGGTGGGGGCGGGGGGCATTCACACACGCACACGCACACGCACGCATGCAAGTTGGTGGCTATTGTCCTTCATGCTGGAAGAGGACCAACGTAACTTGCTGTGTTGGGGTCAAGGTACAGCGTGTCCCACTGTGGCTGGGGCTGGAATGCTCCACCGCAGGTCGGGCACAAATAGTCCCTGTGAACTTTGGGCTGGATTCTTGAAATTTGTGCATCCTGCTTTTCTTTTGCACTATTTCCTTTCTGCTTTGTTCATAGAGCACAGCTCCTTCTCTGATGTGGGCACGCCATGCCGAGTGGTCCTGTGCCAGTGTCTCCCCTGTCACACAATCACTCCCAAAGTTCTTTAGAGAGACCTTGAGAGTGTCCTTGCACTGCTCCTTCTGACATTCAGGGGAGGGCTTGCCTCATGTAAGTTCTCCATAATATAGTCTTTTAGGCAAGCATATGTTTGACATTTTTACAATGTGGCTTTTCCATTGCACCGTCTGGTACAGAATTTGAATGCTTGGCAGTTCAGCTCAAGAAAGGACCTTACCTTAGTAGCTGGTACCTTGTCCTGCCAGGGAGGATCTTCAGAATCTTCCTAGGACAATGCAAATGGAAGTGATTCGGTTTCCTGGCATGGCGCTGGCAGACTGTCCAGGTTTCACATGCATATAACAATGAGGTCAGCACCATGATTCTGTAGACCTTCAGTTTGGTGTTCGGTCTAATACCTCTTCTCTCCACATTTTCCTTTGGAGCCCCCCAAACACTGAACTAGCTCCAGCAATGCACACATCAACTTCATTATTAATGTGTACATCCCTGGAAAGTACACTGCCAAGGTAAGTGAACTTATCCAAAGCATTCGGTCTCTCTCCATTTGCTATAACTGATGGTTCCACATTAGGATAGTGTGGTGCTGGCTGGTGGAGAAGCTGTGTTTTCTTGGTGTTAATTGTTAGGTCAAAATTAGCACAAGCAGCAGAGAATCGATCCATACTTTGTTGCATCTCAGCTTCAGAGGCTGTATTGAGTGCACAATCATCTGTGAACAAAAAATCATGCACAAACACTTCCTCTACTTTAGTCTTGGCTTGTAGCTTTTTCAAGTTCAATAATTTACCTTCAGTGTGGTAGTGGCCAACAACATTGCTGAAGACATCATACTCTCAGTCTAATGGAAGGAGACAATAAGCAATCACATACAAACAAGCAATAGGAAAATAGTTAACAGAGAAGGCATTTGAATTAAGAGACTGGGAAAGGCTTCCAGTAGAAGGTGAGATATCAGCTGGGACTCGAAAGAAACCTAGGAAAGAGCAGATGGAGAAGAAGAGAGAGAGCATAGTTTCAGTTGAATGAGGACATAGCTAGAGAAGCAAGTGAGAGGCTAGAAAGTGAAAAAAAGGATAGAAAGTGAGGGCAAGCAGTTTTTTTTTTTTTTTAGAAGTTTGACTGTGAAAAGAAGAGATATAATAGTGGGGCTAGGAGGATGTAATGAAGGTTATTTAAAGATGAGAGGGATATAGCCTTGTTCATGTACAGCATTGAAGGGTCCAATAGATAGGGAGAGATTGAGGATAAGAGGGGAGGGGCACTCTGCTGGAGGAGACTTTGGGGATGGGTGTTTGATTTTCTTTTACTCTCTGTCCCTACCTTTGTCACTGTCCCTGTTTCTATCTCTATCTCTTTCGTTGTGTCTCTTCTTGTCCCTCTCCCTATCTCTGTCCTTGTCCCCATCTCTCCTTGTTTCTTTTCCTTTGCCAGGTTGTATCTCTGTTCTGCAGGAGAAGTCTTTCCCTATTTTCCCCCAACTACTAGTCCCTTCCCCTCCAACTCTAGGTACAGTGCCTGGTACATAGTAGGTTCTTAATAAATGCTTGTGGGCGGCTAGGTGGCGCAGTGAGTAGAGCGTCGGCCCTGGAGTCAGAAGGACCTGAGTTCGGATCCGGCCTCAGACACTTAACACACACAAACAAAACCTAGCCGTGTGACCTTGGGCAACTTACTTAACCCCAATTGCCCTCCAAAAAAGCAAAAATAAAATAAAATAAAATAAAAATAAAAATAAATGTTTGTTGACTTCTTAGGTTATCTTGTATGTACTTTGTATGTACCTTGAATATATATTATATATAATAATATATATTATTCAATATAATAATAATATATATTATTCAATAATATATATTGAATAATATTGAAACATACTGACTCCCTGTTAGAATGTAAGCTCTTTGAGGGCAAGGACTTTTCAGTTTTGCTTTGCATTTCCAGTGTTCTGTGCAGTTGCTAGAACATAATAGAAACTTAATATATGCTTGTTGATTGATTGATCTGTCTCTGTCTAGAACTAGAGAGTTCTCTCTGCCCCTTGTCCCTGTTCTTGCTTTCAACTGTATCTTTATCTCTCTCTCGTGGCATTTGAAAAAGTTTGAGGGACAAAATTTCTGGGTAATTTAAATTAAATTAATTAATAATTAATAAATTATTAAAATTAAATATAATCAAATATTAAAATAAATTAAATAATAATTTAGTTATTTCATTAATATTATTTCATTAATGCCAGCACATTTATTAATAAAAGGATGGTCATTTGGCCATCTTTCTTAGACCAAAGATAATCATGGCAGCAAGCTCATGGCTCATGTACCCTTTTGGGTGGCAATCAACTCTGATTGGTTAACAATTAATGAGAAGTAGACTTTACAAAGAGAAGTGAGTTCACTCCAATGAGGGACTGAGACTGACACCAGAGAGACTATCCCTATACCCAGATCCCCTGCCCCCCCCCCCAGCCTTGGGCAATCTAGACAAAGAGTCTATATCCCCCATCCAAGTCTGAGTTAATTGGGTGAAGTAGCAATACCCAGTATGAGGAGATGGAAAACCCTGTCTTTCATCAGGCCTATCCTTGAGAGATTGGACAAGAACATAGGACAGGGGAAAAAAGTTCAGGTCTCCCCAGTTTTAATAATTAGCCCAATATAAGAGAAATAATCATTTCTCTCACTCGACCTTTTCTCTCTCAACAACTCCCTGCTTCATACTTGCAAAATTGATTTTTTTTTCCTTAATACTTATTTATTTTTGTTTTGTTTTGTTTTTAGGGCAATTGGGGTTAAGTAACTTGCCCAAGGTCACACGGCTAGGTTTTTGTTTGTATGTGTTAAGTGTCTGAGGCCAGATCTGAACTCAGGTCCTTCTGACTCCAGGGCCGGCGCTCTACTCACTGCGCCACCTAGCCGCCCCAATACTTATTTATTTTTAACATTCTTTTTTTTTAATTTTGAGTCTAGATTCTTTTCTTTCAGCCAGCCCCTCTCCTACCCACTGAGAAAGCAATATGATAAAAATTGATTTTTTTTTAAACCCAAGTTAGACTTTAAATTTGTTCCCATTGAATTTCATCTTATTATATTTGGTCCAAAGTTCTTACCAGTTTAAATCTTAATATTTATTTATTTTTACATTTATTTTTTTTTTAATTTTTGAGTTTCAAATTCAAGAGAATTTCCAGGCCCTTCCCTCAATGATTGAGAAAGCAAACAATATGATAAGTGATCTTTCTTTTTTTTTTTTTAAAGCAATTGTAGTTAAGTAACTTGCCCAAGGTTACAGGCTAGTTATTTTTGTGTGGGTGTTAAGTATCTGAGGCCAGAACAGATCCTGGGTCCTCCTGACTCTGGGGCCGGCGCTCTTACTCACTGCAACACCTAGCCACCCCGATAAGTGATCTTTCTTAACCTAAGTTAAATATTAGATTTATTTCCATGGAATATCATCTTATTGGATCTGGTTCAAAATTCTTACCAGATGGGATTCCAATATTTATTTATTTATTTTTAACTTTTTCTAAAAAATGTTGAGTTTCAAATTCTCTCCTTTGCACTAGTCCCTCCCTCAACCACTGAGAAGGCAAGTGGTATAAGATTGACTATTTTTAACCCAAGACTAGGACTTCAGACTTATCTCCATTCAATTTCATCTTATTAGATCTGACCCAGAGTTCTTACTGTTAAGGTCTGGGATTTAGAGGTGCTCAAGACCCCAAAATACCAACCGGGTCCTGCTGAATGAATTTGGCTCAAGCATTCTCTCAGCCAAAGTAAAATAAAGTTTATTAAAGATTCACCATAATGAGTAGATTCTTAAGAAGCTTTAATATTTGTGACATTTGTGTTGACAAGAGGGTCAGAACAATCTGACACAAACTGAGTCTGAGCTAGACTGAATCTCAGCCATTTCATGGAGGCAAGATGGATCTTACATACAGAAAGACTGTGGGAGGGATCTAGGGGTGGTCTAGAGAAGGGTTTGGGGAGGGTCTTGAAGAGGAGTCTAAGGAGGATCTTGATGAGACTGAGATCAGACTCCAGGAATGGGATTAAGGGTGGCAAGTAGCTGAAGGCTACCTGGAGACAGACAAAGGAGGGCTAGGCTAGTTTTAGGATAGCAGATTTGGATATAGATATTTTGATTGGATCAATGGTGGGAAGTAGCTGGACTATGGAGGGTTAGGCTAGGTTAAAAGTAACAGAGATTTGGGCCTAGCAATAATGAAAGGCTTATGACCTCAGGCAAATGTCTCATCAAGTGGGAAAATTCAAGGGGGTTCCCAGAGCCTGAACCCCATCATTACCAGGTGAGAACTTTATGGATATTAACTCCATCACTTACAGCTACTCTTCCTAGTTCAAGTGCAAATTTAATCTTTCTCCAAATCATTGATGAAATGGTTAAATAGCCCAGGACTGGTCTCTGCCTCTACCTCCATCCTTGTCCTTGTCTATCCCTACCTCAGTCACAATACCAGACCTGGGAGGTGATGGGGTATAGGCTTTGGGAACCCCCTTGAACTCTCTTTGAATCTTCCCACTGGATCTGGCATTCCCTAAAGCCATAAGCCTTCCATTATCACTATGACTGAATCTCTGTTACCTTTAACTTAGCCTAGCCCTCCATTGTCTAATATCTCCAAAGAGAAGTGAGATATCTCCTCCCACCCTTGATCCCATCAAAATCCCATTCTCTTGGTTCCTAGAGTCTGACCTCAGTCTCATTAAGATCCCCCCTGGACCTCTCTTCCCATCACCTCCGATTACTAGACCATCCCTAGATCCCTCCTATAGTCTTTCTATATGTAAGATTCATCTTGCCTCCATGAATGTGCTCAGATTCTATCTAGCCTGACAAAGGCTCAAGGTTCAATCTGGCTGGCTTGAATTAACTGTACAAAGGCTTAGGTTCCTTAAGAGTCTTTTAATAAACTTTGTTTTACTTTGGCTGAAAGAAGGCTTAGGTTGAATTCATTCAGTCAAGACCCAGCATGTTCTTATTTTGGGGTCCTGAGCACCCCTAAACCTAAACTCCACAAGAGTAGAGACCCAAAATATAATTAATCCAGACTTGATCTCTATAACATTCTTGAGAAATAGTCATTCATCTCTCCCCAATGAAGGGGAACCCATGAATTTATGGGTTCTACCTCCAGAGGCAACCCATTCCATTTTGGGGACAATGCTAACAAGTAGGTCGTTTTTCCTTATGTAGAGTCTAAATTTGCCTCCCTGCTCTTGGTTTTACTAACTCTGTTAGTAAAACCAAGAATGTTGTTCAATAAAGAATAAATTGAATCTTTGTCCATGTAGCCTTTCAGGCAATTTAAAATAACCATCATTCTGCCTTCCCCCATTCCCAAATTTTCTCAAGGTTAAACTTTCCCTTCCACCATCCCTCCAATGTCACAAAGCTTGGCCTCTCAAATTCTTGTTTCTCCTCCTCCTTCCCCCCTCTATCATCCCAATTTTGGACACTTTCCAGCTGATTCATATCCTCCCCAAAATGTCACACCCAGGACCAAACACAATATTGCAGATGTGGTATGAAGAGGACAGACATAACAGAGTTATTATCTCTCTAGATCTGGACACTATGTTTCTCTTAATCCAGTCCAAGAGTTCATTTGAATTTTTGGCAGATGTAAAACTATGAAACATTGGGTTGATCACACAAAAAACCCATGAGAATTGGTAGAGGGGAAATACAAGTTTTCTGAACATTTAGCCTCAGGTTCAATTAAACCAGATCCTACCAAGAACATTTAAAGGTGAAACTGGAAGGACAACAGGAGGAGGAAATGGACCAGATCATCAACATTTCTATATTTTTATAATAAACTGATTTTTCTCATGGATGGCAGTGGAACCAGCAATTTGGATTCATCTTTCAGTCCCCAAATTCCATATGAGGAAGTAGAAATGAGGAAATAGCTAGAGAAAACCAAATGTAGGCTAGGATAGCCACAATGGAAGCTATTGATTTGAATATATAGAATTTGGAAGTGTGGATTCTAAATGATTAAGGAGAAATATCATCGATAGATTGGCTACTAAAAAAGATGGTCAAGAAAGCATCAGTAACTACCAACATACACATGCCTGTTATCTTATCTCTGTAAGTTCTTTATGACAATAGTCATGGAGCAAAGGCATCCTTGATGAAAATATTCAAGGGACTGTGATTTAGTCCAATCATTCTAGAAACAAATTTGAATTCTGCAAAGGGAGTAATGAAAAATGTCCTTTTGACCCATAGGATCCACTGCTGGGTGTATACTCCAAGGAGGTCAAACCAAAAATTATGGCCTTAAAATAAACAAAAACATTGGCAGTAGCATTCATTGTAGCAAAAAACTAGAAACAAAGTAGATATCCATCCACTGGGGAACAATTACACAAATTTTGGTATGTGAATGTAATGGAATAGTACCATGCTATATAAGAAATGATGACTTCAGCTGTGAAGGAGGCTGTGTAGTGGGCGGTGGAGATGGTGACCGGCGGGCAGAGCGGGCCACAGTCAGTGAAGGGAAGCTCGGTAAAAGCGGCAGCGAACAACGCCCCCTCGGCCTCATGCCGCTACAGGTGCATCGAGTGTAACCAGGAGGCAACAGAACTGTACAGGGACTATAACCACAGGGTGCTAAAGATAACTATCTGCAAGTCTTGCCAGAAGCCTGTGAACAAGTACATCGAGTATGATCCTGTTATCATCCTAATCAATGCCATTTTATGCAAAGCACAGGCCTATAGACATATTCTTTTCAATACTAAGATAAATTGACCCTAAACATCAGTCGCAAGCTTTCGTTGTTGGCCATCCTGAGTGGATTAGTATTAGAAAGCAGTGTGGTCCGCTTCTTCCAAAGGATGGGATGGGATGTAGAAAGTGACTGTTCCATCTATAAAACTTAAGATTTCTCTTGAAGATAAAGAAGAAAAACCTCTATGATCATGACTTTCAGGAAAATGTCTTAGATGTGGACATGAATTCTTTTTTTTATGAAAAATTAACCAAATAAAGGACACTAGCAAAGTAAAAAAAAAAAAAAAAAGAAATGATGACTTCAGAGAAGCTTGGGAAGACTTCCATGAAATGATACAAAATGAATTAAGGAGAACCAGAAAAACAATACACTTAACAACTACAACAAGGTAAATGGAATAGCAACAACAAAATAATACAAATTGAATGCTTTGAAATTATAATACAGTTTAGCTCCAAAGAAATATCTCCCCGCTCTTTCTACTGCTTTACAGAGCTGGAAGACTATGGGTGTGGAATACTGTGTGTAACATTGAACTTTTTCAAAATTTTGGTTTGTTTTACTGGAATTTTTTTTCTTTCCTCTTTTAAATTTTTTATTATGAAGGATGGCTCTCTGGGAATGAAAGGGGGTGGGGTTACACTGGGAAATAAATATAGGTGGAGTAGTGTATAGAGTGCCAGGCCTGGAGTCAGGAAGACTCATCTCACTGAGTTCAAATATGACCTCAGACATTTACTAGCTTTGTCACCCTGGGCAAGTCACTTAACTCTGTTTCCTCATCTGTAAAATAAGCTAGAGAAGGAAGTGGCAAACCACTCCAGTATCTTTGCCAGGAAAACCCCAAAGGGAGTCAAAGTCAGATATGACTGAAAATGACTACATAACAACAACCAAAACTCACCCAAAGGTCATGAAAGCTCAATTCAGTTCAATTCTATTCAACAAACACTTGTGTTCCACTTGAGACATAAAGACAGAAATTAAAAGATTCTGTTCTTAAGGAACTTACATTCTATTGGGAAATAAATGGTGTACAAATAAATACAAATTATTTGCAAAATAATTTCAGGAATGGGGTATAGTGGGAGTCTAACAACTAGATAATAGCTGAGTTGAACCTTGAATTGAGCTAAGGCTTCCAAGAGGTAGCAATGAAGAGAGAGAGTGTGTGGTTGTTTTTTGTCCTTTGTTCTTGAAGAGGACCATGACATCAGGGAGGTGATGTGACATCCACATGAATTGGGATAGAATGACAGACAAAAAACAACCTCTGAATAGAAAATAGAAGCTGGGGACCCAACTGGAACTGGCTTTCTTTCTTTCTCTTTCTTTCTTTCTTTCTTTCTTTCTTTCTCTTCCTTCCTTCTTTCCTTCCTTCTTTCTTTCCTTCCTAATTTCTTTCTTTCTTTCTCTCTTTCTCTTCCCTTTTTCCTTCCTTTCTTCCTCTCTTCCTTCTCTCTCTCTCTCTCTCTCTCTCTCTCTCTCTCTCTCTCTCTCTCTTTCTTCTTCCCCCCTCCCTCCCTCTCTCTTTCTTTTCTCTTTCCATTCCCTCTGTCACTTGCTGGTGACCTTGCACAGTCCTCCCTCATTCAAATCAAAATCAACTGCAAATCATCATCATTTCCCTGCTGCCATGGTCCTCTTCAAAAATGAAAGACAAACACAAAAACAACCCTCTGTCTACATATGGAATCATACCCTTACCTGTGGGTGCTTTGCCCAAAGGAATGTAAATTCTGACCACTTAGCCTTTTTTTTTTCTTAAGGACTACATCTCAAATCCAAATCATTTTGGCTTTCATTCACTGGCCAACAAGGATAAGCCCCACTTGGTCATTGTTTGGGCCTTGATTGGCTTAAGGCTAGGAAAGAAATGGGGCAAAGACTGCCTTATTTTACCTTCTTAAAAATGTGTGTGTGTGTGTGTGTGTGTGTGTGTAAAAATCTGGGAAGGGAAGAACCTCCGGGGTTTTAGGCCAAAACAGAAACAATTGCTATTTTCATTCACTCTGAGAAATCTGGGCCCAAACTATGGGCTTGGGCTGGGACCTACTATTGGTCAATCAATAAGAGCCAGAGTGGGAAAGGTACAGGGAAAACAAGATCCTGATGTACTGATGATTTATTGATTATTTTTAGAAAGCATTTGACTTGATGGAACAGAGTTCAGGCTTAAAGGCTCTGTCTGCTTTTATCTCCCATACACATGGGAGGCATGTTACATATTAATATTTAATATGTATTTATTCATATACAAGATTCCTTGATAAATCTAATCACTGATATAACTGTTAAAAAATCTACTTGTTATCAACATCAAGGCATATAGCATAGAGAGATTTAAGCCTGGAGAAGGTCTCTGCCCTGTCATGGAGACTGGTCAAAGCACAATCCATATGGAAAAGGGATTGCCTATAGATGGAGAGGTCATCCAAATCACAAGTGACCCACATGTTCTATTCCTCTACAACTTGTGTCCGTGTCCTTTTATAATTGCCTGAGAAGAATGTAAGGTACTTGAGAGTGGGGACTTCTGTTTCTATATGGCAGTGCTTAACATAGTACCTGTCAAATTTGGTTATGATGGGGTGATGGGACCTGGACCCCTCTAAAAGGAAAAGACCATGTCTTTGAAATCAACCCAGTCCCTGAATTTTCCCATGCATTTCAATAGCCCAGATCACCAGCACCTCCACCCAAGGCAGCTGACCCACCCCAGTCCACCCTAGATTTTTTTGTACATAAGCATCAATCTCACCCAATTAAGTTGCAGATTCCCTAAGAATCTCACCTGCATTATTGGTCTCACAATAAACCTTTCCATTTTGACTGGAAGAAGGTTTGACACTGCCCTTACCCTGACATTTCAGGGTTCCCAGCAACCCCAAACCACATCAGTTGCTGTTCAGTGTCCAACTCTCCGTGACCCCATTTGGGTTGTTCTTAGCAAAGATATTGAAGTGGTTTGCCATTTCCTTCTCCAACTCATTCTACAGATAAGGAAACTGAGGCAAACAGGGATAAGTGACTTTTCCCAGGGTCACAGATCTAGTAAGTGTCTGAGGCTAGATTTGAACTTGGGTCTTGATTCCAGCCCCAGCGCTCTATGCACTATGGCTTCACCTACTTGTCTCACCTATCAAATAGGAGGCATTTAGTAAATGCTTATTAATGGATGGATTGGTAGTCCAATTAAGCTGGTTTTCACAACCTAACCTTTCTGAGGACAAACTGTCTTTGCCCTAGGCAGGCCTCCTCCTCTTTTCCCTGGTAACCAGGACTGTTCCTTCTCTCCAGTCTTCCATGCTAGAAAATACCTTACTCCATTTGACTGAATGGTACCTCTGTAACTATGACAGATGAACCTGACTGAGACCCTGCCCTTCCTACTGAACACCTGGCTCTCTGCCAGTGACTTTGCTGAGTAGCCCCTACTGGATGCAACTACCAAGGTGTTCCCAAACCAAAACTAAGGTTGTACCAAACTAAACTAGGAGGGCTCATAAGAGCCTGCCACAAGCTGGATGCTGGATAAGGAGGGAGCTTCTCAGTGAATCATTGATCTCTTTCTTCCTCTTCCCCACCCCCAACCCGCACCAAGGTTGAAGATCAATTTCCTACAGCCCCACAGTTTCCTGTGGTAATTCTTTTCACTCTGGTAGCTGTGATCTGGTAACTCTGTCCTTGCCTCTTCATCCTTGGCCTCCCTCCAGATCTCTCCCTACTCCCCTTAGATGGCTCAATCACAAGCCTCTACTTGTGAGAGTTAAAATAAGCTCCCCCCCCAAAAAAAGCATATTGCTTTTAGCATCACTGGCCAGGATGCTTCTTCCAAAGAAGCCCCTGAATCCCCAAAACTGTTGCAAAGGTATACCCTCCCTTAGATTTTCACAAAACTGATGGCCATGAGTGATGTTTGAAATGTTGGGGTGATTAAGGGTAAGTGAAGCATCCCATACCTTTCCTCTCTCTTTTTTATTTTTGGAGGGCAACTGGGGGTAAGTTACTTGCCCAAGGTCACACAGCTAGTTTTTTGTGTTAAGTGTCTGAGCCCAGATTTGAACTTAGGTCCTCCTGACTCCAGGGACAGTGCTCTATTCACTGTGCCACCTAGCTGCTCCCCCCCCATACCTTTCTAAGGACAGAGCTTTTGGATAAATCAGTCATCTAAGAAATAGTCCTGAAGAGACCATGAATTTGCCTCCTGGGTAATACTGCCTCTGTATCTTTTTTTCCCTGGGAACTTATTTGTAGAGACCCAATAGAAATGTGGGGAGTTTGATCAATGCCTAACATAAGTTAGAGTGAGGCTGTTTACTGAAGGAACCCAGCTCTGAACCAGGAAGAATAATTAAATAGGCCTTTCCCATACCCTGTCTGAGAGGTGGTAAACCTCAGAGACGAGGTCTCAAAGATCCCAGTAGCACTCATCCAAGCCTGAGTCAGGAAGTGACAGAGACTATGGCTACCCATTGAGAAGGAAACCCAAGGAATCCAGCAGAGATTCTATACCCTGTAAGTAGCCAGCCCACCTGAGCAGTGGAGAGAGTCATCCAACAAAGCCATTTATGCCTCATCATGCAATGAGCCTAGAGAGTAAAAGGACATCAAAGCTTTTTCCACTTTCATTTCTAAGGTTGTGAGCTGCCTTGGCCCCATATATATCATTGAATTTAGCCCACCTCTCTTTATCCCTGTACTTGGTGTGATCTTTGTTAGAGAGTGTGCCCCAGATCCAAGGTGAGGGTGGGGAATGCTTTGAAACTATGATTCTTGCTATGCCATTTGAGTAAATACTTTTTTCTAAGAGCATCTTGAGACTACTGGCTGACTATGAATGAGAAGCACACCTGTGGGGGGCTTGTAAACTACAGTGTTAAGAGATGTCACTTATAGGGTGACCCCTCTTGGGACTTAAGTGTGAATGTGAGTGCAAGTTGGTGGATCTTTTAGACTATTATGTTACAAACAAAACCACACTCTGGAAAGCCAAGAAGAGGAGTTTGGGACAACATTAAATAATGCAATTGCCCGACACAGATAAGAACATATTCCAGATTGGGCAAATGGAAGAGACAAAGTTATTCATTTCTAGGAAATAAGGTCCCATCGCTTACAAAACAACATCTATGACAATCCAAGAAAGAGAGAGTCAGTAACTTTGGGTATCTGAGAAAACAATAGATGCCTTGTTCAGAGGTTCAACTGCCCTTTCTTATTCCTAACAGAAAACACATTTGTATTTTGAGATATGCTACCATCAGCATCTAGAAAGAACATAAAACAATAAAATGGAAAAGCAGGTGAGACAGGTTATAAGTACAAGCAAATAATTCTTTTCTTTCCGCAAGTCTTTTTAACATTTTATGGTAGGGATGGGCATTTTTTTTTAAACAAACACCTCCCAAAAAGTATATCAACACCACTGGAGGAAATGAGAATGTACATGGGCATTGACCAGGGTCTCCATGAATTTGTGTTGCACTTGTGGTCCCTTAGGACCCTGGGGTCTTTGTCTTCCTTTCTTTTATTTAGCATTTTTAAAATGATGCCCTTTTCTCTTTTTGTAACATTGTCCCTTCCCAATAATCCTCTCTTGATAAAACCTTCCCTTCTATTAAAAAAAAATACAGGTGAGCAAACAAATCAACATACTAAACACAGATGAAAATGTATACCTTATTCAGTAGTCATAGCCCACCACCTTTCTTGCCAAAAGTTCTTTGTTGGGTAGTTTTTCAGTCATGTCCAACTCTTCATGGGGTTGTCTTAGCAAAGATACTGGAGTGGTTTGCCATTTCTTTCTTGGGCTCATTTTACAGATGAGGAAACTGAGGCAGACATGATTAAGTGAGTTGCTCAGAGTCACACAACTAGTAAGTGTCTGAGGACAGATTTGAAACTTTGAAATTTGAATCTTCCTGACTCCAGGTCCAGCATTATATCCATTACATCACTTAGAGGCAAGAGACGTATTTCACCATGGGTCCCCTGAGATTATGGGAGGTCACTCCATTGATCAGAGTTCCTTTATGTTCTTTTTGTTTGTGTGTTTATTTTATAGATTGTTCTGGCTTCACTCAGTTCAGTCTACCTTGGTTTGTCTCTAGATTCCTTTCACAGCAATTGCTGTCTGGCCACAACCTTCTCATTTTCTATTTGGGAAGTTGATCTTCTTGAACCCAAGTATGGTACCTCACAATTACCTCCGTTAATTTTCATCTTATTAGATTCAACCCTGATGCTCTAAGAGCCTGTTGGGATCTTTGGCAATCCTTCTCCTGCAATCCAGAGAGTTAACTGTCTCTCCCAGTTTCACTTCAACTACATTTTGGATAAGCCAGCTCCTCTTCCTTTATCTAATAAAATATTAATAAACATTGATATTTATTGATAACAAACATGACAATAATATTAATATGATAAAATGTCATGTCTATATGACAAAAATATGGATAATATGACAAAATATTGATAACAAAATATTGGTAATATAAAATATGGGTAATATAATTAAAATATTGATAATATAATAAAGTCTTGATAATATTGGGAAATATTGATAATATAATAAAAATATGGATAATATGATAGAATATTGATAAATACGGCACCCCCCAAGGCCAGTGACAGATTCCAGGTATACTTTACTCCTAACTGACAGGGGCCCATTGATAAACTAGTCTTTGCTTCTGGCTCCAGGGATAGTTCACGATCCAGTTGTTCGACAGCCCACAGCTGTCCATCCTGTCCACAAGATGGGAAAGTGGAAGAGGCAGATTCTATTCAAGATAGGGTTAGAGTTTGGGGTTAGGGTTAGGTTTGGCTAGCATTTAATAATAACATAATATCTAGCATCCATATAGCACTTTAAGGTTCCTAAGTGCTTTCCAAATATTATTTCATTTTATCCTCATAACCAACCCTGGGAGGCATTATTTTACAGATAGGGAAACAGAGGCAGACAGATTGATGTGTTCAGACTCACACAGCTAAGAGCCAGTTGGGATCTTTTTGGACCCTCCTTCTGCAGCCCAGAGGGTTAACTGTCCCCTCCTTACTTTATTTTAACTGCACATTGGATAATGTGCATGTCTGAGGTTGGATTTGAACTCAGGTCTTCCTGACTCCAGGGCCTCTACTCTATTCATGGTGACACCTAATCTCTTCTAGGTGAAGTGGACAAATCTCTTCACCCCTCTGCAACTCAGTTTCCTTTTCTATGAAATGAGGAAGATTGATTGTATTATCTCATGAGCTCTGAGGTCCTGGTGTAATCTGGAGGGAGTTGATGTTCACTTTAGACACTAGGGGGAGCGGTGGAGCCACCAAAGGGTCAAGCTATATCCAAATCTTCCATTTCTACATTGGACCCCCTCATCCAGTGGATGCCTGGTTCCTCCTTCCTCTTTCCTTGTAGTTCCCCAAGAGCCTAGGCTGCCCTTGCCCAAGAGGCGGAGGTGTCCCTGCCATTACTCCCACCCCTAAAAAAGACTACATCCTAGGATGGGCCATGCCCAAGGTCTCACAGAGAGAAGTCTAGGTATCTGCATCCCAGACCCAGCCTTGCCATTGAGTGGATGTGAGACCTTGGCATGTCATTCCCTTCTCTAGGCCTCAATTTCCCCCTCTTTACCTATGCATACAGTCAGAAGAAGAGAAACAAGGACCTTCTCAAGGTCTCTCTTAAGAACTTTGGAATTGGGGTGGCTAGGTGGCACAGTGAATAGAGCATCAGCCCGGGAGTCAGGAGGACCTGAATTCAAATCCAGCCTCAGACACTTGACACACTAGCCATGTGATCTTGGGCAAGTCACTTAACCCCAATTGCCCTGCTTCCCCCTCCAAAAAGCAAAAAAAAACAAACCCCAAAACAAAAAACTTTGGAATTGACCCACAGAATTAAAGTAGCTAAAAAAACCCCACAAGATGTACAAATTTGGAGAATCCACCCCAAATGTTCACATGGACTATTTGTGCCTGACCTGTGGGAGAGCATTCTAAGCTTGTACTGGTCTGATCATTCACAGTCAAACTCACTGTAACTTGACCCCAACATGGTGATGCCATTTGGGTTCTCTTTGAGAAGAAAGGACAACAACCATAACTCCTTTCCTTCTTTGTTTTCTTTTTTCTTCCTCCCTTCCCACCCTCCTTCCTTTCCTTTTTTCTTCTCTGCTCACTCATTCTCCCTTTCCCTCCCTCCCTGCTTCCCTCCCTCTTCTCCTCCTTTGTTCATTCCATTCTTCCTCCTTTCCTTTCTTCTTTCCTTGCTCCCTCTCTCCTTCTCTTCCTCCTTTCCTTCCTTGTTTCCAAGGTTCATTTGCACAGGGAAGACAAATGACTTCACTATTTCAGTCAACAGACACTTCCAGAGCACCAGCGTTGTGCTAGCTAGTTACTGAGGAGGAGCCTGAGGCCAGTGAGAGCTGACCCCTGTCCTCAGGGAGCTCTCATTCTGGTGGCTGGGGGATGAGGTGGGGACACTCATAATTAGTCAGTAATAGCAACAGCTGGCACTTCTAGGGGTCTGCAAAGTGCTTTACAGAAAATCTCATTTGAAACTCCACAACACCTCTGGGAGGTAGGTGGGACAGTTATCCCCATTTACAGATGAGGGAGCTAAGGTTCTGAAAGATCAAATGACTTCTCCATGCTCACTTTTTTTTTTTTTTTGTCTTTTTGGAGGGGAAAGACAGGACAATTGGAGTTAAGTGACTTGCCAAAGGCCACACAGCTATTAAGTGCTAAGTGTCTGAGGCTAGATTTGAACTCAGGTCCTTGTGCCTCCAGGGCTGGTGCTCTATTCATTGGGCCACCTGGCTGCCCCCCATGCTCACTTTCAAGCCACCAGCTCCAAACTATGTGTCACTTCTATTCTGGCCAATGTTCCTGCCTCCCCCTGACCAGAACTTTGGACTCTACCCCTGGAACCACCCCAGGTTCTGATAGGTGAACTTTTATCTTATCTCCCTGCCATCTTCTCAGCCATCTTCTCCCTGCCCCCTCCTACACACACACCCATGTTCTCTTCTCCCATTAGAATGCAATTAGCTAGTCAGCAAACAAATGTTTATTAAGCCCCTACTATGTGCCAGGTGGACAGCTAGGTAGCACAGTGGATGAAATGCTGGACTTGGGATCAGGAAGACTGAATTCAAATCTGACCTCAGACACTTACTAGCTGTGAGACCCTGGGCAAGTCACTTTACCCTGTTTGCCTTAGTTTCCTCATCTGTAAAATGAGCTGGAAAAAGAAATGGGCAGATTATTCAGTATCTTAGCCAAGAAAACCCCAAATGGAGTCACAAAGAGTCGGGCACAATGGAAAATGACTGAAGAGCAACAAAAAATGGGCCAGGCATTGTGCTCAGTGCTGGAGATAAACTCCCCTGTTCTCAAGCTCACAGTCTAGTGACCTCTGTATGAACAAGACACACTGAGGAGGAATAATGGGGGAGGGAGCCAAATGAAGAGGGATCGGGAAGGCTTCCTATAGAAGGTGGGATTTTAGGAAGGTAGGCATTGGAGAGGAGGAGGAAGAGTATGCCAGGTATTGGGGCAGCCAATAAAAATGCTGGGAATCAGGAGATGCGTCTTGTTTGTGAAATACCATGGTGGCCAGTGTACATACTTGAAGAGTATATGGTGGAGGGGTGGCTAAGAGGTGCAGTGAATAGAGCATTGGCCCTGGAGTCAGGAGGATCTGAGGTCAAATCTGGCCTCAGACACTTAACACAAAAACTAGCTGTGTGACCCCAGGCAAGTCACTTAACTCCAATTGCCCTCCAAAAAGAAAAAAAAAGGAATATATGGTGGGATGTAACATAAGAACACTGGAAAGGTAGGAAGGGCATAGTTTATGAAAGAGTCAATGTGAAAAAGAGAGGATTTTGCATTTGATGCTGGAGACGCTGGAGTTTACCAAATAGGGGGGTGACGTGGTCAGACCTGCACTTTAGGAAGGTGACTTTGATAGCTGAGGGAAGGGAGAACTGGAGGAGGAGGGTCAAGGGCAGACCTGCCAGTGGCTGTTGTAGTGATCCAGTCATGAGTGTCTGCACTAAAGGGGGGCAAAGGAGAGAAGGGGCATGTATGAGAGATGCTACAAAAGTAAGATCAATAGGCATTGGTTATAGCTCTGATCTGGAGAGTGAGAGATGGTGAGGAGTTGAGGATGACCCTTGGGCTGTGAGTCTGGTTGACTAGAAGAACAGGGGTGCTCCCCACAGAAATGAGGATATTTAGGGGGCAGCTAGCTGGTGCAATGAATAGAGCACCGGCCCTGGAGTCAGGAGAACCTGAGTTCAAATGCGGCCTCAGACACTTGACACACTTGCTAGCTGTGTGACCTTGGGCAAGTCACTTAGCCCCAATTGCCTTGCCTTCCCGTCTCCAAAAAAAAAAAAAAAAAAAAAAAAAGGAATAAAGATATATTTCTAAAAATGGGGAGGGCTTGGGGAGAAAGATAATGAGTTCAGTTTGGGGCATGTCTACTGGACATCCATTCTGAGATGCCTAATAGGTATTTGGAGATAAAGAGACTGGAGAGAGGTCAGAGGAGGGACAGGATGGGCAGATTTGGCCATCGTTCACATAAAGATGGTTATTAAATCCTCAGGAGCTGATGAGATCACCCAGTGAAATAGTATAGAGGGAGAAGAGAAGGGGCCCAGGCCAGAGCCCTGAGGGACACCTATGGTTAGAGGATGTGATCTGGAGAATCCAGCAAAGGAGACAGAGAAGGAGTGGTCAGGGAGGTAGGAGGAGAACCAGGATCAAGCCATGTCATAAGAACCTGGAAAGAAGAAGAGGGTGATCAGCATCAAAGGCTGCAGAGAAAGATAGAGAAAAAGTCATTGGATCAAGCAATTAAGAGATCATAATTAACTCTGGCAAGAGCAGTGAGGGCAGGCACTGTTTTACTTATATTCCAGCACTTAACACAGTGCCTACAAGCATACATTAGGCACCTAATAAATGTTCTATCTACCTTTCTAATCTATGATCACACAGCCAGTTAGCATCTAGGGTCAGATCTGAACTTCAGTCTCTCTCACTCCATGGGTCCAGTCTTCTTTCTATTGTTTCAGGTTCTTTCTCATCCCTTCCTGCTATAAAAATGGCCATGTGAGGCCACACATATGGATGAGGAAGTAAAATCCTTCAGGACATTGGGTGGGTTCATCCCCATTTCTAAAGGTAAGTAAAGAATTTGACCCAGTTAAGTAGGAAGCTGCCCTAACATCACCAAATACCAAGATTCCTCTTCTCTTTACTTTGGCTCGGGTTCCTTTGGACATGGTCTAGGGCAGCCACTTGAGGACCTGAGGGCTAAGAGCCTCGAGGTTGCAGGTTCCCTACCCCTGCCCTAGGGGTTGTAAAATGTAGAAGGATCATCATATATCACACATCACCCTGTCTTAACTTTGGGTCTTATCTCTCCCCAGTCATGAAACATACTATGGAAAACTCTCCAAATATCACTTTTCTCGTGTCCACATTAAGGCTCTTCACTCTCTAAGGTCCAAAAGGTGCAGCTTAGGGATATCTTCTTCAAGGGGATAGAAAGATAATAGAACACAGTATTAAGACTTCACCAGTAAGGTGACAGGATCCACCACCTACTGTGTGCTACTGCCCCCATCAGTGACATGTACTATTTTTCTTTCTCAAAGAGCCATCACTGGCCTCCCACTCCCATGAGTTCTTCTTGTATAATCAAGCAAGACCTAGGGGGAGTTGTGTTACCCATTGGTGAGTTAGGGGGGTGTCTAGATTCCCCCTGGTGGAATAGGTGGATGAGAACAATTTGTTCCAACAGCCATGAAGGTGGATGAAGTAGGAGCTGCAGAGTGCACATCTTAAGCCATCACTAGTCATCTTGAGTTTTGTCCTGCCACTGGATTTCTGTGACTCTGGCAGAGAGAGTGAGGCTGATGATTTTGTGCAACTCTGCCTTCCTTAAATCCAGTTCATGTGCAAGACAAAAAGTCACTCATGTTGGCCTTGATCCTCTTGGAAAACAAAGGACAAACAGCAACAATGAAGGCAAGATAGGTGATATAGCAGGCAGCTAGGTGGCACACCTAGGCTGGCGACTCAGGAATGCCTCAGATGCTGGCTAGCTGGGTGACCTCAGGTAAGTCTTATATTAACCTCTGGGTGCCTCAGTTTCCCCAGTTGTCAATTGAAGATTATTATTAATAACACCTAACCTCCCAGGGTTGTTATATGGATCAAATGAGATCATATTTAAGGACCAGGCACTTAGTGTAGTGACTGGCACGTAGTTGGTGTTATTGTTAAGGGAGTGCCGGACCCCTACTTGATCATGAGATCCAATTGTTATCAAGGTAAACATTTACAGCTCAGAAACTGACAAATGCTACAAACTCGGGTTTGATCTGTTTGGTTGGTCAGTCTAGATTTAAGAAAATGATGAAGGAAAATATTAGTAATGTAGATTCCATTATGACTTTGGAGACACCCTGTATACAGTCTTGGAACCCAGCTGTTCCCAAGTGTTTAGTGACCCATTAATTCCACCGGGATACCTCTCAAAGTAAAAGGGAGAATAGCATTTAAGCTGGTGCCTGTCAGCTTCTGACAGGTGGATGTGGATGGGGAGAGGGCATTCCTGGCGGCAGGCCTGATGTGAGCAAAGGGCTGGGGAGTGACTTTGTACCATGCTAGATTTAGCCTCAAAACACCTTGGGTCAAATGCCAACTTGGCCACTCACTTCCTGCATGACCTTGGCACAACTTTGTTGTCATCTGAGGTTCCCTCTTGCTGCCAGTCTGGTCCTCACTGCTCATTCAGGAGAGAAATTCCCAAGGTCCATTTACTCTGTCGCTGCTGACCAGAGAGTTTTGGAATGTCTCACCATGTCCCAGGCAGGACAGGAGTCCAGGGTTAGGGACAGCCCTTTCTCCTCTTCCTCCAGGTGGAAAACAAGGCTGAGTGCCTGGTCATGCAGCTGGCATGTTCCTACAGCTCTAATGACAGACCATTACGAAAGCCATCCTCATAAAACCAGCCTGTGTTTCCCCTGGATGGGCTCTTTCCTGAGTCAATGAATAGCCCCATTATAAATTATAACTTGCTCTGCAGAGCCCACATTCAGAATTGTTTTCAGTTCTCACAGTCCTGCCCAGAGGTCAGGGGGGAGCTGAAGCCTCGGCAAGCAACTCATGCTCAAAGGGGATTGGCTACTGCCGGGGTCCCTCCTCTAACAGGCTGACCTAGACACAGAGAGAAGCCTGGTCATGGACAATAGGTCTGAACCTGGGGGGAGGCTGGTACACTGGGGAAGGTCTGGACACTGGGGAAGAGTCCTAACTAGGGGAAATCTGTCCACTAAGGGAGGCTGGAACTTTAGGGGGAAAGCCTCAGGATGCCTGGAAGCCGGGGAAGATCTGGACACTGGGTCTGGCAACTGGGCAAGGCTTGGCCACTGGAGGAAATGTGAACACTAGGGGAAGTTTGACTACTGGAAAACCTGGTCACTGAGGGATGCCTGGATGCTGAGGGAGGCCTGGATGCTGGGGAGGTCTAGCCACTGGGGGGAGGGGCCTGGACACGAAGAAGTAGACACTATGATTGGCCACTGGGCAAGGTTTGGCCACTGGAGGAGGCCTGGACCCTGGGGAAGGCCTGGGTGCTAGGAGAAGTCTGACCACTACAGGGGACTGGTAGTAAAGAGTGGTTAGGGTGAGTACACTGTAGTACTGCATTAGTGACAAAACTAGGACAATTTACATAGTGATCACAGTAACGGAAAGGAAAAACGCCATGGAAAGATACTAGAACGTTGATCAGTATAATGACAAATCTCTTGACTTTCAAAGTCTAGATAGAGGTGAAACACATCCATCTCCTCTGGACAGAAGGATGGTGGACTAGGGGCCCAAAACGAAGCCTACGTTGTCAAAGCCAGCCAGTGTACTGGTCTGTTTTGTTTAGCTGTATCTTTATAAGGGAAGGTTCAGCTGGGAGAAGGGGGAAAGCATTTGGAACTTATAGCAATGTTTTTTTAAGTATCAATAAAACTTTTTTATTTAAAGAATGCTAAGTTTGGAGTCAGGAAAGACCTATTAAATATATCAAATATTGCTCGATGCTTACTGTGGGGCTATGGAAAAATCATAGAATTGTTTTGAACTTTGGCCTCTTCATCTGTTAAGTGGGTATAATCCATGGCATAGAATCTAAGTTCTGCTTTTACATATGCTAGGTATTTTTTTAAATTTACATTTTATTTTTAAAAAATAACAAGCATTTGTTTCCCTTTCCTTCTACCCCATCCCCACTGGAAAAAGAAAAGAAAAAGAAAAACATGTGCATAGTCAAAACAAATTCCCACGTTGTACATCCACAAAAATATTTGTCTTATTCTGCCTTTGGGATCCATAATTTCTCTGTCAGAAGGTGGATAGCAAAATTCATCATCAGTCCTCTGGATTCTTGGTCTTCCTAGTAAGTCTTTCAAAGTTGTTCAGTTTTGCAACATTGTTGCAACTGCATAAACTGTTCTCCTGGTTCTGCTCCCTTCGTTCTGCATCCGTTCATACAAATCTTCTCAGGTTTCTCTAAAACCATCTTCTTCATCTTTTCTTACAGTGAGATAGTATTCCATCACATTCATATACCATAACTTGCTCCGCCATTCCCCATTTGACCAGTATTCTCTTTGTTTCCAGTTCTTTGCCACCAAGTTTAAAAGAGTTACTGTAAATATCTTCGTAGATATGAGTATTCTGTCTCTTTCTCAATTCTCTTTGGCAGTATAGGTAGTGGTGTTCTAGAGCCAGCTTGAACTGTCAAGGAGCTGATTGTTAAATCTTCATTGTAAGTATTTGCACGTAGGAAAGTGGCAAATGCTACAGATCTAAACTTGATTTATTATTTTGTTAATTGTCTAGATTTAAGAAAGTGATTGAGAGAACAATAAAGTAGATTAAATTTAAAAGTGTGTCCTGTGTACATTCCACCACTACCCCCAACCTGTTTGTTAAACATTAACTAGCACATCCTTGATTCAATAATGCTAGTAGTGTTATCAATGGGTCAAAGGGTATGCTCAGTATAATAGTTTTTGGGGTCATAGTTTAATCTTAAGGGTTTCCCCCTAAGTAAATAAAGTTAATTCCCCCACCCAATATTTCAACTAGGAAAATCAAAATTTGGTTCAGTATCACCAAAAAAAAATAGGAAAAGGGCCATAGGTTCCTATGTGAGCACTGTGTCTAATAAGATATTGATTGTGGGATAGGTTTTATTTAACTTAATCAAAATCAATGCAAAGAGCTCACATGTGAGTCCATGAACAGTGAAGACAACTTTCTTCCTCCAATGAGCTCCATATGTCCCAGGGACCTATTTAATCTTCTTGACCTATATAGAGCCTTGAGAGGGGAAGGGAAGGAGATGACCCCCACAAAGAGAAAAAAAGTTAAGCATTTAGTCTAAAGAGTCAAGCAGTCCATCCTCTTTAGTCTCTTTTTGAGGGAGCCCTCTTCATTCTTCTAGACCTATAGTATAGGACCTCAGTTGAGGCTCCTACCACAAAAAGAAAGCCTCTAGGACCAATAGAAACTTACACAGAGCAGCCCATCACTGCCTCATCTTGGGGTTAGCCCTGATACCTCCAAAGCAGGATGAAAAGAAAGAAGGAAACAAGTATTTATTAATATCCTTTATAAATATCTATACAAATACCATGTGCACTTTACAAATATCATCTTATCTGATCTACATAACAACCTTGGGAGGTAGCTCCATTTTACACTCAAGGAAACTGAGGCAGGCAGCAATTAAGTGACTAGCCCAGGGTCCTAAAGCTAGTAAGGCTGGATTTGAACTCAGGTCTTCCTGACCTCTGGTCTACTGCTATATCCATTGCACATCTGGCTGTCTGTAGCTGAGATGGAGAAAAGATACAGCCCAAGATGTCAGTGACCTTTAAGCAGTAGCAAGAGAAAGGAGTCTTTGATAGTGTCCAGGGAAGATGCTTCAATGACCTGACCCAGGGTTCCACCAGGTTCTTTCTAGGGCTCCTGGATCCATGTTTCTGGGCTGCTCACTTCCTTGGGAATCAAAGCCCCTCTGGGTGCTTTATAGGAAAAGGACTCCAGCCAGTCTAATTGGTTTCTAACCCCTGATGTCACAGGCACCATTCAGATGGGAAGGGAAAGGTTCTAGTCCACAGAGAAATTCTAGATTGGGGAAGGGGGAGCAAAGAAAAGAAGGAGGGAGACCAGAAAAAGGAGAAGGCAGGAGGAAGGGGCAGCATGCCCTGCCCTTAGTACAGAGAACCTGGCACTCACATTGTCCTGTGTACTAAGACACACCCATCCAACTCACAGTCAGACAAACACAGTTAAGTTGGTGGAGCACACTGTCCAACACAGCTGAACACACACTCAGTACAACAAACACAACCAGAATGGGCCAATCCAGTGCACAGATGATCTCCACCCCACCCACTCTCAGTTCAGTACCCAGCTCCTCCTGTCCCAGCCTGGGAAGCTGGAGGAGGAGCCTGATGATAATCTACAAGGTGGGTAAACACATAATTGAAAGTTTATGGTAACTGCATGATGGCCCCTCCAGGAGTTATTCCAGACCCTAAATAAATGACATAAACTTTTTAATGACTAGGTTAGAGAAACCATCTGTCTATTAAAGAGAAAAGGAAAAACTAAATCAGAGAAGCTAAATGTTTTCTGAGATAAAGTGAAGGACCTGGAGTCAAGAAGTCCTGAGTTCAAATCCAACTTCAGATACTTACTAGCTAAGTGACCCTGGACAAGTCACTTAGCTTTTGTCTGCCTCAGTTTCCTCATCTGAAAGATGGAAATAATAGCAGCACCTACCTCCCAGGGCTGTTGTGGGGATCAGATGAGGTCATGTTTGTAAAAGTGCTTAGCACAGTCTGCCTCACAGTAGGCACTTAACAAAGATGCTTATTCTTTATTCCATTTCTGCATAGCAGGGAGCTAGACACAATGAATAGATGTGGGGAGAAAGCTCGATGGAAGGAGAAACTGGAGCCCCAAAGGGAATGTGCTGCCTCTGTAGGGCATGGGCCCTGCCCTAGGAGCTCAACAAGTAGAGGCTGGCTGCCCACACTCTCATCAGGGACGTTATGGAGGGGAATGTCCATCAGCTGTGAGATGGGCGACTTGGCCATGAGGTCACTTCCTATACTAAGATCCTGGGATTCTGCCAGTTCTCAGACTCAATTCAGTACTATGAAACAAGCATCTATTAAGCTCCTACTGTATGCCATGCAATAGGCAAGGGGGAGGATGTGGGGAGAACATGAAACCAAGGATGATTACCAAATCTGTCACTGCTGGCTTTGGAATGCAGCCAGACTGACTCACAGACACAAGCAAACACCACTGTCATGCACAATCAGACATGGACAGTCAGTCAGTCTAACATGCAACTGATAAATTGAATCAGATTCCCACAGTCAGACTCTTAGGGTCAGAAAAGAGGGACTGATGACCAAATGAGGCTTCCACAGCCAGGTGCACAAATGGAGGGAGGCACCCCAGCTAGGCAAACATGGCCAAAGCCACAACCCAAGAGAATGAATCAGACTCCCAGGTGGAGGAACACAGTTCAACACACCATCAGAATCCCCAGCAGACCAACAGGGCTGGATGACACAATCAGATCTACACAGCCGGACACACACAGTCTGACACAACACCAAACTCCCAGGGTCACACAAATGCGGGCATGCCTAGTCATCTTCCATAACCTGGATCACACAGCCAGCACCCCAAAGCTCACCGGTTGGGCTCCCAGCCAGACTCACACAAACAGACACAACTGAACACACACAGTCCAACAAACACAACCGCATCGGGCCAATCCAGCACACAGATGATCCCCACCCCTGCCCTGTCATCTGTTTGGTGTTCAGCCCGAGCTAAAGGAGGTACCCACCAATAATCCACAACACAATTCATAAACATGGAATTGAAAGTTACTGTAACTTCATGATAGTTATTCCAGGAGAAGACCTTAGAGGCTACTGAGTCCAACCCCCTCTTTTCATAAATGAGGAAACTGAGACAGAAAGAGGTTAATTGACCTGTCCAGAGTCCTATAACTAGTGTCTGAAACAGGACTTGAACTCAGGTCTTCCCGACTCAAGACCCAGATTTCTATCCACTGGGCCAGCCACCTAGTCCTCTATCCAGGATAGGGATCTGGACATGAATAAGCCAACAAGTTATGGGAGAAGTCTTTGGAGAACCAGTGGCCAGATTACCCCTCTTCTCACAAAGTAGACAGTCTCAAGGCAGAGAAGGATTTCCATCTGGAAGTGCCCCAGAACATCCCAAGTCTTCATCCTCTCTTGGTGAGGCTCTAGAATGCTGCCCCACCCACTTGGAGTTACAGGGGAAGTCCAGCCCACTCCTCTTGATTAGGGCCACTAAACCCCTGGGAATCCTCCTTCCTCCTCCACTCCTGGCTATTGGCATTCTTTTCCCCTCTCTCCTTCCCTTCCCTGTGTGAATGTGGAAATCTTGGACATCTCTCTCTTCTCCTCCTCCAGGCCACCCCACCCACCTGCCAAGCCACCCAGGAAACATCTCAAAACTGTCCTTTCTCTTTCTCAACTCCTCCCATCACAGGACCTGACAGGGCATTGATGACAGTGTTATGTAAGGGGCACATTAGGAGTCAGTGAGTGGAGGCATGTCTGGATTCAAATGACTGCATGTCAATTGGCTTTGGGGTGTGTGTGTGTGTGTGTGTGTGTGTGTGTGTGTGTGTGTGTGTGTGTGTGTGTGTGTAAGGTTCACAGGGTCATGGAGGGACAGTGTGGTAGAGTAAATAGAGCCTTGGATTTGGGCTCTACACATCTAAGAAAACTTAGGTTCAAGTGCCACTTCAGACAGTAACTAGCTGTGTGACCCAGGGTAAATCACTTAACTTCTCTGAGGGTCCATCATAAAATGGGGGTGGTAATAACACTTGTCCTTCCGAGTTGATGAGAGGGTCTGTTGACATCCCTTCCAGAGAACACTGTGGTGAGTGAAGAGTTTATCGATGAGCAGTTACTAAGTCTCTTCTGCACTAATTGCTAAGGATAGAGAATAAGAATCCAGAAGTCCTGGGGTTAAGTCCCACTTCAGTGAAAGCAGAAACAGTTTGGATTTGTCTTTCCAACCCCAGAATTCAATACCATGTCTTGATGGCAGCCGATTCCCTCCACCTTACCCTTGCATGCACAGTTATTCACATGTGTTCTTCTCCATTAGACTTTAAGTTCCATGAGGGTTCCTTTGTCTTTCTTTGTATCCTCCATGCTTAGCACAGTGCCTGACAATGGTGGGCACTTAATAAATGACAGTCAACTATTTTCATCCTATTTTACAGATGAAATCTCAGAAAAGTCAAGTGACTTTGTAGATGGCCATACAGCAAGAAAGACAACAGGGTGCAAACAAATAAATGACTGCTTAATTAAACTGAATGGGGCAGCTAGGTGGCGCAGTGAGTAGAGAGCTGGCCCTGGAGTCAGAAGGACCTGAGTTCGGTTCTGGCCTCAGACACTTAACACACACAAACAAAAAAAAACCTAGCCGTGTGACCTTGGGCAAGTTACTTAACCCCAATTGCCCTCCAAAAAGCAAAAAAAAAAAAAAAAATTGAATTGAATATCTCCGGTTGGTAAAGTTCCTGACCTAAGATCTAACTGTACTGTCATCTTCGTCACCATCACCATTATCTTCCTCCTCCACAATTTCTTGTGATTCAGAGAAAATTGAGGGAGAAACATCACAGGACAAAACGTTCCCCCATCTGTCCATCCCTTAGCCCTTCAGCCATCATCTGGACCTTCCTCTCTCTCTCCCCGCCTCCCCCCCACCTCACGTCTGCCTACTTCATACAACTTCACTGTGAGTCCTTCAGGTTTTCTGGAACTGGGGCCAGTATGACAATGGTATGTCTGTCTGCTAAGCCAAGAATGGCAAAGGAGAGGGATGTAAAGGGTGTCCCTGGCTGGGCAGGGCTAGGCTGGGCTGGTCAAGGGGAGCTGAACCTGTGAAGGAAGGTTTGGGCTAAGCTCTGCGTCAGAGTGGGGCCAGTGGCCCTGCTGGCTAAGGGGAGCAAGTGCTACGTGCCAGGCCCCATCTTCTCTCCTCACAAGCCCTTGGCAGCTGTGGGGATGGGTAGGGGAGGCAGTGTCCCTATACTGCAGTCCGGACCTTACCTAGGTTTCCACGCCCCCCCCCCACACACACACACCAGCTGCCTCATTTTATTCCTCCCACCTGAAAGGCTAGAGACCATCAGATTTTGGATTTGGAACTAGAAGAGACATCAAACACCATTAAGTTCAAACATCAAACCCCACTAAGTTCAAACCCACCTCTCCCCATTCTCCTGATGAGCAAACTAAGGACCAAAAGAGCAAGTGTCCAAATGTCAGTACAGCATGTTCCAGGCCACACAATGAGTCAGCAGCAGTAACAGGTGACAAAATCAAATGGATTCCAAATCCGCACTGCCTGTCCCTCTAAAGCAGAGAGACCTTCAGCAGATCTCTCTGGTCCCCCCTCCACCGACTGTTAGTATCTTTTCTCCCTTCCCCCTCCAAGGTTACCTTGTACTTCTCTTGTAGTATTTTGTAAATGCTTATGGATGTCGTTAGAATGTAACAACTCCCCTGTTAGAATGTAACATGAGGTCAGGTACTGATGCCACTTTCATTCTTTTGTCCACAGTACCCAGCACAGTGCCTGCCACACAGAATTTAATAAAAGTCAAAAAATTAATTGATCAGTCTTTTCTTGCTTTTGAATTTTTTTTAGGCATTTGGGGTTAAGTGACTTGTCCAGGGTCACACAACTAGTGAGTGTCTAAGGCTGGATTTGAATTCTGGTCCTCCTGACTCCAGGATGGTATTCTTTCCACTGGACCACCTAGCTACTGATTAGCCTTTTCTTAAAGTAGAGCGGCAAACCAAGTTCCTGGGAATCTTCTGTCCCAGGTCGGGTTTCCGCCACCTTCTTAGGCGCCTACATCAGATCAGGGATGAGGAGGAGGATGTACGCCTTCCCACCCCACATGCCGTAGCTGACTGAATGCCAGAAAGCCTTACTAAGCCCTTCTCTCCTTTGGCCACATTCCCCAGTGATTGGTACCAGACCTGGTCACCCAGACCCCAGGTCAGTCCTAAGATTCCTGTAGCCATCGCTATGTCAGCAATGTAGAAGAATGACCTCTCCACTCTGTCCATTGTGTGCCATTGAGTGACTCCATAGCACAGAACTGGGAATGGTCAATAAGTCAGTCAATAAACAGTCAGGTACTGTACTAAGCCCTGGGGATACAAAGAGACACAAAAAGTAAAAACATCGCTCTTCCCTGCTCTTAAGAAGCACACAGGAAGAGACCACATGGAAGTGTCACTGTGGAACAAGCTATAGTCAGGATCAACAGGAGATAAGCAGGGACAGGAAGACCCTAGAATTAAGAAGGATTATCCTGTAGAAGACGAGTTTTACCTGGGACTTGGAGGAGACCAGGAGGCAGAGATGAGGAAGGAGAGTGTTCCAAGCCTGGGGGAGAGCCAGGGAAAATACTCAGAGTCATTGAATAGAGTGTCCAAGGAACATACAGCATCATTGGCTCTCACAGTACATGATGGTAGAGGGAGGGTAAGACTGAAAATTTGAAGAGGGTAAGTTATGAAGAACTTTGAACATCAGAGAATTTGCTGGGTTTTAGTTTATTTATTTTTAGCTTTTAACGTTCACTTCCATAAGTTTTAAATTTTCTCCCCCTCCCTCTCTCCCTAAGATGGCATGAAATATAATATAGGCTCTACATATACATTCCTATCAAACATCCCTATTTTCACATTAGTCGTGTTGTACAGAAGAATTACAATGAATAGGAGAAACCATGAGAAAGGAAAACAAAAAAGAAGAAAGCAGTCTGCTGTGCTCTGCATTCAGGGTTCTTACTCTGGATGTAAGATAGCATTTTTCATCGAGTCTTTTAGAATTGTTTTAGGACCTTGCATTGCTGAGAAGGGCTTAAGTCTATCAAAGTCAATCATCACACACTGTGACTGTTACTGTGTACAATGTTCTCCTGGTTCTGCTCACTTCACTCAGCATCAGTTCATATAAATCTTTCCAGGTTTTTCTGAAATCTGCCTGTTCATCATTTCTTATTGCACAATAGTATTCCATCACATTAATATACCACAACTTTTTCAGCCATTCCCCAATTGGTGGGCATCCTCTCAATTTCCAGTTCTTGGAAAAAGAACTTCTATAAATATTTTTGTACATGTGGGTCCTTTTCCCATTTTTATAATCTCTTTAGGATACAGCCCTAGAAGTGATATTGCTAGATCAAAGGATATGCACATTTTTATAGCCCTTTGGGCGTAGTTTCAAATTATTCTCCAGAATGGTTAGATCAACTCACAACTCCACCAAAAATGATGTTTCAACTTTCTCACATCTTCTCCAACATTTATCATTTTTTTGTTTTGTTATGTTAAACAATCTGATACGTGTGATGTGGTACCTCAGAGTTGTTTTGCTTTGCATCTCTCTAGTTAATAGTGATTTAGAGCATTTTTTTTTATATTACTAAGGATAGCTTTAATTTCTTCCTCTAAAAACCACCTGTTCATATCCTTTGACCATTTATCAATTGAGAAATGACTTTCTGCTTGACCCTGGAGTCATTGGAATTTATTGAAAAAGGGGAGTGTTATGGTCTGACCCCTATGCTTTAGGAAAGTGATGTGGGTGACTGGATGGAGGATGGACTGGAGTAGGGAGAGACCTGAGGCAGGAAGCCCCCACCCCAGCAGCTGTTGTATTAGTCCCAGGTATGAGATGATGAAAGTCTGCACTGTGGTGTGGCAGGACCAGAGGGAATAAGAAATGCAAGAAGTCCCACGAAGGTGAAATCAACAGACTTGGCAACAGATCACATATGGAGAGGCTGAGAAATAAGGAAGCAGAAGCATTAAGATAGTGAGAAAGAAAATTTGGAAGTAGAGTGGGGCTTAGGGGAAAAGATAATGAGTTTAGTGTGGGATGTATGGAATTTATGATGTCTATGCGACATCCATTTTGATATGTCTAATCAGTTGGAGATGGGAATCAGGAGCTTAGGAGTTAAGTTAGGACTAGATAAGTGACCATTGCTATAGAGATGAAAACTAAAAACATGGGTGCTAATGAGTTAACCAAATAAAAATAATATTTTGAAGGAGAAGAGAAGAGAGCCCAGGACAGAGCACAGTTATTGGATATGACCTGACTGAAGATTGAGCAAAGGAAACTGAGAAGGACCAGTGAGATGGACAGGAGGATAACCAGGAGAGGGTAGAGTCATGAACCTAGAAAGAAGGGGGTGATTGTCAGTATCAGAGGCTGCAGGGAGGTCAGGAAGGGTAAGGATTGAGAAAAGACCATGAGATCTGGCGATTAAAAGGTCATTGGTGACTTCTGAGGAGTATTTTTGGGTAAATGATGAGGTGGGAATCTGAACTGTAGAGCATTTATAAGAGACAGAGAGGACAGGATATGGAGACACCTGTTGTAGAGGAGCTTCTCAAGGAGTTTAGCCACAAAAGGGAGGAGAGCTATGGTATGACAGCTAAGGGGATGGAGGGATCAAGTGAGGCTTTTAGTGTGGATAGGGGAGATAGTGACTTTTTCAGGCAGCACAGAAGGAGGTTAGTGAAAGTAGAGATGGCAAAGGAGGAAATCTGCTGAAGAAGACAGGATGGAATGGAAAATTATTTGAGTAGTTGGAGGGGTTGGCCTTGGCAAGGAGAAGGGCTACCTTATCCTCTGAGACAGGGGTAAAGGAGGAGATTGTGGGGAAAGAATCTAAGTGATAGGACATGAAGAAAAGGAGAGAAGAGGGAAACTTGAGGCCAGGTTCTCTGCTGAAAAGGTGGAGAGAGGAGAGGCCATGAGAAGTTTGAGAAAGGATGAAAGAGGCTGTGGTGAGTGGGACAGTAAATCAATTTTAGGGGAGGGCAAAAGGATTGCCTTGCTACAGTGAGAGCCCAGTGGGAGATTACATAACACAAGTTTGTAGTGGAACCAATCAGCAGGGTTTTGTGGTTTTCTCCAAATTCATTCAGTATCACAAAAGTAGGGGAGAAGGTATTGGATGTTGGGAGTAATCCAAAACTGAGGCACCGCAGGGTAGATCAATGATAAGATAAGGAGTAATGGAGTATAGAGTCTCTTCCCCAGATCCTTCTAATCCTCTTTATCTGGGATGATCTACAATTCAAGCTATAACTTGCAGTGTTATTAGAAGTTTGTTGGTAAGTGATTAATAATCAATTCTCTGAAAAAAAAGTTACATTACATATGGTTAAGTTTAACCTGCATTATTAACGTTTTCTCTCTCTTAAGTACAGACAAGCCTTGATTTGTAGCACTTAATGATTTCTGAGATGTAAATGTTCACACTGAAAATCTAGCCATCAGCTCTCCCAAGCTAGTGAGAGCTGGCTCTAGCATGGCTTTGAATTATGTTACTGGGGGAACTTGAGTTGGAGGAAGGAAGGGTGGCATTGGCATGGAGGATGATCTGACCAGCTGCTGCAGCCCTGGCAAGATGGATGGGGAAGGGGCAGTCTATCCTCTAGGAAATCCATGTGGACCCCCATCAGAGATAGGGGAGGGAACCCCAGATGGCATGATGAGAGAAGATGATAGTGTTGTTAATCTGGTTTACCAAGAGGTCAAGATGGAGAAGGGAGGAGAGTGTAGCCAGTGCAGGGGTGATGGCCTAGGAGAGAACTGAGGGGTCAAGGGATTAGAGATCATGAAGAACATAGGGTTTGGGGTGGTAAGGCAGAGGGAGAAGTGGGATGACAACAGAGTGTGATCAGATAAGGGAAGTAAAGGAATTAGCTGAAGAGAAGGTGGAGGGGAAGCGCCCACAACTGAGGCAGAGAGGAGAGAGGACTCAAAGGAATGCCTCCTAACAATACCCTGGCACACTCAGCAGCAGCCTAGTCCTCAGGGTGACTGGTTCACAGCTAAAAAATTCATCCCTCATCACCCCTGGAACACAGAGCAAGAAACTCACTGTCCTCAGCTCCAGTTGGACCCCAAATGTTTCCTGGTATAATGAAAGAGAGTGTTTGATTATAAGTCATAGGCCCTGGATTTCAGCTCTGGTTCTGTTCATTATTACCTGCAAGATCTTGGGTAATTGCCTCTCTGGGCCTCATCTGTAAAATGAAGGGAGTTTAGCCTAGATGTATTCTAGTATTTCTTCTAACTCTGAGATGATAAATTTATATGACTGTAGGCATGGAAGAACTTTTCTCCTCCCACGCTATCATGAATATCCACCACCACACACCCTTCCTAAGAAGCCAGCCTTTAATGAGCTCATAGACCCTACTCATTCTGGGAAAAGACTCCTCCCACCCTCAAGAGTTTTGCCTTGCCTGTAAACTGTCCTTCAGGAATTAGGGTCTAGGACAAATCCCCACAGAGGCTGGGAGGTGTGAACCTCTGGGGATGCTGTGTTGGGACACTATGCCTGCCTGATCTCCTGGGGAGGGCCTGGGGGCAGTGCACAGAGTCACCAGTTCTCATGACCAGGAGCCTCAGATATCACCTATTAAAACTTGTGTATCTGCCCACGAATCTTCTCTACTGAAATTCGAGTGACTCATAGGGTTGTTCATCTTCTGCTTGAAGATTTGTATTGACCGGGCGCTTACTACCTCTCTAGGCCATCCATTCTACTATGGGACAGCTCTAATTCTTAGAAACTCCTTTCTTTATCTTACTTTGCCCTTCTGCAGCTTCCACCCATTATTGCTACCTCTGTCCTCTGGGGCCAACTAGAGGCCATTGAATTTGTCTTCCCCAGGACAGCCTTCAATTACTTGAGGACAGATTATCATGCCCTGCCCCCAAGTCCAGTCTCTTCCCCAGTTCCTTCTAATGATCTTTATCTGGTATGATCTTCAAGCTATAACTTGGCAGTGTTATTAGAAGTTTGTTGGTGTGATTAATAATCAGCTCTCTGAAAAAAAAAGTTACACTTACACATGGTTAAGCTTAACCTACATTATTAATGTTTTCTCTGTCTTTTCTTAAGTACAGACAACCATTAAAAGAGTAAGCCTTGATTTGTAGCACTTGATGATTTCTGAGATGTAAGTGCTCATACTGAAAATCTAGCCATCAGCTCTCCCAAGCTGGTGAGAGCTGGCTCCAGCATGGCTCTGAACTATGTTACTGGGGGAACTTGAGTTAGAGGAAGGAAGCTTGGCATTGGCATGGAGGATGGTCTGACCAGCTGCTGCAGCCCTGGCAAGATGCATGGGGAAGGGGCAGTCCATCCTCCAGGAAATCCATGTGGGCTACCATCAGAGATAGGGGAGGGAGCTCCAGATGGCATGTACCACAGTGACTTGACTCAGCGGACAGGTGGCTCTAGGTGGCCCCTAATGCTAATACTACAGAGTCCTGGGGTCTGCTCCCCCAACCTGGGACAGAATCCCCTGAGGAGGAATCATGCCAGTGTCTTGGGCAAGAGTCCTGGTTATGGCCCAGTGGCCTGGCTTCAGTTTCTCCCTGTAGGGAGGTCTGTCCTCCCTGGGTTTGGCTCAGATGTTGTGTGTCATTCACCTGATGTCTTCACCTCTTCCTTTCCCTAATTCCTATTCTTGGACTTTAAAAGGATGTGGAGGCGTGTGATTTTATCTATGGCAGATGACGTGTGACATAAAGTAACAACAGATTGCATTGTGCGGGCCTCATGTGTTGTTTGACATAGTGTGATTGTTATATGGAAAGTGTGGCCTGTGGTATCACATTGTGGTGCGAAGCACGTATGTGAGCCCCACCTGTGCCAAGGCCCCCCCAGGGAATCAGATGGTTTCTTTCTGGGAAGACTGTGTGGGTGCCATATCTCCCCCAGGCCAATGTCATTCTCCTCCTGCAATTAGCTAATTGAAGCCACAGGGCTACCCAGCCAGGACACCTGGGGCTTGGGACAGATCCCCCTCCCCTCACACCCAGTTTTCGTTCCCCCACAAACAATTATGGCCAAACCCAATGGCAGCTGAGCTTAGCAGCATCCATCAAAGCTGCCCGGGCTCCCCAGAAGCTCCAGGGAGGAGCCGCTCAATCTTTGCCAACCAAGCACGTTTGATACTCCTCAGCCTCAGATGGGCCTCCTCCCTCTGAATACCTGGAGAATCCGAGGAACCAGGGCAGCTGGGAGCATTGCGAGTCCCAGGGATATGTGGAGCATGAAATTTGCTTAGCAAATTAGGCAGTGACGTAAAGCTGGGAGGGATGGCTACGACTCACTGAGTGGCACAGTCATCTTGACGGTGTGGGCCACTGGCTAAGTCTATCAAGGTGAAGTCAAATAGGAATAAACTCAAAGAAGTTGGGTCCAAAAAATCAACTCTACAAGTACAAGGGGTGGGGGAAGAAAGGGACCCAACTAGGGGCAAGGGGCCATTTGCTGCCTGCTTAACCAAGATCATCTCATTGGATCCCCACAACAGCCCAGTGAGGGAGAGGCTGTTATTATGCCCATTTTCCAGTTGAAGGAACTGAGGCAAATAGAATTCAAGTAACTCACCCACGGTCACACACTAAGTGTTATCTAGCAGCCAAGAGCTGTGGATGCTCCTCGGTGATGCCTGTAAATCTCAGCATCTCAGAACTGGCCGGGACCCCAGGGGCCATCTTGTCCAAAGCACATCAGAGCAGAGTGATGGGACCTTGGGCTGTATAAAGGGAGGCATGTCGCTGTAGGACTGGCAGAGAGAATCAGGAGGAGCAGTGGTACCCGGGATGGCCACAGGGCCAGGAATCACGAATGCTCAGAATTCCAGGGATGGCCATTGAATGCAGCCCCCTGCCTTCTCCAGCATGCCCGCATGGCCACCCCATCCTTGCCAAAGACCTCTAGAGACGTCTTTCTCTTCCCCACTAAGCAGTCCCAGCATTGCCCGCTCCAGTTTGAGACAGCTCTGATGGCTAAGAAATCTCCCAGCCTAAGTCTGTCTCTCCAATTTCTATGCTTTGTGTCTCTTGCTTCTCTTTGGAGCCCAGCTGAACAAGCCTAATCTCTATTCCTTAGTGGGTGCCTAGCACAGTGCCCCACAAATAGTGAGTTCCTAGTAACTGATTGCCCCCTTGACGGCCCTCCAATATGGGAAGGGAATAAGCATCTATGTAGGACCTACTCTGTGCAAAGCTCTTTTTACAAATAATCTTATTTGATTCCTAGTTACCAGAGTCTGCTCAGCTCCTGACTGTGTCACTGTCACCATATCCCTTAGCCCTTCCAGCTGTATGAATCACAGATGAGATAAGAAAGCCTGGGGAATTTCTCTCAGGAGCCTCGGGGAGTCTCAGGTCTATGAGTGGCTTCTGAAGAATCAAGTATATTGAGGGACAGGAGAGGCTGAGTGGTGCCATGAGTATCAGGAAGCCAGGAGAAGGAAGGCCTTTGGTTTCAGGAAGGCTGGGGGACTGAGAGAAGCATCCTGCTGGCTAATTTCCCACCGGGAACCAGCCTCCAGCCCCTTGATTAGAAGCAAATGGGAGCTAAGAAGAATAGATGGCCCATCCACAACCTACAAGTATCTAGATCTAAGCTTCATGTCCCCCCTGATCCCATGAACAAGACCTAACCCTCCTGGGGCCCCCAGGCATGGCCTCCTAGTGTGGCCTCAGGGGGATACCCTGAAGGAAAGATTGAGGCAGGTGGGCCAGCTGGCTGGAGGGGATGCCTCAGCCAGGCGCCAGGCAGCTGGGCAGTCTCAGGGGAGACCAGAGATTTGTGGAGTGAACAGGTGACCCACATTCTTCCTTGCTTTTCCTGTAAACTCATTTCCCTCTCCGTGGAAAAGAAGATAACAGTGTTTCCTCCACCACAACCTTCTTGTCCCCACCTCCAACCCAGGACCCTACCTGGGCCCGCCTCCTTGGGACGGTTCCCTGGGCTGGGAAAGCTGGCTTCAGGCCAGCCCGGCCAGTTATAAAAGAGAAGCTGCCAGCTGCTGGCACACCTGGCCTTCAGCTTCCCAGGGGACTGGCCAAAGCACCAGCTCCACCCAGCCCTGAGCATCTGGAGAAGACTGCTAGACCAGGAGGGACGGCTGAGGTAACCGGGTGACCCTGGGCCTGGGGCTGCTTCTGGGGGAGCTGGACAGGGGTGTGGTGGAGGAGCAGGCCTGGGAGGAAACTCCTGAGCTCAAGAGTTTGAAGGTCAGTGAGGGGGAAGACGAGGAGTGGTGGGGGGAGGTGGAGGACACTGCTATTATTGGATGCCCATTTTAGAGAGGAGAAAAACCAAGGCAGGCAGAAGTGAAGTGAATTATGCAGGTCACACAGACTGAGCCCAAGTCCAAAACTCAAGTAAGATCTTGTATATATAAAGCATTTTACAAGTGCTGTTTAAATGTGAGCCATTAGGATTATGTGTGTGTGCCCGTGTCTGGGTGGGGACTTACGAGTGGCTATGGCTTTCTGGTATAGAGTCAAAGATTTAGGGCTGGAAGGGACCTCAGAGACCATCTGGTCCAACCCTCTCATTTTACAGAGGGGGAAACTGAGGCCCAAAGAGAAGCAATTTATCCAAAGTCATAGTTAGAAAGTGGCAGAGCTGGGGTTTGACGTCAAGTTCTATGGAGTCAGAGGAAGAAAGGGAGGGAGGGAGAGAAGGAGGGAAGGAAGGAAGGAAGAGGAAGGAAGGAAGGAAGGAAGGAAGGAAGGAGGGAAGGAGAGAAGGAGGGAAGGAAGGAAGGAAGGAAGGAGGGAGGGAAGGAGAGAAGGAGGGAAGGAAGGAAGGAAGGAGGGAGGGAAGGAGAGAAGGAGGGAAGGAAGGAAGGAAGGAAGGAAAGAAGGAGGAGAGAGGAGGGAGGAAGGAAGGAGAGAAGGAGGGAAGGAAGGAAGGAAGGAAAGAAGGAAGGAAGGAAGGAAGGAGGGAGGGAGACAGGAGGGAGGGAGGGAGAGAAGGAGGGAAGGAAGGAAGGAGAAAGGAGGGAGGAAATGAGCGTTTCTTGAGTGATTACTCAATACCAGCCACTGTGCTAAGCACTTTACAAACACTGATTGACTCTCACAACAGCCCTGGGAGGTGGGCGATGTCACTATCTCTATGTTACAGATGAGGAAACTGAGGCAGACACAAGCTAAGTGACTTGGCCAGGGTCACACAGCTGGTAAGGGTCTGAGGCTTCCTCCACTGTGACCCCTCTGCCAGCACCCTTCCCCTTGTCCCAAGCTGTATGTAGGCATTTGCCTGGGCACATGTCCGTGTCTGCATCCAGCTGTGTCCTTGTCTCTTCATGAGGCAAACCCCAAGAGCCCTGGGGAGGACAGGGAGCGCACACAGATGCCTCCCTGGCTGCTGCTTGTCTAGGAGGGAACAAAGCCAGACTAACAATACAAAGAGAAGGGCAGCCCGGTGTCTTTGACCCTGCAGGCCATGGCCAGTTCAGGCCAGGGCAGGTTTGCTTCCCTGGGCAGAGAGGCTCTCAGATGCCTGCAGTCATGTCTGGAAGATTCTTACGATGGAGATTCCTTACAAGTAGGCCTCAGACTTCTCACAGACTCTTCCATCAGCCACCCTGGGTCTCGGGACAACAAAAGCAGACGCAGATCATAAGATTACAAGAGTTAAACTGGGAGGAGCCTTAGGGGGCATCTCATCCAAAGTGGGCGGACAGAAGGGGAAGTGACTTGCCCAAAGTCACCCGGAATCATGATTCCAACCCAGATCCTTTGACTCCAGTTTCAGTCTCCTTTCCACCACACCACCTCCCACTGGATGTTAGAAGCACAGATGTGACTGAAGCCCAGTTGGGCCCTCATGTAGGGAGTTGGCCAGGACGATCTCAAAGCTCCTTCCAGCTCTGAGCCTCTGAGAAAGGACCGTTGCCTGCACAAGGAGGCACAGCCCGTCCTAGGACAGAGTCCAGAAGGATCATTTGCTCTTACAAGATGCTGCTTAGCTAAAGCAAAGATGTCCTTAGGAGCAGGGCCTCCCCAGATGCCTCTCCCACATTCAGTGGGCCCTCCATCTCAGGACAGAGGAGGTGTGTGCTAGCCTTCTTCTCCTCCCCAGAGAGTTAACCTCTGGTCCACTCGGAGTTGGGCGTCCTCTGGCTTGTAAGCCAGGGGTTGGCCGCTGGCCCCACCTCCCTGCACTGATCGACCTAAACAATGATCTGAGAGGCCTCTGCAGTCCTCTCAATTCATGGTGAAAGATTACATACTCACACCCAGCCCATGGGAAACCAGAACCACCCATTCTCTGTGGAAACTGTCCCTGAACCAGTGGGCGTTCTGGGTCTCAGGAGGCAAGGGGAAGGGAACAAGGAAGGAGAATCCCAGGACCTCCTAGCTTGAAGGGACCTCCACTGCAGACCTGGTCAGGAATCCCCCTTCCAATATTTCTGAGAGGGAGCCATCAACCCTCCACTCTGAGACCAACAATGGGACACTCACAACCTCCAGAAGAAAACCATTCTGCTCTAAGAGTCCTCTAATTACTGGGAATTGTTTTTCTTTTGTTTATTTGTTTTGTTTTATTTTTCCTGCCCCAACCTACAATGTGTTTCTTTGCTTTTGCATTCTGCAAAGAGGTTTGGGGGTTTTCTCCCTTGTTTCCCTCAGGTCAGCCCTCTCTTGCCCCTTCATCTTTGAGCTCACATGTGCCCTGAAGCTTAAGGTCAGTTTTACAAATGCTTCTGGCATATCTAGATACCCAGATGCTCCCGTCACCAGGGAAGGCTTTCAGGATTTGGGATGGGAAGAGAGAAGAATCCTGGAATCACAGGATTAGAGAGTTGGAAGGGTACTTGGCAGCCCTCCGGTTCAACCCCTACATAAGAGGAATTCCCACTATAAGACACCTGTTAAGTGATTGTCCAACTGAAGGCCTGAAGACCTCTTTTGAAGGGATTGAATTTACTGGTCAATGTTACTGAGAAAGTAACTGCCAGTCATGTTTGAAAGGTGACCAACCCTTGGCACACCTATGGATGTGGCTTGAAACTGCCTTGTACCAGGTCCTGGTCCTGCTCCCTTAGCCTCAGGTAGAGGAGATGGTCACAGTCTCCAGCCCTTGGACCTGCTAGGGGACAAAGTGGAAAGAGCTCTGGGTCTGGAGTCAGGAAGAGCTGACTTCAAATTCAGTCTCAGACACTTGCTAACCAAGTGACCCTGGGCAAGTCTCTTAACTTGTGTCTGCTTCAATTTCCTCAACAGTAAAACTGGGTTAAAAATAGTGCCTAAATCAAAGAATTGTTGTAAGAATCAATTAAGATAATATCTGTAAAGTGCTTAATGCTTACTTCTCCCTGTCTCCCCACCCATCAGCTTCCTGGGGTTCCAGTCCATTAAGCAGGTATAGAAACTGAGACCTCAGTTTCTCCCAATTCCCATGCATGCTTCCTTTCTCCCAGCCCCACCCAGATAGATACCCACACAGATCTGCCACATAGGCCAACACTAACATGCATGTCCCTCTGGAGCACATGGGCAGATCCGCTCTGTTCCCACAAGACAGAGCCTGTGCAGGCCTCCAGGGAGAATTCCAGAAGGCCAAGTGAAGAAACTGCAGTTGTTTGCTATCGGTAGGCCCTTGCACAAGTCAACTGTTGGCCATTGGTGGCCCCAGGCTCTGCTCTGATGGGGGCTCTTCATCTTCCTGGGGCCCTGAGGCTCCACTGACCCGCCTAGGCCCAGGAGTCAGCTGACAATCCGGAGCCTGGTGATTCTAGGCTGATGGGGAACAGAGGAAAAGGCTCATAGAGCACAGGAAGCATGTGTATATGTCTATGAGTGCGTATGTGTGAATGTGTGCAAGTGTGGGTGTAAATGTAGGTGAGTGTGTAAATTTGCATACATGTGTGTATATGTTGTGTGTGTGTGTACGTGTATGAGTGTGTATTTTGTGTGTGAATGTGGGTGTGAATGTGGGTATGTCTGCATGTGTGTCATGTGTGTGTCCACGCATGTGTGTGTGTGTGTGTGTGTGTGATTCAATGGTCCTCAACAGGACCCCCCCAAGGGAGGGTTTATTCGGAAGGGAGATGGGAGAGGTGAATAAGACATGTAGACTAAAAGCAGCTGAGGGGGCAGCCTTGGAGCTAAAGAAAGTTTGATGGGGGCAGTACCCAGTGATCTGCCCTGACCCCTTGACAAGGAAGGAGGTGACAGCCTTGACCTCAGCGGGATCTGAGGCTCTGTCTCAGAGAAGCCCAACTAGCTACTGGGGACAGGAATGAGGCTGGGAAAGAAGAAAACAAGCATGTATTAAGTGCCTACTGTTTGCCAGGCAGTCAGCTAAACAAATATTATCTCATTTGATCCTCACAACCCGGGAGGTAAGCACTATCATTATCCCCATTTTACAGATGGGGAAACTGAGGCTGAGAGAGGTTAACTGGCTTGCCTGAGATCACACAAGGAGTAAGTATGGGAGGCTAGATTTGAACTCATGTCCTTCCGACTCCAGGACAGGTGCTCTACCCACTGCACCAGATAAGAGGGGACAAACATTGAACTGTGGGTCTCAGCAGGCAGTGAGGCTACTCCCCTGTAGCCTCATGGTCCCCAGGCTGATCCCTAGGACAGGGGTCCTGAGCCTGGCAGGGGGTTCTTATCCAAACATTTCATCAGAGCTGTCTCTGGCTGAAGAACCAGCCTCGGGCTCAGACAGTCTGTTAGCAAGCATTTATTAGGTGCCCTTCAAGGTGCCAGGCACTGTGCCTGTTTTGATGAGGAAGACATGTCTGTGAATTGGCATGTTCATCATACACGCAGGGTAAAGAGATGGCAGGCAGGGGAAGACCTTGGCAGGGCAGACACTGGCAGCCAGGGCTCCAGGGAGGCCTCCTGCATGAACAAACTCTTGCCCTGTCTTGAAGGAAGCCCAGGATCCCAAAGAGATGGAGCTGAGGAGGGGAGCATTCCAGGCCAGGGGCCCAACCAGGGAGGAGGAGGAGGTAGCTGCATGATGGCAGCCTGTGTGACTGGATCCTAGGACTCCTGGAGAAGCCTGGAAGGGAGTGAGGGGCCAAGCTGTGAAGGGCCTAGAATGCCAACCAGGGCTTTCCTGGGATTAACTAACCCAGAAGAAACCAGCCCAAGCCATAGCAGGTGAACCTGCAATCGCAGCCAAATGCACTATCCCTGCAGCCTCTAGGACCAGGGAGCAGTCACCTCCTAGGGCAGGGGGTGGGGAGGATTCCCTGTTCTGCCCTCTAAACCTTAGTTCTTTCTGATCCACCCCCGACCATGGAGCTGCCAGCTCCATGGCCTAGCAGGGGATGCCCATCTGTGGGCTCAGGCCACAGCTTGAAGACATTTTTAGAGTCTGTCTCATCTGCTAAAGGACACCTGAATGGTCACGTGGCACCCCTGGGGGGGCACCCAGGCTCTGACTGCCCCCTTCCTTCCCTTCTCCCCCCATTCGGCTCCCCACACCCTTTGATAACATCATTGCTGAGGTGAGGTATATGCCTTATCCCCATAGCACCAAACCCAGGGCAAACAAGCTTCCCCTGGGGCTTTACAGCCCTCCCCACCCTGGGTTAGGGGCCCTGGGAGACCTGGTTCTGACCGGGCCTGGCCAGACCTACCAACAAGAGCTGCTTGATTAGGGGGTGGGAATGGGCCCCTCCCAAGGCAACATGAGGTGGCCTGGAAGCAGAAGGAGGTGTGTCTGGGGTACGTCTCTGGGTACAGTGTCTGTGAGGAGAAAGGTGGGGGTGGGGATTAGCCAGGCTTTAATTCTGCCTCTGGGTCAGCACCCTGAGAATCCTCCGCACAGCGGCCATGTGTGGTCCCGTCTTGGCATTCCCCCTCCCTCCTTAGCAGTCCAACGTCAAGGGGGCTGAAAAGGGCTTAAAGGTTGTCTGGACCCCTCATTTTACAGAGAGAGAAACTGAGGCCCAGAGAGGAGAGATGGCTTGCTCAGAGTCACACAGGCTGTGAGAGATGCAAACCCAGTTTGCCTGACCCAGAACACATCCCACTGTACCCCCACTGTCCTCACGAGCCCTCAGAGGTTTGTCATTCCATTCACTCCAAGGGAACAGCAAAAGACCAGCCAGGAATGTCCTGAGCCACAATCCCGGCTGGCAGGCTCACTCACTCGTGACCCAGATCCCAAGGGAGGCGAGAGGTCACCTCTCTATCCCATCCTTCCCTGGCTTCCAGCCTTCTCTGCCCAGCTTCTCCTTCCCTTGCAGGCCCCAGCTGGAAGGTCAGCAACCCGCTTTGAGCGTCGTTGGCCTCTTCAGGTCAATTCCATTGCCCTGCCCTGGCCTGCCTTCTCCCAGGGCCCCTGGGATGGGGAAGGCCTCCCCAGTCAGATGCCCAGCACACAGTGGGCCCTTCACTACTGGACCAAACTCTATGGACTGGGCTGGAATCTTAGGAGAGATGTTAGCGCTGTGTGTGCCCATAGAAATGTCACTGGTTCTGATGAGGCTTTTGGTGGCGCTTCTGGGCCTGGAGCTGTATGACTTCACCTTGGCCGGACTCAGTTTCCTCCTCTGTAAAATTGGTACAATAAGAGTGAGGCTGATGACTTGGCAGCTCTGCCTCACTTAAATCCAATTTGTGCTTAAGTCAGGACATCCCCTGTGATGTCACTGGTCCTCTGAAAATGAAGGACAGACAACAACATTAGCACCTACCCCAGGACCCAATGAGAACATATTTGTAAAGCCCTTATGCAAATGCTATTATTATGATGATGGGGCAGATAGGGGGCGCCATAGTGCACAGAGCACTGGGGCTGGAGTCAGCAAGACTCATGTTCCTGAGTTCAAATCCAGCATCAGACACTTCCTAGCTGTGTGACCCTGAGCAAGTCACTTAACCCTGTTTGCCTCAGTTTCCTCATCTGTAAAATGAGCTGGAGAAGGAAATGGCAAACCACTTCAGTATCTCTGCCAAGGAAACCCCCAATGGGGTCAGGGAAAGTCGGACATGACTGAAATGACAGAACAGTGAAATGTTCTAAGCATTGTGGAAAGCGCTTTCAGTCATCATCTTGTTTAGTCCCCTCTGCAGAGTGATTCTGAGGGTCCAATGGGATGTTGTTGCTGAGTCTTTTCAGTCACGTCCCACCCTCCATGTCCCCACTTGGGGTTTTCTTGGCAGAGACACTGGAGCGGTTTTCCATTTCCTTTTCCAGCTCATTTTACAGATGGGGAAACTGAGGTAAAGAGGGTGAAGTGACTTGCCCAGGGTCACACAGCTGGAAAGTGTCTGAGATTGGATTTTGAGCTCAGGTCCTCCTGACTCCAGGGCTGGTGCTCTACTCCCTGTACCATCCAGCTGCCCTCCAATGTGACAGTGTTAGATAAAGTGCTTGGCAGATGCTAGTGGGCATCCGGGCAGGAGGCCCCAAGGCACACACCTCCACTAGCCATCCCTAGGGAGCTGAATGTCCAGCCCCAGGCAAGGAGCTGTTAGCAGTTTTCCTCCTCAATTCCAGGTTTGGCGCAATGGAGACCCCTGCAGAGCAGCAGCCGGGGGAGGGGCTGGTCGAGCTCTATGGCTCCTTTGGGGAGATGTTCAGCTTCTTTTGTACCAACACGACCATCCACGGCACGGTGCGGCTGGTCTGCTCCAGCCACAACCGGCTGAAGACGGCCTTCTGGGGCCTGCTTTTCCTGGCCACCCTTGGCATGCTCTACTGGCAGTTTGGCCTTCTCTTCGAGCAGTACTGGAAATACTCGGTCATCGTGACCGTCTCTGTGCACTCAGAGCCCAAGATGTTCCCATCCATTACACTCTGTGACATGAACCCTCACAGGTAAGGGGTCTGTGCATCCTTGAGTCCCAGAGATCCTTAACTGAGAGTCCAAGCTCAATCCATCCATCTACCAACATGAATTATTAAGTGCCCACTATGTACTGGCTTCTAAATCCCCCCCCTTTTTAGGGGGAGGCAGTTGAGGTTAAGTGACTTGCCCAAGGTCACACAGCTAGTAAGTGTCTGAGGCTAGATTTGAACTCAAGTCCTTCTGAATCTAGACCCTGTGCTCTATCCTCTATGGTGCCACCTAGCTACCCCCCAGATTCTAAATCTTATTATCCAATAGGCCTCGGCTTGTGAAGAGGTACCTGGAGGACCTGGATCAATTTGCCCAGGAGAACATCTATTCCTTATATAAGTTAAACATCACTCAAAGGAAAGCAGGAAGTCAAGGCAACCCTGCTACTGGCCCTGATTCCAACAGTACCTTTCACCTTGACCGGAGTATCTACCTAGAGATGCTGGATGGGGAGGCCAGTAACCAAGTAGGGTTCAGGCTGGTGAGTGCAGCCTCCCAACACCTCTTTTCCCCAGATAATGAGGGATGGCAGCCTGCTGGGCACAGTCAACAAGAGTAGACGTGCCTGGCATGGGTGGGGAGAACAACCACTCTGACTGGAGCTGAGTGATGTCAGACCCTGCAGTGTGGCTCAGAATCACAGAATGGTAGGGTTTAGAATTCAGAGGTCATCTGGACCACCCCCTTCATTTTAAAGCTAAGGACATTGGCTCCCAGAGAAGGAAAGGGATTTGTCCAATATCACACAGTCAGCAATGCTCAGAGTTCAGTTCAGTCATTTTTCAGTCATGTTTGACTCTTCATGACCTCATTTGGGGTTTTCTTGGCAAAAATACTGGAGTAGTTTGCCATTTCCTTCTCTAGCTTATTTTACAGATGAGGAAACTGAGGCAAATGGGGTTAAGTGATTTACTCAGGGTCACACATTTAGTCAGTGTCTGAGGGTGGATCTAAACTCACTAAGATGATTCTTCCTGACTCTACGTCTGACACTCCATCCACTGCACCATCTAGCTACCTAATCAAATATATAGATGACATACTTATCAGATTTGCATGTAGCACAAAGCTGAAAGGAACAGCTTACACCATGGGTAACAGGGTAAGGCTCCAACAAGACCTTGACAGTGTAGAACTTCGGGTTAAATCTGAGAAGATGAAATGTCTTAGGGATAAACGTAAAGTCTGACATTTGGGTTCAAGAAATCAATTTCATCAGTACAAGATAAAGGAGACGTGACTACACAGTGTGTCTGGCAAACTTCTCAGGTGGGATGTAGAAAGGATTCCTATTCAGGTGTAGGCTGGCCTCAATGACCTCTGAGGTCCCTTCCAATTTGGAGACGCAGAGATTCTGTGAGCCGAGGGTCTCTAATTCTTTGGCCACTCCCTTTCCACTGTCCTGTAACTGCCTTTCTTCAGGAAGCCCTCAGATTCTACATATAGTCTGGGCTCTCACTTCCATGCAGGACCAGTGGAGGCAGACACATTAACAGGATACCCAGTCCCATGTCAGGCCATGTGAGCAGGGTGGGGGAGGCCCATTGCCTCACAGAGAGGTTGGGATGAGGCTGAATGGAGAAGGGGTGCTAAAGGGGGGCGAGAGCTCGGAGACCCATGGTAGGGTCTGCAATGGTGTCCATTGACTACAGATCTTTCTGGGCAGAAGGAGGGACCCAGGTAGAGGGCAGGACCTCTAGATGCCAGGGGGTTCCACTTGACACCTTTCTCCTCCACTGCAGTGTAATAGCACAGGCGGTGACTGCTTCTACCGCACCCACTCCTCTGGGGTCCTGGGCATCCAAGACTGGTACCAGTTCCATTTCCTCAACATCATGTCCCTGCTACCACCCCATAACGAGAACGAGGTATCCCATGAAGCCCATGATGGCAGCTTCATCTTCAGCTGCTGCTATAATGGAAAGGCCTGCCATGAACAGTGAGTGGCAGGGATGCTATCTGGGGGCGAGGACGATGATGGCATGGGGGAGGTGGGGAGAGCCTCTCAAGAGCAATAACAGAGCCCACAGTGAGGACCAGTCAATGGGGTGCAGGACAATGAGAACTGGGAGGAGGTACTATCAGAAGTGATGAGGGGAAAGGCCATCAGGAGGTGGGGGAAGGATCAGAGAAAGGGGATGGAGTGAAGGACTGGGGGAGGGGTTCCAGGGAGCATGTCAGGAGTGGATAAGGGGGCTTCAGGGGAGTGGGAGACCTGGGAGCTTGGGGAAGAGGGGACGCTGAGGGGAAGGGGGAGGCTCTCAGGACTGGTAGGAGGAGGGGACAGCTGGGAGGGGAGGGCACAGGATGAAGAGTGGGGGGCTAGCAAAGTGCTGAATACAGTGTGCTTGGTAGGAGTGTGGCTAGAAAGTAAGAAGCCAGAGGAGAATGATGAACAGATCAGGGGTAACATATGAGGAGCAGTGAGGGGCTGGGGGTGGGGGGTATGCCAGGAGCCTTACAAAGGGCAACCAGGGAAGAGTGAGAGGCCAGGACAGGGGAACAGGCAGATAGGACAGTGAGGAGGGAGGACTGCAAACCAGCCCCTCCTGGCCAGCGTCCACCCCAACCCAGGCCCACAGCCACCCACATTAAGACCTGAGAACTGCTGAGCAGGGACATGGGGAAGTAGGGTCAGAGCCTGGGGCTGCAAAGCCTGGGAAATCTGATGCTGGGCTTCTCCTCAGGGGTATGTGTGGAGGGGGCAATGACACTAAATTTAGAATCAGGAAGCTAAAGGTCTATATCCTGGCTTTCCTGTGTGACCTTGGACAAGTCACTTCCATGAGTGGACTCAGTGTTCTGTTTTTGCTTTTTTCTGCAAAGTTTGATCTCCTAAGTCTGGGCCTCCAGGTGATACTGGGCATGGTGGCTGCTCACTTGTTTTGGTCACACGACAGACTCTTCATGACCTCATTTGGGTTTTTGGTTTTTTTTTGGCAAAGATATTAGAGCAGTTTGCCATTTCTTTCTCCAGCTCATTTTACAGATAAGGAAATAGGGGCAAATAGGGCTAATTGACTTGCCCAGGATCACACAGCTAATATGTATCTAATAAGAGGCCAGATTTGAACTCCGGAAAGATGAGTCTTCCTGCCTCGAGGCCTGGCATTCTATCCACTGCACCCCCTAGCTGCCCTGATCTTATGGTTAAACAATTACTAAGGTCCCTTCTAGTCCTAAATCCAAGGAATCAAATGAACCAAGGACTTATGGCTAGGCAAAGGGTATGCCCAGTGATTGCGAGCAAAGAGCAGAGAAGGGTCTGGGGTTATTTCAACTAGTCCCAGACCAGCTCCTTTGGTGTCCCTCCCACTGACTTCTTTGGCTTTCACAGGAACTATACAGTCTCCCATCACCCCATCTACGGGAGCTGTTACACATTCAACAATCAAGAAATGAGCGACTTCTGGAAAGCCAGCCGGTCTGGGCTCACTCATGGTAGGTGCAGCAGGGACCTGTCTTGGGGAGGGGACTTAGAGGGCATACTAAGGAATCCCTCAGGGTTTGCTAGCTCCTCGCCATGCACCCTTGGAACACAGTTGACCTTAGCCCATAGGAAAGGAGTTCAGAGAGCTAAATCAGAGGCCTGGAGTCAAAGCCCAGAGCTCCCAGCTCTTTGGGAGTCAGTTTCCACATGATAAGGTAGGGTCAGATGATGTCCTAGGTCTCTTTACCCCTAAATCTGTGATCCTAAGGAAGAAAATGACAAATTAAGGACCCGAGGTGTACTCTTCCCTCCCAACCTTGAAATAATGATAAGAAATAATGACAAGAATTCAGTAAGAAACTATTTTCTGAAGCTAGAATTAGGGAGTGCGACTTTGATCCTTGTTAAATTCCAATTCCTCTAATGGAGGCTATGCATTAGAATCATTTTCTAGATGAAGGCACAGCGATCCAGAGGAGAGAGGGGGTTTGCCTTAGGTCCTGCAGAGAGGTCGCCGCATGCCAAGGATGAGGGCCAGGTAGGCAGGAGGCCCCACCAAAGGAGGGCGCACAGCAGGGGAGGTCTGGGACCCCTGGACAAACTTGCCTGACTGCATGATCCTGCTGAGGGCCATGATGCCTGCTCAGGCACTGTCTAATTCACTCACATTCAATGAGTGTGTGCCTAAGGTGGAGGGGAAGACCCACATCCCCACACAGAGGGCTGTAGAAATGTGAGTGAGCCCTCCTTGAATCAGGGCGGGTTCCATGGAGGAGGAGACCACTGAGCCAGGCCTTGACAAGAAGGAAGGTCTTCATCAGAGGGGCGATGAATATGCCCCAAGCACAGGGGGTGGTGCACGGGAAGGCAGAGGAGAGGGGCAGATGGAGGGGACCCTAGAAATACGGAGCTCACTTTGGCCCCCCCAGTGATGTCCAACTCATCCAGAACTAGGCCACTGAGCCTTCTGTAAGGAAGGGCCACATGGAGATTTGGTTTAAAATGGGACATTGTTTTATTTTGTTAAGTATTTCTCATTTTCATCTGAATCTGGTGGAGGGTTTGGGTCAGATGCATACAGGCTGCTGGCAATTTGTCTGACGCCTTTGGCCTGGACCACTAAGTATGGCAAGGGGCAGGGAGGGAGGCGTCAGATGCTAGAAGGCCTTGAATGTTGGGTTCTGGCTCCCTGCTTGGGCCCCAGAGCCTGGCCTGGGATGCAAAACGCTCTAGTTGTCTGGCCTAACAACCTTCCTTATCCTTCTTTTCTCATTGCCAGGAATCAGCCTCATTCTCAAGACTGAACAGAATGCTCACCTCCCCTTGCTGTCCACCGAGGCTGGGGTCAAGGTCATGATCCATGCCCAGAACCAGATGCCTTTCCTGGACTACCAGGGCTTCAGCATTCGTCCAGGCACTGAGACCACGATCGGTGTGAGGGAGGTGAGCTAGGGAGCAGGGGAAGGGCTGAGACAGAGCCCCGGAGACAAGGAGGGGGAGGTTCAGGACAAGATGGATGACCGTGGCAGAATGCAGAGAACGCTGGATTTAAAGGCAGGGTACCTGGGTGGGAACCCAGCTTTCCTGTTGACTGTGTGACTGGGCAAGTCACTTATTATCTGGGCTCAGTTTTCTCACTTATAAAATGGCAAGATTGCCTTGGGTGGCCTCTGAGGTCCCTCAGGGCTTAGAGGCTGCATCAGAAACAGTGGGGGCTGAGCCTTGGATGGGATGTGCCCCCTCCCCCAATAGAACTGGCCTAATCATCTCTATTTGATATAAACTGTTGTCCCCAGCCCTAAGAATAGCCCCTGGCCCCTTCCACCCTCCTGAGGCTTCTCTGACGTCACCCACCAACACCCCCTCCTGGACTCTCAATAAGGCACCCCCTCCTGATCAGCCATAAAAGCCCTATGCCCACCCTGCTACCCCAGTGACCAGTTACTGACTGACCTGAAGACAGGTGGAGCCCTGCACATGGGGGAGCCAGGGCCAGATGCCTGAGGGGGCTGCCCTTTGTGTCTCCCCAGGATGAGGTGCACCGTCTAGGGGGGCAATATGGCCACTGCACAAAGGATGGTGGGGACGTGGATGTCCAGCTTCTCTATAAAAGCGCCTACTCCACACAGGTATGGGCCTTTCCCCTCCCACTCCACATTCCCTGGCCCTTCTCCCCATCCCAGAGGTCCTTAGCGATCTCCAATAACATCACCTCAAAAAGAAACCCTTTCCACCATCACCCCTATCTAGGTATCCAGCCCTTGCTTGAAGACTCCAGCAAAGGAGGGTTCTCTCCCTCCCCTGCTCCTTGCCAAGGTCTTAGTGCACTCTGGGACTCCACTAAGAGTCATTCATTCTTCAAGGACACCCAGTCAAAATCTGCCATTGCTCTTGGGACTACCCTGGGGGGTCAAGCAGAATAAAACTAAGCACTTATCCAAAAGGGAGCCCTTCCAGGACCTGAAGATGGCTGGTGTGTCCAGCAGAACCCCAGGGACACCCCTGCCCCTGCCTGGAAAGACACCAGGCACTCCCTGCCAGCTGGGTGGTCTTCTCAGGGGCAGGCAGCCTCTCAGAAGGAGCTGCCAGGGCCGAGTGTCTGAGAGACCCACCCTGCCTGCTGGCTGCCCAGAGCCCTGGGGCCTGGGGTGAAGAAGGAGCTCAGTCATCCTCCCAATCCAGCCAGGGGAAAGCTACAGGGGTAGGGGAGGGAGGAGCCCAGCTCCAAGGTGCCCCCAGGCTAACCAGCCCCTCTTCCCCTCTCCCCCAGGCTTGTCTGCACTCCTGCTTCCAGGAGCTAATGATCCAAACCTGTGGCTGTGGTTATTACTTCTACCCACTCCCAGGGGGAGCCCAGTATTGCGACTACAACCAGCATCCAGCCTGGGGTGAGAACAAGGCCTGGGAAGCCAGCCTGGCAAAGGAGGGGATGAGTGGGTAGAGAGACTGGCAGCACCCTCTTCCCAAAGGTTCTTCATACACCATGCCTCAGTTTCCCCCCTGCTCCCATTGACTTCTCTTCTGATGTAGGGTCTTCCTCTCCCTCTCATGGAGGACTTGGCTGCCTGGTCTCCACTCAGGCTGGACCATCCCTACCCCATTGCGTGTACCCCCTCAGAGGAGGATGATCCCAGCTCACATTCCACTTCCATGGCTTTTTTTTGCTACCTCTCTACCCACCTAGCATCCTCCACCCCAGAGCAGAGAGGACCCAGGATCCTGGGAGCTAACGCAGCACACAGTGCCTATTGCTAACCACTGGACTTTTCTGCCTTCCCCTTCTAGGTCACTGTTTCTACAAACTGTACCAAAACCTGGAGTCCCACAGGCTCCCGTGCTTCAGCCGCTGCCCCAAACCCTGCTGGTAAGGGAGTGGCAGCACCTCCAGGTGCTGGGGGGGGGTCCTACAGGTGGGGGTCAGGTGGGGGAGGAGGCAGTATCTGCTGCTCCTCTAACCCAGGTGGGGGTCTATGGGTATCTCCCCAGGGAATCCTTGTACCACCTCTCAGCAGGGGTTGCTAAATGGCCCTCATCAAAGGCAGAGGTAAGAGGCCCCAAAGCTGGGGATGGGGTGGGGGAGGGTCAGAGATCCCTGAAACTCAGGAAAACTCAGTGTCCTCCAAGAAAAAGTCCCAGACAGAGAGGCCTCTTCCAACACCCCCCACATTATGCCTTCAAGGTTCCTTACTCCCCCTATACTTTATACTGAGTATTAACCATGCCCCACACGCACACCCATGTGCACACGTGTACATACGTGTGTATGCATCTGGCACACATAGGCATGCCTAGGCAGTTAGGGGGTCCAGAGAATAGAGTGCTGGGCCTAGAGTCAAGGAGATCCAAATTCATATCCATCCTCAGACGTTGCCTAGCTGTGTGACCCTGGCAAAGTCACTTCCATTCTGCCTCAGTTTCCTCAACAGTAAATCTGGAATGTCACTAGCACCTCCTTCCCAGGATTGTTATGAGGATTAAATAAACCAATATTTGTAAGTGCTTAGCACAGTGGATGCATCCAGTAAGAGCTTAATAAATGCTTGTCTCCCCCACCCCCCAACACATCCACAGAAACACACACTCATGTGAGTTATGTAGAAGAAAGAGCACATATTTAGGATCCCAAGTCTTGACCTTCTGCCCATTATACAGATGAAGAAAACAAGGGTCAGAGGGGTGAAGGGACTGGCCCAGGATCACACAGTCAGGGAATGGCACAGGCTCCTCAGCTTCTGGTCCCCTCTCCCTTCCCCCTCGTGGAAGGGTCTGAGCACAGATGCTGTAACCATCTTTTCTGTGCAGGACTGGATCCTGTCCACACTGGGCAAGGACAATTCCAAGAAAAAGAGGTAGGTAGGTCTGGGGTGAGATGGGGGCTCCTTTATAAAATACCACCCATCCCCACCATCTGCCTGGACTGCGGGTGGAAGCAGGCTTCTTCTGTCCTAAGCCCAGGGGGCTCCTCTTAGCCGACCCAGGGGCCTGGGCACAGAAGGGGGAGAGGAAGTGGCCCTCTGCTCATCCCTCAGGGGCTTTCTCCCTGACAGGAACAGCATCGCCAAGGTGCACATATTTTACCAGCAGCTCAATTATCGATCTGTGGATGAAACTCCAGTGTATTCGGTGAGTGTAGGTCTGGAGCTGGGCTAAAGGGGAGCTGGGCAGAGGGCCCCGAGGGGTAGATCCTGAGGGCCCTGAGGGAAAGGGGCTAGGATCCTGCTGGAAGTGAGAACAAAGGTGTTGGGCCCAAGGAAAGACACAAGACTCTGTGGTCCCTGAGGCTGGGCCCTGAGGAGCTGGGGAATTAGAGGGAAGTAGGCAAAGAGGGCAGGGACAGGTGTGTGGGAGTGGGTCTGAGGGGAGAGGGGCTGAACAGAGGATTGCATTTGGAGGGGGCCGGGCTTTGGGCTGGGTCCAGATGCTGGGGGGACAGTGCCTGGCCCAGCTGTGCCACTCACACTCCCCACCCCTGCTCCCTCCCTTCGGCAGGTCACCCAGCTCCTGTCAAGCATGGGCAGTCTGTGGAGTCTGTGGTTTGGGTCCTCCGTGCTCTCTGTCGTGGAGATACTAGAGCTTCTACTGGATGCGATGGCCCTAGCCCTTGTCCTGGGCTACCACCGCTTCCTTGGGGCCAGGACCATGAGCATGGAGGCCTCAGAGGGGCCTAGAGAGGGAGTGAGGGTACTGGCCATCCAGAAGGACCTATCTCAGCCCCCATGGAAGACAGAGACCATCTTAGGAAGCTCCATTTCAGGAGCGGGCCCTCTTCAGGCACGTTCTGTGGGCATCATGGTCCATGGGCGATTCCAAGGGCCCTGGCTGCAGTCGGGCCTGAAAACATAGGTTGGCCCAGGCCCAGGGACCACAAGGGTGCCCTTTGGGAGGCCCCAGATCTCTCAGTCGGTATTGCCCAGCCCTCCTTGTGTGTGTGGCATCATATGTGTACGTCTGCCCTCATGGATGTGTCTCTGTGAGTCTAGGTGTGTGAGTATTTATCTGGAGGGCTGTGGGTGTCTGTGAATGAACGCTTTTGTGTGGGGAGAGGGGGAGGAATATCTGTGTGTACATTTGTCTGGAGATGTCTCTGTTTGTCTTTATTTATCTGGCTGAGGCTGCCTAACACAGTGGTGTGAAAGCTTTAACCTCTCCAGTGTTAGAAGGAAGGACAAGGTTCCTTTGCCTACAAAGGGGTTGATTTTTGTCTTTATTTTATTTTTTAAATTTTTGTTTAATAAAATGTAACCATCCAGCTTGGTGTCTTTTGTGTGTATCGAGGGACCCTAGTCCTAATGGAACCTCTCCCACCATGTGCCAGGGCACTGTGGGTCATTCTGAGAGCTGAAGATCCCCAGGACTGAGACAGGGCCCAGTGACCTTCTCCCATTTGACTCCTGGACAAACCAGGCACCTCTAACTAGGGAGACGGAGGGGAGAATGGAGCGCACCTGATAGGAGACTTCTTCCCCTCCTATCAGCCCGCCCTGCCCCACCAGCCCAGGGCTAAGAGTCAAAGCCTCTCTACCAGCAAAAGTCTTCTAGTCCAACCCCCTTCATCCCACAAATGTTGAAAATGAGACTCAGACAACTGATGGTGCCTCCTGTTGGCTCCAGGTGAATGGGTGTGGCTCAGGGGCAGAGCCTGCATTTTTCTGTATATACAAGGTCTTCCAAAAGTCTTAATGCATCTTTAATAGCTTAAATAGTTTTGGGTTTCTATCTTTGTATCTTCTGGATTTGTCTGGCACACAGTAGGCACTTAATAAATGATAATTGACCATTCCCACCACCTGAAAAATAGTAGGTACTTGATAAATGCTTCCGCAGCTAAACGGTACCAGAGTGCAGAGAGCACTGGGCCTGGAATCAGGAAGACTTGGCTTTGTGAGTTCAAATCCAGACTCAGACACTTATCAGCTGTGTGACCCTGGGCAAGTCACTTCACTGTTTGCCTCAGTTTCCCCATCTATAAAATGAGTTGGAGAAGGAAATGGCAAACCCCTCCAGTGTCTCTGCCAAGAAAACCCCAAATGGGGTCACCAAGTGTTGGATACGACTGGACACACACACTCACACTCACACACACACACACACACACACACTCACATACACTCGCACACTCTCACACACATGCACATACACACACTCACACTCACACACTACACACATTCACTCTCACACACTCACATACATTCATGCACACATACTCACACACATGCACACACACACTAACACACTCACATACACACGTACACACTCTCACACAATTCACTCTCACACACTCACATACATTCATGCACACTCATACACACATTCACTCGCGCACACACACATAATCACACACACACTCACATACACACACACACATACACTCACACACAAAACTAGTTGATTATTCCCACTGCCTGGCAAGTGGTAGATTCTTCACAAACATTCACTGATTGGCTGATTGCCCGTCAGGTCAGTGGTACCAGGGATGGCATTCAAGCCCAGGTCCCCTCTTTCTGGCAGGAGCTGAATAAGAGACGCCCATGAGGCCATCTACTCCAACAACTTAAAAGATAAGGAAACTGGGCCCCCTGAGGACTAAGGGCGCTCCTGGCCCAGCTCACTGAGGCCGCCCCTTCCAGAGTGCCAGCACGGCCTGCTGTAGGGAAGCCACAGAGGCCAGAACTAGATAGGTGGGCAGTCATCTGCTGTCCTCTCCCTCTGCCTGAAAATACCTCAGCCGGCCGATGGGGCTTCATTCTGGCTGCCACGTTCAAGGGCATTGACAGGCTAAGAAGTGTCCAGAGGACTTCTGGTGAAGGGTGAAGGGCCTAGAGCCCGTGTCATGCAAGGAGTGGATGGAAGAACTGGGAATGTTTACTTGGAGCAGACTCAGGAGGGGCATGGGAAGCATTGTCTTGTGAAAGTGGCAGCTAGGGGGCATCATAGTGCAGAAAAAGGGAGTCAGAAGACTCAGTTCAAATCCAGCCTCAGACACTTACTAGCTTGAGACAAGTCACTTAACCCGATTTATCTCAGTTTCCTCCTATAAAAATGAGTTGGAGAAGGAAATGGCAAATCATTCCGGAATCTCTGCCAAGAAAACCCCAAATGTCACAGAGTCAGAAACGACTGAAAATGGCTCAACAACAGTGTCTCATGGAAGGGGTATCAGTTCTGTTCTGCCCCAGAGGGCAGACCCAGGAACAGCAGGTGGATGTCCTGTAGGATAGAGGGAGGGGTTTGCGTTGGACATTGTGGCTCTAACTCTCTGAGTGCAAGTGTCTGTATTTCTCTGGGAGGGGGGGTCCTCTACACACCCATCTCTCTGGAGGATTGTGGGTTTCTGTGTCACCAGCCTCTGGGGGACATCAGGAAATATTTCTTAACAATGAAAGTCTTCCCAAAGTGGGACAGACTGCCTGGTGAAGGGTGGCCTCTCCCCCTCTGGAGGTCTCTGAGGCAGCAGGCTTGTCATCCTTTTTGTCGGGGAATTCCTGGGCATCAAGCCCCCGAGTTACCTTACAGTCCTGATGTACTGTGATTGTGGATTGGAATTGAGCTTGGAATTAGAGTAGGGGCTCTGGGGATATGGGGGCCCCGGTCCCTTTCCCTCTTCCCCAGGATCACCCGACACTCTGGCTCCCAAAGGTTAGCCCCCTGGGATGGGGGTGGAGAGCAAGCTCCAAGAATGAGCTCACCCGTCATGGAGGGCACTCAGGAAGGGCAGTGGGCGGCAGAAACCTGTAGTTAATGGCACCAGCCGGCTGGACCCATGAGCCTTGAGATAGCTTGGTCCTTTCCCCAGCCCCCTCATCCTCATTCATCCACATTTTTCTGTTCTGGGGGTGATGCCTGGGTAAGAGGGGGGACCCTTGCAATGCTGGCCTTCTCCTGAGTGGAGTGGGGAGCAAAGCAGCCAGGACTCTGGGGAAGGTCCACCCCCCTCCCCACCTCAGGCCAATGTCCTACAGACTCCATGAACTCCCTGTCACCCCCACCCACTCTCTAGGCTGTAGGGGGCAGTACATATTCTAAGGGGAGTGAGTCTTCCTTTCCTCCCTAATCACAGGCCTCCCCAGGACTGGTTATTAGCGGCAAGCAGGAGGAGGGTCATGGGGCAGTACATAAAGCTAGGGCCCCACTGCCTCAGCTAAAGAGCTCAAAGGCTTTTCTACCAAGCTAGGGACACCTTCTCCCCAGCCACCACTCCCAGCGCACCGGAGAGGCCCCACCTAACCATGGCTCCCACTTTGCTCCGCCTGCTGGCCCTGGCCTTGGGTGAGTGACCTCTAGTTACCTTGCCAAGAGGTGGGCTGGGGATAACCTGGATTCTCCAACAGACGAAGCCTCCCCTCCCCCCACCCCAGGCATCATCTCTATGGAAGCTGAGATTAATTTCAAGAATGACCCAGGAATATGTTTTCTTAAGGTCCAAAGTCATTTGGAGGATTAATTAGTCAATTGGCTACCTTTCTGGGCAGAGCCATAGTCAGGAATGTTTGTGCCCAAGCCTTCCACCTCTCCAGGGTACACACACAAGGGGGAGGCGGCGTGTTCTAGGACATTTCTACATTGCTGACCCATTCTGGAGGAGGGTTGGAGAGGTGGAAGAAGCACGGCGGTGTGGGTATCCAAGTTGGGGTGCTCTGGGAAACAGCCCTGCTCTCTCCACCCTACTTACAGCTCCTTCTCTGGACCCCACTTTGAAGAGTCCAATTATCAAAATGAGCTTATGTCCCTTGACCACAGTCCCACTGATGAAGGGGTGGCCTGGGGAGGTTGGAATATGTGGTAATGACTCATGTTGGGATGAGCAAGAGTGGATGGTTACCCCTGAGTGGGAGTTCTCAGCTCCTCTGCAGTCTAAAATGTGGGAAGAAGCCAGGTATGGAAGGCCTTCTTCAGGCGGAGTCTCAAAGGAATACACAGCTGTGAGAAGACCCAAGTCACCATCTCCCTCAGAGATGAGGGTTGAGGCCTGAACTCCCAGCCTGGGGGTTTTCCCCTCAGGGTCATGGGTCAGAGGCCCCCCCTACTCAGGCTCTGTCCCCCTCTCCCTTCCCTGTCCTAGCACTGTCCCAGGGGAGCTGCACGGAGGCCCAGCTAGATGAACTGATCAGACTGCACACCTTCACCCATGGACTAGCCAACTTTAGCAGATATGGCTGTCATTGTGGCCCTGGCACCCAGGGTGCCCCCATGGACAAGATCGACAAGTAAGGAGTTAGCAGGGGCAGGGGTGGATCTGGGGCCACCAAAAACCAGGGAAAGACCCTAATCTGGAAACTGAGGCCTTGGCTGCAGGCAGGAGCCTGGACCTGGACTGTAGTAGGCAAGATGGAGGGCCAGCAGCAGAGCAGACTATTCCTTCCTGTCACAGCCCCCTGGGCAGCTAAAATAGGAAGAGACTGGGGGAGAAATGAAAGGTGCGAAATTTCCCAAGAAATCGTCAGGATCTCCCTCTTATCCCTTATTCCCCTTCTTCCTTCTTCCTACTAACACCCTTCCCATTCCTGCTCAGCTAGAGCCCCTGGGGCCAGAAAGCCAGAAAAAGGGGGAGGGGAAAGTACTTTCTCCAATAAGACCAGGAGGGGAGGACTCAGGATAACTAGTCCCTAGAACCAAGAAATACAAATAGGATGGGATGGGATGGGATGGTAGAGGGCGGGAAGGGATGAGATGGGAGAGGGTGGGAAGGAGGGTCATGGGGCAGTACATGGGATGGATTAGGATGGCCACAGACACAAGAAAAAGGTGAGAGAGAGGGCCAGAGCCTAGGAGAGTGAGAGATCTGGTCCAGGTTTTCCAACATCCTTTGGTCACCTACTGGGGAGTAGAGCTCTAAGCCACTCAGACACCCCAATAAACACCTATGGGTCTGCTACTCCCATTGGTGTCTGCTTCCCTCCAGAGCTGGAACTGGGGGGATGTAATCAGTGCTGAAATCTGGAGGTGAGGACTGCCTTGTGAGCAGCATGAGCTTGGCACCCAATGTGCAAGAATAACGGCACAGATAAGCTATCAGGAGCCGTGAGCTGCTTCTTTCCGTGCCCTCCCCTCTGCCATCTCTTCCTCCTGCTATGGCATGTCCTGGCTGTGCCCTGGGCTGTCTGTCCCCCCACACACAATCTTTGAACATTGATTTGAAGGTTCTCTTGTTGTGTGAACTTTGGGAAACCTGGGCCACAAGTGGGAGATGCCAGGATGCTTTGCTTCCTACCTGCCTGGGGGACCAGGAGCAGAAGGAAGAGCCTCCGCTGAAGACCACCAGAGAGGGGGCCCTACCTCCTGAGCGGGCTCTTCCATTTTGGGGCAGCTCTACTATTAATGAGATTTTCATCAACATTTTTATACCTTCCACCTGCCACTCCTGGGTCTGCCTTCAGGGGTCAAGTTTAGTCTGGTTCCTCTTCTACTTGACTGCCCCCCCCCCCAATACTTAGAGATAGTATCCAGGTCCCTTGGTTCTCCAGGCTAAACATCCCCAATTCTTTTAAGTGTTCTCCAAATGTCATGGAGTCAAGACCCCTTAGCCTTCTGGTCTTCCAGCTTCTCAATGGCCTTCCAATAATTTGGACCCTGGGACTGAACATAACACTCCTGGGCACGTTGGTTCTCAATGCAGTCTAAGGTTTCATTAGTTTATTTTGTCTCCCATAATCCCACTGTGGACTTATAGTGAATGTGCAACCCACTGAGACCCCAAGATCATTTTCTCTTTCCCCATGGCAGGTGTTGTCACAGTCATGACTGCTGTTACAATAAAGCAGAGGTGTTTGGCTGCACCCCCAGCTCTCACACCTACAGATACCTTAACCTGGGGACCAAGGTGAAGTGTGGTGAGTTCTAGAGTTTAACCCCAGGGAGGGGGGATAAGAAGAGGAGGAAGTGGAGCTGTAGTCTAGGAACTGAGCGGGGGTGGCTTAGAGTGAGATTCTCCATGGACCACTTTCTCAGCTCCTTTCCTTTGTCCAGTCATCATCTCCACAAAGAGGATGGGGTTGGGAGGCAGAATGTATGCTGGGGAGGGGAGTGGCCATGTGACCATGAACAAAGGGCATGAGGGAAAAGGGCCCCGAGTGACCCCTCGATCTCTTCCTCCCTCTCCCTCCCAACCCCCAACTCCACAGTGAAGACTCGGGACCGCTGTGAGAAAATGGCATGTGAGTGTGATAACAAGGTGGCCAAATGCTTCCGGAAATACCTGCCCATGTACAATCCTCAGCTCCAGAACTTCCCAGAAGCCCCCTGCTATGGCCTCCGGCCCTTCTGCTGAGCCCAGGGCTGCCTGCCCTCCCTCCCCAGTGCCCCCTGCTATGGCCTCTGGCCTTTTGCTGAGCCCAGGGCTGCCAGCCCTCCCTCCCCAGTACCCCCTGCTAAGGAAGCACCAAGAAAACACCAGTGCAGAGACCGAGCCCCCTTTGCAGTGGATTTCTCATCCCTCTGCCTTGACTAGGAATTAAAAGAAAGTTGGCATTTTCCCTGCACTCACAGCGATTTGGGACAGGGAGGGAAGGGGTATGGGAAGGCAGACTGCTACCCAGGGACCAGCTGTCTGGGGGTGTTAATGGAGCAGGAGGACCCAGGCTCCTTAGGACTGAGTGCGAAACCTGAGTTAGGGGGTCACACAGTGGTTGGTACTGAAGGCCCTGGGGTGAGCCCATATCCTGTAGCTGGGCCTCTAGCCTCTAGGTCAGGACTGAGCCCCAAACACATGATCACAGGGTTCTCCTTCTCTGTTCTTGGCTTTATTAGGGATAGGGCACTGACCCCTCTTCCCCAAGCCTTGTCCATTAGGGCAAGGGCACAAACTGGATGGTTGGGTACTGGGGTCTTAGGCCTGGTTATATGGGAGTGGACCAGCCACTCAGGCTTGGAAAGGGAATGGATAACATGTAAGTTCCCTGGCTCCCCTGAACTACCCACTAGAACCACCCAAAGAGAGTTGAGCAATGTATAGGACACAAGACTGAGCTCTGTCAACATGCTCCTGAGCAGGGGCTGAGGACAGCAATCTCCTAACTCACAGGGGAGAGAGTTTTAGCCCTGTAGCAGAAGACTAGGGGAGCCTAGGCCTTAAGGCCTGGGAGGCTGGGAAGAGGCATAGGTCCAGAGGAGGGAAAGCCCCACTTCTGATGTTCAATAACTAGGGTGAAGAGGTCTAATCCAGCACTAAAAAATAAGATCAAACCTTCTGCTCCCCTTTAGGGGTCACACTCCCTTCCCTATGGGACCCATAAGCAAGCAGAGGAGCAAAGATCTTGGATGGACTCAGTCCAACTGAGCCCCAAATTCTCTTCCCCTTTCCTCTGCCTCCAAGCTGGTGGACAAATCCTGGAGACAGGCATGCTATAGAGAAACCATCTCCCCTTCCCCTCCCCTAGAAGGATGAGCACTCCTGCTCCCTGTATTCCTAAAACCAGGCAGGGACAGTTCAAACTCAGGCTGAAGGCCCAGCCCAGCCCCCTGGAGAGGAGCAGGGAGAGGCTACTGGGCTGAGGGGCTGACATGAAGGCTCTGCCGGTTGAGTCTCTCTGGGTGGTGGGATGCCATGTGGGAGAACTCCCGGAAGATGTCCAGATAGGTGGTATCACCTGCAAGGAGACGGTGTGGGAAGGGAGAAAAGAGAACAGATTCAGACCTGGCCCCCACTCACCTCCCACCACATTATTCAGGGATCCAGGGTAGAGAAAACCTCCAAGACCAGCCTTTAAAAATCCAGGATCCCCAGACCCTCTCTCTCCCTACCCCACATCCTGGGTGCTAAGTCTAGAGGTCCCTCATCCTCCTCCCCTCCCCAACCCCAGGAGTCATAATCAAGGCCTGAGAACAGACCCAACCCCATCCCACTGGGCCCCAAGTGCTCACCTCCAGGGCCTCACTGGCTTTCCCCTGGCCCTCCTGGGATGGGAACTACTTTGCCCCTCTCACAGAAAGACTTGGGTTCAGATCCCCACAGCAGAGGGAGGGTGCTAGACTCCCAGTCAGCCTATGGCTCTTCTGGGACCTTCACAGCCTGAGCCCACCTGGCCCCCATTACTGGGGGCCCATATGGTCATTAGAGGAGAGGGCAGCTCCAGGAAGGGATGGCAGTCAAGGAAGAGAGAATCCAGCAGAAAAGTGAGTTAGTAAGTTTGCTGTTGGGACAGGTTTGAGTTCTGTCTGCAGCCATCAGGTAAAGTTGAGGTCAGGTAGAGAGTCCAGGACCTGGTGGTACTTCAGGGCTGCTCCCAAAGCCCCAGGACCCCTGGAGGGAAGGGGGAAGGGGGAGGGGGAGCCACACTGAGCTATCACCCTGCCCCTCCCAGACCCTGGCCAGAGACAGAGCAGAGAGAGACCAAGCAGCACAGCTGGGAGGCAAGATGTCCCATCCAAAGATGTGTCCAGAGCCCCCAAGGCTGAGATCCCAGTGAATAAGTGAGCCCAAGCAGGAGCAGGTGGGAGTGGAGTGAGATTTTTATTAAGAGGGTTTGATTCAGGAGACCATGGAAGGAGGAAAGAAAGGCAGAATCCCAGATAACTGGTTTAAAAGGTTCAAACAAAGCTCAGAGCCATGGAGAGGCCCCATTCCATCCTCAGGGGAGGGAGGGTGCACAGAAAGCAAGCAGAAGAAAATAGGTTAATTCAGTTTAGCACTTATTTACAGTGAGAGGGGGGACAGGGAGCTGGCCATCTGGGTGAGCCCACTCTGGCTGGCCCAGCCCCTGTACTGCCTACAGAGCCTCCCTCTCCCTGGGTGGCGGTTTGCATAGTGACACCCCCCCCCAACCCTTCCCCAGCCTGGCCAGGGCAGCAGTGGAGGAGGGGCTGAGTGATCAGAAGCTTAAAGCTCCCCCCCCAGCTATGAACTCCCTGGCCCAAGGGAGCCTTGCAGCTGCCCTCACTCCTCACCCCACATCTAAGTCAGTTGTATTTGTATCTTATGCCCCTTTCTGTTTCTAGGAAGGCAGGGGGCTCTGTGAACATGCTCCCCCACCCAGTCTCTCAGCAGTGTTACAGTCTCTAACCTTCCCCAAAACCGAGGCCTCTCCAATCCCATCCCTTCACTGGCCCATGTTCCCTTTCATCCATCTCCCTCAAACACAAACCAGAGAGCATTAGCTGTCCATGTGCAGGGAAAGTGAGGCCCATTGGCATATTCTATGCTCCAGTGATGCCCCAACCCAGAACAGGAGAAGGAAGCAGTCCAGTGGTCAAGGACTGTTCCCCAACCTCTCAGGTATCCTGACTAAAGGGAAGGGCTGAGAAAGAGATAGGACTGGAGCCAGAGCCCTGGGGGGAGGGAGAAGAGGAGAGAGAGGCTTCCAGTCATAAACAAACGGAAACCCAAAGTTAAAAGTTGGTGGCTCAGGGCATTTCCTGTCCCCACTCAAAAAAAACCCAAAAACTCAGCAAAGAAAGATCCAGGAGGGAGAATTCAGAAAGGACTGTCTACATAGCTATAAGCTAGTAACAAAAAGGTTGGACAGCCCCATCCTGGTACAAGCAATCCTATAAGTTCCTCTGGCCCCTTTTCATCTTACAACCCCCCCCCCCCACCTCACTTCCCCATGCCAGGGAGAATGACTCTTCCATTCATCCATCTGTCTAGGCCATGCCCAATAGGCTCTGTTTGAGGAATAGGGAGTCATGGCAGGGAGATGGACACTTGGAGAAAGAAGAGAGGCCAAGATCTCCAGTCAAAAACCAAGATGGCACTAGGGGTGTGGAGGTGGGGGTAATGGTAGAAGGGAGGGAAGGCCAGTTTAAAAAAAAGTCTGGCAGCAGCACCTGGGGCAGCAACCTCAAGGATGCTTCCCCTCCTGTTGTTGTTGGGAGGGCGGGGGGCGCTGAGCTGGTCCTCTGAGCACCCACTGAGTACCCAACCGGCCACTGAGCCCTGCTGCTGAGCTCCCAGCAGAGCAAATCCAGGGCCCAAACCAGAAACATAAACGTGGTGGGAAGTAAGAAAAAGTGCACAAAGTTGCTTTATACAATGACTCTCGAGAAGGTACCGATACAGTATTTCTCCTTTAAAGGTCTGGGGGCCAGCAGTGTCCAGTCTCTGTTCCCCTGACAGGCCCTGCGTCAGGGACAGCGCCACTGCCCACCAGTAAAGAGAAGGGGATCCTGGGGGACAGGTTGGACGTGGCCAGCCACGCCGTCCAGCCAGAACGCCAGCATTCAGGGGCCAAGGGGATGGCATCCTGAGCCTGGCCCAGGACTGATGAAGGGAGGTGGAGCCCAGGCCCCAGAGGAGGGGGGGTGACCCCTGCTTGGAGGGGCCCTGAAGCCACAAGGCTCTGAGTCAGGCTCCTGCCAGACCAGTGTCCTTGAAGATCAGCCTTGGGGGGATGGAGGGTGGCGGGGAGAGAAAAGGATCTGTTGGCCTTGGGGCCCAAGGATGCTTCACTGAGGTACATGGGTCTGGATCCTCTAAATAATTTCCCTCCCCCTCCTCCTCCCAGCCTAGGGCAAAGTCCAGTGGGTCTTAGACTAGGAGAAGGAGTTCTGGATGTCTGGGGGATGCTGAAATGGGGAGGGGGGTTCCTGGGATATGAGGAGAGTGTGGGCCAGAGTGACCCATGTGGGAGCCCTCAGGAAGGAGAAAGCTCTCTCCAGCCCTGATGATAAGACATACTTGTCTACAAGGGGGAGGAAGGTCAGGAGGGGAAGAGGGCTATGGAGAGAGGACAGGACCAGGCTGAGAGGACTGGCTGGGCAGTGGAACAGGGGTTTGAAGAAGGGGACAGATTCCTGGGATTTGACCTGGCCATGGAGCATGCGAGGTGGGGGGTGGGAGACCAGGGACTCTGAGGAGGTGGGATCTGGGTAGCTCCATCAGGCTAGACCCAGGTAGGGGAATCACCCCAGGCTCCAGATGCCTCCCAATTAGAAAGCTACTTTCTCCCCACCCTGCTCGCCATGGCAGATGGGCCAGGAGGTGATTCCCCTGATCTGCTGGACCCCAAGGCCATCCCCTGTCCCCGGCTGATCTGTTAGAAAGTGGGGCAGGGACAGACTCTGGGCTTGGCTTCTAGGGCCCCATCTCTCCCTCCCCACATCCCCTCAAACAAAGAGAGAAGGGGGTAGGTGGGGACCAGGGCACTAACACTCGTCAATAGTAAGGCTAATGAACTCCTGGATACATTTCCGGTACTGGAGTTCAGTGGGGCTGCTGCCGGGGTATTGACCTGGTTGTCCAAGGGGTCCCTCCGCTTCCCTCATCTCCTCATTCATACGAGCCAGTCGAAGCCTGGAGGAGGGGGAAGGGGATGGGACAGAGAAATGTGCTATAGCCCAACCTTCAAGGCATCTCACATAGGTGTACATGGACAGAGACAGACCTTTAGATAGGCACGTATACATATACTCACATACACACATACGTGCAAACACAGCACACACACATACACACAAACACATGTACACGCACATACAAACACACACGTGCATATACTTACACATATACACATACAGCACATATGTATAAACACACACATGCTTACACGCGTATTCACACAGACACACACGCACACACACTCACATATGCATACACATGAAGACATGTTGTTGTAGTCATGCCTGATTCTTTGTGACCCCATATGGAGTTTTCTTGACAAAGATACTGGAGTGCTTTGCCATTTCCTTCTCCAGTGGATTAAGGCAAACAGAGGTTAAGTGACTTGCCCAGGGTCACACAACTAGTAAGTGTCTGAGGCCAGATTTGGACTTAGGTCTTCCTGACTCCAGGCCCAGAGCACTACACGCACGCACACACACACACACACACACACACACACACACACACACACACACACACACTGGGGCTTCATTTTTTCTTCTCTAGTTCCCCTACCTCCACATTCTGGATCCCTCCCCCAGCTCTGACTCAAGGATGGGCCCCACGCATTCCCAGGAGCCTCCTACTCACAGAGTCACAATATCAGCGTTGGCAGCCTGGACAGCTATGGCCAGTGGGTCTTGCTGGTCTTCATCCAATGCATGCTGGTCAGCCCCACGCTTTAGGAACAGACAGACCTGTCTACAAGGGGGAGGAAGGTCAGGGGGCATGGGAACACACAGCTCCCATACCTAACTGCCACCCGTTCCCCAAAGCCCTCCAGCACACAGCCCTTTCTTGGCCCGTCTGTGCCCAGCACTCACCCTGTGTGACCCAGGTAGGTGGCATGATGGAGGGGTGCCCGCCCCCGGCTGTCTCTTTGGTTCACGTCAGCCCCATTTTGGAGAAGGAATTCACAGATGATCAAGGAACCCTGGAAGACAATAGGAAAGTCAGATGGATCCAGAAGTTCCACATATTGGTCCCCAATTACTGTCAGGCAGCTCTGTAGCTCAGTGGATAGAACACCAGGCCAGGAGTCAGGAAGACCCGAGTTCAAATCCAACTCAAATCCAACTATCTGTATGACTTTGGACAAGTTGTTGTGAGGATCAAATGAGATAATATGTGCAAAGCCCTTAGCACAGTGCCTGGTTCATAATAAATGTTTATTCCCTTTCCTTCTCCCCCCGTCACCAACAGGTAGATAATGTCATTTTCCAATATCTGACTTCTTCATGCTAGACCTAGGGGACCCCTGAAGGACAGAGATCTGGCAAATTTTTGAGTGTATGTGGGCATCAGATAACAGCACTAAACTATCAGAAGCGGTGTATCCCAATGGGTAGAGAGCCAGCCTTGGAGTCAGAAAGAGCCCGTTTTGAGTCTCAACTCTGATGTATACCGGGATCCTGAGCAAGGGACTTAAACCTCTCAGCACCCCAGTCTGAGCTCCCTAAGGCTAGAAATGGCAGAAAAGACGACAATCTACATTGCCTAGGGGATGCTTTTCCCTGGGCATTCCCTACAGGAATAAAATCAGAGGTCCAGTCCTTGTCCTGAGGGGGCTGCTTGGGGGCGCTTCAGTGGATAGTGTTGGGCCTGGAGTCAGTCATTTCAGTCATGTTCGATTATGATCCCATTTGGGGTTTTTTTGGCATTTCCTTTCCAGCTCATTTTACAGATGAGGAAACTGAGGCAAACAGGGTGAAGTGACTTGCCCAGGGTCACACAGTTAGTAAGTGTCTGACATCAGATTTGAACTCAGAAAGGAGTTTTCCTGACTCTACGCATAGAATTCTATCCATTGTGCCACCAAGCTGCCTGGAGTCAGGAAGATCTGGATTCAAATCCAGCTTCAGACACTTACTGGCTGTGTGGTCCTGGGCAAGTCACTTACCAGATGTCTACTTCAGTTTCCTTAACTGTAAAGTGGGGATGATAATAGCATCCACCACCCGGCAGTGTGATGAAGATCAAGCAAGACGCCTGGCACCTAGTAAAGGCTACATGTGACATATTATATATGTACATATGTATCTATGTCTATATGATATGGTTTCACTTTGGCCCTTAGGGCAATAATGTCTTTAGCCCGGATTCAAGGCCCTCCACAATCTAGCCCAACCTAATGTGTAGGCAGGAATGCAGGAAGGCTTTCGGTGCACATTGAACAAAGCTGCCATATGCCTCAGGCTAAGTGGGGATGGGGAAGGGGGAGGCAGAAGAAGATCTGGTTCCTGTCCTCAAGGAGACCCCAGTCAGGTTGAGGAGACTGGCAGCCAAGGCCCCGAGGCAGACAGCAGCTCAAGAGTGCTCAGGCACTGTCCTGGAAAGTCCAGAGCCTGGCGACATGTTCTAGGCAGTCAGGGCTCCCTGTGCCCCATGGGGTAGGCAAAGAAGGCCTCCTGGATTGAAAAGGATCACAGCTGGGCCCTAAAGGATGGGCAGGACTGAGCTAAGCACAAACAAGATAGAATGACACAGACAGAGGTGGAGAAGGGAAGCTGAGCCCAGTACAGCTGGGGTCTGGAGAGGCCAGAGAGGAGAGGGATGATCCCTCTGTGGAGAAGTTGTACGTCTTCCTATGCACAGAGGGGTGGAGAAGGGTGCGAAGGGTAGTATAGGACCAGGGCAGGGGAAAGGACAAATAATCATAGCAAATGGGTGATAACAGGCCACGTACACAAGGGGGATCAAAGGGGGAAAGAGACGAAAATGGAGGAAGCCAATCAGGAGTTTATTAAAGTGCTCTGGGTGAGAGGCCACAGAGGATCCAAACTGGGGGAAGTGAAGGGGTGGGCTGTATAGGAGAGACCAGGAAAGAATAACATCTGTTTTCCACACACACACCCCAACCCCGGCCAATAGAACACAAGCCTGGCACATTGCCTGAGGTCAGGGAATGTACCACCAGGGCCTAACAGAGAGCCAGGCAAAAACCAGGTGCTTAATAAATGTGTGTTGATCGATCCTTAATTTAGCTGGTATTTAGATAACCCATTAAGGTTCCCAGAATACTTTCTATACATCAGCATCTCAAAGTGTGGTCCAAGGGAACCTTTCCAGAGAGTCCAAGACTATTTATGTAATAATATGAAGACATTTTGATTTCTAATATAGTAAATATCGATAGATAGAACCCACATAAGCATTGGGAGAGTCCTCCATCATTTTTAAGAATATAGAGGGATAATGAGATAAAAAAACTTTGAGAATCACTATACATTATATTATTCAACCCTCAAAATATCCCTGTGAGGTAAGTGTTCTTACTAACCCCACTTTACAGATGAGGAAACTGAGGCAAGTTGAGGTTAAGTTGTTTGTTAAGTGAATGTCTGAGGCTGGATTTGAACTGAGATCTTCCTGACTCCAAGGCCAGCCCTCTATTCACTCCACTATCAAGGTTTGGTGACTGGCCAGAGGGCGGCTAGTAAGACACCCTTGCTGAGGTGAGTTCACAGCTCAGGCCCATGTCCTGATTTCTGAGGTAGGAGCCACCCATGGGTCCCCATCACTCACCCCCATCACTGCCTGGATCAGCGGAGTCTTGCTTTCATCCTCCTCATTGACCCAGTTCACCTCTGCCCCATGGGCCAGGGCCTCGGCCAGGACGGGCAGGTTTCTGGCTCGAGCCGCCCGGTAGGCCAGCAGCCCTGGATGCAGTTCTCGGCTGTCCTCAAGGTCCCAGGTCTCACGGTCACCTTCAGCACTGGAGTCCTCTGATTCTTCGACCTCTGGGAGAAGGAAAAAAGGATTGGGGAATGAAGTTAGTCACACCTTTCCTACCAGAAAGCTCCTTCACACAAGGGAAGGAAAAGCCACCTGAGTCCCAGCCCAGAAAAATGAAAGGGGCAGCCCAACCAGGCAAAGGGGCCTGTAGTGCCTAAAATATTGCTAAACAAATGCAGAGCCACAACTGTGGTAGGGCAAGCTGGGCTTTGATCCAAGCCACTCAAATTTAATGGGCACATCTCTAGAACGTACATGCTTCCCAAAGGATGATACCATGAATTCCAGCCTTCCTCCCACCTTCCCTTCAGCAGGGTGGAAATGTTGTGGCAGTCTGAAATGCCCTTCATCTCTCCATATCCCAGTTGGTCTCCCACCCACTCTCCTTTCTCCTCCCTCTCCCCTACATACTAGGCACTGGGTTCAATACCCAGCTTTAAGCACCTGTATCTGAGCTCCTGAAACCACAGGCAGGTGACCTTGGGGCCCTCTAGGCTCTCTCCCCCCCATCCCTGGTTGAAGGCTTGAAGGCCCCACCCTGTCTAAAACATAGCCTGCCCTGAGCAGCACACACCTTCTTCCATGACACTGTCTACCACAGAGCCAAAGACCAGGATGTCCGAGCTCCCATCTGTGCTGCCACCGAGGCCACTGTCGCTGCTCAGACCTGTGGGGCCAATGGGAGATGGACCCAGGGGCCCTGAATACCAAGGGGCAAGGACCTGGAATGAATGGCATGCTGGGAGGCAGGGGATATTTGCTCTCTTTTGTCTACTGCCCAGCAGGACCAAGCCAGGGACTAGGATGGTATCCTCAAAGCTGGAAGAACGGAGGTCCATGGAAATTTTTTTAACTCAACCCAGACTTAAGCAGAAAGAAAGAGATGGCCCACTTATGACCCCAAGACCTGAAGCTGAGAGCTCTAATCTCACTCAGCCTCTCCTCCAGGCAGAAAGGGCTAGTGGGCCAGAGACTGAAGGGGAATGCAGCTGGATCCCTTCTCCATCTAAGAGGATGGGGGGAGGGGAGAAATTGTGTTCCTCACAGAATCATGAGGCCCAACTCCACCTCCCATTCACAGACTACAAGGGAGAAAAAAATAAAATGAAATTCTGTTTAATTATAGTTAAGTTTACTGAGTTAGGCATTTGGTAAATAGGAGCATGGGAGACCGGATGGGTGAGGGCAAAATGAACAGATGTGAAGGGTGTACAAGGAGATAAACACATGCACGCATTTGACTAAGTCCCTGGCTCTAGGCAAGACCAATCTTGTTCCAGGGGCACTGACATCCACAGCGAGGGTCAGACAGACAGACAGACACACAGACACACAGCTCCTGCTATGGTGAGCTGGGGGTGGGGATGAGGAAAAGGACCTTGCCTCTGGACTGTGTGCCTCTCTATCATCCATGATCCCCATTAAGGCCAGGACAGATTGGGGTCAGAGAACCCTGCTGATGTCTGGGAAGGCTGTAGTTCTCTTCACCCAGGATATTTAAGGGTGGGGCACTGATGGGAAAGAAGGACTAGTTCTCCTCAGGGACAGTCCTCTGGAAGGTGGGGTTCTGAACTCAAGGTGTGCTAAGATCTCTCCTCCCCATCCATGCCACCGGTGCTAAGTTGTTTGGTTTGGGTGGGATCTTGTATTAGAGGCAGAGATCCCCAGGCTCAGTCTCCATCTGAGGCTGGATCCTGAAAGAATCACTCCTGCTCTCTATCTTATTCCAAACATAAAGCGCTATTTAAAGAGCCGGCTTAGCTCTTCCCATTCCCATGGGGTGGCAGGGCCCCTTTGGGCTTTCTTGCCTCCCCCTTCCCTGATCCCTAAGCCTAACTGATGGCCTTCCCAACAGCTCCAAGGAAAAGGGGTGTAAGATGTGAGGACCTAGGGCAGGAGGCCCTGTATCTTTCATCCATAGCACCCTGGCACACACTGATTCAGAACCTTGGCTAGCTCCTGGCCACCTCCTCTCCTTCACCTCCCATGATAACACCACCCTCACCAAACGGCCGCCAAGCTCATCCCTACCTCTGGTCTAGGCTCATGCCTGCTCCAATGCCCTCCCCAGTTACCTAAGTAGGACTCCTCCTCCCAGCTGAGCCTCCAGCCCCCTAGAAAACCGACTTCCAAGCCCCCAGACCACAGGACTCTCTTTCCTGGAATCACAGGATGATAGATTGAGAGCTTGCCTCTTAGGGTTTTACAAATGAGGAAGCAGTCCCAATGAGGGGAAATGACTTGCCTAAGGTCACCGTGGTAAGTAGCAGAGCTGAGACTGAATCCAGGTCCTCTGACTTCAAATCCTGCTCTTTCCATATTACACGTACCAGTAGCTACAGTTAGATTCAGCCCTGCTCCAGGACAGGCTTGAGGAGAATCTGGAAAGTCCTGTGCACCCCCTCAAGTCCCTCCCAGTCTCCCTAGTTCTCCTTGCCTCCCCAGGCTGGATTCCATTCGAGTCTCCGGATTCCAGGCTGAGACAGCACCAGAGGCTAGTCACCATCTGGGTCTGCAGAGGGCAGGGATTTAGAAGCAAATCTGTAACCCAGAAGTAGATGCAAAGTATTTCTCTGTCATCTGAGTGGAATGTCTTTAGTGGTTGGTCTCAGAGATAGGGAATGTAGAAAAACTTGCCCCAGGGCCAAGAAATAAGCCAAAGAGCACAAAGGGAAGAAGAGAAAGGTCCATGGCCCCTGAGCTTGGCCCTCTCCTCCCTCAACCCTCAGGACTCGACTGTTTCTAGCCCTGCTTCCTCCTTGCCCTCCCTTTTCTGGCTGTGTCTCTTCAACTTGGCATCTGCAGCAGCCACTGTGATCAAGGCCACTTGGCTGGTGAGTGGACCTCCGATCTGTCCCCCAAGAAGGAGAAAAAGCTGGGAGAAGACCACCATGCTTCCTGTTTAGGTCATCTTCCCAGGGTTCAATCCATCCCAGCCTGGAGAAGGGGAGATGGGAGTGAGAGAGGCCTGGTGGCCACAGCTCCCTGCTGGCTACTCTGCCATTGAGGTTGGAGAAGCCTGGTTCAAACTAGCTGTTAGTCAAACAAAAATCAAGAGGAAATGCCACTTACTCATTAGGCTCTGAACTGGTTCTGAATGAGAACCTATGGCTCATATGTCCCCACAGCCACAAGACCTTCAGCCCAGAAGGTGGGCTTTGTCACCTCAATACTCTGGTGGGTCTGGGTATTTCCCCTAAAGGTACAGATCACAATCCATCCATCCCCACCCATCCTATAGCACTCTTGGGATAGCAAAGGGAACAAATGGTCAAAGCCCTGGACTTAGGAAGGCCTGAGTTCAAATCTGGCCTCAGGCACTTACTAGCTGTGTGACCTTAGCCTGCCTCGGTTTCCTCAACTGCAAAATGGGGATAATATAAAGGCACACCTCCCTCCCAGGGCTATTGTGAAGATCATCTGAGATAATATTTGTAAATTGCTTTGGAAACCTCAAAGTGCTATGTAAACACCAGTTACTGTTATTACTTCACCAAAGGCTGGTTTAGCCCACTTGCTGGGGTTTTCCTTTATTTCTCTTGACATTTCACAGACACTAATGAAGCACAGAAACTGTCCTTTGGCTCTCCCTTGCTTCTATTCACTCTACTCTCATTTTCAGATAGATTTCTGATCTCATTCACTCAGGAATTCCTTCCAGTGACGCTCCTCCTGCCCCACAGGCAGCTGCCCACTCTGAGTGACCTGTTCATCTATTCCCATAAGTTCCCCAGGGAGGGGGACAAGGACTGGGTCCAATGTGCTGGGTCCTTTGATTTCACCTCCCATCAGAAGGGTACCAATGCCATGTGACGAGGATATCAAATAACAACACTCTTTATCCCTGTTCTCCTTTTCACCATAATAAGGAATAATCTTTCACTAAGAAGCATCAGGTCATAGAGGAGCAAGGGTCTGTTCTGGAGTCACAAAGACCTGGGTCTAAGCCCTGCCACTGAGCCAGACTGGCTGCAAGACCCTGGGCAAGTCATTTAACTTCAGTGCCCCAGGCAACTCCTGAAGACTGTAAGTGGTAGACAAGCTGCCAATATGCATTTTCCCAGATGGTGGATTCCCTGGCACCAATGACATCAGAAGATGAAAAGAAGAAAAGTTGATTTCCACCTCACCTCCACTGTGTGAGGGCCTCATCATGGCATGGGCATGATTCTGGGCTCCAAGGATCTGGCCACAGAGCCTTAGGTGATGCTGATATAGGCCATGGATCAGTCCTCAACGGGGCCTATGAGTCACTATGGGAAGCCACCTACCAAGTCAGAGTTGGCAGCTACAATAGGGAGAGCATTGTCCCCATGGACAAACTCATGGGGTCATGGGATCTAGTGCTAGAAGGGGCCTCAGAGTCCACTGAGTCCAGCCCCCTCTTTTACAGATCAGGAAACTCAGGACCAAGGAAGTGAAGGGATTTGCCCAAGGTCATAGGGCAGCAAAGAAACCAAGGATCCTGGATCTAACAGTGGAAGAAGCTTCTGGAGCCACGAAATTCAACCTCCTCATTTCACCCATGAGAAAACAAGCCCAGGGAGAGGGAGAGGGACCTGTCCAAAGTCACATGGGCAGTAAACATGGGAGGAAGGATTTGAATTTGGGCATTCTAACCCCAGAGTTGGTGATCTTCCAGATATACTGGGAACCCTCTCAATGAGGAAAAGGAAAAAGAAGGGAAAGGAAGAGGAAATGAAGGTGGAGGAGGAAGAGGAAAAGGGGTGGTAATACTGAACAGGTCAAACAGTTCAGGTTCCTGTTGCCCTTCACGATTTACAAAGTGCCTTCCTCATGATAGTCTTGTGAAATGGGCAGAGGAGGTATCATCCCCATTTTACAGATGAGTAGACTGAGGTTCTGAAAGGGGACCTTGGGGACAGCTAGGTGGCACTCTGGGGATAGCACTGACCCTCCGGTTAGGAGAACCTGAGTTCAAAACAGGACCTTTCTTAAGGTCACAAAGATAATAACTGACAAAACAGTGACTGTCAACCAGTTCTTCTGGCTCTAAGGTCCACATTCCCTACATAGGGAGACCTCAACTTTCCCCTCTCAGAACTAGATAAATCTAACCACAAAACAAAAAGAAAGAAGTTAAGGAGATGAATAGAATTTTAGAAAAGTTAGATATGATAGATCTCTCGAAAAAACTGAATGGGGATAGAAAGGAATATACTTTTTTCTCAGTGATATATGGCAGTTACACAAAAATTGACCGCGTATTAGGGCATAAAAACCTCACAGTGAAATGCAGAAAGGCAGAAATATTAAATGCATCCTTTTCAGATCATGATGCAATAAAAATTACACTTAATAAAGGACCATGGAAAAATAGATTAAAAATTATTTGGACACTAAGAAAATTAATTCATTTTCATTCTATAACTACATTGGCCTAATCGTTACCCCCAACCTTACAAGTCCCCTCCTTGAAATACTGGAACTGGAGTTCTATCTTAGGTGCCCTTGAGGTGATGTCTATACAGATCTCTGGAGTCTTCACAGTCCATCACAGCCCCACAATCCCTCTGAATAAGGTGTTTCCTTGGAACAAGCAAAGTTCTAGCCTCAGATCGTTGACCAGGGAAGTCAGGATGGGGTAGAAACATGGGATGGGGAAAGGGAGACTCTGGAGTGGAGGAAGTGACTGTCCCCCTCTCTCTCCCTCCCTCCTCTCCGTGCAGGCCATTGCTCCGAGATTACCTTACCTCCGGCCGGGAGGCACGCCTCGGTGCCCCCGGGGCCCAGGCCACTGTCCCACTGACCAGCTGCTGGGGGGGCCTGCGCAGACATGTGGCCAGCACCTACGAGGAAGGTGGATGGAACAGGACCAGGATTAATGGGGCAGAGCTCCTGGAAGCCAGACGGGGATGGGCAGGAGCCCACAGTGTCCCCCAAGCCCCAGGGTGGGGTGGGGGGTGCCAGGGATCCAAAGGAGGGGAAATGGCTTGGGACTTGTCCTAACCCAGCACTGCAAAGGAGCAAAGATACATCACCCCAATCCTACCTCTGAATCCCTCAAGTAGCTATGTCAGAGGTCCGGATCTCAAGAGACAGCAAAAAGGTGGAAACAGGAGGAAGGGGAGGGAGGGAGATGAGCTCGCTGCTCCCACCCAGCCAGCCTCTCACTTACTTCTTGGTCCTGCTCCAGCTGCTCCCGTGTCAAAATAGGAGAAGAGTGAGTCCAGCTCATCTGGACAGAAGAGAGAGTCACGTCGAAATTTCCGTTCCAAAGTGCTGGCTGAGGGGGGGAGGAGGGGGAGAGATGTGAAGGCGCTGTTCAGCATCCCCACTCCCCACAAGGGCCAATACCCCCAGGTCTCCCCACCCCAGCCCCTCAAGGCCATGGTTGAAGAGGGAGATAAAGACAGTGAGAAAGCCTCTGGCCCCATCAGATGGCAGGTTGGGGGGCCAAGGAGACAATAGATGGGGGGTGGGGGCAGGTTCACTTGACAAAAAATGCAGAGGAGACTTGGGCCAGCTGGTTTGCAGAATTTCCAAGCACAAAAGCCAAGGAAGGAGGGCAGGAGAGGTTTGGGGTCCGAGGGTCCCCACCTGATGACAGCACTGCAGGGGAGATGGCGGTGGGCTCCTGCCGGAGCTGGCGGCGCATCCTGGGGACCCGGGGAGAACTCTGGTGCCGCCTACATTTCTTCATGCTCCATCGCCGGGGCTTGGCCTCCCCCCCACCAGCTGTTTCAGTGGCCTCAGCCCCAGCCCCTGGAAGCTTCTTCAGGAACTTTCTTTCCACATATTTGACCTTGATCCAAGCTTCTTTGTCCTGCCTGGGAGGAAAAGATGAAGGTAAGGACGCATGGCCAAAGGCTCTCACAAATGGTTGACTTGCTCATATGAGGCCAGGCCCAGGGCTCTATCAGGATCCCAACCTCTGGTGCCCTGAGTTCCCCTGCTCTGATGGCCTTGTCACCCACAAGGCCTAGGTTTCATCAATAAATACCTGACTTTTAATTTGTTTACATGTTGTCTCCCCATAGGAGGACAGGATAAATTCTGGGAGAATGGAGATAGTCTTGATTTTTCTCTTTGTATCCCAGGGTATAATACAGTAATTAGTAAATCGTAAGTGCTTAATAAATGCCAAACTGACCCTGGGCCTTCCACACTCCTCTATCCCTCTAATTTCTGACCCCACCTTTGCATCTCAACAAACCCCAATCCTCTTGTTCCATTCCCTCTTAGCCTCTAAATCCAATCGGCCATTCCCTTCCCCTGGCCCTGCTTCTCTATCTCCTTAAGCCATGACCTTACTCCTCTATCCCTCCACACCTCCTGACCTCATCCTTATATCTTCCCAGACTCCTCCAGATTCCCACCCATGACCCCATCCTTGATCCACCATCTTCTCAACTTCTGAGCTCACTGTTTATCCCCCAGCCCATGATCCCATCCCGACATCCCCCAAAATTCTAAGACCATTCCTCCATCCCTCTGCCCATGACACTATTCCTCTTTCATGACCTTCTTTCCTTTTGTCCATGTTCCCATCCCTCTTTCCTTGATGCCACTCCATGCTCTCCACATGCCCACTCTTCCATGGCCCCCATCCCTACACCCTCCAAGCCCTGAGCCCATTTCTTCATCCCTCTATCTATGACCTTGTCTCTCCATTTTTCCACCCATGAACCTCTCCCTCTATCTCTCTACCCATGATATCATCCCTCCATCTTGCCCTGTGAGTTCAGTCTTCCGTCCCTTTGCTATGACCCCAACTCATTATCCCTCCAACCTCTGACCTTGCCCTTCCATTTCCCTCAACCCCCAACCCCAGTCCATCCATCACCCTGTCTTTTGACCTACTAACCTGGAACTGGAGGCTGTCGGCTTCTGGAGCCCCAGTTCTTCACACTGAGCTTCATATATCTGGTTCACGGTGCTATTCCCAAGCTCACACATCAGCTGGGAGGAGAAGATTAATAGGGTTAAGCCTCATCAGTGGCTCCCATACACAATCACCCCTGTAGGGATGCCACTCACCTTCAGCAGCTCTGGTTCCCACGAGTCCAGTGTCAGAGACCGGACCTTGGAGCAGTGGACCCCCAGACTCCTGGGTTACAGGGGAGGAAGGGGAAAACAGGGAGTCAGCGAAGGGGCTAAATTCAAACCCAGCCTCCTCAGGGCTGACCTAGGATAACCTTCAGCCACATGTGGCTTAGCTAACGTGAGACTTTCCCCTGGGCTGCTCATCTTTTCGGTCACATCAGCCCAAGCTGGAAGTGATTAGCAAAGGAAATCTGTTCCCAGACTAGATTCTCATGATGCATTCCAAAGCCAGATGAAAACGATTTGGGGATTATCCCAAGCTTGCTAGCTATGGAGATTACCCAGACTGCTGCTCTCTCCATTCCCCAAAGGCAGATGAAGCTGCACGAACCCTCCTGAGTGGCCACAGGGAGCCCAGCCCTGCCTGGGCATGAATCCTCCATACACTGTCCCAGCAGCCATCCAGGCTACTGAGAGACCTTCAGGGAAGGGAAGCTGTCTTCCTTCCAAAGGAACGACCTGCTGCCAAAGTTTTCTATACATTGAACTAAGATCTGTTCATCTGCAAATCCACCATGCAGGCTGGGAGTGTCCCAGCTGTTCCCTCTTCCTCAACAGCCCTTCTAACCCTTGAAGACAACAAGCATGCCCCACCCCAAGTAGTCTCTTCTACAGGCTGAACATCCCTAGCTCCTTCAACCAATCCTTGGTCCCCCAACTTTGGAGGCACTTTATCTTATTAATGTCCTTTCAAAATTGGAGCATCCAGCCCATCCATCCACTGGGGAATGGCTGAACAAGTTGTGGAAGGTGATTGCGATGGATTATTACTGTGCTATAAGAAATGATGGGCAGGATAGTTTCTGAAAAACTTGGAAATGAACTGATGCAAAGTGAAGTGAGCAGAACCAGGATGCTGTACACAGCAACAGCAATACTGTACAAATGACCAACTATCCTCAGCAACACAATGATCCAAGACAATTCCAAAGTACTCATGATGGAAAATGCCATCCACCTCCAGAGAGACAATTGATGGAGGCTGAAAGCAGATCAAAGCAGACTATTTTTCCACTTTCTGTTTTCTTTGTGTTTTTTCCCCTTTAGGTCTATGTCTTCTTCCACAACATGACTAATATGGTCATATGTTTTGCATGATTGAACATGTATAACCCAAATCAGCTTGCTTACTGTCTCAGGGAGAGGGCGTGTGAGGGAGGGAGAGACAAAATTTGGAACTCAAATTTTAAAAAATGGATCTTAAATTTGTCTTTACATGTAACTGGGGGAAAATTTTAAAATTTCAAAAATTAAATATTATTTTAAAATGAATGAATGAATAAGAAGCTGGAACATCCAGAAGTAAAGAGAATGATGAAGATAACACAGCTCCTGGGTGCCAGACACTGTGCTAAGCATTTAAAATATCATCCCATTTGATCCTCATAACAATCCTGTGTAAGGAAGGGGTCCCACTATGCCCATTTTACAGTTGAGGAAACTGAGGCAAACCAAAGTTAAGTGACTTGCCCAAGGGTACACAGTTAGCATCTGAGGCTAGATTTGAACTCAGGTCTTTCTGACTCTACTGTGCCACCTAGCTGCCTATAGCCTGAGATCAAGGAGAGGCCAGTCTATGGGATACCCCGTCTGTCCCTCCATCCTACGCTTAGGCTTAGGTAAGTCTTGTATCAGCCCCTGAGGCTCCTAATCTGTGATCTCCAGTCCTGCTTCTGGGTTCTTGAAACCCCAGGTCAGAATGGTGGATCAGTGTGATATAGTGGATAGCATGCTGGCCCTGGAGTCAGCAAGAACTGTGGTCGGATCATCCCTTCGCCACTTACCAGCTGTGTGACCCTGGACAAGTCACTTCACTACTTGGAGACCCAGTTTCATCCCTAAATAAAGATAATAAACCCCCAGGGACCAGCCTCACAGTGATAATGGGAGGTGAGTCCAGTGAGATTACAGACATAAAGCCATTTGCAAACTGTAAAGTGTTATGTCAACATCCATCATTTCTCATTACTTTACCAACAGTCTTGACCTGAGGCTTCCCACACTCCTCCCCCAGAGTCCCAGCCATGATGTATTCAGCTCACCTCGCCAATTCCAAGTTACTGAGTATTTAGCCCAGTGGGGACAGAGTGCTGGGAAGGTCTGTGTTCAAATCCTAGTGACTCTGGGCAAGAACCTTCACCTGAGCCTTGGTTTCCCCATTCACAAATGAAGATAGTACCTGTGGCACCTCCTAGCTCCCGGAGGTCCCAGAGGCCCCAGCACTGGCCCTGGTGTTCTGGAGGCCTTTGAGTTGAGGTCCCAGCCTTGGTCCCAAAGTCTCTAAGGCCAGCCCTGCCCCCTCCACCCCATCTCTACTCCCCTCCCCACATACACACCTGTGGATGCCTGAGCACTCAATGCACAGCAGGATACCTAGGTTGATGCTGGCCCAGCGGGGGTCAGGCTGCCCACAGTCACAACACTGACCATTGCCTGCCACACTCTGTACCCGCTGGAGGATGCCCTCCCCCTTGCTGCTTCTATCCCTGGTTTCTGGAGCGGAGTCAATGCTGCTGGTGGATGGCGATGCTGTTCGGTCCAGTCTCTAGGAAGGGAGAAAGCTGGAGGTGACACTTGGGTCTGGGTATTCTTAGCAGGGACAGGTCCATCCACCTACCTCCCACCCCCATCCCCTAAACATGAGAAAAGGACAATGACCATACTGGGATGTTGCACTACCAAGTATGGCCAGCAGATGACAGGGCAGCCCCACTGTGCTGGACCCTGGAGTAGCCAGCTGGCTGGCTGTCTCTAGAACCAGCCTCACCTCGATGTAATAGCTGTCTGGGCTTTCTCGATAAGCCGAAGCAATGCTGGCCTGGACTGCCTGAACCCAAGCCTGGCGGAGCTTCTCTGAGTCAGCCTGCAGCATGCAGCTCCTGGGAAGAAGGGAGGAGGGATCAGTGTTGGGAGAGGGGAGCCACGTCCCAACCCTTCCCCCAGGGAGCCCCTACTTTCACACAAGATTCCCCCAAATTAACTCCATAGACAATCAGTTGGAGCAGGGAGCATCACCTCCAGAAAACCCACTCTGCATCTGGAGAAAAAGGCTAGTATCACCGCCCTTCCCATCACTGGAACTCCCTCTCTCCCCAGCCAGGATCCAGGCCCCTTACTTTGTAGGAGAGACCACCTCGAAGCAAAACCTCCTCTCTATGTCTTCACATGGCTTCACAGTGCAGAGACGGAGGTCCTCCACCACCACAGTCAACCCATCCTAGAGGGATGGACCCAATGAAAGCCCAGACTCACAGAGCACCCTTCCCAGACCTTGAGCCACTAACCACTGGACCAAGTGATCACTGACTGCTTCACAAAGCAGCCCCTGGCTGGCCAGAGCACTGTGCCACTCAAGCAGAAGCCACTCACCTAACCCACTGACTACTCATCCTGGACTCTGACCCACTGATAGGAAATAATAAGAATGTATTGTGTCATATACATGTATGTTCTATAATGTGTTACATACAGTATGTGTTACATGTGTTACATACATGTATGTTATATAATGCATTAGGTTATATATGTGTACATGTATATAACACAAGCATTTAAGATTTACAAAGCATTTTACATATGTTATCTTATGTGATTACACCAAAATCACAGCCCTGAAAACACTCAAGAGAAAAAAGAATGAGGTTGTTCCGTGGACCCCTTGCTGGGGGGAAGAAATAATAAGGCCCTAAAGCCCCTGAACATTGGGCTCCAAGGGCTCAAGAGGGAGAAGAAACCCTCCCCCCATCCTCTCCTCCCCTTCCTTCTCATTCTCAGCTGTGCACTGTGGGATGGAAATAACCAGAAAGGCTCCAGACCCGTCAGGCCAGCAGCCCTAGCCCTTCGTGGCTCAGCTCCTGCCCACTCACCTTAAGCTTCTTCTGGTAGACCAGTTGGCTGTTCTGGATGGAGAACCACCTCCTACAAGAAGAAGTATTGAAAGAGTCAGGGCCCAGAGCCATCATCCTCCCCAGAACCTGCCTGCTCTTTCCACCTTTGGAGGGCCTCATGATATTCCTAAAGCAAAGACCTGATTATGTCTCTCCTCTACTTTTAGTTAAACTAAAACTCCTGTTTGGTATTTAAAAGTCCTTCCTATTCTGGCTCCAACTTTTTTTTTTTTCCAGGCTCCTTACACATCACTCCCACTCCCCCAGGCTTTGCTCTAGCCAGACCAGCCTTTCTGTTCACCACATACAACATTCTAGCTCAAACCTCCCTGCCTTTGCACAAGCTGTTCTCCGTGCTTGGAATGTCTTCCCTCCCCCAACCTTGAACTTTTAGAACCCCAGCTCCCTCCTAGGCTCAGTTCAAGTGCTACCTCCTTCAAAAATCTCTCTGGAGTCCCCTAGTATTTAGCCCTTCCTCCATCCAAATATCTTTTTTGGTATTTATCCTGCATTTATTTCTTTATCTTCCAACATGCTGTAGAATATAAACTCCTTGAGGGCAGCGACTATTTTGTTTTTGTGCTTACTGAATGCTGGTGGGGTGCTTCATTGATTTCCCCACACTACCCCTTTTCTCTTCCACCATATCCACTCCAACTCTCACCGATTCCATGTCTTAAAGGCATTGCTGGCTCTCTTGAACAGGTATCCCTCCATGACCACGCCATTGGGGGCATCCACATCAAACTCCACCTTGGATTCATCATAGGAGAAGTCCTGGTGGACAGAGCGGAAAGATGAAAGGTCAGAGAAGGACAGGAGATTGCCTCATCCTCTTCCCCCTAGCCACCATGCTCTCTGCCCCACATGCACACTCAAATTACCAAAATACCATCACCTCCAAACCAATAGGTTCATTCCTTCCCTTCCCTGAAGGGGAGAGAAGGGGAAGCTAAAGGTGGTGTCCATGGTACTGAAACCAGGCTCTTGTTTCAGTCTAAAGACCCTCCGCCACCACCTCCTCCCCAGGAGCCTCAGCATAATAGGCAAACTCACCTGCAGCAAAGTCTGAAGTCAACAGGTTCCCAGGGGCAAGAGAAAAAAGGAAAGGAAAGTGAGTGAAGGGCCTTGCCAGTGATGACAGCTCCCAGCTCTATCCTTATTCCTAGGGAGTATCTTCCTAATAATTGCCCCAAGAGGGCAATCCCACACAAGGAGGTCAGTCTTTCCCTATTTTCTCCTTAAAGTTTTATTTTAAAAATTGGAAGTGTCCTTAGATATCGCCTCCACCATCACCACTGGACACACAGGGGGACAGGTTTAAGAGGCTAAGTGACCTTCCTGAGGTCACACAGTGGGTAAGTAGAAGTGCCAGTGCTGCATATCACATCTTTTGCCTCTCAGTTCAACATTCTTTCCACTACATCCTAGGATTTCCCCTCTATGCCATCCCTCACTTTTGCACACACTGAGTCCCTGAGAGGAGGGTGGCCGGCCCAGCATCACACAACCAGCCATTGGCAGAGCTGCAGCCAGATCACAGGTCTTCTGACTCCTTCCAGGCGAGGACTCTTTCCATGCCCCCAAAAGCCACCATGATCTTGGGTCCTAAGGCCCCCCTGCCCTACACAGTGACAGAAACTCCCCCCAATGAGGTCATCCTTTGGTCTTTGGTTCTTCACTAAGAGGTGACTGAGCTTTCCCTTTCTTACCTAAGATGCCCTATCCCTGGCCTGAGGACATGATACAGCATATCAAAGAACTCAAGTGACTCTGAGTGACCTCGGGACTTCTTGCTGTTGAGGAATTTTCAGTCGTGTCCAACTCTGTGATCTCATTTGGGGTTTTCTTGGCAGAGATACTGGAGTGCTATGCCTTTTCCTTCTCCAGCTCATTTTGCAGATGAGGAAACTGAGGCAAAGAGGGTGAAGTGACTTGCCCAGGGTCACACAGCTATGAAATGTCAGAGGGCAGATCTGAACTCTGGTCTGACTCCAGGGCCACCTAACTGCTAGTGGACTACCTTCCATCTACTGAAGTCTCCAAAGAGGAAGGTGACATTCTTCTCTACCTCTATCAATGGCAAATGAAGGAGGAAAGACTTCATTTAGACACAAACAAGTATGGTGGAAACAACACTGAATTCAGAATCTTAGGACCCAAGTTCAAATCCCAGGTCTGCCACTCACTACTTATGTGACCTTGGAAAATCCCTTGATCTCTTAAGGTTTCCTTAACTGAAAATGAGAGAGCTGGATTAGCTACCCTCTGAGGTCCTTTTCAGTTTGAGAAACACAGTCAGGGGTGTGCTGAGCCAATGAAGGCTGACTCACAAGAATTCAGCATGAAATTTTCAGTGTGTGCATTTACACCTTGGACATCAGCAAGTGCTATAATCAGGGCTTGATCTGTGGTTTTGTTGATCTACTAGACTTAAGAAAGTGGTGGGGAAAATATTAGCAATGCAGATTAGACTTAAAAGTGTGCTGTGTGCACTGTTGTTGTTGTTGTTGTTGTTTTGAGAGCTGGTGGTTAAACATTGACCAATATATTCAAATCAGTCATGACCTGGAAGGAACAGTTAGACGTACTCTGAAAAAGTAGATGGAATCCATCATCATCTATTGAGTTGGGGTAGGGGAAAGCCCTGATTAAAAGTAGGGGGATAGCCCCTCGTGGTCAGCCTTCGCTAGCAGATGGTGTGACATCTGAGAAGCTTAGAAGATAGGGCACTCCATGGGAAGGTCACTCCTTCTGTCTTGAAAACCTAGAAGCCCTGCCCAGTACCCCCCTTTAAAAAGGGCTACTGGGAGTGCTGACAGTGGAGGAATTCAAACAGACTTTTCCATCTCTAGGTATCACTGGATCCCAGAATAGGGACCTTGAAGAGGAAGGGACCCTAGATCAAGAGCTTAAAGGACCTTAGAAATCATTGAGCCCAATCCCCTCATATTACAGACAAGGAAACTGAGGCCCCAGAAAGGCCAAGTGATTTTCCCAGAATTGCATAACTTGTAAGTGTTTGAGGAGGGATTTGAACTCAGGTCTTCCCAATTGAAAGTCCCATGTTCTACCCTGCCATACCATGCTGAGGCTGACAGTGGGATGGCTCACAGAGAACAGCTGGCCAGCTATGTAAGGGGAGAAGTTAACAGAATAGATAGGAGAGCGGCCCCTACCCCCCAAATCAGCATTTCTAGCAACTCTCTCCCAGCCCCTTCCCTGGCCCTGGGGGGATAACGGGGAAGAAGAGGAAGTGGGAGACCATGTTACAGAGTGAGGAGCCCACAGAGCCTAGACTAGGCACAGACACAGAGAACTCAGTCTCTAAAGGTGTCTAAAATACCTTGGGCTTGGGGCAGCTAGGTGGCACAGTGAATAGAGCATCAGCCCTGGAATCAGGAGGACCTGAGTTCAAATCTAGCCTCAGACCCTTGACATACTTACTAGCTGTGTGACTTTAGGCAAGTTACTTAACCCCAATTGCCCTCCAAAAAACAAACACCCTGGCTTGGTAAAGCTTAATTATCTACAGAAAAACAAAACAAAACCAAAAACATCTCCCCAAATACATCTTCGGCTTCAGCTGAGCCCAAAAATGCTTACTAAGCATCTCCTGTGCACCATGCAAAATGTCCAGAAGCTGAGGATACAAGAACAAAAATAAGACAATGCCTGCCCTCAAGGAGTTTCCACCCTGCTGGTGGAATGGGGACAGGGAGGGAGGGCCACACACCCTATAGCCAAGTTTAATGACCTTTGAGGAAGGAGTGATCACTAGCAACATGGGAGGGGGACAGGGAAAGCTTCATGGAGGAGGCAAGATCTGAGTTGAGTCAGAGAAAGAGAAAGCAAAGCAAAAGATAAGGAGGAAACATTGCAAATGTGGAAAAATGTTTTGGGCAATTCGTTGTGCCAGAGTTGTGTTGTGTTTGGGGGTGTGGCTTGGCTGAAAATTAAATTGTACAGAGGGAAGTAATGTGAAAGAAAATGGAAAGGCAGGTAGAAGCTAAGCCATGGAGGGTCTAAAATGCCAGGCTGAGATTGTGTATTTTATCTTAGAAGTGATAGGGAGCCATTGAAGGTGCTTGAGCAGGGGAGTGACACAGTCAGACCATGAAAATTATTTTGGCGGATGTGTGGAAGATACATTGGAAAGATTGAAATTCAAGTGACCAATCAGGCAGCTATTACAACAGTCCAAGCAAGGGGAGACAAGAAGCTGAATTGGAAGGATGCTTGTATGATTGAAAAGAAAAAGATGTGGATGAAAGATGTTGTTGAGGCAGAACCAACCAGGCTTTGCAGCTGATTGGATATGGGCAAGGCAGTGGATAAAGAAGAATGAGGCATCAAAGGTAACTCCAAGGTAATGAATGTGGGTGACTGGAAAAATGGTGCTGGGGGCAATGGCAACAGGAAAGCCTGGAGGTGGAATAACTTGAAGGCAGAGGCTGAGTTCTGACTTGGAGATGCTGATTGGAGAAGCCTATCAGAGGCTATCCTGGAGACATTCTCCAGGGAGGCAATGAGTGACTGAAGCTCAGGAGAGGGATGAGGGCTGGGTAGGAGGCATGCACCAAAGCGTAGTACTTGAACCTGTGGGAGGTGATGAGATAAAGGAGACAGACAGAGACCGAGATACACAAAGAGAGGAGACAGAGGGAAAAAAAAGAGCTAGAGAGACAGAGACAAAGGGGTGAGAGAAAGGAGGGAGAGAGACAGATGTGAACATAGGGAGATAAAACAGAGAAAGTGAGACAGAGAGACAGAGAAATGGGACCTAGAGGCAAAAATAGAGAGAGATAAGAGACAGAAGGGTGAGAGAAAGGGTAGGGGTAACGTGAAGAGAGGGAGATGAGACATACAGAGAGAAAGAGGGCAGAGTGCCCAGCACAGAACTTGGAGGAAAACCCGCAGTTGGGAGGTAGGTGGGAAATAAGGGTAATGATCCTCCAAAGGAGACTGAGAAGGAGGGCTCAGACCAGAAGGAGGGCTCAGTCCACATTAGTTGCAGGGAGATAAAAGAGGATGAGTAATGAGGGATTTAGCTGCTGAGAGATGATGGATAATCTTGTAGAAAGCCACGGCAGTTGAGCAGTGGCACCTGGGAGCCAGATTGTAAGGGAGGGAGAAGGGAATGAGGGGGTTGGCAGTGGAAGCAGCAAGGGAAAAAGATTCTTTCTCTAAGTGTGGTGGGGAAAGTGAGGGAAAATAGAGGGCCATTATTTGAGGGAATGGAAGGCTCAGATGGGGACTTTTTTGAGCATGAGAGAGAAGCCGATAGAGAGAGACTGAAGATGTGAGAGAGGTGGAGACTGAGTCCTGAAAGTGACAGGAAGGAAGGAAGGAAGGAAGGAAGGAAGGAGGGAAGGAGGGAGGGAGGGAAGGAAGGAGGGAGGGAGAGAGGGAAGGAAGGGAAGAAAGGAAAGAATGGAAGGAGAGAAGGAGGGAAAGAAGGAAGGAGAGAAGGAAGGGAGGAAAGAAGGAATGAAGGAGGGAAGGAAGGAAGGAGGGAGGAAGGGAAGGAAAGAAGGAAGGAAAGGAGGGAAAGAAGAAGGGAGGGAAGAAAGGAAAGAAGGAATGAAGGAAAGGAGGAAGGGAAGGAAGGAGAGAAGGAAAGAAGGAAGGAAGGAAGGAAGGAAAGAAGGGAGGGAGGGAGGGAGAGAGGGAGGAAGGAAGGAAGACAAGCATTCATTAAGTGCCTACTGTGTACCAGGCACTGTGCTAAGGAAGCCCTTTACAAATATTATTTCATTTTGTCCTCACAACCAGTCTTGGAGGTAGATGCTATTATTATTTTACAGCTGAGGAAAATGAGGCAGGCAGAGGTCAAGTAATGTGGCTGGGCAGCTCCTGAGACGGTTCTAGTCTGGGTCCTTTCTGACGCCAGGCCCAGTGCGTTAGCTAATGCAGCCCCTAGCCACCTAAGATCTAAGTTTCTGTACTCCCTCTCTGATGAGCAGAGATGGGAGAAAAGGACAGGATGGAGTTGGGAAAGATGGAGTTAGGGAGGAGGAGCTCACAGGAAATGAGCCTCTATTTTCTCAGCGAAGTAGGAGGCAAGGACATCTGCTGTGAGGGGAGAAGGAGGAGGAGGAGAAAGACAAGGTTTGGAACAGCTGATGGGATGAGTGGGACAGAAAGTCAACGAGGAATAAATAAAAAAAGTTTCACCATGCAATAGCAAGGGCCCATCTGGGATTCAATAAAAAATGTGTGGTTGTGGGATTGCCTCCTGGTTAGAGACAGCTAGGTGGTGCCATAGAGCACAGAGCACTGGACCTGAAGTCTGGAAGATCTGAGTTCAAATCTGCCCTTAGACACTGTATGACCTGGGTAAGTCACTTAACCTCTGCTTCAGTTTCCTTGACTATAAAATGCAGGATAATAACAGCACCTACCTTGTAAGGTTGTTGTGCATCTCAAATTAGATCTTTGGAAAATGTTTAGCACAGTACCAGGTATACAATAAGTACTATATAAATGTTTATTCTTGGTGCAGCTAGGTGGCTCAGTGAATAGAGCACCAGCCCTGAAGTCAGGAGGACCTCAGTTCAAATCCAGCCTCAGACACTTAACACTTACTAACCGTGTGACCTTGGGCATGTCACTTAACCCCAAATTGCCCTGCCTTCCCCTCTCCAAATAGCAAAGCAAAAAAAAGTTTTTTCCCTTTTCCATTCTCCATCTCAGGAGTTGTAGCAGAGAAGGCCAATGGAGTGTGGCGGGAGGCAGGGCTGAGGATTGGCAGGGGATTAAGCACTAGTAAGAGAAGGGGGCAAAAGAGTCTAGGGTATAGCCCATACTAATTAGAAAAGAAAGGAAAGCTTAGAGCAGAAGGGACAGAATAAGAGAACAGAGAGGGATGGAGTGAATGAAGATTCCCCTGAGGACAAAGAACAGGTTTAGGAGACTTGGAGAAAGAGATGGAAGGCCAGGAGAGTGTGGTCAGAGAAGAGGACTTCTAAGTTCCAAACCACAGAAGTGACCCAGTTGTGGGTGATGGTGAGGTCTCGGCTATGACCCTCCCTTTAGGTGGCCAATGTAGACCAAAGTGGTAGGTCATGGTGGTTGAGGGGTCAAGAAACTGGGAGTCCAGGATGTTAGAGGGAACATAAGCATGAGATTTGGAACTGGAAGGGATCTCAGGGGCTATCTAGCTCAACCTATCCATTTACAGGGGGAGGAAACTGAGGCACAGAGAGGTTACATAACTTATTCAAGATCACACAAGCTACCTGGAAAATATCAGAGGCAGGATGTGGGTCATGCTGCCCCCCAAGTATGAGAACAGGAGCTGAGCTAGAGAGAGGGGGAGAGTCTGTAAGGAACGTAATGAATTCCTTAAGAAAAGAGGAACGGTCCCTCCTTAGAGACAATCCACTTTCCACTCCATGCCTTCCCATGCTTTCTCCCCCATCACTTTGTTCTCACTCTTATCTTTTTAGAATTCCCTGGTTTCCCTCCAGATGCAGCTGAAGCAATGCTTTCTCCATAAGACCTCTCTTCATCCCTCTGCACAGCTAGCAAACGACTTTGTTTGCATTCTGTATATATCCTGTCTGTATTTATACATGGGCGTGCTGTTTCCCCTTCAATAGAATATATGTTTTTTGAGGGCAAGAATACCCAGTACAGTGCCTGGTACATAGAACTTGCTTAATAAATGTTTACTGATTGATTGATTCTTTGCAGTGTGGGTAACTATGGCTGTGTAATGTTGCTTATACAATCGGAGCCAGCTGATATTTCACTAGCTTTGCTGACCTGCTTCCCCCTTTCCTGGCCCTTTCCTTTTTTCATTCTTTGTGACAAGAGAAAGTTGGTTGAGTAGGAAGCAGGAAAGGATTCATTTAGAAGTAAAGGTGATTTTAAAACAAAGGATATTGATACAAATGGGATTTTTTTTAAATGGCAAAATAAAAAGCAGAGATGAGAGGGAAAGTGTTCTGGAGGCCAACAGATCATAAGCATCGAGGAACTGGGCTAGGTGACAGATGGAAGGAGGAGAGGCTGCTGAGTGATGGGGGCACAGGGGGAGGGCCTGGGAGGATATGCCAACCCCTCCTCCTCCTGACTCAGTGTGTCAGGGCTATAAGGGAAAGAGCAGCCAGCACCGTCCAGAAGACAGCCAGGGTCCAGAGCATAAAAAGATAGAAAGAGTGAAAAAATAAGTAAAATTAAGAGGAAGGGATATTTGTCAGTGATGGAGCAGGAATTCCAGAGGGCACAACAGAAAGGGAAGTCAGAAGATAAAAGGGACCAGGAAAGGTTAGGACTGAGGTGAATGAAGATGGCAATCCAGGGACAGGTAGCAAGAGAAAGGGGCTTTAATCCCCAGGGGATGTCAGCTCTGAATCACTGGGACAGGAGAGCAGGAAGATCGAAAATGACCCCAGCCAAGCTGAGGATTAAGCAACCTTTACAAGCTCCCACGTGAGCAAGTGCTCAGATGGTGCTCAGGAAAAGCCATATAAGGTCACTCTCAAGGTCTCTAAAGAACTTTGGAATTGATTGTGTGACATGGGAGTCACTGGCACAGGACCACTCAGCATGGCATGCCCACATCAGAGAAGGTGCTGTGCTCTCTGAGTAAGGCAGAACTGTACTAGCTCAAAAGAAATGTGAGATACACAGATCTGGAGAATCTATCCCAAATGTTCACATGGATTATTTGTGCCCAACCTGTGGTAAAGCATTCTGAGCTCACATTGATCTGATCAGCAACAGAAATAAAAACCCTATATAGAACAAAATAACAAAGAAACCTATTTTTGTGGTAGCAAAAATCAGGAAACAAAATGGGTAACCATGAATCGGGCAATGACTGAACACATGAACATAAAATAATTATCATACCATACAAAAATAAAACCACCATGAAGAACCTAGAGAAGCATGGGAAGACTTCTATGAACTGATGCAAAGTGAAGAAAGTAGAATCTGGAGAAGAATATAAGCACTGACCACAAGAATGTACTTAAAAATAATACTCAAAGGCAGCTAACTTTGAAGTTCTGCATGGTCCATCTTGACCCTGCAGGACATAGTACAGAACACACCTGCCTTCTTCTAGTAGAGAAGTAGGGGACTATGGGGGAGGAATGTGCTCTACATTGTCAGAGGTGGTGGGTCATAACTGGAAGGGACCTTAAGAGCCACCCAGTCCTTCAAATACAGCCTTCTTACCATTGTCCCACATCTACCTCCCCAAGAGTCCATTGGTTGTATTTAACTTTTTGTTGTGGTTGATGATGTTGTTACAAAGGAGAGTTCAATTGGCTGCCCACCAGGAGTAAGCTACATCAACAAATTATTCTGGGGTGAAAATAAATGGCATCAGTAAAATTTGTAGAAAAATAAAAGATTGAGCTGAAGGCCTGACCTAACAAAAGTGTGGAAGGGGAAAGGGCCCCTCTGAGAGGCCAAGAAGCTGGCATTTTCTCAGCCACTCTACATCCTCTGCCACTGAGCTGATGTAAAGAAGGACCCTAATATCTGCCCTGCCCACTCTAACGAGGTTGCTGTCATTATCCACCAATGAGATGATGCCTGGGATGGCCCTTTGACAGGAGGGTGGAGACATCTGGGGCATCTGGCTATCCTGGCCCTGCCCTTCACAGTGCCTGGTATATAATTTACACTATGGAATGCTCCCTTTCCCCCTTACCCTCTGCTGGATCAGGGCATGTTTCCTCTCCATCTCCCGCTTCTCCACAGCAGAGTCAATCACCAGCTGGTCCAGCTATTGAAGCACAGAGAAGAAAGATCTATGTCACATCAGAGCATGTCCCAAAAGTCTGCATTCATTCATTCATTCACTCAATAAAATTCTAATAAAGTGTCTACTCCAAGGCTGGCCACAATGCCAGGTCCCAGGAAGACAGACAGGGAGGGAGTTCCAGCCATGTCTGCCCCAGCTCCCAGCACCTCCTCCCCCAATCTGGTTGGACCACAGCCCCAGGCTCACCTCTGAGGCTAGCTTCTTCATGTAGGGGTCCAGTTGGTGTAAGAGGCTATAACCTTGCTGGAAGAAGGCATACTGCGCATGCATGAAGGACAGCATCTGTGGGATGAACAGTAGGGTGCTCAGCCCATACCTGGGGCATACACCTGAGTCTATAGGTACCTCTTGCCCTCCCCACTAAGGTGCCACATGGGAGTACTGACTTTGATAAGTCCCCATGCCTACATACCAGGCACACACAGTCTCAATTCACATGGGCCCAGAACCAAGGGTCTCCATGTGTTTAGCACATGTGAGAACACGTGGGAGCATAGATGTGGCCTGACACACATGTACCCAAGCATGGTGGGCACAGGTCCAAGCTGGTACACATGTCTTACACACAGACACACGCAGATACAACATGTGCCCTTCGCCCAACATACATATACACATACACAGAATGTAGTGTCTTGGGAAGGAAGTAGGAGGGGGCAGGGGTAGAGAAGAGGGAAGATAAGCTCTCACCGCATCTAAGATTTCAAACTTCTTCTTAGCTTGAAGGACATTGATCTGTAAAGGCAGAGACAGAGACAGAAGAAAGAAAAGAACATGTCAGCATGGAGGCAGGTTCTGGGGCTGAGGAGGCCAGAGAGGCTGCAGGGAGGAAGGCACTGAGCCAGGTTGGCTCCCAGCCCAAACACTGCTCACGCTTCATCGTCCCCAAGGCCACTGCCAGCACTACCCACCTTCATCAAGCCCCAACCCAGCCTGACAATTAGGAAGGGTTCTCTGTGCCTCCAGAATCCCCTTCAGACTCCCTACCCATAGCCTGCCATCCTGACCCTTCCTAATCTGTCCCTGGCGCCACTCCCCACCTCCTGTGCTGACCACCCAGCCTCCTCCTTTCCAAGGACACTCTACTCTTTGTTGTTCAGTCACTGAGGCAGATCCAACTCTTTATGACCCACGGACTGTCCATGGGGTTTTCTTGGCAAAGATAATGGAATGGTTTGCCATTTTTTCTCCAGTGGATTAAGGCAAACAGAGGTTAAGTGATTTACCCAGAGTCACACAACTAGTAAATGTCTGAGGCTGGATCTGAACTCGGATTTTTCTGACTCCAGGTCCAGTGTTAGATGTCACATGTCTGACTCATTCCCATTTCTGGGTCTTTGCTTATATGTCTCTTTTTTTAAGCATTTGTGCTTTTATATCACCTTATTTACAAATACAGTTCTCTCCCTCTCCCTTGCCCTCCCCAGAGAAACATCCCTTGTAACAAAAAGTTCAAAAAAAAATATGGAGAGAGAAAAAAAAGACCAGTTCAGTAAAATTGCCCAATAGATCAGTATGCGTCTCGTTCTGCGGCAACAGTTCTCTAGAGACCTGTGCCAAGAGGGGAAGGAGATCTTGGCTGTGTTCTCTTTTTCATTCTCACTAAGACCTCCATTCCCTCCATCTCTCAGTCTTTCCCCAGGTCCTCATTTCTGCTCTGCCTCTCTTTCCTCCCTCTCCAGTCTTGACCCAACACTTGGCCAGTTCCTTAGTTCTCTCCTCTGGAATCCACCTTGTCCTCATCCACTACTGCCCTCTTGTCTCCCTTGTGAGACTTAGAGCAACCTGAGGGGCTCTTTGCATCTCTAGTGCCTGGCACACAATGGGTGCTTAATAAATGTTTATTGATTGCCTAAATCTACATTAAAAGGGAAAGCTCTTCCATGGGGCCTCCCAAGCCTAATGAAATCAAAGGTGCAGTCAGAAAACGAATCAATCTCTATCCCATTCTCCACATGATTGTCCTGAATCTTGTCTTGCCCTTTTTGCTGATCACACCTCCATTACCCTAGTTCAAGCCCTCATCACCTCTCCACTGAATCCTCTGCAATAACCTCCCCTCCTAAAAGTCTCCCGCTCCAAACCATCTTACAAGACAACAAAGCAATATTCCTAAAGCACAAATTTGACCATGTCACTCCCCTAATCAACAACCTCCAGTTGCTCCCTATTACCTCTTGGGTCAAATACAAACATATCTGTCTGGTATTTAAAGCCTGTCATAACCTGGCTCTAACCTACCTGTCAATACACTTCACATACTCTGCTGTCCAGCTAAACTGGCCATCTTCTCGTTCCTTACATATAACAGTCCATTTCCCATCTCCATGCTTCTGTATGTAGGTTGTTCCCCAGCCATGCACCTCCATCCTTCGAATGTACCCCCCCCTCACTACTACCTCTTAAAATTCTTTCAAAGCTCCAAAAATCCTGTGAATACACAGTCCTCTCCACCTAAGACAGTCTTCTTTCCTTCCTTCCTTTCTCCCCTTCTCTAAATATTCCTTGTCAACAAATTCTACATCCTCCAAGAATTCTCCTAAGATCAGCCCAGACCCCCAAGTATCTGTCCTGGATCTGAGCTTCCCCAGTCCTGACTGATACCTCTCTCTTTTGACCCTGATCACTCAGGAACTTCTGCCAGCTCTCATCTCATCTCCCTGCCTTCACTTTCTGGGTGAATCATCCGTGAAGTGAGGGGGCTAGATTTAACTTCTCAAGGCCCTTCCAGATATAATATTCTAGAATTCTCCCCCTCCCTCCTCCAGCACAGTTGCTCCAAAAATACTGTGAATTCTGGAACATCAGAGCTTGAAGGGGCCCCTACCTAGAGAGAAAAGGAAGCCCAGAGAGAAAGGCTGGGAGTTACCAGGTCTTGTGCCTGCCTCCCACTCCACAGATCCTTCCCCTTACTACACCAGCTCCTCTGCTCTAAGCTAGCATTGTGCCATTCCAGGGCTGGCCCCGACTTGCAGGAAGCTGAACGATGCTGCCCACCGCCTGCTGCCCATGCCAGAGACCCCTCACCCACCTGGAGTACGTAATCCAGAGCCAAGTGACGGAAGCATTTGCGGGTGAGGGTCAGAGCTCCAGTGGCCTCCTCAACCTCATGTGGCCGGTGGCGTGGAGCCTGCGCGTTCTTCACCAGAGACATCTCCATGTCCTCTCGGACTTTGTCAAATTGTTTCTTTGTTTCTTTGAATTTCCTAACGTCACTGTGAAGAGCAGGGAGGAGAGGTCAGCCAGTAAGGGAGGGGGAGTCAAGGCAGAGGAGGTCTCAGACAACCTGACTCACTGGGCTCCTGACAGTCATTGACCTTGGGGTCTCTGTTTTTCTCATCCAGAGAATGGGCAGAACTCCCTCTCCTCACTGGGAAGCGGATGTGTCCCGGCTATACTGACTCTGGGAGAAGTGAGGCAGGGATGTGATTCCAAGTTGAAAAAGCCGCATGAGCAAAGGGCTATTAGCTGAAATGTGCTTGCTCTCTGCCAGGATGGAACAAGTGTGGAAGAAGGCAAACCAATGACATGGAAACATGTTTTGCATGACCTCACATGTATGAGCAATATCATATTACTTTCCTCGATGAGTGGGGAAAGGGTGGGAGGAAGGACAAGAGTGGAACTCAAAACTTTCCAAAAGGAATGTCAAAATTTTTGCATGTGTGATTGGAAAATATTTAACAAGATAAAAATATAAGAAGGAAGAATGGGAGGGAGGAAGGAAGACAGGAAGGAAGGAAGAAAGGAAGGAAAGAAGGAAGGAAGGAAGGAGGGAAGGAAGACAGGAAGGAAAGAAGGAAGGAGGGAAGAAAGACAGGAAGGAGGGAAGGAAGGAAGGAAGGAAGGAAGGAAGGAAGGAAGGAAGGAAGGAAGGAAGGAAGGAAGGAAGGAAGGAAGTTAGGAAGGAAGGTGGGAAGGATGGAAAGAAGGAAGGGAGGGAGGGAGGGAGGAAGCTGAGAAGAGGCTAGGTGGACAAGGCAGGTCTACATCATAAGAAGCCTTGAATAGCTGGTTATTCTATTTCTGCACAATCTTTACAGAATGCTTTTCTCACAATAACGCTGTGAAGTAGGGTATGTTAGCCCAATTAGTCCCATTTTATAGACAGGGAAACTGAGGCACATAAATGCTTTATTCAAAGGATCACTGATTTAGACCTAGAAAGGACCTCATATGTCATCTAGTCCAGCCTCATTCATTTTAAAGAAAATGAGGATCAGAGAGGTTAATTATCTTGCCTAAGGACACACAGCTAGCAAGAACCTGCAACAGGATTCTCCTCCAAGTCTTCCTGAGCCCAAGTCCAGAATCCTCTCCACTGCCTTTCATGCCCCATAGTAGACCACAAACTCTTAGAGAAGAGATACTGCTCTTGTGTCCATGTCCCTAGAGTCTAGCATGTAAGGGGCATTAAATAAATGCTTGCTGAATTAACCGCAACATAGTGTGGTGGAGGAAAAAAAATATTGGATTTGAAGTCCTGAGTTGGATTCAAATCCTAACTCAGTCATCATTCATTGATACGTGAAGCATTTATTGGGTGCTGAGTCAACAAAAGAGTGCCTGCCTTCAGGGAGCTTACATTCTAAGGAGGGGAACAACAGATACACAGAAAGCTAAACACAAACTATATACACCCTAACTTCCCGCGAGCAGCTGGGGATGAAGGGCTCAGGAAATCTTCACATGGAAGGAGGCATCTGAGCCAATCTTGGAAGAAACCTAGGGATTAGAGTGGAGGAAGAAGTGCATTTAAGGCACAGCAGGACCACATGCCAAGGCACAGGGTGGAGACGGAATGCTGTGCTGAGGGACAGCCCGGCCAAGTTATTGGGAAGAGAGAGGACATTGAGGGTAATCCTGGGCCAGAAATGCAGAAAGGAAGGATCGGATGGTGGGGATTCCAAGGGCCAAAAAAGAGATAGACAGAGACAAATACACACACACGTATATACACATACTCATACATGCTCACACAGTATACACACATCTATAAACATACCTACCTACACAGTATATACATACACAAACATACACACGCAATGCACACAGTATATTCACCCTGAAAACACATACACACAGGCACACACATAGACACAAACATGCAGACAAACACACATATACCAGATGGCTATTTTATGCATGAGCTAAGGTAGATCTTTCTGTGTGTGCACATATACATATGTGTATTGGGTTTTTATATGTGCTCTGTTTGACTTTGAAAGTCCTTCACAGCCTGATTTCAAGCCTCCCTTTCTAAGTTTATCTAAGATAGATCTTCTATTATACGTGTCTATGTATATATGTATGTGAACTCAGTTGTTTTTAGTCCTGTCCAACTCTTCGTGACCCCATTTAGGGTTTTATTGGGAAAGAGACTGGACAGTTTTGCCATTTCCTTCTCCAGCTCATTTTTAGTGGGTGTGATAGGGAGCCCCAAAGGATCCTTGAGCAGGAGAGTAGCATGGTCAGTCCTGTGCTTACGGAATGCGAACTTGTCATCTGTAGGGAAGATGAATTAGAGAAGAGAGAGGCTAGAAGCAGTGGGGCCAAGGAGGAGGATAGGGCAATAGTCCAATGCAGAGCTGACTAGTGCCTAACCCAGGGTAGGCTCCCTATAGGAGTGGAGACATATGGCCACTTGCTGAACCAAGAATGACTCCCAGGTTGGTTCAGGGGAAAAGCTAAGCAATGCTGAGTGTGAGAAAGGAGCCCCTAGGATGTGTTATGGGCAATGGCCAGTGATGAGTGGGTGAGACAGGAAAGGATCCTGGGAAAAGGCCAGGGCTGGTTCCAGAGATCCAGGAGGCATCGGCACAGAGGTAATCATTGAGCCCATGAGGATGAGGTGGCCAAGAGCCATAGATAGAATGGAAGGGAAAGAGAAGGAGCCAGAGAGAGGAGAGAGCCTGGAAGAAGATCTGTGTGACCTGAAGCAAAACACTTCACATCTCACTTGCACTATCTGTAAAATGAGGACGTTGGACGAGAAACCACTAAGGCCCCTTCTAGCTTCTAACAGACAATCCTATAAATAGAAAGGGACCTGTCCAAGGTCACCTGGCCAGGCAGCATCCAAGCCAACCAAGAGAGATTTGATATATCTTTCTAGTTCACCCCTTTCACCCAGAATAAAGGCATCTGGGTCTTCCTTGTATATGTTTGGGTGGGGTAAAGATGGGATGGAAGAACTGGGAAGGGGAAAGGGAGCACCTCTGGGGGGAAGGGTGGGATGGAGGAGCTAGGAAGGGGAGAGGGAGCACCTCTGGGGGGGAGGGGGGATGGAGGAGCTGGGAAGGGGAGAGGGTGGGATGGAAGGGCTGGGAAGGGAGAGGGAGCACCTCTGGGGGGGAGGGGGGATGGAGGAGCTGGGAAGGGGAGAGGTGGGGTGGAGGAGCTGGGAAGGGGAGAGGGAGCACCTCTGGGGGGGAGGGGGGATGGAGGAGCTGGGAAGGGGAGAGGGAGCACCTCTTGGGGGAGGGAGGATGGAGGAGGTGGGAAGGGGAGAGGGTGGGATAGAAGGGCTGGGAAGGGGAGAGGGAGCACCTCTGGGGGGGGGAATGGAGGAACTGGGAAGGGGAGAGGGAGCACCTCTGGGGGAAGGCTGTGCCGTACTCACTCTTTGACAAAATTGTGGAGTTGTTGCCGCACTGACCGCTGGGCCTGGTCAAACAGGATCTAGAAACATCCAAAAGGGAGGTATTTGGGGAAGACCTGGGCAGGGGAGCCTGTATCTTCTGCTCCTGAAACATCTGGGGGGCCAGGGAGAGATTTCTCCCCAAATCTAGGTCCTCATTCCTGTCTCCTGACCTTCCTTCCTCCCCCCTACCCCACCAGTTTAGGAGCTGGGCTTAGGGTCAGTGCTCAGGCCAGGACTACTCTTTTCTCTAGGAAAGGACCCCTGATGCAGAAGCTCCCCCATTTGGCCATGGGTCAGAAGCCTCCATCTCTACACAAAGCTTCCCTGCATGGCCAGCAGATGGCGCTGCTGCTCAGGGCTGCCCAGATGTTTGCGCAGTTTGGGGGTGATGGGGGGGTCTGTTTATTCTCTCTGATGAGGGTGTCAAGGACTTCCTGAGTAACACACCAATCCCACCAAGTCTGTGTTCTCAAGAACCCCTACATGTACCCATATTGGGGGGATAAGGGGGACTCAGGGTTGGGGGGGGTCAGTGTACCCCAGTGGATGTGAGCAGTTGTCTCTGCACCCCCCCACACCAGCCAAGGCTCACAACCCACAGGTGTCCACAGCAGTCTCCATCCAGCTCCCTCAGAGTGCACACAAACAGCCACACACCCCACTCCCACCCTCAGGACCCCCAACAGCAATGCAGGACAAGGTGCTGCCATTAGGAGTGAGGAATTGTGGGGCCCTAGAAACAGAACTGGGCTGAACACTAGAGACATCTGGTCTAACCCCATTCTAAAGATGAGGAGACTGAGGCCCAGAGAGGTTAAGGGACCTGCTCAGAGTCACACAGCTAGGAAGGGACAGGATGAGGAATTTGAACTCAGGTACTAGGACCCCAAGTTCATCATAGTTTCCCCCTGTACCAGGCTGCCTCCTGGGAAAACCGATAAAATGCTGCCCTCTCCCACTCGAGGAGGGAATCAGGAGTCAGGGAGCAGCCAGCCACTGGCTAAGGGGCAGGTGCCAGGAAGGGAAAGGGACAGAAGGGCGACCTCTGCTCCATGCTGGCCATGGGGGCAGCCCCATCACTGTCTTGTAGCTTTGGGAGTGTTTATTTCTGAACTTCCCCTGCTGGGTGGGTGGGGAAAGGCGAGGGGGGGCGTTGTTTAGTCTGGGCTCAGGCTCCCAGGCCACGTCCCGACCACCCAGAACGTGGACGTCTATTTATCCACGTGGGGCCTTCCTGTACCTCTGTGACCATGAGCTTCTTGGGGTTCAAGCTGGTGCAAGTCAGTATGTGAACACAAGGGACAGGGCAGGAGAGAACCCATCTGTCCCCAAACCCTGCTGCTCCCCAACATATGCCTGGAAGAGCCCAGGGGACCTGCAGCCAGTCGTCTACTGGCCAACGATTCCTTACTATGTGCCAAGCACTGTGCTAACTGCCTGGGATACCGAGAAAGCTGGGAGTCCAGCCTTCCTGCCCCCACCAAAGGAGTCCAGGCCGGAAGCTCAGCCTTGGCCCTTTCCCTTCTGTCTGGACAGATGTTTGGCAACATCTGGCAGAAGTCTTTTAAGAAGCCACTTCCCTCTATCCCCATGGAACAATCTCCCCAGACTGGAGGTACAGAGTGGAAGAGCCAGGCATGTTCTGGCTCTAAGACCCAATAGTAGCCACTGGGGCCAAAGGTCATTTTGTCCATCATCCTGCCTCCAACCAGATCAGCCCCAGCCCTAGCCCTGCCTGAGAGGGCTCTAACTCACATTCCCAAACTACAAGGAAAATGCTTTGTAATCTAACTTAAAAGCATGGGCTACCCCAAATAAGAAGGGCTGAGGTCCCCCAACTTCCCTTCCTCAGACACCTCCCCAGCCCCTTCTCTCTTCCAAAGCCTTTCTGGCTATTTCTGGGGCTCCTCCTCCCCCTCCCACACCCACAGCTCCGATTACATCCTCTCCTCTTCCCCCTCCCCCTCACACTGGACCAGGGCCCAGCCAGACATCCTCAAGCCAGTGTCCCGGAGCTCAGGCCAGAGTCCCTCCTGCCCCAAGGGACAGATCCACAGTGTCAACGTCCCCTCCATCCTGGGCTTCCCCAACACATAGCCTGTGGCCCTAAGGGAGATTGTTGGGCTGGAAGGTGTCTCCAGCTCCCTCCCAATGACTCAGAGACAGGCCTGAACCACCCACAGGGCCCATGTAAACTGAATCACAGGGCCCAAATTCCCTGTCAGTCCTCATACAAGAACTTCCCCAGGCACAGCCCAGCAAAACCCTACTCCCCAAATATTCCAATCCCAGTAAGTCTCCAGCTGGGGAGGAGTCTATGTGGATTTAGCCTGACATGCAAATGAGATGCTGATGAAGCCACAGAGCCAAGGGCTGAGACTGTCTAACTAGCTCTGAGCCCCCTATCCCAGCACTGGGGATGGGGAAGGGAGGAGGGAGCTGTTCTTACCATATGGTAGTTGATCATTTCCTGAAGACTGTCTCCAAACTTCTGTAGACATTCCTGGGGGGAAGGGAGAAGGGAGATAGGATGAGGTGGAGGCAATGGCTAGAGGACCCTTCATTCCTTTGCCCTCCTCACTACCTACCTCCAGCTCTTAGCTCTGGTCTCATCCCTTGGCTGGTTCACACTCCCAGCCCAGGCCCAGAAGAAATCTTCACAGAAACCCCAGACACACTGAACCACGGCAACCCCCAGAAGACACTCCCTCTTTGCATCCCTACTGATGAGACTCTAGGATCCAGGAGTAGGTGGCCCACAGCCATTGTCTACCCAGCCCTCTATGATTCTCAACCTATTTCTACCCCTTCCTAGTTTGACTGGTTATCTCACTGAGGTATTGGGCTAAGTCTGGCTACATGGAGACCCCAGCCACCTATCCACAGTCAGAGCCACAGATCAACATGACTCCCAAATCTACTGGATCCCAATCCCACCCCTAGGTCCCCCAACCAACCAGATTAAGGCCAACAGATAAAAAGTGGTTTGGGAGCTGGGGAGGCCATTATTATAACAGCTAGGGTCAACCTTGGAATCAAGCCTGGGCCCAAGTCACATACACATACTGGCTGTGGAACCCTAGGCTGTTCACTTAACCTTTACAGAACTGTCATTTTTATTACATTGGCTCAACTTATCCATGAGCAATTGATAATTTTCCAGTTATTTAGATCTGATTTTATTTGTGGGAAAAACGTTTTGTTAATTGTTCATATAGTTCCTGGATTGCTTTGGCAGGTAGACTTCCAAATATTTTATATTGTTTACAGTTATTTTAAATGGAATTCTTCCATCTCTTGCTGCTGGGCTTTGTTGGTCATATATAGAAATGCTGATAATTTATGTGGGTTTAGCTTATATCCTGCAACTTGGCTAAAGTTGCTAATTATTTTATCACTTAACCTTTAAGCACACCCACATAATTCTCTAAGACCATGCAGAGTGGCCAATCTGTACGCATGAAGAAAGCTTTCACACCAGGAGGTCCCCTACCCAGGAAAATTCACAAGTGTGGATGAAAATAACCAGATGATTATTATGGCAATTGAGTTTTCAGCTTTCTGTTTGATGGAGTTCAACTAGAAACAGTCCCAAGACAAGTCACTATTACTGTTAACACCATTTATCACCTCCTCCTCTTCCTCCTCCTCCTCCTCCTCCCATGTGATGGAGGTCAGATAGAAATAGTCTTGGGAGAAGTTATTATCTTGCTATAACTCTTTCATGTTTAACATTTTGCAGACTAAGGCATAGGTGGACAAAATGGTTGCCTTTTGTAATTGAATAAAAGTACCAAGTCCATTCTCTGGAGGCTCACAGGAAGCATCCCTGGGACATCTGTGGGGCAGCAGACAGAAAGAATACTGATGTCTCATCATTAGGGATGTCAGAGACAAGACCTATGATTTCACTGGTCCAGGGAACTCCCAGGTGAGGAAATCCACTCTGCCAATGAAGACTGGCCCTACCTCCAGTCTTAGAGAGTTAAGTAAGGAACATGAGCTTGGACACTTTGGGAGATAGAGGAGGGTGGAAGGGCTTGGTGCACTATGGTCTTTGGGGTCACAAAGAGTTGGATACGACCAAATGACTTAACAGCAGCACAACTACTGAGAAACCAAGTCCTTTGCCCAGGGCCCCACAGCCAGGGTACGTCAGATATTCTGGGTTACACAGCTGGCTCTCTCCGTCTCCTCCCACATCACATCAGCAGCAGTATGCACCACCAGGTCCTTCTCAAGTGATATTCCTGAAGCATTCCCGGGTACAGATAATCCATGAGTTAGGGGTCTGTGAATCTCTTCTCTGAAGGTTCCTCTGCCCCAGCCTTCATACTTTAGGCTGATCCTGCCAAGCCAAGCATCCACCCTCAAGGGCAGGAAGACCCCCTCTTCTATTAAAGTTGTGGGTTATATGAGTTGCAGCCTGTGGCACCCTGACCCTCAGTCACCGCCTCTCTTCCCGATTCTCTGCAAACAGCCCTGGCTGGTGACCTATTCCAGGAGCTGGTTTCTCCAGGCCCTGCCCCAGCCCTAGCCCACCCTCCTGTCACCCCCTCTTACCGAGACCACCTCATCATTGCGGCACTGCTGGGACAGGTCCCGGACACCACTGACAAAGTGTTTGTTGGTAGTGATGTAGACCTTGCCAGCCTCGATCATCCCGCTACAGAGTTTGACCAGCTGCATGGGACAAGGGGAGGCACAGAGTGAGGGCTTGGCTCCCTGCTGGGCGTCCCAGGCGTGGATGATGGCTACACCTGGGAAGCTGTACCCTCAGGCCTCAGTGGCTCCCTCCCTGGCCAAAGAAGCACAGGGTTCTAGATCTAGGTCATCTAGTCTAACCCCCTTACTTTAACTGCCCAACATCACAGAATCATAACTCAACAGCTAGAAGAAACCTCAGACCATCTGACTCAAGACCCGTTTTCAAGAGGAGAAAAATGAGGCCAGTGGATAGAAATGAGACCAGACCTCAGCTCCAGCCTCAGACACCCACTAGCTGTGTGACCCTGGGCAAGTCCCTTAACCTGTCTGCCTCAGTTTCCTCATCTGTAAAATGGGGATAATCACACCTACTTCCCAGGATTGTGGAGAGGCTCAAGTTAGCCTTTTAAACTTAATGTACTCAGCACAGTGTTTGTGTTATTTGTGAGGGCAGCGGGGTGGTGCAGGTGGACAGAGTCCTGGGCCTGGAGACAGGGAGACTCCTCTTCCTGAGTTCAAATCTGGCCTCAGACACTTCCTAGCTGGGTGACCCTGGGCAAGTCACCTAACTCTCTTTGTCTCTGTTTTCTTGTCTATAAAGCTAGATGGAGAAGGAAATGGCAAACCACTCTGGAATTTTTGTCAAGAAATAGGGTCACGAATTATCAAACACGACTAAAATGAATGAACAACATTATTATTAAGTCATTTGCCCAAGGTGACAGGGGTAATAAGCAGGTGAGAGACTTGAACCATTTCCAAAGCTCTAACAGAGTCATGAGCATTTTAACGGAGGTCCGAAGCCCTCAGGTGGTGCCCACCAAAGATATTCTAAGCTGGGCAGCAAGGGGGTTGGCAGGGCCATAGAGACAGTCTCTCTTCTGGTATAGAGACCAGGGACATGCTAAGTGTGAGCAGGTGAAGGGATGTCTGCCATGGGAGGGGCTCAGGGAGGAAGCCCCCTCCCCCACTATCTTACAGCTCTTCCTCTCCTCCTCCCTGGGCACTGATCCAGGGCCTTCCCAACTGACCGACAGCAAAGAGGAACTTCGGTCAAGAAACTGGGCTTTCGAGAAAGGTGGTACCTTCGGAGCCAGCCGACACTGGGGATGTATTTCAGACAAACCGATCTAGTTGGAAATGGGGCAAGACAAGGTCAGGACTTTCAGGGCCAGGAGCCAGAGAGAGCTCTAGGAAGGCAAGGGAAGTGACTCCAACATCAGGACAGGATGACTTAAGGCCAAGGGAGGCAGTTGGGGAAGGCCCATCCTCTGGAAGGGTGCACAGAGCCAAGGGAAAGACCAGCCTTGGAGGCCGGTCCTGAAACAGGGCTGCAGACTCTATCACACCAGGCAGGCAAACCCGCCAGGCTCTGACCAGGAGAAAAAGACAGCCAGGACCCAAAGGTCAATAACAGAGAAACAGTTTGAGGACAGCCAGTGTGTCCCATGGAGACTATCAGCTCTACCCTGGCCCCTCTGGAAAGCGGCCTGTGACCTCAAACACCCCCATGCCCTTTGCCAGGACTCTTCCTCATAAGAGGTGCCCCTGGGGTGACTTAGAGCTCAATACTCCCATTTTACAAATGAGGAAACATGGAAAATTGAGCGACCTGCCCAGAGTCCTGCTGCTACTAAGTAGGAAACACATAATTTGAACTCAGGTCTTTCTGTGTCCAAAGCCAGAACTCTTGCTACCACCCCAAGCTACTTCCTGACTTTCTGGGCTCACTCTGAGGCCTGTAGGTTTCCTCTCCCTTTCCCATCCTTCCCTTACCCTTCCCCCCTCCCAAGTCTGACCAAGGCAGGAAGCCGTGAGATACACCAGCTGCTGCTCAGCATGGGGGCCTGGAGAGAATCATGACACATGGTCCCAGCAGCCCCAGTTATACACGCAGAGGCATGAGCACACTCATGTACTGCCCTCCCTCATGCACATGCCAGGTGCCAGAGCCCCCCTTTCCTGAGTGGAAAGTTAGGGGGCCCCTCCCAGGTTCAGGTAGCCACACCCTGGGCCCCAGCATGCCCCTCTCCTCCCCCATCTACCTGAGTCCCAGGCAGGACTCGATTCCCAGCTCCCTCTTCCAGCTCCATGCCCAATACCCACTCCCCAGCCTTGGAGACAGAGCCCTCCAGGATCACCACAGGTTCTTCTCCCTCTCTGGGAAGGGGTGGGAGACAGGGGAGGCCTCTCACCTTGTCCAGCTTGGCCTCTATCTCCACCACATCTGTTTCCACCTCATCTATGGTTGCCCTAGAAAAACAAGGCCCAACATTGTGAGGACTGAAAGGACAGAGAGACTGGACGTGAGAAAAGGGCTGGGGGGGGCGGGGCTCTTCCTCCCCAGATGTGGCCAGATGTGTGAGGCATCCCCTCCTAAGAGGCCTTCCAGGGAGACATGGCTGAGGGTAAGTGGAGCAAGGGTGGAAGGGAAGAGGTCCTTTGGGGTCAGAGGGGAAGGGACCAGCCTAGCTGCTTCCCCTGCCCATCCCCTGCTGAAGGTGAGTTCCCACTGCTCACTCTCCAGGTCACCCCCTCCCTTCCTGCCCTGTCTGCCTCAGCCCTCAGGAGACCCAGAGGGAAGCCAACAAGGTTGCTGACGTCCAGGACTCTAGCCCTCCACACCTCCTATCCCCCGCCCTCCTCCTTCCACCCACACACACGCTCTGCTCCCAAGTCATGCCTTCAAACCTCTCCCTGATCAAGTAAGAACAGCCTTCCTTCCCATGAGCCTCTCTCTAAGATGGGACAGGATGAGCCCCCAAGAGTGGACAGACCCTCCCTGGAGGAGGCAGCCTTGGCTCTGGCAGAAAACAGCCTCGAGGTTACTCTCTATTAACCCCAAATGGGAAAAGGCCTGCTGGGGCATCTCTGTGTGTGTCTGCGGCCATTGGCCTCCCTTTCTGGTGGTCTGCTCAACAAGAGATGATGCTTTGTGTGTCTCCCTCACCCTCCTCTATCTATCTTGGTTTTCTGTTCCCTGAGGGTATGGTGGAACTGACCAGGGAGACTCTAGCTGAAGGAGAGGGAACCCCAGCCAGGAATGGGGCAAGAAGAGGAGGCGGCCACAGGGGGAGGACAAGGCTAGAACTCTGAAGCTAGGGTGGAAGGCCCTGGAGGGGTGAGGGGCAAATGCTGTTTCATTCTTATATCCATTTACACACACACACACACACACACACACTCACACACACACATTTATAGTATACATATTATCTATGACATATCTGTAATATAAGATATATAAAGAATATATGATAAAACATAAACATGATATATTAAAACACTGTATATAATTAATACATAACAAAATATCATATGTCATATTTTATATATGTATTTTCTATCCCCAGCCATCAGCTCTGCCTGACACAGAGTAGGTCCTTACTGTTTGTCAAATGGATAATGAATTAGGAAATACTGGGGGCGGGGTGGGGGGGGGGGTGTTACAGAGGATTCCAGTCTCCAGAACAGAAAGGGGAAGGATGGTGGAGGCAGTGGAGGGTGGCAGACTCCATGTACAGACTAAGGGTGGGAGGAGCTTTGGGCTGTGGCCCGATCACCACCAAATGGGTCCAAACGCGCAGGGGCATCCGAGGGGACCACAACATCCCTCTCCTCTTGGCAGCCTGGGGGGCCAGCAGAGCCACACCCAATGAGCCAGGCTCCGGCCCAGGCTCCCATTCTGCATGTCCAGGTTCCAAACTCCCATGGCCTCAATGCCAGGAGGGCCCCCCCACATCACTATGCATGGGGAGGGGGGGGGTCAAACTCGTTTGCAGACCTTGCCTTTCCTCTTCACTCCTTCCCAAGAGATGCTAATCCTTCTGAGCCCGCCCTGGGATCCCCTGAGCTGGGAGTCAGATTAGGGAGCTCAGGGCAGGAGCCTGGGAGAAAGTGCAGTTGCTGGGGAGCAGGAGGGCGGGGAGGACCCTTTGGAGGGGGTCCATGCTTGTGGGCACTCACAGATTCAGACCCGCTCACACACACAAGCACATACTCTGGGCTCCCCGGCCTTCCCTCCCACTGTGATTCCCACTCGGGCCTCCGAGCTTAACTAGGTCAGAAGCAGCCTGCGGCTGAAAGGAGGGGCCCAGCCCCCAAATGACCTGCCTGCTGCTTGCAAGAGGCAAGGGGGGGAGGCTGGGAGTGGGAGGGGAGCCAGCCAACTGGGCCGGGCCGGAAGCCTTCTCTATTCACAGAGACATTGTGGTGCAGTGGAAAGGGCAGCCACCCCGGGCTCAAAGGAGCTGGGTTTGAATCCCAGACATGTCGCCCAGACTAAGTCCCGGAGCCTCAGTTTCCCTCTCTGTAAAATTTAGCTGTTGGACTAGATGGCCTCTGAGGCGCCTTTCAGTTCTACATTGAGGATCTTAGAATCCCCAGCACCAGCCCCCGGAGGCCTTACCTGGGCCCCCCACAGCCAGTGCCTGACTTCTGAGACCACCTCCCTGGGAAGCTACAATGAACAGTCACTTGCATTACTTCCCCATTAGAATGTCAGCTCCTTGAGTGGAGGGACTGATTTTGCCTTTCTATGCATTCCCAGGGCCTGCCACACAGCAGGCGCTTAATACATGCTCCCTGGTACACACACAGAACCCAGGTCGTAGGCTTTGTGAACCACTATCCAGCCCCTTCTCCCCTCACTGTCACCCCACAGATACCAAGGGACAGAGTCAGCCCCAGGTCAGAGGCTCCTGGACAATACCGGACATTCTTCTGCCTTGGAAGGTAACCCCATTGTGGGGGGTAAGAGGTGGTCCTGAGGAAGGCCCTCTACCAGACAGTGGGGGAGGAGGGCAGGAGGACCTCTGGAGCCCCTTCCACCTCATATGCTATTGTCTAGTTCATCCTTCATTTTGGGGAGGATAGAGGCCATCATAGGGGATTTCTTGACTTGCTGGTGAATTGAGCTGCCCAGAAAACAAAACTCAAGTCACAGAGTCATGACATAGCGAAAGAAGGGACCCCGGAGTCCCTATCTAGTCCAACCCATTTTACAGATGAAAAAACTGAAGTCTGAGGATTTTGAGCCTAGGACCTCTGACTCCAGATGGAGGGTATTCCCACTGAGAGAAGGGACGGCTTCATTTATGTCTTTATATCCTCAGTGCCTGCCTGAAACACGTTCCCTCATTTTCAATCATGTCTGACTCTTTGTGTCCCCATTTGGGGTTTTCTTGGCAGAGATACTGGAGTAGTTTGCCATTTCCTTCTCCAGCTCATTTAACAGATGAGGAAATTGAGGCAAACAGGGATAAGTGATCTGCCCAGGGTCATACAGCTAAAACATGTCTGAAACTGGATTTGAACTCAGGTCTTTCTGACTCCAAGTCCAGGGTTCCATCCATTGCACCACCTAGCACATAGTATACTCTTGATGAGTATACTATAATAGCTGCCTGATGAGTGACTGAATGAAGGCACCAGTTTGTTCCCAGAGGCTTTCCACCATGGGCTCCCCCAGTGCAAACCTTTATCCTCAATGCCCAGGCTATGTCCACTGTTCTGCATCTAAAGGGTCCCCACTACCAGTATTCCACAGGCCAGTGTCCCGAAACGCCCTCCCTGCCCAGCCTGGCCCTGGTGGCTCCCAAAATAGTCCCAGAGAAAGGAGACAGAGTGCCACCCACCCTACGACTCCAGGCCCCCTATTTTTGGATGGGTGGGGGGAAACGAGTGTTTAATTAGCTGCCTCAATCACTTCCTTTGTGTGAGGTTATTAATACCCAGCTCTGCTCCCGGCTGGGCGGGTGGCAGGCGGGGTGGGCAGCCCAAGGTTTTGTCTCACTCTGGGGCCCCTCTCAGAGACTTTCAGAAAATAAAACCTTCTTGACACACCCTGAACCTGGGGTAGGAGTGGGGGTGGAGCAGGGAGGGAGGAACCCTTGAGCCCCACTGGCTCCCGGGGGATGGAGACAGGAACCAAGTCCCTTTGGCAGAGACCCAAGCCTGCCCCTGGCACATACAGAATTCCACTCTACAGAGAGGCCAGGCTCCCAGGGGGATCCCCTTACAGTCTTCTAGGCGTTGGGGGGGCTGCTACTCAATAAACACAGAACTGAATCAAGCCTCTCAGACTAGGGAGATCCCTACAGGGAAGATCATGATATATCTCCCCTCAGATTGAGGGGGTGTCCCTTAGGAGGCTATGCCTTTAAAAAGGGGGTCTGGTGGGGCTGAGGGCAGGGCCCATATCTCCCCCTCAGACCAGCAGACCCCAAAGTCATGGCTATGTCTCCCACTCAGAGAGAGGAGTACCTGAAGAAGTCATATGTATCCCCACAATATAAGAGATGAGGGCAGGTCTGAGGTCTCTCCATCAGTGTATTGGTTCCTGGAAGCGAACCCTCAAACCTCTCAGGGACCACAGAGCATTAGGTCTTGTCTCTCCCTCCCTCATCCTCCCATCCCCTGGGCAGAGCTGTTCAGAGGTCACTGCCCCACTGACCTCTCTAAGCCACCTGTCCCTCTCTCTGCCCCGTCCCTGTCCCCATACCCCAACTGGGATTCCCAAGGAAGGGAAAGACTCCCGTCCCCATCTGGCCTTCTGAGTCTGGGGCTCCCCCATCCTGGACGCCTTCCACCCCCAACCCCCACCCCCCACCCCCTTCCCCTTCCTGACCGCAAGGGAAGGGTTAACAAATGACGTCACCCGAAAGAGATGGAGAATCCCCGGAAGGGATGAGGCAGATGGAGCGCGACCACGTGACCCTTCCCCCCGCCTCCCCCTCCCCGCAATCCGATTTGTGTCCGGGAACAGGAAATAAAGCTGTGATCGTAAACCCCTCCTTCCCCACCAATCCCTCCGGAATTAGGGTCTCAGATCCCCGACCCCCCCCCCAACCCAATCCAATTTGCAGTTGGAGCCACCCTCCCTTCCATCTGCTTCCCCAGGGGAGCTCAGCCCTACGCCTAGAAAGGCTCCCCAGTACTTTAGCCCCTCCCCCGCCGAGACTCTGGGGTCATCTGGGTTTCCATTTTCCCGGCTCTGCCCGGCCCGGAGTAGGAGCCGGGGTATAGCCTCAGTCCCCATTCCCCCCACCCTGTCCCCGTACCTCCTACTCCAACCTATGGGGGGAGGGGGGTACGGGTACAGCCTCAGCCCGACTAGGACCGGCGTTTCTCCGGGACGGAGCCAGAGCTCATACTCCCATCTCCCCTCCTCCTGCCCACAGCCATCCCCAAGGAGGAGGGGGAGGGGGCCAGCCTCAGCCGGACCAGGACCAACCTGTCTCTGGACCGAGCCAGATCCCCATCCCCCCACCCTGTCTCCGTGCCTCCTCCTCCAGCCCACTGTCAGCCCCAGGGACGGGGAGGAGGGGGAGGGGGACAGTCTTAGACCAACCAGGACCACCGCGGGTGCGGGTCGGAGCAAGATCCCCAGCCCCCCACTCTGTCCCTGTACCCCTTCCTTCAACCCATTGTCTGCCCCAGGGAGGAGGAGGGGGAGGGAGACAGGCTCCGAATGGCAGAAGTCCAGCCTCAGCCCAACCAGGTCTATGGCCGAAGTCAGTGCCCACTCTTCCACCCCTCAGTCATCCCCTCTCCGAACATGGACAGCCCCGGAGAGGGGGAGGGGGAGGGGGAGAGGAACTGGCTCGGAGGGAGCGGGTCTCAGCCCAACCAGGGCCGACTTCTCTGGAGATAGAACCAGATCTCTATCCCCTCACCTAGCCTCTGTCCCCCAGCCCATTGTCAGCTCCGGGAAGGAGAGGGAGGAGAGGGGCAGTAACGAAAGACGGCAGAGGCATCCCCGACTTTCTCAGAACCCTGGATGGCTACTACACCATAGGGATGGGAGGAGCTGGGGTCTCAGAGGGAGAGAGGTCAAGGCTCTGTCCCCTGGGCCCCACCCCAGCAAGGCTAGTTTCCTCATTCACCCAGACCCTCAGCCCTTCATCAGCACTTGGAATGGAAGAGGGAGAAAGGAGAGTAGGGATGTGTATTACCATCCCATCCCCATTGTCCCCCACCCCCAGCAAGGACTGGTCCTCTAGCTTGATTCAGCTACTGGAAAGGCTACCTCGTTAACCACATGGTGGAGGAAGGGGTTTCCAGACTGGGATGCACAGAGACAGGTCTGCCCAAGGAAGATACCCGGAGGCCACACAGCCCAGAAAGAATAGGGTGCTGTACCTGGAGTCAGGAAGTTCTTACCTCAGAGGTTTACTAACTGTATAACCCTAAGCAAGTCACTTTGCCAATCTGCCTCCCCTGTAAAAATAGCACCTACTTCACAAGGTTGTTATAAGGCTCAAAAGAGATAGCATGTAAAGTGTTCTTAGAACTCTATAAATGTGAGCTGTTAGCTATTATTCTAGCTAATAAGGTCAGGACCCCCAGTCAGATCCAACGTCCTGACCTTAGCCCATTAGCACCAGTGAGGGCAGAGGGATTGAAGCAAGTCCCCTGAGACCCTGCCCAACAATTTCAGCTCCCCATCCCCATCCATTATCAGCCTGGAGGGATGGAAGAACAGACTGCCAGGGTCACCAATGATAAAGAAGCCCTTTTCACCTACTTCTCTGGGGATACCAGGAGGTTAAGCACCTTCCTGGGTCACTGGAGTGTCATCAGAGGGGTAACTTACCCCCCACCCCAGTCCTTCTGAAGTTCCCTAATCATTGATCAAATGAGATATTTATAAAGTACTTTACAAACTTTAAAATAAATTAGAAATGCTAGCTTTGATCAAAATGGTGGCGATGATGATGGATGGTTAAGAGGCTCCTCCATAGTGGGTCAATTTCAGAGTCACCAAGTGTCCAACAATATGGTCTGCTAAAGGGAGTCCAGATCTCGGTCTAAAGGCCTAACTTGCCTGATTACACCACCCCCACCAGAGCTGAGGGTCAGCTTTAGAGAACACCCTCTCCTGCCTCCCCATCTTCTTTTGGCTGTCCCTCTTTTATCCACCCTTCTCACTACTATTTGTAGAATCACAGATTTAGAGTTGGAGACAAGTCCAGTCCCCTCATTTGCTGAGGAAGAAACTCAGGGTACAGTGCCCAGGTAACATATTGATTAATTTCCTAGGCAGGATTTGAAACCATAACTTCCTTTACAAGTTTAATACCCTTTACACTATACCATTGTGTTTCTCTATTTCCAGACCCAGCCACAACTCAGATAACTCCCTATTAGCTCAGGATGGGGGTCCTATCCTTGGACCCCAAGGAGGTGTGTGCTAGACAGGAGAGAGCTCATTGTTAAATTTTCAGTGTGAACATTAATGTCTAAAAATCTTCAAACTCTATAAATCAGGGCTTGGTTTATTCTTTTGTTGATTTCTAACTTAAGAAAGTGATGGAGAAGATGTTAACATGTGTCCTGCACACGTTCCCCATCCCCACTCCCTTCTCATTTGGCTGTTAAACATTTACTAGCCCACGCCTGACCCCAGATATTCTCCCAATGGTTTCAGGATGTCCTGTATTACCTCCAAAGTCAGTCCCTCTATCCTTAGGTCCAGGAGAGAGGAAAGACACTGGATCCCAGGGTTTGGTGCTGAAAGGGATTCATCTGTTCTACAGATGAAGACACTCAAGCATAGAGAGTGTAAGTGACTTGCCTAGGGTCACACCGTAATTGACAGAGGCAAGGTCTGAACCCAAATGACTTCAAATCTGGAGAATGGAACAATAGGAGAGAGCATTGAACTTGGAGTCAGGGAACAGATGTTAAAAGCCTGAATAGAGGGAAGGACAGGGAGTCAGGAGGACTGAGTTTGAAGCCAGCCTCACACACTTGCTCAATCTGTGGACTCGAACAACTGACTTTTACCCTCTCCTAGACTCAGTTTCCCCATCTGTAAAATGATAGCACCCACCTCACAGGGTTGTTGTGAGGATCAAGTAAGTTAATAGATGTAAAGCATTTTGCAAACCTTGAAGCGCTATATAAATAGCTATGAATACCATTGTTGGTGTCCCACCTTTGTTACTTATTACCTCTGTGACTTTGGGTAAGCTTCTGCCACCCTTCAGGCCTCAGTTTACCCATTTGTAAAATGAGCAAAGTCGAATCATCTAACAGAACTGATGAATTTAAAACGCAGGGACATATTTTTGGACATGGCGAATGTGGGAATTTATTTTGTCCAACTATATAGCTAAGTATTGAGGGCTTGGGTTTTTGTTGTTCTTTATTTTTTTGTTTGTTTTTAAATTTGCTCACTGATGGGGGAGGGAGGAAGAACAAATTCATTTTTAAAATACTTGTTACTTGAAAAGTAAAAATCAACTATTTTTATTGTTGTTGTTCATAAGGAAGGTTGGCTTTAATGGCTCCTATCTCCCCTACAGATCTACGATCCCCCTTGAAGACCAGGGCATTTATTACACCCTTAGGGTGTCCCAGTCTCTATACTAAGCACTGAGGATTGTTATTTGTCCTTCATGCTCCAAGAGGATCTTGACATCAGGGAAGTGATGCCAGGACATGCAAATGGATTGGATTTAAGTGAGTTGCAAGGAAAAGCAACCATGTGGTCCCCTGCCCTCAAGAAGAGTACAGTCTAATGAAGGAGATGCTCTGCAAACATGTGTACACAGAGGAAATAAACAGGACAAGGAGATGGCCAGAGAACCTGTCAGATTCCTAGACCCTCCGACTGAACTGAAGCTCAGAAGTCATCTGATTCCATCTGCACCCAGACACTTTTGTACCGAGTAAAGTGATCCCAGAACCTCCATACATGGAGACCTCCAGAGACAGGGAGCCCCTGCTGCCTCCGCTACTACCCATGCAGCCCATCCCACCTCTGTACGGGATCTAAATAGTGGGAAGTATTCTCCTTCCAGCAAGCCCTTAACCTCCTGTATTTCTGCCAACTGCTCAGTTCATCCTTCGAGGCCAATCCCTCTTTCCATCCTAGCCCCTCCAATACCTGAATATCTCTGTCTCCCTAGGTGTCCTCCTCTCCACAGCTTGCCTAAAGTCTTGCATGTTAAGTGGGAGACTCCAGATTCAAACCCAGCTCTTCAGCCGCCATTGATTCTGTCTTATACCATGGCTTCCTGATGCCACCAGCCATTCCTGGGCTGCACCCCCAGCTTGACAGCCTCAGGAAATCCCCTTCTTTTCTACCCCTGGCATTTGTGTCTCTTAGCTCCTCTCCTTCTCCATCCTGGTCCCATGAGTCCCTGTCTGGAGCAAACACTAGCCAGCTCTTAAGGTGGGGTCCAGCTCTTAGAATGGGTCAGCCTTCATGTTCCAGGTCACCCAAGGGTCTGCACCAGGTGGTCAACTCACCTTAAATGTCCAGCATCTGCTGCTGCTTCCCAAGAAGGGGCAGCCAGCTCAGATCCCCCTCCCCACTCAGCCCTAGGGTATGGAGTGAAGATTCCCCTGACTCCCAGCATTCTTTGTCCCCCAGACTCAGGTCAGCTTTCTGTTCCTAATAACCTATTATAAACCCCTCCCTTCCTGCATCCCAAGTGCCACACACTCCAGAAGCCTTCCCTGATCCCTCCCAGAAGCCTTCCATTTTACAAAGGAAGACACTGAGGACAGAGAAATGAACTTTCTTAGCTGCAGTCATGCAGGCAGAAATTTAGGATCATAGCTCTGGAATCAGAAGGGACCTGAGGAGCCATCAAGTTCAGCCCCCTAATAATACAGAATAGGAAACAGACAAGAGAAGTAAAGTCCCGTACTGTGGAAGGGGCTGATAGGGTGTAAACTCAGATCTCCCTGACTTCAAACCCAAGAATACACACAGTAACTCAGACCCCAGAACATCTTTGGAGAAATAAGCAAGAGATGAACAAGGTGGGTGATTTGCCCAAGGTCATCCAGCTAGGCAGGGGCAGAGGCGGGATCTAAATCCAGCCCTTGTGGAGGCCAATTCTGGGCTGTGGCCACTAGCCTGGGATGTCTCTGGTACAGAGCAAGTCCTTAGGGAAGGCTGACTGGAAGGATTCCCCATCCATCCCTTTGGGTCGTAGTGGGCTTAGGCTCAGGTGTGGGCTAGAATGAGGTCATGGGATGTTCTCTGCATTATCTCTGGGATCATCTGAGGTCACTGAGACTGTAGGCATGACAGAGGCAGGCAATAATGTAGGTGACAAGGGAGTGATCACACCTAGGAGACACCCAGGTGACACCCACCTTAGAATCCTCCAGGTGGCCCCTGTTGGGGGCGGGGGGATACCACAGCACTCAGGCTGGAGTCACTCCTTCACTCCCAAAGCCTGAATGGCTCCCCACTGCTCCTTAGCAAGCAGTCAAGGTAAACCCTCTGCCAGCTGGGACAACCCTCTTTTTCCGACATTTCCTAGCTCTTCCATATTCTCTGTTCTCCATTCTCTCCCCTGCAGCCTCTGGACCTCTCCTCACTCTTCCTTAGCCAAGAATGTCATTCTTTATTCTCCTGACCTGCTTAATTTCCACTTGTCCTTTAAAAATCCAACTCAGGTCACCTCCTCCAGAGAGCTTTTCCTGCTCTCTCCACTAGAAATTTCACCTAGCATTTTGTTTTATAAGTGCCCCCCATATAGCACGGAGTCAGGATCCCAGATTGGGTTCAATCTCACCTCTGATGTAACCTGGCTGAGTGACCCAGGGTAAGTCTCTAAACCTCTTGGTGACCCAGGTCACTCAGTGAGACCATAAAAGACAGGGAAGATGCTCAGAAGCTCCTACAGGTTCAGGCTATCTGGGTATGGCGGCTCATCTCTCCCCCAGACTCTAAGCCTGCTGGATAAGCTGGGATCATAAATGAGAGCTGGAAGGGACCCTTTTGTCCAGATCCCTCATTTTAGAGATGGGCAAACTGAGGCTGGGAGAATTGAAGTCACATGAAAGCCAGATAAGATTCCAACCCAAGATCCTCTTTGGGCAGCTAGGTAGCACAGTAGATAAGAGTATGGGGCTTAGAAGATGAGCTGAGTTCAAATCCAAATTAGTCTCATGACCCTGGGCAAGTCACTTAACCTTAGACTCTAGGATTCACTATCCTCAGCAATAAAATGGGGGATTTCCAAAAAATAGAACCTAGCTGCTGGCACAAAGCAGGTACTTCGTGAGTGATCACGTCACAGGGTCATTGTGAGGATTAAAGGAGATTAATGTATCCAAGAAGTGAGCCCTGGGACTAGGGGATGTGGTTACTGACTTCAGGGGGAGAACCTCCCCCTCCCCGGAAGCAGCCAAGCCCTGCCTTACCCAGCAGGCAGGACCCAGGGGTTCACCCTCCACCCACCTACCTCCCTATGGACCCCGCCCCTGCACCTCCCAAATCAGCATTATCATTACTACAGACAAGGGTGTGGCTGACTATGACTGCTCTATTTAGAATCTAAGAAATGACATCCCATACCTTTAGATCATCAGCAGGCCTCCCCTCCCTGTGCCCAAACAGATGTGGAAGCTCCCTGAGGATAGGACTGTTGATTTCTTTTGTGTTCCCTCTGGCCAGGCCAGGCAAAGCTGAGATTCCTAAGAGTTGGCTGAACTGAACCGAGGGAGAGCAGAGTGCAGGCCTTCTCCTGACTTAGTGTTCTCCCTCAGTGCCTAGGATAGAGCTTCACACAGTAGGCCCTTTAATAAACATTCTTTGCAAGAATGAATAAGGGCCAGCTAAGTGGCACAGTGGCATGGACCCTGGAGTTAGGAGGACCTGAGTTCAAGTCAGACCTCAGACACTTAACACTTACTAGCTGTGTGATCTTGGGCAAGTCAACCCCATTACCTTGCCTCCCCCCCACTAAAAAGACAAAAAAAAAAAAAAAGAATGAATGAATGAGTGAGACATCCTGGGGAAAGGCTGCCTTAACCAATCAATCAAAGAGAATTTACAGAGTAACGAGGAAGACAAGGGTATGTGTATGTGTGTGTGTGTATACTTACACACAATACACATATCTGTGTATGCATGTGTAATATATTTGTATACATACATATATACAACATACAAAAATGTTATACATATACACGTATATGCATGTGTAATATGTGTTGTATACAATGCAGCATAATATGTCGTATATGATACATACAATACATACATGAGATATTGGTGGGCAACATGATGTGATATATACATGCATGTATGTGTATGACATAATGTATTGCACTGCACTATATAATAAACCACATATGTTGTGATATATGCATGCTTGTACATGTCTAATATAGTGTATTAATATTATACACACATTATACAATGTATGTGTGTCATAGACATGCGTGTGTGTATAATATACACATGTGTATTAGACACATGTGTGCACATCGTATACCATGTGTCATATATAACTATGCACCCAAAATGTAAGACCATAGGAGCACAGATGAAGCTGGAAGGGCCTCAGAAGTCTAGGCAAATCCCCTTTTATGCAGGTGAGGAATTAAGGTAAACACAGGTTAAGTGACTTGCCCACAATCACACAGGCAGTAAATTAAGTGTCTAAAACTGGGTTTGAACTCGACGCCAAGGCCGAGGCTTTTTACAAGACATATACAAAGCAGATCTAAGTTGGGATTCCACATGCCTCCTTTAGCCCTGAGAATCCTCCTCTCCCCAGAGGCTTATGCATTCAGTGCTAGTCAGCTGGCGCAGACTCTAAGGAAGCATCTTCCCCCAGCCTGCTGCTCCTCAGCTGGCTTCCTCCCCCATCAGCGTTTCCTCACCAGTCACAGTATGTCCGAGCTCGGAGGGCCTTTGGGACCCCACTAATCCACCCTCCTCCTTGCTGGAGGCAGCTCCCAGCGGTCAGATAGTTTGTCCAGGGTCTGGACAGCTCATTATTGCCTCCAGGATCAAGCTCCCTGGCCTGGCATTTCGAACCCTCCCCAGTGTGGCCCCCACCTACCATGTTTGACTCAGCTAACTGCCCTTCATACACTCTCTAATCTAGTCCAACCAGGCTCCAGGTGTTTGGGGCCATGTTCCCAGGCCATGGACTTGGGACAAAAGGTGACCCACATCTGGAATGGGAGCCCCACCTTTCCTCTGAGCATTCCCGGAGCCCCCTCCTGCCCAAGGCCTTCACCATCTCCTACCCACCAGCCCTCTGGAAGGCACTTTTACATATTTACTGGGGTATCCCTTTGGAAAGTAAGCTCCCTGAGGGCAGGGACTGGATCACTTTTGTCTCTGTATTCCTAACACCTAACCCAGTGCTATTGCTGTTCAGTCGTATCCAACTAAGGGTTTTCTTGGCAAAGATACTATAATGGTTTGCCATTTCCTTTTCCAGTAATTAGGCAAAGAGAGGTTAAGTGACTTGCCCAGGGTCACTCTGCTAGTAAATATCTGAGTTTGGATTTGAACTCAGGTCTTCCCTTCTCCAGGCCCAGTGTTCTATATACCTCATTGCCTCACTTGACACATAGTAGGTGCTTAGTGCCAGTTGAATTAAACAGCTAGGTGTCATAGTGGCACACCTACTTACCGGCTTTACAGCCAGGCGGAACAAGCCACTTAGCCTCAATGACTTTTGAGGAGAGCTCTCCCAGTTCTAAATCTGATTCCCTTCCAAACTGGAGTAGTGCAGGGACCCAGGACCCTCCAGCCTCCCCAGTGGAAACAGGCAGGAAAGGAAGCCACAGGGGAAGCCGGGACCTCAGCTCTGGGGAATCTCACACAGCCTCTGACATCTGCCAGAAACTAGTGGGTTCCTCGGTCCTGGGCCATCCATCTAGAGCTGTCAGAAGATCCTGAGATTACAGATTTAAGGCTAGACTCTTAGGAATCTGTCAGGCCAGTTCTCTCCATTTGCACAGGAGGTGACATGGGAAGTGACTTGTCCAGGATCACCACCAGTAAGTGGGGAAGTCAGAATCTCAACCCAGATCTTCCTGACCCAGGTCAGGCGTTCCCTAGCCACAAAGCCAAGCCTGAGACCATCAAAGGCAACCCTCCCATTTTACAAACAAGAAAACTAAAGCCCAAAGAGGTAGTGACCAGCTGACTAAGGCAATGTCAGAATTTGAATACAGGTTCCCTGACTCTCATCTCCACAATCCTTTTACAACTCTGAGACTCTCAGACTGTCTGTCTGCATCAGGGCAGTGGACAGAGAGGTCAAGGCTTGAACCGACAAGAAGGGGTATAAAGGGGTGGGGAGGCAAGGCGGGAGAGAAGAAAAAGGTGAAAAAGGCAAGTCTGAGCCCCAGGGCAGGGCTGCTTAGAGGGTGTGGTTGTGGTAGCCGAAGCCTGGACATCATGCTTGGGGATGGGTCTCCTTAGTATTAGAAGAACCATAGTTAGGACTATTACTAACTCTTACTAATGCTCCTATAGTTCCCAATATCCAAGCCCAATGTCAGCAGCCTATTCTAATGCTTTGCAAGAGAATTCTTGCTGAGGTCTAGCCTGGATCCCTCCTGCTGCAGCCTCAGCCTCTTTCCTCTAGTTCCCAACCAACTGGGGCCAGCACAGATGAAGAACATCTGGTGCCTGCTCCCAGGGATCCCACACTGGGAGGGGGCAGGGCAGAAACAGACAAGGCTCCCCCAAGCCCAAAGGCATGGTGATCCCAAGCCTGTGAGCAGACACCCACTGACCACATCCTCTCCACTCTCCACCTCCCCCCCCAACACTGGCTCCTCTCTGCCTACAGATTTCTCCCCCTACAATCCATCTGCCTACCCCCATGTTACTGGAGCTAATTCCCCCAATGTGCCACATCCTCAGCCCTCAGACACCTTCCTGGCAGAAGCAGGAGTGTGGGGGTCTTCCCAGGCCTTCGTACTAGCTGAACAAGCCCCCAAGGGGCACTGCTTCCAGGGGCTCAGACCACAGCTCCTCCTCCTGTACCCACTGGGCAGGCTTTACTCATTCCTTGGTGGGTGTGGCAAGGACCCCTCCCTCCTCACCACCATTGCTAGACTGACCGTACACAGTGAATGAGGCATCCAGGGGGACTCCCAGAGCCTCTGACTAACTCTTTCCCTGCTAAGCGTTGAGGCACACAGACCTCTCTCCCCATCCTGACTGAGGAAAAGGGAACCAGAGAGGGAGGGTATATCACACAGCAAAGTTGGCCCAAGAGTCTAGGCTCCCCATTGTTCAATGACTAGCTTTGATAGACTTAGCTCTTCTCATCAAGGCAAGGATCTAAGGCAACCACAAAAGATTCATGATGGAAAATGCTGTCCACATCCAGAGAAAGAACTCTGGAGTCTTGAGTGCAGGCTGAAGCAGACTATTCACCCTTTCTCCCTTTTGTTTCTGCTTTCTTGTGGTTTCTCCCATTGGTTCTAATTCTTTTTTTACAACATGACTAATGTGAAAATATGTTTACTATGAATGTATATGTTGAGCCTATATCGATTTTCACACTGTCATGGGGAGGGGGGGTGGGAAGGGAAGGGGGGAAATTTGGAAGTCAAAATCTTATGGAAGTGAATGTTGAAAGCTAAAAATAAATAAATATATATATTTAAAAAGTCTAGACTCCAACTCAGGTGAAGTGGGCCCCAGTATATGAGGGGTGGGGATAAGGTGGGGGGAGTCTAAGGTTAAGGACACACACCAGACTGGAATGGAAACCTAAAAGAACTTTCTCCAGTGGCCAGGATGAACTCTGTGCATCTCAGCAGGGGGAGAGGTACCCCAAGGGCCCTTCCCCAGGGCTACTCTCAGAAACAGGTAGTGCCAGGTCAGGCAGGCATGCCTGAGCAGGGAGGAGACTAGAGCAAAGGTGTGGAGGGGGGAGGGCAAAAGCTTCTCAGCTTCCCATCCCGTGGCATAGAGCCACAGAGAAAGACCACAGTGATAGGAACCCCACAAATCCCCAAGCCCTAGCTTCTCCCAAGCAGGGAGAACTCAGGACAGTTAGCTCCTAGGATGGGGCTGGAGGCAGAAGACAGAGGAAGAAATAGGACTGGGGTGGGGGAAAATTTGCTGCTAAACCTGAACTCTGATCAGCCTCAGGTTTGCAAATCCTCTGAGAAATGGAAAGAGCTGAGTGTTTAAGGAAAGGTGGAGTGTCTAAAAATTCAACACCATTTCCTGGTCCTGGTCCTGGTCTGGGTCAGGGTCCCTGGCCCTTTCTCCTCCAGACTTTGGACAGGACTAGCAGTGAGACCCCACCTTGGCTACCAAGCCCAGTCCCCACCTTAAGGCCAGGATAGGGGTGGGAGGGGTCAGGAAGCAGTGGTCCAGCTTTCGGAATATTCTATAGGAATCCCTCTTCCCTCCCTCTCCAGAGAAACAGGCAGACAGGAGGCCAGGAAAGAGTGCTCCAAAGCACCCAGATCAGGCAGTATTGATCCCCAGAAAAGGAAGATGCAGGTTAAAGGGGTTCGCATGCCCACTGACTGGAATAGGATTTTTCTTCCTGAGAAACGGAGACCCCTCCTCCCCATAAGCCTTCTCCTGCACTGACACTCACACTTTCTCCACTCACACCCCCATCTTCACCCACAGCCCTGTCCACCTTCCAAACCTTTAAAAGCTAACTGAATAGTCATGGGAATACTGGAATAGGAAGCTACCCACCCATTACCACCCCTCTGAGCACACATGCACCTTGACCCCAACCCCCACCTTTGCCCTCCTCCACTGTCCAGTCTGGGAGACGTCCTTGGTTATGCTCCCCTAGCCCACTTTTGTCTTTAATTTCTTTTCGGCCCCTGAATGCTTTGGTCCCCAGGACAGTCATGGGATGAAGGAGACAGGAGACAGGGAGGGAGGAAAGGAGGAAGGGAGGGCCTAAGCTAAGGAAGGGACTGCTCTCTTTGTCTCCCAGAGCAGTTAGAAAAAGAGTATGGAGTCACAGGCCCGAGTCCTTCAGAGAATGCAGACACAAACACAGACCCACTCAGCCCCCTACATGTTTGCACACACAAACACAGGTTTGCATGAATGTGCATGTGTGTGTAAATACACACACATGTGGATATACATGCCTTATACACACACTGGTACCAAGTGTCTGTGCACAGGTGCACATGTATGCACACGTGTGTGCAAAGTACACACACGGGCAATGATGCTGGGTGAGGTCCCAGCTTGGCAGCTTGCTGAGGTCTTTGGCCAGCTTTCCTGCCTGATCTCTCAGTTGCCTCTGAGGGTGGGGGCACTTCTGCCTTTCCCTAGACGCTAGACATTTCCTAGTAGAGCTCACACCAACGGGGAAATCAGGGGCACTGTCTACCCTGCCAGGCAACCTCAGGGACACACGAACAGACAAAGTGTGGAAGATGGACAGACAGGGATCCAGGGATGGACAGATGGACGATTGACAGTCATGTACAGGGGGGCAGCTAGAGCCCAGTGAATAGGGGACCTCAAACCTTCTGTCCCTTTCTCTCTGGGATAATTGTTTTCTGGAAAGGTCTCTTTGTTCCCTTGGGAAAGGCTGTGGGACTGGGGCTGGGGGGAATAGAGCAGGCAGAGAGCCTGAAGCTGAAACACAAGCCCCTTCTCTGCCACCCTACTGGCCGTGCTGCCCCGACCTTCCAAAGGGATTGAGACCCTGGATGCAGGGGGTGGGGGAGGGGATGGGCTGTCACAGAATAAAGCCTCCTGCTCACATAAAGACCCTCCCTCTTCTCTCTTGCTTTCTGTCTCAGCAAGGATGGGGTGTTCTCTCATGGGGGCATCTTCCGGAGGAACAGACCCAGGCCCTCAAACCTAGGTCTGCCTTCATGACCTGGGGTGCCCCCCAAGGCATGCCCTGCAACTTAGACCCCTGCCCTTTCAGAGAGCTCAGAGAAAATCCAAACCACACCGGGACCAAGACTGCACTCAGGGCCAGGAAGGAGCTGCGGGGCCCTGAGGGGAGGGGGTCAGTCAGGAAGACGGAGCCCCGCTCCCAAGTCTGTCACTGACACGCCCCACGTGGAACATGGACAGGAAGGGGAGGGAGGCTAATCGTGGGAGCTCCAGGCAGTGTGCGCCTTTGTGTGTGTGTGTGTGTGTGTGTGTGTGTGTGTGTGTGTCTGCCGGTCTGCCTCCATCTCCGGGTGTGTGGATCTCTTGTCTCTGTTTAGAGGCGAGGCAGCGCTCTCTCAGTCTCTCCCTTTCTCTCTCTCTCTCTCTCTCTCTCTCTCTCTCTCTCTCTCTCTCTCTCTCCCTCTGCTTTCTCTCTCTGTGTCGCTCCCTCCCTCTCTCTCCCTTCTCTCCCTCTCTCTGGGCGTGTCTCTCTCTCTCTGCCCCCCCACCCCCACCCCGCGCCTCTGCTTCTGTCTCCTCGGGTGTGTACCCCTGTCTCCGGGTCTGGTTCCTGCCTTCACCTTCTCTGGACCTGTCTCTCTGGATGGGTGTCCCCTCTGCCTCTCTGCCCTCTGGGTGTGTCTCGGTCCCAGCCTTGTCCCCCGTCTCCCTCAGTCTCTGTCCGTGTCTCCCAGTCCCTGCCTCGCTCCGTCTGCAGGAGCGCGCGAGGTCCCGATGTCCCAAGGCTTCCCGATCGCGGCCGGTCCCGGGTCCGAGGCGTCTCACCTGAATCGGGGCGAGTCCTTGATGCACTCCTCGAACTCTACAGTCATTTCGGCGGCTCCGCCCGCGGCCCGGGCTCTCAGAGGGGAAGTGCCCGTGCCATGGCTACCCCAGCCCGCCCCGGCCGGGCTGCGCTCCGCTCCGCCCGCTCCCGTCGACTCCACTCGCTCGCCAGCCAGCCCGCCCGCCCGGGCTGGGGAATGAGGCCGCTGCAGCGCCCGCTCCGGCCCGCCCCGGCCCGCCCCGGCCCGCCCCGCCGGGCCTGTCACCGCGCAGGGAGCGTCGCCAAAGTCCTGCCGCCGCCGCCGCCGCCGCGCCCCCTTTACCCGCAAGCCCCTCCCCGGGTACCGGCTTGTGGTTTACTTCTGCCTAGCCTTTGTCCGGCTCCTCTGACTCCTCCCCCTCTCGGAGGCGGCAACCCCCCAGATCACAGGGTCTTCCATTTAGAGCTGGGAGGGACACTGTGAGGGTCCTCTAGGGAGACTCTCGCCTTTTACGAAGGAGGAAACTGAGGACCCCAGAGGTGACTGTCACCCAGTCAGCAAATGGCAGAGCCAGGACCCTCAAGCGGGTGTGTCTCTGACTCCCCACTTTGACGCACCCCTCCGCCGCTGCCCCTTTAACGTGAAGGGCTCCCCAAGGCTATGTGCTCACTGCCTTAGCGCTCCCCCAGCTTCCTTCCTCCGTGGGGATGCCTACGAAATCTCAAACTCCCCGAACCTAGAGGGACTAGGTAACCTCTGGGTGGGGTGGGGTGAGCACCTGCCTCTATCTTTGTTGTATAATTGTATCTGAAATTGATCTCCAGCCTCCACAATCATCCCTTGTGCCAGAGGGGAGGGATCCTTAGACCTAGAACTGGAAGGTCATCTAGTCAGTCAATTAGCATTTATTAAACACCTACTATACATATTTCGGGCACTGTGGTGAACACTGGTCATAGAATCACAGATTTAAAATTAGAAGCGACCTTTAAAACCATTTGGCCCAACCCCTTCATTTTACAGACAAGGGAACTGAGGCCCAGAAAGGCAATGGGACTTCCCCTAGGTCACATGGATGGTAAACCTCAGAGGCAGGTTTTGAACCCACACCTTTTCACCTAGCGCCGGGGCTCTTCCCAGGGTACGACACTGCTACCCAGCACCTCCCAATGCTAGGCAAGTCACTGAACCTCAGTTTCCCCTGCTGTAAAATGAAAGAGTTTAATTCTGACCTTTTAGCTCTAAATTCATTTCCCTATGATCTTGAACACTCTCCCATTGCCTCACCCCCCCCCCCATCTCCAGGATATCTCCCGCATTTCTCTCCTCTTCACCCACATGGCCAGCCCCCTAGGTCAGGCCCTCAGCCCATCTCTCCTGGCTTATGGTATTAAGGCCTCCTTGCCCCTAGACTCACCACCTTTTCCATCCCCCACACTAATGCCAAAATAATGCTCTTAAGGACTCTTCCACTTACTATTGTGTGACTTTTATCACATTTCCCTTCCCTGGGACTCAATTCCCTCCTCTGAAAAAAAAAGGGGGGGGGGACTTTGAGGACAGCTAGGTGGTACAGTGAATAGACCACAACCCTGGAGTCAGAAGAACCTGAGTTCAAATCTGGCCTCAGACACTTAACACTTACTAGTTGGGTGACCTCGGGCAAGTCACTTAACCCTAATTGTCCTGCCTTCCCCCCTCCAAAAAAAAAAAAAAAGACAAAAAAAACAAACAAAAAAAGTGTGGGCTTTGATTTGATGGCCTTAGCTATAGCCTTTTCAGCTATGGATCTGGGTCTGTCCACGTGATTCTCCTCACAATCCTTCCTAAGGAGAAAAACAAGCTCTGCCTTGGCACCAAAGGCCACTCCCACTTTGGCTCACTACCTTCCCAGCTCCATTTCCCACCGCTCCTTCTCCCATCACATACTCCTCAGTCCAACCAACTCCTTCTTGCTCTGCCCCTGCCTGTTCCTCCCTCCCCAGAATTCAAACAAGCCCCAAACCTGGAACAGCATCTCTCCCCATCTCTTCCTTCCAAACCTAGATCATGCCCCTAGCAGGACCCTTCCAACAGAAAGCACTCTTCTCCACCTGCCTTGCTCTATATCTAGCCCCATTACACAATTCTGTATCATGTTTTTTTAATGAAAATGTGTGTGGCCTCAGTGAGACCATGGCGTTATGCTGGATTGAGAGCTGAGAGCTGGCCTTCAATCCTGCTGCTTTTACTTCTCAGCTATGTGACCCTAGCAGAATGACTTCACCACTCTGTACCCTGGAAGATTCCCTGTGACTGATGCATGACATTATCTAAGGGAGTAAGAGAGGACTCCTGCCTTAGAATGATTTCCTGTTGTTCAGTCTCAGGGCAATTCTCTGTGGCCCCATTTGGGGTTTTCTTAGCAGAGATGCTGGAGTGGTTTGCCATTTCCTTCTCCAACTCAGATGAGAAAACTGAGGCAAACAGGGAGAAGTGACTTGCCCAGGGTCACACAGCTAGGAAGTATCTCAGGCTGGATTTGAACTCATGAGGATATATCTCTCTGATTCCAAGCCCAGTGCTCTCTCCACTGTGCCACCTAGCTGCTCATAGCATTCCCTTGAGGACTCCTATCTTAGCATGGCTCCCTAGAAATCAGTAACTTCTCCAAGGCAGGGGCTGGTCTACTGGCTAGGGCCCTGGCACTGAGCTCAGGAAGACCGACAGCAATCTACTTGCTAGCTGTGTGACCCTAGGCAAGTCACTTAACCTCTCTGAACCTGTTTCCCCTGCTGTAAAATGAAGGAGTTTAATTCTGACCTTTTAGCTCTAAATTCATTTCCCTATGATCTTCAACACTCTCCCATTGCCTCACCCTCCCTATCTCAAGGATATCTCTCACATTCCCCTCCTTTTCACATACATGGCCAGCCCCCTAGGTCAGGAAACCCTCCCTTGGTTTCAGCCTCCTCAGCCATAAACAAGAGAGTTGGACACCCTCACCTCTAAGGGCCTTTCCAACTCCAAAAGACTGATCTGTATGTATCATTCACCTCAATTCAATGAGTGTCTATTAATGCTTAGTATGTGCAGGGCCCCATGCTGGTATCCGAGCTATGAATGAATGAATGAATGAATGAATGAACGCAAAGGCATTTATTAGGCTCTTACTATGTGCCAAGTACTGTGCTGAGCCCTGGGGATAAATATACATGGAAGACAGTGCCTGGCCTCTGGGTACAATGCCCCCACACAGCCTGCACAATAAACGTTGAATTACTAGCATTGAGGGGCTGAGGTTCATTCAGGGGCTCTTATAAAGGCAGCATGGTGTAGTGGATAGACATTGGACTTGGAATTGGGAAACCCTGGGCCAAACTCCCACCTCAGAGACTTCCTAGCCATGTGACTCTGGACAAAGCACTTAGGCCCTCTGAGTCTCAGTTTTCTCACCTGGAAAATGGGGGTGATAAGAGCACTTGGTGTGTGGGAAGGCTCTGCTGAATGTCCAGGGCTTTGCAAGCCTGAAAGCACTCTAGAAATGTAAACCTTTATTATCCATTCAGTCAACACTCCATTACCGACCTCCTGTGTGGGGGGGGTGGGGGGCACTGTGCCGAGTTCTGGAGGAGATGACATGGGTTTTATCCCTCATTTATCCCAATAATACTAGTTAGTATCTATATAGCAGTTATTACAAATGTCTCATTTGATCCTCACAATTACCTGGGAGGTAGGTGTTGTTATTTTCCCCATTCTATAGATGGGGAAACTGAGGCAAACAGAAGCGAGGGGTCACATGGTCACTCCCTAACCCCACGCCCAGCGTTCTATGCACTTTAAAGACATCCATGTAGCTACAATAACCAAAATTTAGTGGCAATTGCCTCAGAGAGGGGCTTCTCTCTCTGCCCCCAGGCAGTTAACTCTCCAAGGCTATATGAATGGCAGAGCCCTTAGCAGAGGAACCAGAATTCCTACCTTAGAGTGTCCTATGAAACCACAGGTCTGGTTAAATACTCAGATAAAGGAGCACATCAGAGAGGTACCAAGTCAAGTGGTCTAAAGGAGCCAAAGGAAGATTCTTCCCAAAGCCGGAGGGGATCAGGGAAGACTTCTGTGGGCAAAGCCTGTGGGGTTTTAAAGGGTCATAGATTTAAAACTGGGAGGGACCTCTGTTCAGTTGTGTCCCACTCTCTGTGACCTTATTGGGGTTTTCTTAGCAGAGATACTGGAAGGGTTTGCCATTTCCTTCTCCAGCTCATTTAACAGATGAGGAAACTGAGGCAAATGGGGTTAAGTGACTTGCTCAGGGTCACATGGCTTCTAAGTGTCTGAGGCTAGATTTGAACTCAGGGAGATGAGTCTTCCTGACTTCAGACTTGGCACCACCTAGCAATCCTCAGAAATCACCAAATCCAACCTCTGTTCACTCCCAAGCCCCCAACTATTTTGCTAGTAAGGAAACTGAGGACCGTGGAGGCTAACGAATAGAAGGGAAAGGGAAGGAGAGAATGGAAGGCGTGGAGGTCTGGGATGGGGGAGGCTGGGCTAGAGATCATGGGATCAGGATCATGAAAAGGAACCTTAAAGAGCCCAAGACCCCTCTCCCACTTTACAGATGAGAAAACTGACGAGCAGAGGTGGGGACTTGTCCAGGGTCACACAACAGTGTCTAAGTCAGGAATTGAACCCAATGTCCAGTGTTGTCACTATACTCCAGAGCCTTGTGGTGCCACTGGATCTTCAAGCTCAGCCAGAATCAGCGGGGCGACATGGCAGCTCCGCCCCCAACAAACATAGAGCAAGCGAGGGAGAGCTTGGCCTGTAGGACAGTACAGTGCCTTTGCCTTGCTCACAGTTCCCCCAGACTCACTACAGTGTCCATCCAGGGAGGGCAAACAGGACTAGGAAGTGCCTGGAGTCCATGGAGGAGCCTTAACGGAAATGGGGGTGTTTAGAGAGGAGAGGAAAAGAGAGAGGAGGAGAGGGCAAAGTAGGGACGGATGGAAGGGAAAGAGAGAGAGCAAGGGAAGGGAGGGAGAAAGGAAGGGAGGAGAAGGGAAGAGAGGAGACGGGAAGGGAGGAGAGGAGAGGAGAGGAGAGAAGAGGAGGGGAGGGGAGGGGAGGGGAGAGGAGAGGAGGAGAGAATGGGAGAGGACCAGGCTTGGTGGCTATCTTCAAATAGTCGAATGGCTGTTATTTGGAGAAGGGATTGCCCTGCTTGGCCCCAGAAAGCAGAACTCAAAGTAATGGGTAGAAGGTTCAGGGAGAAATTTAGGCTCATTTCAGAAAAAACATTTCCTTAAAATTCCAACCATCGCGGAGTGGATCGGGCTGCCTGGGCTGGCAGTGAATTCTCCAGAGCTGGAGAGGTCTTCCAGCACAGGTTGGTTGGCCAAGTGCCCACTTGTGGGGAATCCTGTCCGAGAGATCCTCGGTCAGGTCTGGGTGGACCAGCCTCCCTCTGAGGTCCATTCTCAGTCCTGGCTTTCTGGGATTCCGAAGGCTGGAGAGCACAGGCTGTTTGAGAGGCAGAGTCGAATTTGGCTGGAGCAGTGAATGGAGGGGGGAGGGGAGCAGCGGGGAAACGACCCAGTCAGCGTTCTCTCGTCCGTGGACCGAAGCCAGAGCAGTGACTTGACTTCCGGATGGTTCGCTTTTCTGGGTCTCTCTGCTCAGAGGTGTCCTGTTAAGCAAGCGTGTGTGTGTGTGTGTGTGTGTGTGTGTGTGTGTGTGTGTGTGTGTGTGTGTGTGTGTGTGTGTGAGAGAGAGAGAGAGAGAGAGAGAGAGAGAGAGAGAGAGAGAGAGAGAGATACAGAATCAGAGACAGGGATACAGAGAAACAGAGACAGTATGACAGAGACACAGAGAGAGAGACAGTATGACAAAGACAGAGACAGGGATACAGAGAAACAGACAGTATAACAGAGACAGTAGGAGACACAGAGACTGGGAAATAAAAATGGGGGGGGGTACACAGGACCCCTTCAAAAACAAGTCTCCACCCCGAGGTTCCAGGGTGAGGATATAGGTGAAAGGGTGGGCTCAGAGAAGTCGAGGACCCCAAAGCATCCCGGGGAGGACTCGGGACCCCGAGGGGCCGCGTCTCCACCGATCTCGGGAGCGGAGAACGCCAGAGCGTCTTGGTCTAGGCAGCCCAAGTCCCACCAATGCCATCCTTTGGCCTTGGCGCAGTCTTTGGGTCCAGAGCAAAGCGGCGGGCGCGCTCCCTGGAGGGTCCTGAGGCTGCTCTCTAGGCTGGGGGAGATTCGGCCCCTCGCGACCCACCCTCTGTGCGTCCCGGGACGCGGCGGTCACTTGCTCCCCGCTCCCTAAGCAAAGGCCCCGCCCCTCGTGGGCCCCGCCCCCTCGCGCTTCCATTTCACCCCCTCCCCCCGGCCCCCCTCTCCTATCCAATCACGCGCGGTGGCCTTGGAGTCCGAGCCGGGCCGGCGCGCGCGCTGCGGGAGGGCGGGGTCCGCTGGGCCGGGGGCGGGCACGCGCGCCGGGGCCGACCCGCCCCCCCTTGCAGCCCGTCCCCTCCCACGCGGCCATGGACTCGCCCCGCGCACGCTACCTTGTGTTCTTCCAATACGTGGGGACTGTCTTTAGGTATGTAGGGGCGGGGACTGGGGGGACCCCCCAGTGGGGGAGGGGATCGGGCCCCGCCCCCTGTCCGTGGGGCCGCCTCCCCCACTCGTGTCCCCAGATTGCCCTAGCGCCCACGTGGGACGCCCGGAGCTGCTTCAGGAAGGAGTGGAATGAGTCCCGGTGTGGGGGAGTGGGTGTCCCACTCTGCCACCGCTCGGGGGGAGACCTCCGCAAGAGCCTTCCCCTCTTGCTCCGGGACCTAGCCCTGCAAGCCAGTGATCTCTAAGCACCTTCCCTCCTCTGTGGCCAGCCGTGGCCAGAGAGCCTGGGGCACGAGGATGGGGCCTTACCCAACCCGCAGCCCCCACCCACCCGCGGCTTCCTCTCCCGGGGCAGAGGAAGGATGTGGCCACAGACTGTAACCAGGTTTGGCTGGGGGGAAGGGGGGGGGCAGGAGAGGTTGGAAGGTTGGTGCCCGAGCTAAGTTTAGGATGGCCATTTAAAGAAGGCACCCAGACTCGGAGATGTTTCCAGGAAACTGGGTTTCTAAACATTTCTGCCTCATGGGGAAACAGCTTTGTTTAGATTCACTGCCCGTGTGCTATTCTAGAGATGGGGGGAGAAGAAGGAGGGTCAAAGGGACCCCTGCTGGGAGTGACCTAGCCCCACTGGAGGGTGGGGAATTCAGTGCAATCTAAACATTAATTAAGGTCTGGCTAGGCTGTGGGAATTCTGAGATTAAAAACAAAAACAAAAGCCTTGTGCCCACTGGGAGCTTATGTTTTTCGGGGGGGGGGGGAGGGGAATAGAGGGAAATAAGGAAATCTTCCATCATAGCTGGGTGGAGACCTCAGGGGTCTTCTGGTTTAACCTCTAGGTTTTACAGATTAGGAACTGAGGCCCAGGGAGGTTGTGACTCACCTAGGGTTGGGCCTGGGTTGTTAATAAGCATCTGGGGTAGGATTTGAACTCTTGTCCTCTTATGACTTTTCCTCTTAACCACAGTAAGACCATGTAGAAGCACCCCAAAGTAATTTCAAGAGGAAAATTAAAATTCATAACCGAGTGGGAGTTGGAGGGGAATCACCAAAGGCTTTGTGGAGCTGTGATTTTAAGAATTTGATTCAACAGGCGTTTTTGGTCTGGTCAGACAGTAAACATTTATTAAGTGCCTACTATGTGCCAAGCACTGTAATTTACAAAAAAAAAAGGAGCAAAAGGCAGTACCTGCCCTCAAGGAGCTCACAATTAATTTTTTTTAATTTTATCAAAATATTTCCCAAATAAATGTAAAAAAAATTAACATTCCTTTTTAAAAATTCTGAGGTTCAGATTTTTGCCCTCCTCTTGTCCCTCCTCTACTCCTTGAGATGGCAAGCAATATATCGATTATGCTTGTGAAATGGTGCAAAACATATTTCCATAGTAGCCATGTTAAAAAAATAAAAATAAAGAAAGCGAAACAAATCTGCTTCAGTCCACCCTCAGAGTTCACCATTTCTGTTTCTAGAGGTGAAAAGCGTTGTTCAGCCTGGGAAGGAACTCACAGTCCAGGTACTGGACGAGGTGGGGGGACAGGGCAAAGACAAGAACAGCCCTTGCCCTCAAGAAGCTTCTCTTCTGCTTACTAGTTGTGTGACCCTGGGCAAGTCACTCAACCCCAATTACATCCAGAAGTAAAAAATTTATCTTAAAAAAGCTTTTATTGTCTTGGAGAAAAGTGACATGTATGCTGTTAGCACATAGCACACCAATACAATCTATGGGATTTTCTTTGAAAAGATCCTGGAGAGGTTTGCAGTTTCTTTTTCTAGTATACAGTAGGTGCTTAATAAATGTTTATTGACTGATTGTAGCTCTTTGTGACTCCATAGATCATAGTATGTCAGTTCTGTTCACAGGGTTTTCTTGGCAAAGAGGCTTGCCATTTCCTTCTCTAGTACACAGTAGGTGCTTAATAAATGTGTGTTGACTGATTCTAGCTCTTTGTGACCCTGTGGACCATAAACACTGTCTTTGGATTTTTTTGGCAAAGACACTAGGGAAGTTTGTTTTTTCCCTTCTCCAGTGGATTAACGCAAGCAGGTTAAATGACTTGCCTAGGGTCACACATCTAGTAAGTGTCTGAGGCTGGACTTGAACTCAGCTCTTCCTGACTCCAGGCTTAGTGCTCCATCCACTGAACCATCCAGCTGCCTCATGACAATATACAGATAAAAAAATGTGAAATGGACAAAAAATGATTTGGGAGTGGGAGGGTTAAGGACTAGCCTAGTATCAAGGTAGTTGGTGCTCAAAATGAGTTTGGAAGGGAACTAGGGATTCCAAGAGGAGGAAATGAAGAGGGAAAGCATTCTGGATGTGTGGGGAAAGTCTGTACAAATCAAGATGGAAGGTGGATTGTCACATATGTGGAACAGCAAGAGACCAGTTTGGCTGGAATGTCTGATCTGTCTGGACCAGACTGGGAGGAGACACCTGCCTTTTATCCCAGAGGCAGGCAGGAGCCCCTGGAGTTTCTAGAATAGGGGAGAGAGAGGCTCACACCTATTTGACGTCTGTGGATTGGAGAGCGGAGGGAATGGAAATAGCAACACCCATCTAAGGGGCTGCTGCAGGGAGACGTTTAAGAGATGCTTGGACCTGGGTAGTGGTGGGGGAGGAAGCAGGGACCAAAGCTATAGCCTCGAATTGGAGGTGGTAGGTGATGGGCAGTGAGGAGTCGAGGATTCTGGGGTCTCACTCCTGGGTGGCTGGAAAGAGGAAGATTGTCTGTCTTAGTAATTATATGCTTAGTATTTGGCACCATGCTGGGCACATAGGATCCACTTGATGTGTGGATTGAATTGGACTGGATTAGAAAAGGAGAGGGGTGTTTTGAAAACAGAAATTAGGGTAGTGGGAGGGCTGGGGGAAGTGAGTTCTGTTTTAGACATTTTGTTGTTCACTCTTTCAGCTGTCTGACCCTTCTTGGCCCTGTTTTCAGTTTTCTTGGCAGAGATACTGAAGTGGTTTGTCATTTCCTTATCCAGTTCATTTTACAGAGGAAACTGAGGCAAACAGGGTTAAGTGACTTGCCCAGGGTCACACAGTGTAAGTAAGTGTCTGAGGCTGGATTTGAGCCTAGGTCTTCCTGACTCTGGGACCATTGCTCTATCTACTGTGCCACCAAAAGCCAGTGGAACACCCAGATGGAGATATTGGACCAGGCAATTGGAGATGTAGGACCAGTCTTTAGGAGAGGGGTTAGGGCTAGATATATAGGGGTAGCTAGGTGGTGGATAGAGCACTGGGCCTGGAGTCAGGAAGACCTGGGTTCAGATTTGGCCTCAGATACTCAATAGGTGTATGACCCTGGGAGACTCATTTAACCCAGTTTGCTTCAGTTTCCTTCTCTGTAAAATGAGCTGGAGAAGGAAATGGCAAACCAGTCCAGTATCTTGGCCAAGAAAACCCTAAATGGGGTCATGAACAGCAACTGACATAAATCTGGGAGTTGTCTTTGTAGAGATGGTGATTAAACCCTGTACTTCTCGAGGGTAGCTGAAGAAGCCCATGACCAGTAGTCATGTCACCAAAACCCAGGGAAGAGGGGGTGGTGACTGTGACCACTGAAGGTCAACCAAACCTAAGATCAGGCCAATAAAATAATCCTTGGCAGCCTTGGGGAGCGGTTTCAGCAGTAGAGGAGCAGGCAGCTTGATTTCTGGGGCTTGAGAAGTGAGTGGGAGGTGAGAAAATAAAGGTGAAAATATGCCAGGAGCTTTGTTTTCCTCTAGAAGGGGAGATGTAGGGCACTTGCTTGAGGGGATGTCAAAGCAGGCTTTTTTTAGACTTGGCCACAATCTGGTTGTGTTTATGGCAATGGGGATAAAAAGGTTGGGAATTAGGTGGAGAGAAGGGAAGGTGGAAGGGGTAGGCTACAGGAGGAGCCAGGAGGCACCAGGACTCATGGCACAGCAGAGGGCAAAGAGAAGGGCCCCTCATCCTCTGAGCCTGGGGGCAAGAGATTGCAAGTGGAGATTTGGGAAGGACAAGGGGCTGGTGATGGGCAGCTTCAGTTACTTCAATGAAGTCCGAGCCAGAGGACAGCACTGAAGTGGCTTGGAAATAGAAGTTATCAGCGTGCACTTGAGTGTGTTCTGGGGACCCCTGGAGGCTCCTGAGACCCTTTCAGGGATTCCTTGAGCTAAAACTCTTTTCTTAATAATACTAAGATATTTTCATTTCTGATATGGTAAATATGGATAGAGAAAACCCACATAAAGCAAAGTTCTTTCTTGGGGAGGGAGAGGTGTATTTAGTCATTTTTAAGAGGGTAAAGAGATCTTGAGGCCACAGTTTGAAACCCTTTATAACAGAGTACATAACTCTCAAGCTGCAAAGGACCTCAAAGGCCACTTCATCCAACCTCTTCATTTTATAGATGAGGAGACTGAGGCCCAGGGAGGAGAAGTTATTCACCCAAGGTCATATGAACAATAACTTGCCAGAATAGATAGGGAAGGACAAAAGAATGGCTGTGCAGCAGTGAGGGCCTAGTTGAGAGAGTGGGAGAAAGTCTGTATCCTCTGTTCACACACCCATACAAGGTCTAGACCAGGGTCCCCATAGGGTACCCAGCCTGCTATGGCAGGGAAAGGGGCCACTGCGCAAAACCATCTTTGGCATGCACTATCTTTTTCCCCCTGGTGTTCGGGCTCAGGGTTCTAAAGAAGAGCTCCAAAGCTGAGAGGCCAGAGATGGGCACCCGAGGGATCTTGGAGGCTTCTGCAGGGAAAGAAAGTCAAGAGGAAAAAGAATGACCTCAAAAGGAGAGATGGCCCCTATGCTGATCCTAACAACCCAAGAATACCGGCCCTCTATGTTCCAGGCACCTGGCAGGCGCTGGAAGCAGCCTCTGTCTTCTGGGACCTGAGGGGACCACAGGCCAGGGTGGGGAGCACCCCCTGACTTCAGTTTACCTATCTCTAACCTGAGGGGTTTAAACTGGATGGATGGCCAATGCATTCTTCCCAGCTCTGACATTCTGTGCTCCAGAGGGGTGGGAGTGGTGTATGGCTATGACTAACTCTCTCTCCCTCTTTTCCCTCTCTCCTTCTGTCTCTCTCCTCCCTCCCCCCTGTCTCTACCTCTCCCCCGCTCCTTTACTCTTCCTCCCTCCTTTTCCCCTGTCTGTCTCTCCTTCCCTTCCTCTCTTCCCGTCTCTGTCTCTCTCTCTGTGACTCTATCTCTGTTTTTCTCTCTCTCCTCTGTCTCCCTGTCTCTCTGTCTCTGTGTGACTCTGTCTCTCTTTCTCTCTCTCCCCGTCTGTGTCTGTCTGTCTGTCTCTCTCCCCCCCACTCCCCTCCCTACAGTGGGGTCATGGCTATCAAACAACCCAAACAGGGGGTCGGAGTCCAGAATCTTCTGGAGGTGAGTGAGTTGTTGCTGTCCAGGCTGTAGACACAGGATGGTTTGGGGAAGAGGGAGAGAGTGCTAGTGGCTGGAGAGTGGGGGGGGGTCAGGAGAGGCTTCTCCATAGGGGGCAGCATGTGAGTGAGGGAACCACGAAGATGGCCATGAAGGAGGAGGGCATTCCAGGTGGGGGCAGTAGTCTGCACAAAGGGGGTGAGGCTGGAGATGGAACAGTCAGTAGTCTGATTTGGCCAGCATGTGGGTGCAAATGCCATTTTTATCGTCAACCTCCCACCCCTGCCCTTTGATTAAAGTCTCTGTTTATATGGGGGACAGGACTAGATGCTGGTGCCCCACCTGGAGGCAAGAGAATGGACAAAATGATCTCGTGCTGTCTGGAAACAGGTTACTGAAGGGGGAGGGGGCTTGAACAAAAGTTCAAGGGGCCCCTGGATCCCCGTGGACACAGGATTGTACCAAGGCATCTAAGTTTGGGGCAGGGCCTGTGAACAAGTGGATGGATTCTTGGAAAGCACAAGCTCTCCCCCAATCCCTCCATGACGTGAGATTCCTCTAGATCCCTGGAGACCTTCCAGCCTGTGGGTACATTGGACCATAGGACTCCAGGTTGGGAGCTTAGAGATCATGGGACCCAGCCTGTTCACTTTACAGAGCAGGAAACTGAGGCTGAAGCTGGGGAAGAGACTTATCCAGAGTCACAGAAGTAGCTGGTTAGGAGCAGGACCAGGATTCCAGCCCAGGGCTTGTGGGGATTCCAGATTTAGGGGCCCGGGGAATGTGATCCTTGGGCCCCTGCCTCACCTGCATCCCATCCACTCTCAGAAAGCTGCAGAGGGGCTGAGGTCTGTCACACCAATCAAGTTTTACATCTCCAGCCGAACAGATACCGGTGTCCATGCCCTTGAGAACTCTGCCCATCTGGACGTTCAGCGCCTGACTGGACGGCCCCCTTTCTCACCTGATATCCTCACTTTGGCCCTCAATAGGCACCTTGAGCACCCTGACATCAGGTACAGAAGCCCCATCACCCCACGGACATGGGCTAGACCATCTTTATTCCATTAATGTATATTCCTCAAGGCACAGTCTTTTTTTTTTTTTAAACAAATGCTTTATTAACTTCTGGTTTACGTCATTCATTTCCACCAGATTATGAGTTACATTTTCCCCCCCGTTCTTTCCCTACCCACCACCCCAGAATAGCAGTCCCACCAGATATCCCTTCATCCAATCTGCTCTCTCCCATATCTTCTCCCATACCCCCTTCGACTTTGCCATTAGGGCAAGGTGAATCTCTGAGCCCCACTGCCTGGACATCTTATGAAACATTTAATTTTAAAACTTCGATTTTCAGATCCATTCCCTTTCTCCCCTGTCACCCACTCCCTCTGAGAAGATAAGCAATTCAGTATGTGTTGTACATGTATATCTATGCAAAACATTGCCATAGTAGATATATTGTAAAAGACTGCTTGTATTTCCCTCCCACCTGTCTCACCTCCCACCTGGTCCATTCCCTACTTTGATCCTGTCCCTCTTTGATAGTGGGTACTTCTAACCTCCCCTCTCCCCAGAATGCCCTCCCCTCCATCATCCCCTCTCTCATCCCCCTTTCCCCTACTCAGGAGAGTGAGTGAGGGTAAGATATTCCATTTAGTATGTATGTGATTCTCTCCTTGAGCCAACTTCAATGAGAATATGCTTTTGCCTTTTGCCTTCCTGTTCTTCCCCTCCCCTGCAACTACTTCCCCTTGCCTCTTCTACATGAGATAGTTTGCCCTACCCTGTCTCTCTCCATCTCCTCTTGCCACTTTCCTCCCTCACCTCTTGACTTCACCCCTTAAGAGTCATCCCTTCCTTGGGGTGGCTAGGTGGCGAAGCAAGCAGAGAGCCAGCCCTGGAGCCAGAAGGACCCGAGCTCAGATCCGGCCCCAGACACCCAACACACAAACAAAAACCCAGCCACGTGAACCTGGGCAAGTCACCCAACCCCAATTGCCCTCCAAAAAAAAAAATAATAATAATCATCCCTTCCCATCAAATTCAACCTGTGCCCTCTATCTATGTATACCTGTGAACATATGCCATGTACCCTTCTTCAATTATTTTCATAATGAGAAAGGTTTCATCAAACACAGTTATTGTTTTTCCATGTAGGATTGTAAATAGTTCAACTTTGATAAGTTCCTTTTGATTTCTTTTCCTTGATTACCTTCTCAAGCATCTCTTGCTTCTTGTGTCTGAATGGCAAATTTTCTATTCAACTCTGGTTTTTTCCTCAAGAATGCTTGAAAGTCCTCTATTCCACTGAATGACCATATTTTCCCCAGAAACAAAATACTCAGTTTTGCTGGGTAGGTGACCCTTGGGTTCATTCCCAGTTCTTTTTCCCTCTGGAATATCATATTCCATGCCCTTCGATCCCTCAGTGTAGAAGCTGCCAGGTCCTGGGCTATTCTGATTGTGTTTCACAATATTGAAATTGTTTCTTCCTGGTTGCTTGTAGTATTTTCTCTTTGATCTGGGGATTCTGGAACCTGGCTATAATATTCCTGGGAGTTTTCTTTTTGGGATCTTTTTCAGGAGGTGATCTGTGGATTCTTTCAGCCTCTATTTTGCCCTCTGGGTCTAAAACATCAGGGCAATTTTCCTTGAGAATTTCTTGAAGGGTGATTTCTAGGTTCTTTCTTTGATCATGGCTTTCAGGTAGTCCAATAATTTTTAAATTATCTCTCCTGGATCTATTTTCCAGGTCAGTGGTTTTTCCCATGAGATATTTCACATTGCCTTCTATTCTTTCATTTGTTTGGATCTGTTTAACAGGATCTTGATTTCTCATAAAGTCACTAGTTTCCATTTGCTCCAGTCTAACTCTGAAGGAATGAATCTCCTCAGTGAGCTTTTGAGATTCTTTTTCCATCTGGCAAATTCGACTTTTTAAGGCATTCTTCTCCTCATTGCCTTTCTGAGCCTCTTTTGCCATTTGAGTTAGTCTATTTTTTAGGGTGTTATTTTTCCTCAGTCAGGCTGTTGACTGTCATTTCATACTTTTCTTGCATCTTTTTCATTTATCTTCCCAAATTTTCCCCCAGTTCTCTTATCTGCTTCTTAAGGTCCTCTATGGCCTGTAGCCAGCTTGTATTTTCATTTGGGGCTTTTGGTGCAGGAGTTCTGACCTCACAGTCCTCCTCCATGCTTTGAGCCTCTTTGCCCCTAAAATAGGAGTCCAATGTTGAACTTTTCTGTTTATTTTTTTTCATTTGCCTAGGCATATTGTCACTTAATTACTTGATTTTGGGGCTTGTTGCCACAGTCGGACTCTGCCACCAGACAGGGGAGCTTCCGCCCAAATGTGGGGTCTTCACAACTTCCGCCAGTTGGGTGGCCTCTGTAAAGCCTCCACCCACTCTGGCAAGTTGGATACCCACCCCAAACTTCCCCCCAGACCACAATCCAGATCCAGGCAGTTTAAAGCAAAAGCGATTAACCCCAGACTGATTGCTGGATCTTCCTACAGTTCGCAGACCAGGAGCTAGAGCCACTGCTGACGCTGCAAAATGGCTTCTGTGCAGCTGTTTCTTCAGCAGCTTTTTGCCCCCAGGGGAGGAAGCCACGTGTTCCCCAAATACTGGTCCCAAAGTCCATAGGGCACTAACCTCTCACTTTGTCCTAGGCATATCTGTGCTGATAATTCTGGAATCGCCACTATTGCTGGTGTTCTGGAGTCCCTCCAGCCAGCTGAAGGCCCGGCAGCCCTGGGGCTAAAGCCTCGGACCTGGGCTCGGCTCTGCGGGCTGCGCTATCGGTTCCCAGCTTGCTGTGCTGCCTGCTCTCAGAGTGCTGCGCTGGTGACTCCCTGTAGGGCTGCTGGCCTGTCCTCAGCAGGAGGTAGCTTCTCTGTGCTGTTCTGTGGGTGCTGTGGCTCCAGAAGTTGTTCGGAGCTCCCTTTCACATTGTTTGAAATTTGTCCAAGGCACAGTCTTGATCCAAGTTTTGGAGGGGGCCTGGGCTTACCCTCTCCCCTTGGTCCCCCATGATCAAATCCTCAGTTTTGCCAAGCTTGAGGGACCTGGCCATCCTTGATGTCAGCCCCAAAGATTTGGGGTCTCCCCAAATACCTCAGCCTCTTATGGCTCTGTCTTAGAAAGAACTTCTCATGTAAGCAAGGATCAGCACCAGGAGCTGCGGACAGCCCCTTCCTGGAATTGCTGAGAGCAGGAGATAGCTGTGGCCCACCTTTGGGAGGGCCTGGAGTGGGAGGCCAGGATGTGTATAGAGGCAGGTGGCTTGATTAACCTCTGGGTGGGTCACAATGCCAGTCTGTCCAGCACCTCTCCAAGGCTCGTGTCCTGTAGACATCTCAGACTTGGCATATCCTTATCCCGAAGCCTGTTCCTCTCTCAAACTTCCCTGTCACTGGTTAGGGTACCGCCATCCTTCCAAGTCATCCTGGCTCCCAATACTGGTGTTCTTGCTGACTCCCCACTCTTCCCCCCCCTCCCCCAATCCAGTCTCTTGTCAGATGTTAGTTTTACCTCCATAACATCTCTGGAATATGCCCCCTTCTCTCCTCTCCTCCTGCCCCACCCTGGTGCAGGGCCTCATCCCCTCAAACCTGGACTACTGGTCTCAGTTCCTCCTCACTCCCACCCAGCCTCCAATAGATCAGGAATCCCCCTCTACTCAGCTGTCAGTGTGATCTCCCTAAAGCATAAATCTAACAATGTCACTCCTCTATTCAATAAACTCCATGGCTCCCTGTTCTCTCTACAGTCAGATATAAACTCCTGCTAAAGACCTCTCCAGCCTTGCTCTAGCCTGCCTTTCCAGAGTGACTCAATTTGTGATACCATTCATGTAGGGAACTCTCGGGTGAGGACACTCCTTTCACCAGTGCCGGTCAGCACTTTCTTTGTGACCTAGAGTCAGTCCTATGGGGTTCTGCCTGAAAGAAAAAGTTCCACCCCACAGGCCAGCATGTGGCCTACAAGTGCAGCCCAAACTGGAAATATTTAACAAAAGAAATAAAGATCCAATAAAGCAAAGATAATAATACATGTTAAAACTAAGCCAGTTCCTGCCCTGCAGGGCTCCTCATGAACTGATTAGCAGTCCCCATTCCTCTTTGAGTTTGACACCATTGGTGTAGAAGTACTAAGGTTAGTTGACTTGACAAGTCAGTTAGCTAGTTTGTGTCAGGGTGGGACTGGAACCCAGGCCTTTCTGGCTTTGAGACGGGTTCTTTGCCCACTACACCAGTCAGCCTCATTGCTTTTTGCTGCCTTTCCCAGCCATCTCCCATCTCCCTAAGGCTCTTCCTCCCTGTCATAGCCTTCCCTTAGAATCCCTGGTTTCATTTCTGACCCAGCCTTCTTCCCCTCCTTAATTGCCTGCATTGATTTTCTGTTCTTGTTCTGTATACACTTATACACAGTCTTGTCTCCCCCATTAGAATGTAGGCTCCTTGGGGACAGGGAGCCTTTCACTTTTTCCCATTGTTTCCCTGTCCTGGCATTGTGCCTAATACATAGTAGGCACTTTGTTAGTTCTTGGTGGTCAGTTGATAGATTGGTATGGAAGTCCCCCCTGCCTCGGGGTCTTCTAAAGCTGGCCCTGAGAACCTGCTGGGCCCAGGTGTTCCCACTTCCCAAGCACTTTCAGTCACAAGTGATCCTGGAATGGCTCCTGGGCCTGTTGTTCATCTCCTGCCCCTGCACTGGCTGTCCTAGCTTAGGGAGATGGGTAGGGGCAGGGGTCCAGTGTACCCTCCCACCTTCTGTGATTTCCTTCAGCTCATATTGGATGCTTGGAGTTCTGCCTGGAGTCTAACCCTAGTACCTCCCCTTCCAGGGTGATCCGAGCTTTTCGAGCCCCCAATGACTTCCATGCTCGCTTTGAAGCCACATCAAGGACCTACCTGTACCGGGTGGCAACTGGCTGCTCCCTGGACATGCTGTCTGTGTTTGACCGGAACCGGTGCTGGGCACTCAGGGCTGAGTAAGTACTAGTACTGAGGCCTCCCCGCTTAGCACATAATCAGGGGAGTGGGGAGGAGGGAACATTTTCCATCCCTTCTTCATTGCTGCTGGGCTGGGCTGGGCTGGGCTGGGTGGAGGTCTTGAGTAGGAAGAATGCCCTCATGACTTCCCACCCTCCTCTGCCCACAGTCACCTGGATGTGGCAGCCATGCAGGAGGCTGCCCAATATCTCCAGGGCACCCACAACTTCCAGGCCTTTAGGTCAGCAAGTGAGAATAATTGGCAGAACCCTGTCAAGACACTGCTCCGAGCCTCTGTGGTCCCTGCACCAGCCAGCCCCTTCACCCATCCCCAGGAGAAGAGGTAAGGAGGTCACCTTCTCAGACTGGGACACTGGAGTCTCCCTGGGAACAGGGGCTGGGCCATATCTTAATTCAACTCCACAGCCTTTCTGTCCCTCTCAGACGTCAGGTCCCCAGAGCCGGGGAGGGCTCTCAGGTCTCCCTGGAGGGGATTACATCTTCAGGACCAGATGGGTTCCATGCCCTGTGGGGCCTGTGAGTCTGAGAGCTTCCCCATATGGCTGGAAGGCAAGGAAGGCTCTCGATATCTGGGGCAGCCCTTCGTCCTGGGGAGGGGGCAGTGCTGCCCCTGGCCTGAGGCTTCTCTGATGTCTTGTGTCCTGGGGCCAGCCAGATGTGGCTGAGGCACTAGACCCAGCCTGCCCAGAGGAATGGGCAGAGCATCCTGAAGAGCAGCCTTGGGGAAGGCCATGGCCTACCAGGTGGATAAATTCTGAGCTCATCCCTTAGGCTCTGTCTGGCCTCAGGACCTGCTTTGGGGGAGGGCATTGATGGCATCCCCAGTCTTCTCACACCAAGGACGGGATCTGGGTAGTACCCAGGACACTGACTCCAGGGCCAGTGCTCTATTCACTGCGCCACCTAGCCACCCCTCACCCAGGACACTTAGTAAAGCTCCAAGCCAGCCCTAAGCCAACTTCAGAGCAGCAGGGGTATGGAGGGGAAGTCCTTGTCCTGGGAGAGCTTTGTGTTGGGGCTGGGCCCTGGGTCCTGGACACAGTGAGCTCAGGCCTTGGCCCTTGCAGTTGGCTTTTTCCAGTTCTTCCTCCCCATGCTCCATCCTCACTGGGCATCAGTGGCAGCGATAAGCCAGGCCTGTCATGGGGGGGAGTTGCTAAGGCCTGTGTTCACAGCTGTGCCCCCCTCCACCACCACCCCCCTACCGCCCCTGGGTACCCAGCTCCAACAAATTCCATTTCATGCTCTGTGACTTGGGGGTGGAAGCCAGGCTAAATTTAGCTCTAAAGCTGATCAAGTGGAGAGCTGGGGGTGGGAGGCCTCACCCAGAGACAGAGGGATGGATATAGTGACCTTGGAGATGCTCCAGCAGATCCCAGGATCCCAGGAAATCCAGCTCCTGGCTCCTGGCTCCTCGCTGACCCTGGTGGGCAGGCAGGAGAACCTAGGCTGAGGAGAAACTGTTCGGTTGTTCCTCTGGCCTGCCCCCCCCCCCCCCTGTTTCTCAATTGGCTGCTTGTCTATTCACAGAAGGGATTTGGGGGTGGGGAGAACTGGGGCTCCCGGGGGGGTTGCCTAGCAACCATGAAAGCCTCTCTGAGGCCCCATCCTCCAGCTGAATTGCAAATGGGAGCCACTCATTGAGGATGCATCCCCATCACCTGTCTCTTCCCCCACCCCCACCCCGCCACCCCCCCCAACACTGGGGTCAATGCCAGAGCCTGTAGGCAAATAATGTCTGCCTTTCTCTCTGCCCACCTCCTTTCCTCTGGGAATGGAAGAAAGATTGGAAGATAGACTGGGGCCTGGGTCACCCTTGGTGCCTGTCAGGCCATCAAGACAGCTTCTAAAGTGATCCTTTGGGTGGGAGAGCAGAGGGTTTGCCCCAGGGTCCGAGATGGAGAGTTGGCTTAAGATCTGTCCCCTTGAGGACTTTGCTGGGGCCCAGTGTGGTTCTGGACCTGGGGAAGGGGGTTCTGGGTTCTTTCCCCTTGACCTCTCTTGAGTGTCTGGCAGGCAGCCAGGTAGAGAAACCTGGGACTTGTTGACCACCTTGGCACCATTCTGCTCTTCTGTCTAGCCTGGGTCTGATAGCCCTCGCCCCTGCCCAGTACACGGCTCCCCTGCTCCCGTGACCCTGCTTTTGGTCCTGATTCGAAGTTCACTGGGGAGTCAGTATCAGACCAGGACCTCCTGCTTTCTAATGCTTCTGGTCTCTCACTCAGAGGAATTGTGACTTTAGAGCTGGAAGGCCCTAAGAGGCCTAGGGGGGAAACTGAGGCAAGAGCAGTTACCCAAGGACATGCTGGGAGTGATAATGGCTGAATTTGAATCTGTGTCCTATGCTCTGACCTCCTGACCCCTGAATCCTGTCTGTTTCAGTTGAACTCCTAGCCCTGTGCCCAGTTTGGCCAACTCACAACAAGATATAAGATCTATGGAGGGGGAAAACCAACCAACCAGGAGAACAGAATTCTGGGCCCAGCTCTGCCATCATCTTCTGTGTAGCTTTGGTCAAGTCCAGGGGTGGGGAAGCTGCGACCTCGAGGCTGTGTGTGTGTGGCCCTCTAGGTCCTCGAGTGCAGCCCCTTGACTCCATCCAAGTTTTACAGAACAAATCCTTTTATTAAGGGGATTTGTTCTGGGAAGTTTGGACTCACACGTGGCCTGAGGCCAAGTCCCTTCCTCTCCCTGGGCTCCACTTCCCTTTCTGTAAATTGAGGAAGTCAGGGGTTAAATCAGCTGAAATCTTGTCTGGTGCCATCAGCTTCCCTGGCAGGGTAGGGGTGGGCTCTACCCCTCAGGGCAGGTGCAGGCTGGGTAGCTGTAGAAAGAGCCTTTCTCCTAGCACCAGGAAGAGGGGAGTTGAGTCTCTGTGCCAGATGTGGTGGGGGTGGGAAGGAGGAAAGGGAGAAGAGGCCAGAAAAGATGCTCTGTCCTCTGGCCTCGGCAGCCAGTGAGGGGCAGGTGCCCATGGCGGGTGGGGGTACACGACTGGGCCCTCATCCATCTTCCTTTGGGCTCGGACACTCCACCATAGGGCTGGAAGGCACCAACATGACTGAGTGGGGGTGGGGGCAGGCAGGAAGACCAGTGCCTGGCACTGCCCATCCCACTGCCCAACCTGGTGTCTTAGAAACTGTCTTCTGAATTCTGAGCTGAGGGGCCCCTCCCCCACGTCCCTGTTGGTCATGCTTGTATTAAGCACCTATGGTATACCAGGCGTCATTAGTTCTCTATTCATCCATGCATAGGCAGTAGGGAGAACTGGTAATTTAGAAACTTTTGCTGATGGCAGGTGGGGGCAGTGATACTCTGTATCTTGGAACAAGTTACAGTTTCTCCTTTCTGGCATTGGTAAAATGGTATCTTGTGGCTCTGGTGGAGCCCCCTCTTCTGTCTTCATCCATGCCAGGCCCCAGCCCAGATCAGCCCCTGAGTTGGTGTGTTCCAGAGCTCCTGCAGCCTAGCACCCCGTGTATGGCTCCCACTCTAGAATGGGGGAGGTCCAGGCTTAGAGTCAGGGAGACCTGAGCCTTAGGACTTAGCTGTGTGATCCTGGGCACGTCACCTCCCAGGGTGCTTGTGAGGGTCAACGTACAAGTCAGAATCAGAAGCACACAGTGTTTTGAAAATTTTGAAGTGCTTTTAAATGTTGGCTGTTATTACTAGTTATGTAAGGTATGTTACTAGTTACGTAACATAACCACCTCCCTGAGCTCAGTTTCCTCCTCTGTAAAATAGTCACTAGCACTCATATGCCTCCTGCTGTCTGCCAGGCACTGTGTTTGTGCCAGGCACAGTCATTGTCTCATCTGGGAGGCGGGTGCCATCAGAACCCCTTTTGCAGATGAGGAAGCTGACTTTAAGTGACTTGCCCAGGGTAACAGCACTAATTTCTGAGGTTAAATTTGAACTCGGCTCTTCCTGACTCCAGGACCTACAATCCCCCACTGGGCTGCCTCCAAGACTGGATTGGACTCGGCCTCCAAGGCCTTTCCAGCTCTCAATCTATGTACATGTGATCTATTCCAACACCCTTTCCCCCATTTTGCAGATAGAAAAACTGATGCCCAGGGAGGTTAAGACTGAGGTCGCACATCTGGGACTTGAATCCAATGCTCTCTTCATTTATGTGCAGGGCACAGAACTGAACTGAGCTCAGCAGAGGACCTGGCTAGGGTTCCTCCATGACTGGCTGCTTGGCCCACGTCCTGTGTAGTGGGGTGACAGCCTGGGGCCTGGTGGCAGGGTCTGCCTGGCTGCTAGGACAGGGGCCTATGTCCTGCCAGGTTGCTGCTGGGCCCTACTGGCATCCACACACAGCAGCTAGGATTTTTGGTATGGAGGCTAGGAGCATCATAAATTTCACCTTTTCTCCTTCCTCCCACTGCCTCCCATTCTCCCAGGATGTGGACAGGAGGGATTTCCAGCTGAATGGGAAGAACTTGGAATTTATGTGACCCAAGCCTCTCATTTTATCAATGAGAAAAAGGCCAGAGAAGGGTGTGGAAGGTGATTGGGTGCAAGGAGGCTAGGGCCGGGATAGACCTGGGAGCCTGGGCTGCAGGCTCAAGCCAGGCCTGGCTCAGCCCACTGTCGCACACCTGTTTTTTCCATTGGTCAATGGTCAAGACACCTTTTAGGAACAGAGAGCGGGTAAGGGGTCTGTGGGTGGAATGGGGGATTTCAGGGGGTCCCCAAGCCAGCCCATTTGCATTTGCAGGAAGGTGCAGTTTTGGGACATAGAGTTTGAGAGCAAGTCCTTCCTGTACAAACAGGTATGTGGCCATTTTACAGGCAGGGAGATAGGAGTGGGAGGCAACCATTTCCTAATGCCCCAACCCCTTTTGTGCTGGGGATCACAGAGGATTGCCAAGGCTCACAGTGACCCCTAGTGGTGATGAAGGAGCAGGCTGTGCACAGGGCCATCTTGCTCCCTGGGGTCACCTGGCCTCTAGACCAGACTGGGTGTTCATTCACTGAGGGGGGATAGGTAGCTGACATCCCACAACATTGTGAGGTTACCATCATGGCGGGGGGCGGGATGGAATAGAAGTGGGAGGTTACTCCTGGCAAGGTGGGAGGGGAATTGGTATTGACACCCTTGGAGCCATGCTGCAGGTTCGGAGGATGACCGCATGCCTGGTGGCAGTGGGGTTGGGGGTCTTGACACCCTCCCAAGTGAAAGAAAAGCTGCAGAGTCAAGACCCCCGGAGTGGCCCTGGATTACTGGTGGCTCCTGCCCAGGGCCTGTTCCTGAAATCTGTGCACTATGATGGCCTTGGTGAGTGTCTCCCCAGGGCCCCAGGCTGATGGCCTTTGTCCCACTTCCCTGTGTGCCCCTGCCTCCCCTGCTGCCCAGCAGGAGTCCCACGTGGATGGTCCTGAGCTTAGATCCCACCCCCCACCCTGGGCTTTTTGGACCCCAAACCCTTGGTGGAACTGGGAGCTCAGTGGACAAAAGATGCTTTCAATTCAGCTGGGGAGGTTGGGGGGAGGCAGGATATGAACAGACATTCAAGGGCCTCCAGGTGCCTGGGGCCAGCAGGAGCCCATTTTCTCCCCTCATATCCGGGGCTCCGCCTTCCCTTCACAGACTGGAGCCCTGGCAAGGACTGGTACAATCGCCCATCTGTCTCAAGAGGCTGCAGTCCAGGAGATGTGCCAGAGGAGCCTGGGCTCTGACAGGACCAAGGATGCCCCAGGACTTGGCTTGGTCAAATAAAGGGGAGACATTTGGACTGCTCCTGGGTGTGTCCCCGTGACCTCTGCACCCCACACTCACCCTTAGCCTCCCACCCACCAAGAACTGAACTCTCCTGGTCCTGGGGGCCCTTGGGGAGCCCCATTTCTAGGCAGCCCCAGGCTGTTTGAATCATTTCCTGTGGGTTTGGGGCTGAAAGGCTCCTAGGGCCCTGGGGGGGGGGGTGAGAAAGGGGAGGTGTCATGTCACTTTTCTGAGGTTGAAAAGTTTCCTGTGACTCAGAGAACTCGGCAGAGCCCAGCAGGGGATCCTCAGCCCAGCTCCTGTGAGTAAACCTTGGGGAAGGAAAGGGGTCTACTGGGCCGGGCTTGGCTGGGGGATACCCAGGCTCCCATTTAGAAGCTGGCGGGGACCTATTCCTCCTGGGCTTCACCCTCCCCAAGGTCAGGGGGCCTCAGGCCCAGCCCAGAACCCAGGAAACAAAGCTTTCTCTGGGATGAGGGACAGATGGGGGACCACCCATCACTTTGCCTGCCTTCCCATGGGGAGGAGTTGCCGAGCCGAGGGGTAGATGCATGGTGGAAGAGAAGATAGGTGGCAGAAAAGAGGGTATCAGACCTTCCAGCCTGACCGGTAGTGAGTACTCATGACCCTCTCTCATAACTGACTGGCAAGGAGCCTTAAAACTGGCCTGGGCCCTCCTTCCCTTTGGCCCCACAGCTGCATCTGGTGCCCTGGGGGTAAGCTGACCCCACAGTGACCAAAAAGTGGAGAAAATCCCGGTCATTTTCAACAGGTTCTTGGAGCTGTGGCCCAGGGTCCTGCCTGGCCATGATGTCAATGGCCCTGAATGACACAGGAAGTCACTTGGCCACCGAGTTCTGGCGCCATCACCAGCTGCTGGCTGGAGCTTATAGCATGGTCTTTGCTCTGGGCCTGGCTGAGAACGTGGTAGCTGGAAACCGCCTCCTCTTGCGGCTGAAGCGCTCCGGCCCTACGGCTGTGCTCCTGCTGAGCGTAACGGTGGCCACCATGGCCTTCATGTGTGCCCTGCCCCTGCAGATCCACTACTGTCTACACGGGGGTGACTGGCGCTTTGGAGAGCTGGCCTGCCGGCTGAGTGCCAGCCTCCACTGGGCCTTCATATACCTCAGTACCACATCTTTCTTCTGCCTCTGCCTAGACAGCTACATGGGGCTAGCACACCCCTTCACACGCCTCCGGCTTTGCAAGGTCCACTGGGCTGCTGCCAGTGCCCTGCTCTGGGTGCTTGCTGGGGGGGTAGCCAGCCCCTTGGCCTTGGGTGGCCCCCTAAGCTGGACCAGCCCTGACAATCGCACCTCCTGCTTTGAGAATTTTGTGGAAGACGTGGGGTCTGGGTCCTACAGTGTCTACGCACTGGTGGTGGGCTTCCTGGTGCCCTGCGCCATCATCCTGGGTTGCTACCCCCTGCTGGCCTGGCGTGTGGTTTCTGGCCGCAGGAGCTGTCGCTGCCACAGGATCCTCAGGACCCTTGGCTTCAGCATGCTCATGTGTGCCATCTGCTTCCTGCCCTACTCCCTCACACACCTGCTGCCATACCTCACCAGCCTCACTCCCTTCCTTGGCCACCTGCGCCGGGTGACACTGCTCCTGGTCAGCCTGGGTTCCTGCCTCAGCCCTGTCATCTGCCTGCCCTGGGCACCCCAGGCTGGCTGCCAGTGCTGGGCTCGCCTCTGCTCCCGCAGGCCTAAGAAGATCTTCACTATCTACGATGGCAAGCTGGTGGAATCCTCATGCCCCCCGCTGGGACAAAGCCCCAAAACTGGGGAGTTATGGAGAAGCAGGCCTTGGAGCAAGTGGTGACAAGTGTCCCAGAGAAGCCACCCTGGTCCCTGGTCCTGTACGCTGAGCCAAGCAAGGGGCCACACAGAATGAAACCATTCCTGCTCACAAGGACCTGGCTGGCAGTCCTGCTGGGGAGCCCACATTCTCCTTCCAGATCATCCCCCAGCCTCTTCCTTGTAAGCAGGGCTCTGCTGCCCTGAGCCAGTGGGAGAGAGCGGCAGGGTGGGGCCTCGGAGGGCCCAGCCCCTCTGCCAATCACTGCAGGGTGGGCACATCTACACTTGCCTTTGTGGCCCTGAGAAGGTTTGTGTAGTGGGGAGAGACAAAGGATCATGGGAGACAATTCCTGAGTTAAGGGGTTGCTGCTATGAACAAATAAAAGCCAGGGAAGAAGGAGGTCCAAGTTGTGGGTGGCTTTTTGTTTAATTCTTATCCTCAAAGGCAGGCTCCAGTAGCTGAGCCCTGCTCTAGGCACTTAGAGGGGAGGGGCGTTGGAACTGGTCTACAAAACCCAGTCTGTGCCCTCATAGCTTACAAGCTGGTCGAGGAGACAGGCAGCCTCAAATCCCCATGAGGCAAAGGGAAGTCAGTGTGGCCTTGAAAATCCCGTGTAAGCACTAGGGCAACCCGTGCTGGGTAACCTCACTTGGGCCTGGGCTAAGGCCCAGAGCCCCACCCCTGCGCTCCAGCCATAGACCAGAAGGCTGTGTTGCTGCTATCTGCCTGAAGAGCACACAAGCCCCTCCCTGGAATGGCCAGACCAAGATCCCTGGTCCCTCCCTCCAGAGCATGTCCAAAGTGTCCTGGAAAGGAGGAAGTGGGCTGAGAGCAGCTCCCGGCTTCGGCCCTTCAACTGGGTGCCTGTGGGAGCCCTTTCTTTAGCAGGGATGTGAGGTAGCTGCCCAGTTCTTCATCCTACATACCAAGATAGAGGAAGAGGATCAGCGCTTCCCCAGGAAGGCCCATGGGCTGACTGCTAGCGGGGCATGAGGAGGGCACTGGGTCTGAGTTCTACCAGGGTTGTGGAAGGGAGTGTGGGGTGCATCCCTTTGGCAGGGATGGGGCCGAGCAGTGGTGAAGGCCCAGGCTGTCAATCTCTGCATTGTCTGCTGTGTAGCTGGGAGCAGGGCCTGTTTCCTCATCTGGGAAAGGGAAAGGCAGCTGCCCTCCCAACCTCCAGGAGGACATACACTGGGTAAAGAGAAGGTCCTTAACCAGGGACAGAAATGGAAAAGGAGGGGCCCCACAGGACATGGGGGAGGGCTGGGGCTTCTCACCTGGTAGGTCCAGGAGACCAGCAGCACTTTGGTGCCTGGATCCTCCGAGTGCGCAGTGGCCTGGATGAGGATGGACTCTACCATGATGGAGCCATCGGGCAGGTGCTGGACCGAGTGGGCTTTCAGAACACTAAGGACAGAGATAAGCCTGGGCAGGCTCCCTCCCTGCAGCCCCACCCAGCCCAAGGGCCCTGGCCCAGCCCCTCTTACTTCTTCAGGTGACTGAAGACACGAAGCACCGTCTCCTGCTCTTTGCGTGTGTCATGGATGTGCACACGGCACGTGAAGCGGAGCTGGTGCTCGGCCAGGCCAAGCTCCTTGAGGGCCTGCTCAGAGGACACCAGCCGGAAATTCTGGCAGGGGAGGGGAAGGGAGGGAGCGTCACAGTCCCCCTGGGCCCCCAAGCACCTTGCCCAACTTCTCCCTTCACCAGGTGGCCTGCCCCTTCCACAGGAGTGGGGCCCACCCAACCCAAGAAGCTCCCTGAGTCACAACCAGCCTCAGTTTCCCCCATATCGACAGCTGAAGGCGTGGGTCAGGGGAGTCTCCCACAGGACCACTCACATTGTCCTTCATGATCAGGGTGCCGTGCATGAGTTTGGGCCTCTTTGCGTCAGGAAGCAGGCCTGGTGGGAGGGAAGGTGGGAGACTGTGACTGCAGACACCTGTCAGGCCCCTCATCTCTCCCCACTGCGCTTGGCCCTGGCCTCCCTCCCATGCCCCACCCCCATCCCAGAACAGTACCCAGGGCCATCTCCCTCTTGAGCAGGCCCAGCGAGATGCCCACGGGGATGTTGGGGTGGGTGAGCAGGGTGACCGTCTCTCCATTGGCCGGCATGTAGCAGTTCACGTCTGACAAAGGCATGATGTCACAGGATTAAAATGGAGCTGAGGAGGCTGCAGCCTGGCGCAGGTGACCCAGATTCTTGCAGCTGCCAGGTGGACCCAGCCTCCCCTCCTCACTCATCCTGCCAACACTGCCAAGACAAAGCCCTACCTCAGCTCCTCTTCAGGAGCCCACTGGCCACCAGGTCAGCTTGGATCCATTCACCTAGACACCTCAAACCCAAGCCCACACACAGCAGGCCCTCCTAATCTGCTGCAGGGGTGGGGGTACCCAATGTCTCTCAGGCCTCCTGGGAAGGCCATCCTCCCTGCACCAGGGCCAATGAGGGCAACACAGCAATAACCAAACTGACCAGAAGTCACTGAAGAGTCCCCCACACCACAGGGGGCCTCCCTCCAGGCTAGGCCTGCACCGACAAGTCCAGGCATCCCTACCCTGAGGAAGCGCCACACCCCCCCCAGGCTAATGAATCCTGCCTCACCACCATCAGGGAGGGGGGGCCAGCTCCACCCCTCTGCCCGGTGGGGCTGCTCCCAGTGCCCCTGTGAGCGCAGCCACCCTCATCCCCTCAAGGCTAGCCCCACACACGGAATTCCTGCTCTATCTTCTGCTTCAGGAACTCCATCTTCTTGGCCTCCCCATGGACCAGCAGCACATTGTCTGGCTCTGCCTGGCGGACCAGCTGCATGATGCCCTTGGCGTCAGCATGGGCGCTGAAGGACATGTACTCCACCTGCATCTTCACCTCCAGCTGGGAGTGGATGGAAGAGAGACCCACACAGAGATGAGGCGCAGGCAGAATTCACTGACCCGGCAGCCACTTGCCAGCTAACCCTCCCCATCCCCAGCCCTGCCAGCAGTGGGCTGAAGGGGTCACCACTGCCCACGTGAAACAGTGCCAGTGCCGTGCTAAGGATAAAGCACTGGGCTTGGGAAGCAGGAAGACCTGACTTCAAATCCTGCCTCTGATACTCAGGGGACCCTAGGCAAGCCACTTCAGCCCAGCCTCAGTTTCCTCATCTGTAAAACGGGGATAAAATACCACCTGTCACCCTGACTACCAAGGACCAAATGCGGTAACACATTCGAGGAGCTGGCTACAGAAGCAGTGCCTCTCTTCCAGCCCCTGCCCAGTCACTACCCCAGCCCCAGGACTGACTCCAGGCTGTCAGGGCTGTGTGCATGGCCACAGACCTGGAGCAGAGCCCAGGGACCTCGGGGCTGAGAGTGGAGCCCTGTGGGGTGGAAGTGAGCCCCCTTTCCACAGAGGGCTCGCGATGGACACATGGGGGTGTGGCAGGGTTGGGGTACAGCCCTGCCTCTACTTCTAGGGAGAGGAGCTTCTGGGAGTAGCCCTTGGGGACCTCAGTGGGAGGAGAGGGCTGCCTCTGGGCACAGAACAAGCTTCCTGCCCTGAGCAGGAGGTGCTCAGGACAATGTAGCAACTTAGCAAAGAAGGCTCAAAGACAGCAGGGAGTAACTGGACCAGACGTGGGCACAGCTGAAGAAAAGCTCAGGCCATCAGACCCACCGGGGAGGGAACCTTTTCTCAGTAGGTACAAACAATTGGAATGCAGCCCCTCAACCTCCAATTAGCCACCTGATGGGAACCCCACGCTGCCCCTGCCCCCGCTGCCCCGCCCAGGCCCACCAACAATCACTTGAGGGACTTACAATCTGCCTCCCTTCCATCTCCAGCTTCCTCTGCCCGCTTAGGATCTTGTGGCCCACTGTCCCCTGCACACAGTAGCCTGGCATAATGACCTGGGAGCCAGAAACCAGACAGTGAGGCCCACCAGCAAGGCTCTCCTTTGGGGCCCAAGCAGCATGATTTCACATAACTGAGACTTTAAATGCACCATGTCTGGGCAGGCCGAGCTGCTCCACTTGCTGTTGTGAAGGCCTCCAGAGGGAGAAGGCATCATGAAGGGAAGGCGGGAAGTGTGGCTAAAGGAACCATGAGCACTGACCACCCTGCAGGACCATGTGAGCTCTGCATGCTCTGTGGGGTAGGCAGCCAGCAGGGCTCTGCTCAGGCTTCCTGTTCCAGGCAGGGGAGGCCCTAAGGGAGGTGGGTACTGATGGACTCTACTCCCTCCTCCTTGAAAGAGAGCTCAGCTGGGGGGCAAGAGCGGGTGAAGGGGAGTTGGGAGACAGATGGTACCAGGACCTGGCTCCAAGGCATGATACTATCAAGGAGAAAGGAAGAATCCTCAGCCACACCCCCTGTGCCCCCCAGCCCACCCATCCAAAGAGAAACAGCTGGGCCCCAAGCCCTCTCCTCCACACCCCTTCCCATCTCTGAGTCCACAGCACAAGTGAAATGCTAAAGACTTCTTCCTGCACAGGGAGGACAACTGTCCCTGCCCCACCCTTCCTTAAATAACCAGGAAGATCAAAGGAATGCAGTTCCTGCCCCAAGAGCCAGCACGGGTCACCAGGTGACAGCCACCCCCTCACCATGTTCTTCTCATTCCCGGCCCACTTCCTGAAGATCTGCAGGGACTGCCCAGCATGCAGCATGCCTGGGGTTGCAAAGACAACCTGGGTGTAGAAAAGAGAAGAGGCGGTCACAGGGGCCAAGAGAGAGGAGGGCCTGAGCCCCACCAGGAGCCAGGGTCACACACCCAAGCAGCCCCAGCCCTAACCTCGCAGACCCTTGAGCATGACCACACCAGGCTGTGCCAGAGCCCCTCAGCACACTCCTCAGGTCCCCACCAAACACTCCCTTGATCCTCCTGCCTGACAGTAAAAACACCAGGCCTCAAAACTCAAGTCCAGAAAGGGGCATCACCTATGCCCCGAGTAGGAAACAAGACTGGACATATGCCCAGAAATGGATTTTCCCGTCAGGCCAGTTTCTGACTGAGCTTTCTCTGGGGGCACTAGCGGCTGAGGCTATCAAGCCCACACCTGCCTTCCCCTGCCCCACTGCTGTGAACACGTGCCAGTGTGGGCAGCAACACGGACTCTCCTGACAAGCTCTGGGGCCCAGCCTGGGCAAGAGGCCCAGCGGACCCTCGCCCTCCCATACCATCGGTCCCGGGTTATCAGCAAAAGCTCGGTCAAAAGCCTTGATGTGTTTGAACTCAAACATGTTTCTCTGTACAAATGTTTTCCGGATCTTCTGATTGGTCCAGGTGATGAAGAGCTTGTAGTAGTGATTGGCCTTCTCAGTCAAACCCGTAGAGAAGTAGATCGGGGCTTTCAAGTTCATTCTTTCCCTAAGAGAAGAGAAAGGGAAGGTTACCAGTGTCCACCAGTGGCTGTCACACCATATCCAGTCTCTGCCTGCTTGGGCGGGGGTCTTGCTGAGGACCTCAGGCCCAAGAAGCCACCTCCTGCTGTGGGCCTATGCTGACCTGTGTGAATGTGCTGGAAAGGGCTGGGTGGGCCGGCTCAGTGAAGTGGTGGGCCCAGCTCTGCCCTGGACGGCTGGATCGCACATTCTTATGCTTGGTCTGAATTATCTGTATCACTGAGAAAGACCTGCTGAGCTCCTGCACTCCCCACTTCCTCCCACCATGAGCAGAACCCCAAAGTGAAAGACACAGCAGGTGCTACTGTGCCCACATCACACTGCTGCATCCTGGGTGTTGTGCTGGGCCTGCGGTGGCTGCTGGGGCTCTTAGAAATGCAAGGGCACCAATCTTCAAGGGATTTCTTCTCTATATACACCAGTATGTGTGAGCAAGGACAGAAACACTCCAGTGACATGCCCCTCCCCCCAGCCAGGCTTCTCATGAGAGGCTGAGCTCTTACCAAAACGTTTCCAGCAAGATGCAGAGCTCCTGAGCCCGGCCCAGAGCAAACACGGGGATGAGGACCTGCAGAGGGAAAGGCCCAGGCCCAAGTATCAGTCTGGAGTAGCCTCATCTGCCCTTTCTAAGGCCCTCTGACTGCTCACCCCCACTTCCCATCATCCCAGCCCAGCCATGCTTCAAGAAAAAGGTCTAACTGCCTCAAGAAGGAGTGAATGACCAGTGTGCAGGCATCCCTCCCTGCTCTCTGTAGGGATGCTGTCAGGAAGCCCCCAGCTCTGCTAAGGAAAGCACGGCTCTGGGGGCAGCTGCCTTGCTAACTGGGTGCTAAGGAAGCATCATTTTCTTTTTCCAGAATGCCAACTGTCTCAGAGGACATCCTTGGCTGGCTTTCCTAATTCAGTGACAACTTAAGAGAGGATATGCTTCAGGGGAAAGAAGGCTGGATGGGGAGTCCTGGCCTCTGGCCTCAGTTTCCCTCTTCTTAAAATGAGGGGGCTGCACTTAACCTACAAGGATGCTGCTTAAAAGAGCATCAGCAAGATCTGGGACTGGGGTCACTGGCTCTTCACGGTCCAGCCCTAGCCCTCAAAGCACTAAGCCACACCACGTCAATCAACAAAAATGGATTAGCTCCACCAAGACAAAGGGGAAATGGTTCCTGCCCTCACAGGGCTCATATCCTAGTAGCAAAGACAACACAGGTAAATCAGAGGACAGCAGAGAAATGTGGCCACTGAGCTGAGGCAGGACCCCCAGGTGAGGGTCAGCTGGTGCAAAGGCTTGGAGAGGGGACCCAGAAAGTGAGAGGAAGAGCAAACACAGGCAAGCATCACTGAATTGTGAAGTGCGTGTACAGGAGTAGAACATAAGACTGGACTGGGAGAAAGAGGTAAAGCTGTAAAGAGCCTTGAATGCCAAACAACAGGCTTTGTATCTGGTCTGGAAGGCAATAGGGAGCCACTGGAATTTACTGAGCAGAGGAATGAGAGGGTCAGACCTAGGCCTTGGTGGATGGGGGAGAGAAGAGATAAAACAATCAGAGGCCAAATGGAACCCCTGGACGGCGGGACTGGAAGCAAGGACACCCAGAGGCTGGGGGATGAATGGGACTTCTGTCCCATAGGGATGTCCCAAGGGCAGCCCCACAGCCCCCACACAGAGCTCTAGGCCACAATGGGAGAAGCAGCAGAGCCTGGAGGCCTGTGAGGCTCAGCGCGTGTGTGCACACAAGCACACACACACACACATACACAAACTCTCTCTCTCCCTCTTTCCCTCTCTCTCTGACGCTCTGCCTCCCTCAGTCACTCTAGAACATCACAAACGCTAGTCGTGGAGAGGACTTCCCTGGCCCACAGGCCTCCCCAGGCCACCCAGAGCACTTGCTCTCCCATGCCTGTGGCCTCTTCTCCCTCCCCTCTTCAGTTCTGTTTCAGGAGCCATCTTGCCCCAATGAGGACAGAAGCTCGAGGACAGGGACTGTCTCTGCTGGTGCATTCCAAAGGGACAGCACAGCCCCTGGTCCACAGTGCTTCATAAATGCTCCCTGACTGACCAGCCTCTGCTTCTGATGCCTGTTACCTTTCCACCCCTCTCCACAGTCTCATGGACTTTCTTCAGGAAGTCTCTCTCCCGGCAGCGCTTAGAGTCTCGGATAGTGGTTGCATAAGTGGACTCAGTGATGAGCAGGTTCGGGCGGCACTTATCAATCCAGGCAGCCCTGCAAAGTGAGGCAGGCCACCACCTTGAGACTCCCACCATGAGCCCCAGGCAGGGAAGGCCCATCTGCCTGGCTCTGCTTGCAGTGGTGAGCATGGCAAACAGCCACTACCTTCAACACGGGCAGTGATGCAACCCTGAACACCTATCTGGGGCTTCTGATGAGGTGCAATGGAGAGAACACTGGACCTAGAGTCAGGGAGCCTTGGGTTCAAATCCCAATTCAGACACTCACTGCTTGTGACCCTGGACAAGTCATTTTACCTATGCCTGAGGTGGTGACTGGATTCAATGGCCCAAAGGTCCCTTTGAGCCTGAATTCTAGGACCCTAAGAAGTTCTAAGTCCCAATCAATCTTTTTAAGCTGTCTGTTCTCCATGGAGACGAACTTAGCAAATGAAAGCTCTTGGTGGAGCTACTTTAAGGTCAAGATGAAATGCCCCCAAGCAAGAGAGTGCAGGTAAAAGGGATGCCCCCCAAATGCCACCCTAGGCATCTATGCAGCAGAGCTGGCACTCCAGGGTGCAGCATGCAGAGCTGGCACTCCAGGGTGCAGCATTCAAACCAGGCGGCTAACTGCCTGAAGAAGGCCTCTTCCCCTCTGCTGGCAGAGGGCCTGGGAGGTATCGATCCCAATGGGTGCAGAATCACGGCTAAAAGAGAGGCTCTCAAAAGCAGACAACCACCCAGGGAACATACACAGCCAGCTACACCGGCACAGGTTAAAAGGCATCCCTGCTGCAAAGCTCCCACGTGAAAAAAAACCCAAGCTGGCAAACCCTCCATTTGAGCAGAAGCCCATCGTCCCACTTACCCCAAGTGCCGGTCTGGAGTCATGTTATAATCACCCTAGCCAAGAGAACCAGAGGGAAGCAGAGATCAGCCTTCCATTTAGAGAACATTTCTGGCCACCCCCTCCCCACATCCCCCTCAAGCCCAGGGCGGCCAAGCGCCTTACTGTGTAAACTGCAGACTCAGAGCCAACTTTGATCTGGAACATGGCAGCACCCAGCACATGCCCCGCGTAGTAGGCCTTGATTTCCAGCTCATCATCCACCTACAGAGGGAAGAAGCCAGCTTTCATTCCCACAGGCAGTGACAGAAGGGAGTGCAGAATAGGCAGCAAGGGAGGCAGGGGTGGGCAGCACAGGTAGCTGGCAGAGACCAGGAAGGCACAAGCCCAATTTCTGCTCAATGCCACAACTGGGAATTCACGCTTGCCAGAAAAGCAGCCTGCAACCAGAAATGCCTCTACCCTCTAAAGGGAGCGTTCTCATCAGAATGGCCGCCAGGGTTTTAAAGGGAAAAGAAAAAACAGCTCCGGTCTAGCCCAGCCCCAGCCCTGATAGAAACCAATGGGCCCTTTCCTTCCTCAGACCAAAGATTCCCAAGATGGAGCCCCTGAGCCAGCCCAGGCAGCATGTCATGGGCCCTTCCCCTCTTCTCCTGGCAGTTGGGGCAGCTCAGCCCAAGGTGTAAGGTTCCTCAATGTGCTTTAGTATCTCCTCAAACTGGGGGCTATTTGAGAGGAAGGATGGTGCCGACTTACTAGATCTGAACGGGAGGCTCTTAACAGAGGTACAGACCTCAGCATTTACAAAAGAGAAAAGGTAAGAGGGAGTTACTGACAAGGCCAAAGGAGGCAACAGATAGCAGGGAGGCCAAGGGGGCTGCCTTCAAGCACTGGGCACCAGAGGGCAGAACCAGAAACAGTGGGTGAGTGGACAGTGTAGAGGCAGATTTAGTCCTGACATTATTAAAAACTTCCTAACAATTGGAGCTTGTTAGAGTGCTAGCTGGCTGCCCTGAGAAGGACAGGCTCCCTCAACTGCAGGCCTTCAAGCAGGGGTTGGTTGCCCTGTTCAGGTGGGTTTGGTCTGGTTGTGGAGGAGGGAGGATGGGTTGGACAAGATGGTTGCCGAAATAGTAAGCCCTCAAAGAACTCTAAGACACGATTCAGCTTCCCCACAGCCACTGGGTCATTCCATCACATGAAGCCAAATGCAGGAGCAAGTGCTCGGTTTTCCAGGTGCTGTTCTAGCTCATGGCTAAGGCTGGCGCTCACTCATCTGCACTAATAGAGGCTGTTTGTATTTCAGCTTTGGAATCCCTAACCCAAGGTACCTGCAATGGACCGGGCCAAGGCTAGAAATCAGGCCTTCTTAATCCTCACAAAACACTCACAATCCCTCCAGCACTTCTTAAGCTCTTCAAACATAATTCATCAATAAAGAACATCTTTTTTAAAAAAGGAAAGTGGCCTAAAGTGGGAGTCCCGAGGTGGCCAGCTGTATGGGCCCAGTGTCCAGACTCACCCATCTGACTCCCCTAAACAGTCCCCTTCCTCAGCCCCCTTGGCGCTTAACAGCTCAATGTTTGCTTCCCAATATGACCCGCCCCAGATTTCAGGATCCATTAGGGTTCATATGGAGTCATGACCATAGTTTAAGAAGCCTTGAATTAGCTGGCATTCTGGAGCACACTCCAGCTGGCTCCCAGAGGGCAAGCTCACAGCCACTGATCTGCCAGGCCTTCCCCCTGACCTGGACAGTCTGGTGGAGGTGGACGGCCACGACCTTCTTCATGCAGTCCTTAATCATCTGGGAGGTGAAGAAGTTGGTTTCCCCCTTCTTATCCACAGTGATCTTCCTGTAGTCCTCCAGCAGAATGGGGCAGATGGCCTTGGTGGGATGAGTCATGTAGATGGGTCCATCGTAGCCCACCATCTCACTGAAGTAAGGCAAGGCCCCACAGTGGTCCAAGTGGAAGTGGCTAGGTTATCAAGAATGATGAACATGAAGAATTAAAAAACAAAACAGGAAGACGTGTATAAAGTAGTACAGAGAGAAGACGGCAGGACCAGGAGAATAAGAAACACAGCTACTATAACCATGCAAATCAAGAGAAGATATGATGGCGACAAAAGCTGGGCTAAGACAATGGCCAGCACCGGGACTCTCTTGCTAAAATGTCTGGACATCTGCTCTTCTAACAAGTGGTAAATCACAAAAGGGCATTCACTGCTGTCCACATAAACACTCTTTCCTGTTGTTTGGTTCAACAGTCTTCGGGAAGTATACACTGTGGTTGGTTTGGGGGTTTATGTTTATCTGCTGCATTAAAACATAATTTATCAATAAAGAACATTTTTTAAGAGAAAAGAAAGTGGCCTGGAGTGGGAGTCCCGAAGCTGCCAGCTGTGTGGACCCAGAGTCCAGTCCCTTCCCACAGAGGTCAGCTCAGTTCTCCAAATGATCCTCTTCCTTGGCCTTCCTGGCATTTAACAACTCAATGTTTGCTCTAGGATGTGACTCCCCAGACTTCAGGATCCATGAAGGTCATTCTCCCCTCTGTTTAGAGTGTGTTCCAACTCCCTCATGACACTCAAAGACGAGGACTATGGACCTTTGATTTTGGGGAATCAGTCCAAGAGGCCATCCTACGATTTAGAGAGCGGCCCCTCACAGACAACACTGTTACTGGGTAGGGACTTTCAGACTGCTGTGACTGTCACTTGATTGCTTAAAACCCTCCACTGGGCAAACAACTCACATTTTTATCTCAATTGAAGAATCAGAGATTAGAGATGCAAGAGAACTCAGAGGTCACCTACCCTAACTCCCTCATCTTACAGATGAGGAAACTTAATCAGAGAGAAGCCAAGTGACTTGGCCAAGGTCCCCAGTGAGCAGGAGAGATGGGCTTTGGCCTCCAAGGTCAGGCCTCTTTCCACACCCCATGGCCTCTCGGGTTCATGATATCAAAAGCAACACGGTCCAGCGCAGAAAGAGTCTCAGAAGGACACAGCCTGGCTGGACAATGCAGGGTCCACAGGCCCAGACCAGTCACCCCCCGCTGGGAGGCCAGGCCTGAGCCCGTGCTCACCTCCACGGTTAGCCTCTGGGAGTTAGCCATCCAGCTGTGCCCAGTCACAGGGGGAAGCCAGGCCTGAGCCCATGCTCACCTCCTGGGTTAGCCCCTGGGAGTTAGCCATCCAGCTGTGCCCAGTCCAGGGGGAAGGCAGGCCTCCAGGGGCTTTACAGTCTAGTGGGAGCGGTCAGAGCCTGGCAAGTCTCAGGACAGTGGAGAGGAAGGACCAGGGGAGACTGCCTCCCAGGGCTGGGTTCTCCCATGCCAATATATTCTCTCACTTCTAACAACCCCATCGAGGCTCCTACCTGATAATGACGCAGTCCAGGAAGTCAGTCAACCTTCCATTCTGGGTAATGTAAGAGAAATCTGGAAAGCGTCTCTAAGGAAAAGCAAGACAGAAAGAGGCTCAGTTATTCAGCAGGAGGGCCCAGGGGACTGGAGTCAGGGTGCCCCAGGAGACAGCAGAACCAGACTGGGCTGGAACAATGGCATCAGCCATCAGAGCTGGGCCACTGGACCAGGCCCTGTAGAGATCTTTGCTTCATATATTTTTTAAAGCCGTGAAGAGCTCAGAAGTGAAGGGCAGAAATGCTGCCAACTCTGGGGCTCTGGGGTGACTTTGCAAACCAGTCATTATGCCTGAAGGTTTGTGGTTATTTTTTTTTTTTTAAAGGCAGTTTCAAACTCCCAGAACATTCCTCATTTAATGTAGCTGGGCTACTTCTACCCTACAGGAAAGGTCCTAAGCACAGGGTGCTGGGCAATGTAAGCCCAGCCCCAACCAAAACTGGTCATGGCATGGAGCCCAGGGCGAGGAGGGAGTCCACACTGGGAGCCAACACAGAGGCAGACCTGCACAGCAGGGGCCAGAGATCAGAGCCTGGACCAAAGGGCCTACTGCCCAGCACTTAGAGCAGCAGCTCACAAGAAATAAGCAAGCCAGGGAGAGTGTTTCCAGTCAGCTTCCAGGCCTGGCCTGCCCTTCACTGAAGGCCCTGCTTTCTCCCAAGCCACACTGTGCTGAGACTGAAAGGCAGCTCCCCACACAGCCCCATTTCCAGGCCAGGCCCCTACTGCCTGACTCACACTGAGGGAAATCAGGTGGCTCCTGATAGGGGGCTGCCAATGGCTGTTAAAAGGCAGAACAAGGTTCACTATGGCCACCCAAGGCCACGGAGATCCTCACACACATGGCCAGGCTCCTGCAAGAGGGGCAGGGGAAGGTGGGGAGCGGCAGCTTGATTTACTGCTCAGGCTGGGGAACTTCTCTGAGCACACCTCAAGAGCCTCCCGCCCCCTGGGGCTTCTGGAGAACTCACATCATCATTGTAGCCCATGTGCATCCCACAGTCCAGCATGACATTCTTGCCTGCGATGGAGACAAGGATGCAGCTGCGGCCCACGTCCTGACCAGCCCCTGCAAGGAAAGCAAAGCAATGATCCAAGTCTATGTGGCTGCTAGGCACCTTCCTCCCACACGCCATCCCCCTGCCTCATTTTCCTCCCTCTCCTCCTCTCTTCCCCCACCACTCTCCTCCCTTCCCTCCTTCTCTCTCTCCCCCCACCACTCTCCTCCCTTTCCTCCCTCTCCTCTCTCTCTCTCCTCCCCCCATTCCAGGTCTTTCTACTGATTACAAAATTCATCTCTTCCAGGAAGCCTTCCCTTGTTCATTCTCCCTACTCAAATCAGATCAGCCCTTTACCGTGTTCCTCTGGGCACAGGGCACTTATATTACTTTTAAAATTCAATGGCATGGGGCGGCTAGGTGGCGCAGTGAATAGAGCGCCGGCCCTGGAGTCAGAAGGACCTGAGTTCGGAGCCGGCGTCAGACACTTAATCCACACAAACAAAAAAAACCTAGCCGTGTAACCTTGGGCAAGTTACTTAACCCCAATTGCCCTAAAGGGGCGGCTAGGTGGCGCAGTGAGTAAGAGCGCCGGCCTCGGAGTTGGGATGACCCAAGATCAAATCTGGCCTCAGAAAATGAGCACCCACACACAAATAATGACTAGCCGTGTAACCTTGAGCAAGTTACTTAACCCCAATTGCTTTAAAAAAAAAAAAAAATTCAATGGCATTAGTTTTGAACTGGTTTTTCTCCACCCCACCCCCACTCCCCCATCTCTCTCTTATTCTTTGCTTAAAGAGATGACTCTCTGGGTAAGCGTGAAGAAGAAGAAGATATTGTATAAAAATATTAATTTTTTAAAAATTAAATTATAATTATTTTTCAAAGATTTTAGCTGTGTGTGTGTGTGTGCACGCACAGGTGCACAGGGGGAAGATCAAGGTCACAAGTTACCCAAGGAGCAGTGGAAAGCTTTGTGGTGGGTGTCTGGAGGCTGTTGGGAGCCTTTTATCAGCAGTGACTTACAGAGGAGAAACGGCATCAAAGATCTCATCAGGTCTGCCTGTCTAGGGAGGGAGTAGCATGGTGGGGCTGGTGGAAGGAATGCCTGCATCTATCATGCCACTGATCTATCCCAGAAAGACCATGTATAAAACTCAGCCAACACCCCAGGGGCTCTGGGGCTTCCAAAGGAAGAAGCTGTGCCTACTGTCTGTTGGGCATCCCACTACACTTCCCAAATCAACAGTAATAATGGTTTGAAGAACTCAAGCCCAGGAGACTAGGACCCCAAGGTGAGGCCTGCCTGCCCCCACAGCAGCATTACACCAGGTCAGGCTGGACTCACTGCTCCACTGGGTCCTCCCAACATCCCTGTGTCCAATGGGGTTGGTTCTTCTCAGATTCTGCTTGGACAAGCTAAGCTCCAGCATCATTAAGGGACTAACGGAGGCACTCCAGTGCTCGATACATGTATGGCTCTGAGGTCTCATCCACATGCAGCATGCCCCAAACCATCCATGCCTTCCCACACCATGTAAGCCTTGTCTGTCCCTGTGCTGTAAATCCTCCCCAATGTGCTTTCTGCCAGCTCTCCTGCCCCTGGGTGGGTGCTCGTGAATCATGTGGGTTGTACACTGGCATCCCCTTACTCCCACTACAGGAATGTCCTACCAACTTCTCTAGTCATCCTTGTGCCCACTGTTGGGGTGCCCACAACTTTCATTCTTCAAAGGCTGCGGCATTCCAAAGCCTTGTGGCCAGTCATCCTGTCCTCCCTCCTACAATCAGCATCTTTACTGCACCCTAGCATACCACAGGGATGGCCACACACCGGATCTCATCACCATCACGCACAAGCTTTCTGCCTCCACAGTCCACAATTTTGAAATTCTTCCATGTGACCACAAACTGCCCATCTTCCCATCCCTCCCTGCTTCCTTAAGTCATCCCTGCCATCACCCTGCTCTGGCCAGCCTTTTCCTCCCTTCGAAAATCTCAACCCTTTAGCTAACCCATTCAGCTTCACACTGAGCCCAATCTCTGCCTCCCCAATCCCATCACCTCCTTCATCACCAGACATCCCCCCTTCCAAAGCCAAGCCCTGGATCACTCCTCCCATGGACCACCTCCCATCCTGTTCACATGCAGCTGCAAGCCACTGGGGGGGGGGGGGGTCACATAAACAGCCTTTCACTGCTCCCTGATCAATTCTCAATCCAAACCTTCTCAAACTACCAACACCCTCACCTCCTCCCTCCCCCTTGGCAGAGTACCATGAATGAAGTTGCCCAAAGCACCCCCCTTCCCAAGTCAGCTCTGGCTCCCAATCAGTTCGACCTCAATGGCCCCACACTATCTCCTCCTTACTCCAGGCGGAAGCCAACCCCTCTGTCTGTGCACTGAATCTCCCAGCTCTCCTCCAGGACACGCCCTCCACATAGCCCTTCTCCCTTCCTAATTTTCTTTCTTTTAAAAATGCTTTTTTATGCCACCACAGCATCTGGTGTATCTATCCCTCTCCTTGCCTCCCCTGAGAGCCATCCCATATGACAGTTACTTTAGAGGAAGAAAAAGCACAATAGATCAATATCCTGAGAAGTCTGAAAGCATGTGGATCTGCCACCTCCAGGAACAGGCGTCTTCTCACCTCTTTCCAGCCAAGTCCCACTGGACCATCATCATTCTGTACGTCTGCTTTGGTTTTTGGAGTCACTGTTCTTTCCATGTGTATTGCTCTCTTGGCTCTGCATCAGTTCATGCCTCTTTCCATGCTTCTCTGTGTTCCTCACACACGTCCTTCCTTACAGCAGTCATACATACAGCCATTACACTCAGACTACAATTTCTTTAGTCACTACCCAATCGATGATCATCTGTTCTGTTTCCAAATCCTCAGCTATCTCAAAAATATTTTGGAATAGATGGGGGCTTTTTTCTCACCGATGGGATATGAGACCAATAAGGGCGTCTCTGGTTCCCAGGCTAGGTATGCTTTAGTCACTTTATTTGCATAGTTTCAAGTTGTTTTCCAATATGGTTGTATCACTATACAGCTCTACCAACAATGTGTTAGTAACTAGTGCCATTTTTAGTCATATTTTGCCAAACTGCAGAATAAGGTAAAATCACAAGGTTGTTTTTATTTCTCTTATTATTAGTGATTTGGAATACTTTCTTCATGTGGTTGCAAATACTTTGCAGTTCTTTGTTCAAACCCTCTGACCAGAATGGCTATTAGTTTGTCTATCTATATACATACACTCATTGTTTATATATCTTGGATATCTATTTTCCTATCTATCTATCTATCTATCTATCTATCTATCTATCTATCTATCTATCCACACACACTCACTGTTGATGTATCTTGGACATCTTTCTATCTATACACATACACTCATTGTTGATGTATCTTGGATATCTATCTATACACACACGCTCATTGTTTTTATATCTTACTGTTTATATCTATCTACACACACTCACTGTTTATATGTCTTGGACACCAAACCCTCACCAGAGAAATCTGAAACAAAGATTTTCTTTCCCACTCAATGACTTCCTTTTTTATCTTAGATGCACTAATGTGGTCTGTGCAGAAGCTTTTCAGGTTCAAGTAATCAAAGTTATCTATTTTCTTTTTTTAACTGTCTATCTCTCATTTGGCTAAGAATGCATCTCTTACCCATAGCTGTGAGGGCTATATGATGTGTTTCTCTTCTAATTTTTTTATACTGTGATATTTAATATAAGGGTAATGTATACATTTAGAATTGCAGTATTCAATGTAAGGTATTAGTCTAAGCCTAATGTCTACCAAACCACTTCCCAGCACTTTTTATCAAACAGGGAGCTTTTCCCTACATAACTCAGATTTTCCACTTTATCAAACACTGGATAGTTGAGTTCTAGTCTTTCTCAATCTCCCTTGTCTAGTCTGTTCTACTGATCTATCTCTGTATTCTTTAACCAATACTAGATGGTTTTAATATCTACTGCTTTATATTAGTTTGAGGTCTGAAGGTGGCTACTTCCCTCCAGCTTTCCTTCTTTTCATCAATTATCTTGAAATTCTAGATCTTTTGTTTTACCAAATGAATTTTATTATTATTTCGTCAAGCTATGTAAAGTATCCCCTTGCTAATGTGACTAGTATGTATGGCATTAAAAGTTTAATTTTGGTAGTATTTTTATTTTTACTATATTGGCACAACCTTGTCATGAACACTGAATATTCCTCTAGTTATTTAGGTTGTTCCTTGTTCTTTTATTTTATTTTTAATATATTTATACACTATATATTTTTACATATTTATATATACTAACATATTATATATTTTATTTCTTTTGTTTCATTATTTTATCTAATTTATTTCTTTAAGGAACACTTTGTAACTGAATCTATAAAAGTGCTTGTGTGCTTTGTGAGGCTGATCCCCAGATATTTTATGCATCTGGTAGTAATTTGGAATGGGATTTCCATTTCTATTGTTGCTTTTTGTATTTTGACATTATATAGAAATATTTATTTTTAAAGGTTTATTCTGTAGCCTGCAACTTTGCTAATACTATTGTCTCAGTGTGGTTGCCTATTCCCTGGGATTTTCCAAGTAAATCATCATATCATCAGCAATCAGCAGGGATAGTTTTATCTTCCCTTTATCATTCCTTTCCCTTGTCTTATTGCTACTGATAACATTTTCAGAACTATGTCAAATAATAGTGGGGAGATTGGGCATCCTTGCTTCACTTTCATATTTATAAGAAAAGGTTCTAATGTATTCCCACAGCATATGATATTTGTTTTTGGTTAGAAAGATGCTTTTGATGATATTTTTTAAATGTCCCTCAATGCCTCTACTTTGTAGGGTTTTATACATAAGACTGTTGTACTCTGTCAAAGGCTTTTCCTGTAGCTTATTGAAATGATCATGTGGTTTTGGATGCTTTGTTTTTAGTGAAATCATGTTGATTGTTTTCCCAGTGTTGGACTCTCCTTGCATCCTTGGTAAAAATCCCTCAGATTTCTGGATCAATGTCCATTTATGATATTGGCCTATAGTTTTCTTTCTGTGTTTTATCTTTCCCTGGTTTAGGTATAAGAACTCTGTCTCTTTAAAAGATTCTGGTAGGGTTCTTTCTCAGTTTAGTTTGATAAAATTTTTTTCTCAATCCATCAAGTGTAAGAGTTTGGGGTCTGGTTTGGCTTTAGTGGTTCCTTTACACCTATCTTTCTGAAGGCATTCCTTGATTTCTATTATGTCCTTCGTTATGGTGTGAAGGTTTCTGCTCCTGTCACGTCCTTTCTTTGAGATCTATACCTCAATCTGTGCCTCCTGTGCTTGCACGGTGAGCATATTTCTTTTCGTTTTAGGGTTTTGCTTCTCTTCTCTCTCCTTCACTTCTATTTGCATTCCCAATCGACTGTTCTCTTTTTTTCCTTTAGTGAGGCTTGTGCTTACAGATTATCAGTTTTTTCTATTCTGTTCATTATTTTTGTTGTGCTCTCATAATCCTCATTTCTCTTCTAAACCGCTTAGAACAGTGAGCTGTGTGGCTCCACGGTCTCCTCAACTTCCACAGGCTCCTCTGCATCATTCACCTTCATTCTGCAGTTCTTATTTAGGGATGCCTGAAATTGTTTACTAGACCTGGAAGCCACATTTCCTTCTGTTGTTGCTGTCTGTCCTGCTGGTTTCTGGTTTTATTCAAGGCCACTGAGTTTTCTTCTTGAAATCTTTAGTAGGTTCAGTCTTTCCCCCCTAACTTTCCTTAGGACTCACTCTTTATTCCTTGCCCTCTGATTTTGGCTTCCTTGGGGACTGGATCTCAAAGTGTAGCAGCATCCTTCCGGTTAATTCACAATTCACCAGCCTAGGGCTCTGTCCCAACCAACTTCTGGATGGTCAGAAACAGCCCCAGTAGGATGCTGTGCTCTTTCCCTTAGGTTTGGTGGAGTCCTGTCTTGGTAACCTCCCCCATCGTTCCCTTTGTCCCTCAGACCCATGGCCCAGCACTGACAGTTCAGAAATTTTCAACGTTGGTGCTTTTGGGCTACACTCCCAGCAGGCTTTTGCTCCTGAAGAGCTGGGGCCAAGTTGGCTAAGGTCTAAGTAAACTTCTATATCTTGGAAGTAGGGTCTCTATAATACTGGAAAGAGAGAAGAGGATGGGGTATGGGGGTAGGTTCTGATGTAAGCCTGCATGTTGTCCTTGTGGCTTCTGGTGCCACCTCACTCTGCTAGCATGAGAGGTGAGGGAGGAGTACTTAACAAGCTCAGGGCAGCGAATATCAGTTTGGGGGGGGGGGGGTTCTTTTTGGCAGGGGGAGCTGGTTAACCTTCTTTTGGATTCTGGGAGTCCTAGGCCAGTGTATCTTAAACTGTGGGTCGTGACCCCACATGGGCAACAGTAAAAGGTTCCCAAACATGCAATCCCAAAAATTAATTTAAAAAACCAAATGCATAATGAACCGGAGGTGTTTCTGGCAGCATGTGCCTGTGTTGCACCCTACAACTTCACTGTAGCCTTGCTTCTGAACACAAAGTATAAACACTCTGCACTGCGCATGCCCTCAGGTCACACAATGCCAACAAATGCTGCTGGAAATCGAAAGGGGGTGTCAAGGGGAAAAAGTTTAAGAAGCCCTGTCCTAGACCATGGAAACAACTGAGGCTGCTTTATCTCTGGCACATATCTTTTGTTTTAGAGAACTCTGGGAGATCATGAGGATCAGAGAAAACGTCTTGTATCTGCCATCTTGTTGCTCATGTGACTCCCGCCCACTAATTTTCCACCTCTCCTTTACACACTGGGGTTTCCTCCCTGCTGACACCCCCCACCATTAAATTTGATCCTACCATTTCTCTGAGTCACTGTCCTCTACCACTTCTACCTGTCCCAGACAAACTATGAGAAAAGGCTGAGTGTGACCACTGGCTGCCTCCCCGTCTCACCTTCTCCTCACTCCTCCGCTCGGTCATTTAGCTTCTGTCCCCACCATTCAACTGAGACAGGTCCTTCCAATATCACTAATGACCCCTTCCCTGCCAGTCCAATGGCCTTTTCCGCATCCTCACCCTTCTTGCAGTACTGAATACTGTCACCACCCTCTTCTCCCAAATCCTCTGTCCTCTTGCCTGACTGAGCCTGCTTCGGACCCTTTGCAGGGTCATCGTCGGAATCCAGCTTCCTGCGCAGGGATGTGCAGCAGGCCTCTAGCCTAGGCCTTCCCTATATGGTCTAGCTCCATGGTCTGTTATATCACTCTGTGTGAGTAACCCCCAGTTTAAAGGCCCCTGCCTTGCTCATAGATTGGAGGAACGGAGAAGGAGACTTGGGAGGGACATCAAAGTCACTGAGCACAACACCCTCCTTTTACAGAAGAGGAAGGAGCCTGAGGCCTGCCCAGAAAAGTGAAATGACTGGCCCCAAGACACAGAGGAGAAAGGTCCCCGGCCTCACTACACTCTAGGCCTGGACCTCCAACTTCCCTCTGGACTTCTCCACCTCCCTGTCATCTCCTACTCAACATGCTGTTGGCTCATGATGTATGCCCCAGCCCTCCCGCTCCCAGCCTGTCTCTACCACCATTCTGACATTCACCTTGTCTGCAGCCGTGGAATCATGCTGGACTCATCCACCAGGCGCTAAGTCTTGATGATGCTACTTCCTCACCATCTCATCTCGGCTCCTCCTATGACTCACCCCACCATCACAGGAAGTCCAGACCCTCCCCACTGCTCACCTGAACTGCTGCAAGAGCCTCCTAACTTGTCCTCCTGCTTTCAGGATCCATGCCTCAGTCAGTCAACAAGTAACACCCCTGACAAAGTGGCATTCTTAAAGGACCCTGTCATCATGTCACTCCCCTCCCTGCCCAAGGGCCACTAATGGATTACCTCTAGAATAAAACAGACATACCCCACGCTTGGCATTCAGAGCCTCCCACAACCAGGTTCTACCCAATCCTTCCAAGCTGACTGCATGTTCCTTCCCCAAACTCCACCCTCCAACCACACTGACCAACTTGAAGTTTCCCATACACAACACCCAATCTCCCACCTCCACACCTTTGCACATGCTGTCCCTATACCTCGTCTCCCTTTCCTCCTGAACTGTGCCCCTTGGAACCATTAACTCCCATTAAGGCTCAGCTTAAATGCTACCTCCTTCAAGAGGCCATGCCTGATTCCTCCAGTTGTCAGAACCTCCTTCCAAATTACCATGGGCTCATTTTATACACGCTCAGATCTTACTCTCCTGTAAGCATCCATCATCCCCGTAGAATGCAAGTGTCTGGAGGTCAGGGCCTATCTCACTTCTGTATCTATCACCCAATGCCTAGCACTTCCAATAAACAGCATCTCCCCACAACTGTTAACGTTAAAAAGATGGGCCTCTGCTTCCTAAAGTTGTTTGGTGGCCATTAAAAGCACTATGCAATTTCTCAAAAGGCCATCCAGCCCACTCTCCTCCTGTTCAACTGTGGCCCATCCAAAGTGTCTTGTTCAAATGTGTTTGATGAAATCACCACCCACGATTCCCAGGACACATAAAGAGCCTCCTGATGAGAGAGAGGGTAAAGCTGAAGGATGAAACAGTCATTTCAGAGACAATGGAGGCTGCTGGATGTTGTTCGTATGTGCTTTAAGTGTCTGAGGTCGGATCCGAACTCAGGTCCTTCTGACTCCAGGGTCGGGGCTCTACTCACTGCGCCACCTAGCCGCCCCCCTAGGCATTCTTAAAAAGCACAGAAAAAAAAAAAAAAAACAAAAGAAACAAGCAAGACAAGTTTCAAAAGTCACATGCTGAATTGCATATATTTAAAAGGAAAGCAAGGTGCAGATAAGGGACTCACAGTTTCAGGTACAACCCTCTTTTTCTGTTCTACAAAGTCCATTTTATTGGGTGTCTGCAAGGTTCTGAATTTAAAAAATTTTTAAAACCAACCAAACAAAACCTTGTCTTGTTCAAGATCTATGGGCTGACAGGCCAGTCCTGCAGGTTCTCTGGAATCAGAACCCAGACTGTAGATACTGACCTCTTCATCTGTTTGCTTTCCTCCTGTGTGGACAGCTTCACTGAGAGCCTGGGTGACTAGGAATTTCTTTCAAAAGGCTCTTCGACACTCTGGGTTTGGAGGCAGTTAGAACACTGCCACCCACAAACAAGAGCATCCAGGGGTCTCACCATCTCAAGCTGAGCTGCTTCAGCCTTGCTGGCTATAGATGCCCTCTGGCAAGTCAGGGAAGCCTATGGATGTCTCTGCAGAATGATGGGATTTTTTTGTTTGTTTTTGTTTTGTTTTTTGCTTTTTGGAGGGGATAAAGCAGGGCAATTGGGATTAAGTGACTTGCCCAAGGTCACACGGCTAGTTAACAGAATGATGTGAATGAAAATAAAGATGTATTATTTTCCCCAAACAAGTTCCATGGACCACAGGCATTCTGCTAAGTGCAAGGCAAACACCAGCTCCTGCCCTCAAGGAGCAGACATTCAAAAGAGAGACATAACATGTAAATAACTAGGTATGCAAAAAATAGAAAGTAGATGGAAGTCATGTGAGAGGGGCAGGCTTCAGTAGCGGGGAGAGGTCAGTGGGAAAGGCCTCCTGCAGGAGACACAAACGAGGGGGCAAGCCACTACGAGCAGGGAGAATAGCTGGTCCTGGAAGACTGAGCAGGCCAAGTTGTGAAGGGCTTTAAGGCTGAGCAAAGGATCATGGCGGGTGACAGGGAGCTGTCAGAGCTCCAAATGAGTATGGAATGATTGGAGGTAGGGAGTCCAGACAGAAAGTTACTGTATTAGTCTAGGCAAAAGGTGATGAGGGCCCAAAAAGGCTGTGGCTACATACACAAGAGAGAAAGGGATGTGAACAAGAAATGGTGTTTAGATAGAAAAGACAAAGCCTGGCCACAGATCAGACAGGAGTGAGAGTGAGGTGTTGTGAGGTGAGAGGACTGGGAGAATGGTGACACCTCCAACAGTAACATCAAATTCAAAAGAGGGGAGAGACTGGGGAGGTGGGGGCAGAATAAAATGTATTTTGGACAGGCAGAGCTTGAGATATCTACAGGGTGTTTGTTCCTAGAGGTCACATAAGAGGTTAGGGCTGAGACATACTGTGCTGAGATGACAGCGGAAGCTCTGGGAATTGATAAGAGAGAGTCAGAAGAGAATGGGACCCAGCACAGAGGACTGGGGCAGCTACAATTAGTGGACAAGAAACGGAAAGCCAGCACAGAAGCCTGAGAAGGAGCGCCATCGCACTGCGGAGGATTCCTGGCTCTCCTTTTCCAGCCCTAGCCTCGCTCTTGACCTCAAAGTGGACATCTTACCCTCAACGTGTCCAAGACTGACCTCGTGACCTCTCTGCCTAACCCCTCTCCTCTCCTACCACAGAGGACAACACCACCCTCCCAGGCCCTTGGGCTCACAACCCAAGAGTCACCCTGATCTCCATATCCAATGTGGTGCCAAGGCCCGTCACGGCCCCTCTGCAGCATCTTTGCAACAAGTGTCTCTGACAAAGACCCCATTTCCAAGATATATAGCATGTCCCAAATGGCTTAGTACAGTTTTAAATCTCTTGGGACACCCTGTATAAGGAAACAATTCAAATTCAGAAAACTAAAAGCCATTCACCAAGAAATAGTCAAAGGATATGAAAAGGCAGATTGCAAAGGATGAAATTAAAATTATAATTATTTATAATCATATGAAAAATACTCTATCTCACTCATAATTAGATAAATGCAAATTAAAGCAATTTTGAGGATTCTACCTCAACAGTCCTCAGATTGGCTAAGATGAGGGAGGCAAAATGTCAAAGGCTGTAGGCATTATAGGACAACAGTGATACAAGTACATTGCTGGTGGAGTTGTGAATTGTCCAGCTATTCTGGAAAGTTGTTTGGAAACATACCCAGAAAAGTCACCAAAATGTGCATACTCTTTCACCCAGTGAATCAATAAAAGAAAGAGGAAAAGGAGCTATATGTACAGAAAATACTCGTAAAAGCTCTTTTTAGTGTAGCCTCAAACTGGAAATTAAGGAGGTGTCCTTCCACTGGGGAAGCGGCTAAACAAACCGTGGTATGTGAATGTAATGGGATTTTATTATGCCCCCGGAAATGAACAGACAATCTCAGATAATGCTCCAACAATAAGCTTCCTGGAATCTTACATTTTCTATACCTCTCAGTCAATTCTGTGACTACAGAAATGTGATCAGCTACAGAATATTATTTATAAAAACCTGTTTCTTTCTTAAACGTTCAACAGGATGGATGGAAGAATCTTTTTTTTTCTTTTTTTGAGGGGGAAGGCAGGGCTACTGGGGTTAAGTGACTTGCCCAAGGTCACACGGATATTAAGTGTTAAGTGTCTGAGGCTGGATTTGAACTTGGGTCCTCCTGACTCCAGGACCAATGCACCACCTAGCCACCCCCGGATGGAAGAGTCTTACTAAGATTTTCACAAGGATGGGAAAATAGGTTTATAAATCATTAATTACTGATCATTTTTTATTTTCCTTTTTTCCGAGTAATAATCAGGTCAGTATTTTTTCCTGGTATTCGGTATCTGACGTCCCCTCTTTTCAGATACTCCTCAAAATCATGTCATTTCCTGTGCAGACCTCATCTTTGTATACTTTGTTTAGTCACCGTTTATTCCAGCTTTGTTTTCTCTGGTGCCATTTCAACTTCCTCATATAATTAGTGCCACAGACTGACTGAGTTCATATGCAATGGCTCCATGGTCACTGATAAAAAAAAAGTTTGTTATGTAAATCTTTTCAGAGCTTTCCAATTACTGGTCTATCTCATTTTCCATCCAGTTTCATCCTTAAATGCCCTTGGGATAATCTGGTTTAGTGTTGGGTCTTTGTTAAACATTTTCTTAAATGTTTTTCTTCCTATTGCTTCTCAACATTTCAGGAAGTGGTACTTCTTATAATATTTTGCCATTTCCAAGGTATTATTGCTGTTCGATATATACTACAGTGCCAGGGGTGGGGAAGCTGCCACCTCGAAGCCACATTTGGTCTGCTTGGTCCTCAAGTGTTGAGTCCAAACTTCATAGAACAAATCCAAAGGATGTGGCCTTGAGGCCCAACTACATCTTGAAGAAAGCAGTCATGAAATCCCACTGGAAGGCAAATACTACCAAAGAAATCAAAGAGAAAAAGAAACACGCCATATTTGCTAAACTATTCATAGCACCACTTTTTCTGGTAGCAAAATAAACTAGAAATAATCAGAACTGTGGTATATGAACATTAAGAAATATTACTGAAGGGTAAGAAATGGGAAACATGAAAATCAGAGAAGCAGGAAAAGACCTGTATGAACTGATATAGAGTAAAGTAAGCAGAACCGGGAAAACAAAAGACACGATGTCTAGAAAAAAACTGCAAATGAAAAGAACAATAAAATGAGCCCAGATGTTATGTGATTATAAATGATCAGTCTTAGGTCCAGAGAAGAGACGATGAAATAACACCTCTCACTGTCTGACAGGTGGGGGGAAATGGGTGTGGAATTCTGTAAATGCATCAGATACAGGCCCAGGTTGGTGTTAACTGGTTTTCTTTGTTACAGAAGAAGCCTCTTTGGAAATAAGAGAATGGAATAAGCTTTTCTGCAGTGCCTACTAAGTGCCAGGCTCTGTGCCAAGTGCTTTACAAATATCTCATTTGTTCCTCATAACAACTCTGGCAGGCAGGTGCTATTATCAACCCCGTTTTATAGCTGAGGAAACTGAGGCACACAGAGGTTAAGTGATTTGCCCAGGGTCACCCAGCTACTAAGTATCTGAGTTCAGATGTGAATTCAGGTCTTCCTCCCTCCGGGAACAATGTTCTATCCACTGCACCATCACCTGCCTAAGGAGCAGGGGTATACACACATGGAAATAACTTCAAAATAAAAAGGTATCAATAATACTTTATGAAAAGGAAAAAAATGCATTTTAGTGAAAACTACCAGTCTGTGGCCTCTCATTTCTCATCTTAAATCATGTTCTCCCAAATATTTCTCACCAGCCCCTGCTCTGCACACCTCTGCTTTAAAGCCCCTGACTGCTGATTCCCTTTGGAGGGGATATACTCTCTTCCCCATCCTGCTATCACTGCCAGCATCTCCATGGGGGGAGTGCACATCAAAAGAACTGATGAGGATTAACTGCCCTTTGATGCTTCTGGCTGCCTTGGGCTACACAATAAAAGCAGCTCCTTCCTTTGCCAGCTGCTGCCTGGGCCCAGCTCCAACTCCCACTTGTCTTCTGGTCTCACTGACAGGGAGCAGGTGAGGACTGGCAGGGTTCCTTTCTTCCAGGAACACATCCTCTCCCTCTCTGCTCATGGGACAAGGGTTTCATGTTTAAAACCACCACCAGCTAAGTGAATGACAACAGCCTAACACTGTGACTCCGTCTGTCCCCTTCTCCACCACTGTCACCAACACCACAGAAGCCAAAGGGGACCCCATAAGGCCAAGAACTCCTAAGCATTTTCCCACCAGACTGTGAGCTCTACCAGGGTCTCACCTGGACTCCATATCTCCCCCAGCACCCAGCCCAGGTCTCTACTCAACAGATCCTTGGGAAAGAAAGAAGACTGCATGACTACTGATAAAAGCTGAGAAAAAGGCCTGAGAATAGGCACAGCATCTTTCTATTCAAAGGCTGAAAACTTCACATTAGTAACATCTGGAAGGAAGTAAAAGGCCAAATACCTTTAAGTATCAACTTTTAAGACTCATCAAAAACTCAAAGAATGAGCCCAGCAACACTTCTGTTTACAGGATTGTGTCTCGGAGAGGTCACACCGTAGGAGGCCTCTGTATTACACCAAAGACACCCCTGACCCTTAAATTAGACGTTTTGGTTCATTCCTGGAAACTTGGCGGTGAGCACCCCCTGGTGGCATGCTATGGGGCCTAAACCACATCAGCTCTGCTATTCTGCTACCTTGGCTATGCTCTTGCCTCGTCCCAAAAGAACAGGGAATCGGTTCCTTGTTCATGGTGAATGAAGCATTCACTGGCCCTCACAAGCCTTCTGCTCCAGTCAAACCAGAACAGAAATCTACCTTCCTTCCCCCTACTCTCCAGCCCATCCCCCCCGCTGCAGAACATAGCTGTTCTCCTGACCTGACACAGCCTCCCCATCTTCTCAACAAATCCAATTCACCCTTCAATCCCCAACTCACATCCTACTACCTCCTCTGGAGAAGGCTGCTCTGATTCTTCCAGCTCCCGACCATCCCTCTCTCCTCTGAATAATCTGTCCTAAAATGTTTGATCCCCCGTATTATCTCACTCTCCTCCATACTTCTGGGCTAATTCCCCACAACACCAACTGTGTCTCTCCTGAGGGAAAGCGAATTCCTTTTACCATGAGCCAAAAGAAAATATCATTCAGAAAGACAGCCTTCTGTATATACTACCCACCCAAAGAAAGCATCAGTGGGGCTCTGGATGTCTGTACCACACATGGCTCCCCTCTATCAGCAGGCATGGAGGGTCCTTGGTTCATACTGATATGAACCAAGCGCAGAATGAAGAGCTAAGCTATGTCTGATGTATTATCTTACAGAGAATGTTACAACTTCTATGTTCATTATAATAAAGTTTTGTTGATTTGATGTTACTTTCAGCTGGAAAACTTTTTTTAAAATCAAACTCAACTGCTTTTAACTTACCCAAGGGAGTAACTTTAATCTCTGGCATCTTGAGTGGCCAAGTTCTCAGTACTTCATCAGGCTAGATCCGGGATACAGAGCAGTGCCTATAAAGCAGGGGTCTTTGAAGTCACACGGGTACCATTTATCCGGATGTCATAATTTCTAAAAGGAAAGGGGCCAACACAGAGGGTTGTAACTTTTTACAATGACTATGATGTAGGTGCTGAAACAGGGACACCCCCCCCCCAAAACTGGGCAAGGTTTCCTCAGCTCTGGTTACTGGCTCTATGCCAAAGCAGTCTGAAATACTGGCAGTCTAAGTCTTACTTGCCCTACTAACACAACAGTATACTAGCGGTCTCTTAAGGGGAAAGCATATTAGGGAACCATATCACTATTACTACCTTAATCTGGATTTGAGTGGGGAAACCTGAGTTCTAGATCCTAAATCACTTGACCTCACTTTCTTTACCTGTAAAATAGGGAAAATCAAAATTGTACTGTCCAGCTACCTCAGAGGATTTACAGCTGGAAGGAACCCTGGAAATCATCTAGTCCACACATCATTTTAGAGAAGGGGAAATTAAGGGCCATGGAAATCAAATAACCTGCCCATGGCCACACAAATAAGCCAGTAATAGTGCACAAACCTTCTGAGTCTAGCATGGGCTTGACCAGATGACTTCTGAGGGCCCTTCCAACTCTTAGAGCCTAATTCCAAATCCAGTGTTCTTCCCACTACATCACACTGCCTCTTCACTTTACATGGTTGTTGTAAGGGAAGCATTTTGTAAACTGTAAGGGCTACAAGAAATATTAACGAGTCAGGGGTGTTTTTCTGACTCCAAAAACAATTTTTAAAAAATTTAATAGTCATCCCAGCTGCTTCTAGGATGTGTGGCTTGGGAGCATCAGCTGCAAAAGTCACTTACTTATCACACATAAAGCAATGTGGTATAAAAAGAACACAGGATTTAGAGCCAAATCTGGACTCTACTACTTATGACTTGTGTGACTGTGCAAGTCACTCTGGGCCAAGGGATGGGTCTCTAGTCTCTGCTCTAACCCCTGACTCGCTGCCCTCAAGCAAGTTCCCTCCCTCATTTGTAAAGTGGGGAAGAGAAAGATGGGTGAGAACGCTTACGGTCCCTTCTGGCCCCAAGTTCTACTACGCCAGCATGGCTTCTACCTGGGCTCCCCTGCATCCCCACAGGTAGCCAAGGGAGGATCCCTCGGGAGACCCCAAGACCGAGCCAGGAGGCGCCCCTCCCCCCGCCCAGGCCTTCGGAGCCGCTGCTCGCCCGCATTCCAGCGGGCCAGCCCGGATGGCGCTCATGGCTGCCCACCCCGGCGGAGGCTGACCCTGAGCGGAGGGCCGCTGGGAAAGGAGGGCAGTTCGTAGAGACACTTCCAGGCTCCCTGGGAAATTGGTCGGCCCTCCGCTCCCCCTGCCTGCAGTAAGCGCCCCCAGCGTTTCCCTCTCCCCACCTCAGCCCTCCACGAGCCAAACCGCACAGGCTTCCGTACTCACAGCTAGTTCCAAGGCACTGCGCCTGCGCGAGGGGCGGGGACAGAGGCAACCACCCGAAGCCATCACGCAGGCGCAACCCCAGCCTATGAGTCGGCCTCCCTGCGCCCAGGACCTGCCCTCTTGGGCCGGAGCTCTCTGTCGGCTCTCCATTGGATTCTGTCCCAGTCAATCAAGCAGGGGCGATGACTTGGGGGCGGGTCTTGGCGGTGATTGGACGAGATTAAGGACTGGGATCCAAGAACCTGCAGTCAGAGGAAACGTCAGGTGAGAGGTGCAGGTGAGGGCGAGGAGGTGGGACCAGGGGGCCGGCTCTGGGATTCCGGGAGTCGGGGAGCTGTAGGCGGGCGTCAGGGTTGTTGGGGCGGGGGGAGACCCTGGCTCCTGACTAGACCAAGAGCCCGGGCTGGGGGCGGCGGGTCCCCGCCCTCGGTTCCCCGGGCGCTGCGAGGGAAGGGGCCCCGGTGTCCGGGTCACGGTCCGGGGACAGCGCCCCCGCCTGACTCGCCGGGTGAGCTCCTCTGAGCCTCAGTTTCCCCATCTGTCAGAAAGAGCGGATGGGACGAGATGGAGCCCTTGCCGACCCCTCGGTCCTCCTCTCCTGACTTTGAAATCGAGGGGCTCAGACTGCATCTTGGGAACTGTATTTACATTGTACTTGTATCTATTTGTATCCAGTGTGTGTGTGTGTGTGTGTGTGTGTGTGTGTGTGTGTGTGTGTGTGTGTGTGTGTGTATCTATTTCTGCACACGGGCGGTTCCTTCTGTAGCCCAAGTGTTTTATGCACGGGAGGAAGGGCTCCGGGGCCTGATTTTCTGCCACCCTTGTGTTCTTTTTTCAAGGATGTGACTCTAGGACCCAAAGCAGTGACAGAAGAACCAGGAGCAAGACCCTGGCATCCCCTTCCCTTTGACCTTCCCCATCTGACCCCCGGTATGTATGGCACTGCCGTATCACTGTGGTTGGGTCTGCTTCCTTCCCTGCAGGCGAGGGGGACCTTCTCCAGCTTGCTCTGTGCTGAGTCAGACTCTGCTGCTCTGAAATTTATTTTTGCTTGTGATAAGTGTTCAATAGATACCTGGATGAAGTGGAATGGGAGCCGGGGGCCAGCATACTTTCAATAGAAACCAGACTGCAGCCGTCTAAGAGCCTTTGGTTTCAGCTAGGTGCAGTGCCCATGGGAGTCTGCATAGCCAGGCTCTTTGGAGAGTGTTGAGACTGTTTCTTTGGCTGCTCTTACTCATTTCCTCCCTACCCCCTTCCTTCTTCCTGCTGGATGGCTTTATATCCCTGACCTTGAAGCTCTGACAAATGGTTTACAGGAGAGTGTAATCATAGCAGAGTCAAAGTGATGTCCGGTGGGGTGTATCTGTCTTACCTTTCAGAAGATGAGCCAGGCCCATTCGTCCTCAGCTTGTAACCTCAGCTCTTCAGCCTGCTCAAAACTGTTTAGTTTCCTCTTGTCTCAGTATGACTGTGGGGTAAAGACCATTAAAAAGTCCAACAGCAATTTCCTGCTTGCTGTTGGTTTCATTCTCTGTGATGAGAAAGCATGAGGCTATTTAAACAAGAGGTTAATCTGTCCTTGACCTTTGACAGATCATCTGAGCTGGAAGAGACTTTGAACAATAGAACGTCGGGGTTGGAAGGGACCTTGTAGATCATCTCACCCAACCCTCTCATCTTACAAATAAGGGAACTGAGATCCAGAGGGAGGAAGCAGGCAAAAGTGAATGAAGTCCTAACTCCCAGAATCATGATCTTCCACTGGCTGCCCTCAGTCGTCTTCACATGCTGGGGTCCTCAGCTCTTCAATCCCCATTCCTGAATCTGTTCCCATCCCCCTTTGTTGATTTTAATCATACAGGCAGTCATCGAGGGTCACACTGAATGCCAGCTCTGTGTTCGGGACCACACTAGGTACACAAAAATATAAGATTTCATTTTCCTTTAAATAGCCCATAGTCTGGGGACATAGGAGCCGCTCAAACTCAACAGCCTGGAACACCGCACAGATCTTAGATCTGTGGAAGGCTTACTGCCATAGCATGAATGGTAGCCTCCCTCCTCTCTTTCCTGCCTTCTCTCATCTGAATAATTTCTGTTCTGTCTCCTGCTCTGCCTGGGAAGTTGAGCTTGGGTCCAGGATGGAAAGATGGGGCTACTAAAGAATCTAGGATGCCCAGGAGATTCCAGGGCAGGGCCCATCTTCCAGGTTGGCCTCTCCCATCTCAGACTTGTTTGTTAACTGATTACTGGCAGGTCTGTAGAGTCAATGAGTAGGCTGTGTTTGCCAAGGTTTGGGAGCCCGTCTCTGCTTAGATAGGAAGCTTCTGTCCTGCCACAACTTGGGTGGGTAGGAGCAAGTATTGAGAAAGATGCCTCATTACATCAGGTCTGCCGTTCTAGCCTGTCCTCCCAAGCAGACACAGGTGACCTGATTGCTCAGGGATCTTCTGTGTATTTCAGGTTGTGCTGGACCATGGCTGATGAAGAGGTGGACTTTAACTTGAAGGTCGTGCTGGTCAGTTTCAAGCAATGCCTCAACGAGAAGGAGGAGGTCCTCATGGACCCTTATATTACTGGTTGGAAAGGGCTTGTCAGGTGAGTGTGCAAGGGAGGGGGGGCATTCTGTGGATCCCGAGGGCTTTGGCCAGAGTGCCAGGGAAAGCTCACACTGGTGAGGGCTCCTGGGTGGTGTCAGGAAGACTTGAGTTCAGACACTTACTGTGATTGTGTGACTTAATCTATGTGCCTCTGTTTCCTCATCTGCAGAATGGGTATAGCAATAGCACCTTCCTCCCAGGGTTGTTGGGAGGGTCAGATGAGATGATCCTTGTTAAGTGCTCAGTGCAGTGCCTGGCAGAGTGTTATCTGAATGTGAGCTCTCATTATCATCATCATGTGTGAGGAGGAGAATGCACATGGATGTCCAACAACATGTGTACGGGGAGGGACCAGACAAGTGTGGGAGGCCGGGTCAGACAGCTTATATGGGAAGAGGCCTGTATGTGAGGAGGCCCTGAACTCGTGGGCATCTGGGACCCGACTTTGAGGGGTTGATCAGCATGTAATGGGGGTGGGCACAGGGCCACACATGAATGGAGCAGCAGTTTCACATTCCTTAGGTCCACGTTCCTTACAAGCATTTTACAAGCACCAGTGACTGGATTCTCCCATAGGCCCATGAGGCCCAACACATAGATCCTCATGCAGAAGCACTTCGATGTCCTCATGGCACATTAACCTCTTGGGGGGTACAGTTGGGGTGGCAAGGGTTGGTATAGGATCTGCACTGAGGGATGTCAGTCCATTGTCCCAGTGATACCCTCTTTGGACACCAAAGCCATACCTGGCCCTCCGAGCAGTCATTGGGAAAGGGAAGCAGCTGCAAGGGGGTTACGCAGTTTTGATTTTGGAAGTAGCATTTTGCTGGAGAACTTAGATGACTTGTGTCCCTCCTAGAGATCCCATTGTTGGTGTTGGGGACCCTCTCCCTGAGAATTGGCTTTGAGAACCAGAAAACCCTGCTTTGCTTCAGCCCCTTCCCTCCCTGATTGCTCCAGCTGTTTCATGTTTCTGTGGCAGTCTGACCCAGGGAAATTCCCTCGATTCAGACCTTTGACCTCATTACTCCCACCAGGCTTCGATGTGGCATATTTCCCCAGTGGGGAAGTTGGGGGCCCCCTTTCTGAGAGTTGTCACAGCAGGCTCCTCCACACCAATAACACTTTGTTTGGTCTTGAAAATGTAGGTTCCTGAACAACCTTGGCACCATCTTCTCCTTTATCTCCAAGGACGTTATGACCAAAATCCAGATCATGGAGAGGTTCCGCAGCAGTGACCAGAAGGAAAACTACTCCAGCCTTCAGTCAATGGTGCAATACGAGATTGACAACAACCTGGTGGACCTCCAGAAGCGCTCTGAGTACCCTGACTCTGGCTGCCGCACCATTCTCCGCCTACACCGGGCCCTGCACTGGCTGCAGATGTTCCTGGAAGGGCTCAGGACTAGCCAGGAGGACTGCAAGACCTCTGTCCTCTGCACAGACTCCTACAATGCCACCCTGGCCTCCTACCACCCCTGGATCATCCGCAAAGCCGTCACCATGGCATTCTGCACGCTGCCCAGCCGCAGTGCCTTCCTGGAGACCATGAATGTGGGGTCCCCTGAGGAGGCTGTGGAGATGCTGAATGAAGCCATGCCCTCCATCTGCCAGGTCTACCAGATCACCCAGAAACTCTTTGAGGAGCATACCCTGCTGGACCTTCCATAGCTGAGGGGAGGCCGGGCCCCAAGGTGACTCTCCTACATTAGATACCAGGTAGAGAAGGTACAACCAAAACCCGCCATCCAGCACTTACTTAGGCTTCAGGCCCTACTCAGAGCTCCCTTGATTTCTCTTCCCCCACCTTCCACCAAGCTTGGACTTGGTTGTCAGTTGGCTGGAAATAGGTATTTTTGCAGGGCCGAGTGGCTCTTTGCAGGGAGCACCAAAGAGTTATTGGAGATCATTGGAAAGCAGAGGGCCAGGTTCACATCTTGAGGGAGGCCAGTTTCAGCTCCTCCTGACCTGCCTACCATCTGAAGTATCAGGAATAATCTTAAGTAAAATCATGTAGCCTCCAGGGAAGCCAGACAACTCTACCCTGAGCTCTACCCTCATTCTCCTAATCAAAAGCAGAAAGAAAAAATCTGGTATAGCTTTTAAAATTTTTTTAAATTTAGAATCACGTTGCAGTGCCCAGGCTACAATCATAAGAAGTCTGTTTGATTAAATGGCGACCTATTCTGTTTCCAGCTCCTTCCCTCCTGCCAGAAGAAGCCTTTTCATATACAGATAGGGAGTCAGACCTAAGAAGATGCTGTCTGGTAGTCAAGCCCAGGGATCTGTCATTTTAATTTCTCACTACTTTGTCAACCTGAAAATGTTCTTTAGTGAAATGTAAAAAACCTCAGGGTTGCTTTCAATTATCTCAGGGGCAAAGTAATTTATTTCTTTTTCCAGTCTCTTGTAAGGAAAACATTTACACGTATCCATCCAGTTTACCTAGCAAAGGTTACCACCTCCTGTTCAGGGGGTCTCTAGGAAGGGAAGCCAAAACCTGCACAGGATTTCCCCCAGTGGCTTTTAAGGAGTTTGTTTATTTGTTTTTAAACCAAAGTACCCAGTGTGCATCTTTGGTGGCTCACCAAAAACAGTGTTGTTATTCACACCCCTGCCAATATTTCTGTACTTGGGTGCTGGGGCCCTGGTTCAGCTACTCTAAATAATAACAGAACAGTTAAAATCAGGTGACAGTCCTATCAGCTGAAGAGACCAGTTCAGGGGTGCTTGGTGTTAGCTGTGCACATGACATTAGAAAGTCAGGCATGTCCCCACCTGGCATGAGACCTCCTGATCTCTTGACAAAAATGCCGTGGATTCTACATCTTGGCCACAGAGTGAAATTCCTGGCTGGCCCTCGTCCAAGTTATTATTTGAAATCCTGGCGGTTGCCCATAGCCCAGAAGCAGCAGTGTTAATGGCCAGCTGGCTCCCCTGCTAGAAGCTCGAAGCAGGAGATGCCAGCCGAGTTCTTCTCTTTTGAGGGGTTATCTTTTAAAAAAAACCCTCAGCAAAACCCCTATTCCTATGCTGTTCTCCCCAAGATTGCCTCCTTCCTGGGGATCACGTGCCCCAAGAGAAGGTTTCCTCTGGAAAATACATAATGGTTACCCCTAAGCCTGTGACCCTCCTGGAACCAAAACACTCACCCCACCCACCCACCCCCTGTGAGTTTCTTCTAAAAGGTGTGAGAAATGGGGGACCTCCCATTCTTAGAGACATTTAAAAATTCTGCTTGAAGGGAAATGTGCTGCTCTCAGCAAACCTCCTAGAAAGGCCCAAGGGCCACATTTCCTACCTTGGCTTTCAAACAGGTCTTCATTTGACTTGTGGCTTCTGGAATGGGCCCTCAGTTTATGCAGGAAGATCCCAAGGACTGCTGCTTGGCCCAGTATCTGGAATATGGGATAGGGCAGCTGGGGTACAGTAGCCATCTTTCCCTCATCTTGCCTAGCTCCTGAGTCAGCTTCTCCGTCTTTGCCATATCTGGGCTCCCCTGGCTGCTCTCCTTTCCTGTATTATCCCCTTGTTCTATAAGGTTTCCAGCAGATAACCCAGGGTGATGGGCTTCTATCCTCTGTTGCTGCCCTTTGGAGGGGGTGGCAGCAGCCCTGGGCGGAGTGGGAGGGGCCCTTGCATGAAAGCCAGGAAGTTTGGAGAAGGCAGTGCTATTCCCCCATGCCCCAGTTCCCTCCTTTTCTCTAGAAATGGAAACATTTGGTCTCCTGTTATGAGGGGGGAGGTACAAGAGGGGCTTCTCCTGCCCCTGTTGCCCACGTGGTATCAGATTTGATGGTATGGACCAGGTGATGTGAAGCTGGTCAGATCTTGGGATCTGTGACCTACACTGCAGCTGGGGGTGAGGGAGGGGAAGGACAGGGCTTTGGGGGTTGCCGTGGGTATCACTTCCCTGTATCTTCTACTGCTGCTGACCCCACATTCCCTGGGAGATGCACTTTCTGTGACATGTATACAGCAGGACTGTGTGACTTCATTCCTTGTTGGGGAGAAATCATAATATATTTGATTATTTTTGCATTTAAAATAAATCATACTTAGCGGATGGAAGTGTACTGAGTGTTTGAACCTGGGAGAGCTCTTTACTGTGGGCCTCTGGGAGGCCTTCAGGGCTCTCCACCAGGGGGAAGTGGTTCCCACCATCTGGGCTCCAAGGATGTTGTCAGGGTCCCTTCGGCTAGAGAGAATTGCCTGATTGGGGGACTGGTATATTTCCCTTTATGGCTGCAAATATGTGCATGTGCTTCAAAATGTGGGGGGCAAATGGTGTAGTTATTGTAAGCGTGTGATGAATAAATCTGAAAGAACACGATTAGTATACCATGACCTGAGAGGTCACTCACTACCCAGTTTTTGATGGGTGTTGGAAGGGGGTCATAGAAGAAAAAACTTGGAGGTCAAGAAGATCCGAGTTCCAGCCATGTTTCATGTACTTACCAGTTGTGTGACCTTGGGCAGGTCACTTCCCTTCAGCCACAGTTTACTCATCTGTACAATGGGGATAATAGCACTTGCCTCATTCGAGTATCGGTAGAACCAGATGAAATAATGATTGTGAAGTGACTTAGCACACTTAAAGAGTTGTGTAAATGCTGGCTATTATTCCACCGCAAAGCCAGTGGCAGGAGGTCATCCAACCTGTGAAGATCTCCGTGTGTGAGTGATCTCCTTCTGAAGCAGCCCGTTTCCCCCTGGGACCACTCTCCTTGTCCAGACCTGTATCTTGGGTATCTCTCAAGCCAAAATCTGGGTCCCAGCTCCCACCTACCATGGTTTCTAGTTCTGCCATCTGGGGCCAAACAAAAGAAAGCCTAATTCATCCCCCCTTCCTATGACAGCCTTTCAAATACTCAAAGGTAGTTCTCATGTCCTGCCCCCACCTCCGCCTCTCCCCACAGCTGCCTTCTCTCTGGGTCCAATGTGCCCAGCCCCTTCATCTAAGCCTTTTATGGGATGATCTCAAAAGCTTGTTAAGGCCCTGGCAGCTCTCCTCCAAGCCCTTAGCTTATCACTCTCCTTCCTACACTTTGAGGCCCAGAATTGAACCCTGATCAAGATGGAGATGAATTCCCCTCCCTAGATCACCACCTTCTAGAGTGGGGACATTTAGTATCAATGACCCAGGGTACTCTCAGTCACTAATTCCTTATTGGCTCTGCAGCCCGGGGTCCCAAAACCCTGGGAGCTCCCACCCAGTTAAGTGGCTCATCCCACCATCCTCCAGTACAGGCACTGACTGTTTCAGTTACAGGTTACAAAAAGTACTTTGGGACCGGTTTGACTTAAGGCTGTGATCCAAAGGCCAACATTCCATTCTGTCTACTCCCTGCCAGGATGTGGGATCCTCCCAGTCACCCCAGGGCCACACCCAGTGCCACAAACTAGGCAACAAGGTAATGTGTTTGGAACAAGCCACTGGGGCAGTCAGAGCCTAGTCTGCCCTCCAAGGAAAGGAGAAGTGAAGCCATCTCTGGGTCATTAACAATTTTTAATTTCTGTTTCTTGATCTTGGAGTCCAAGGGGCTTTCCAGCCCTCTCTGACACTGCCTTTCACCCACCTCTCCCACCCTGCTATTTCCCATTAGGCTAATAATGCCATGCCCCCTGTGACCCAAGTCCAATCAACAGGAATGCTTTCTCAGGAATATTACTTGTCCCCACTGTCCTTGCTGTTCCTCTATCTTGCAGCTTGGGTCTTTGGCTGCTGTTCCTCCTGGCTGGGCCAGTGGAACACAATTCACCAAGATTAGGTTCTTTGTAAGGTTTTCTAGTTGGGTGGGGTCTCCCCTCCAGGATCCAAAAGCTGGGGATTGGGGCAATCTCAATCCATCAACATTGTCTTTACTGAACAACCTACAGGCTTCTGAAAAAAAGGGTCTTGGTGCTAATTCAATAATTGATTATTAACATGAGAGAAATAATCACTTCCCTCACTTTTCAGTCTTTTATGAGTTCTGTAGAAAAAGCAAATACTTACAATTATACTTTCCTTAAGCCTTAGTGGGGAATAATTTAACAAATCATATTCTTGGGCTGGAAGGGGATTTAGTCCCAGTCTCTTAACTTTACAAATGAGGAAACTGAGACCAATGAAGGCTAAACAACCTTCCCAAGGTTGCATAGGCAGTATGTGGCTGGGACAGGATTTGAATCTGGAGGAGTACTCTTTCCCATGCACTCAATTCACTGACTGAGAATAAGGTCCTGTAGAAAGGAATTCTGAAAGTAGTCATTTGGTGTATTGGGGGGGAAGAGAATTCTAGAAGAAGAAGGGGAGGCACCAAGCAGAGTTAATCAATCAACAAGTAGGATATTGTGTTTTTCATTTTTTTTTTTTTTGCGGGGGGAAGCAATAGGGTTAAGTGACTTGTTCAGGGTCACACAGATTATGTCTAAGGCTGGATTTGAATTCAGGTCCTCCAGGGATGCCCCTTCAAAAAGTGTTTATGAAGCAGCTGCTGTGCCAAACACAAGTACAAGGAATGGAACCATCCCAGTTCTCAAGCTGCTTGCCTTCTCTTGTTCCTGACTCATCTTACGCATTTAGTATTGGGCTCAAGTTGCTGTCCTCATCCATCCTGCCCTGGTTTGTTTGGAATTTGCAATCCTTTTTAACAAACTCTACACTCCATGAAGAACATGAACCCCCTTGGGACAGGGAAGATGGTCACCAGAGAACTGAGCCTAGCCCTAACACCTTTCTGGAGCCCTGGTATCTAATAAAGGTGAGGGGTCAGGGGAGGGCAAAAACCTGGCTTTATGGGATCAGGGTAGCCCTGCATGGTGACAGAGTAGAGAGAGAGAGTTTGTGATGAGAGGATATTTCACTTAGAGGAAGTAAAAATTATTTTATTAAAATCTCTGCAGAATCACAAAGGTAGGATTAGGAAAGAGCCTCCCCTGGGGTAACCTGAATCCCATGATTTGTCCAGAAAAGCTCAGGGACATGGGCTAAAGGTGACCAATGAACTACCAGGGGGTCCACCTACCAATGAGCTGAGACCCCCTAGCCATGGTCCTCACTAGCCTCAAGACGTGAATCTAGTCCTGAGGGTTTCTAGGTGAGGTGTCCCGAGGAGTTGCAGAAACAGCTCCTTCACCTGCTGCCCCTTGAGCAGGAACCTGAGTCCTGGGGGGGTGCTCACGGAATCCCAGAATGCTAGAATTCTCAAAAGTCACACAGCCCAGCTCTCCTGTTGGCAGGGGAAGAAATGAAGGTGCAAAAAGGGGAGTGACTTGGCTAAGGTCTCGCAGGGAGGTAACACCAAGATGGAGCTTTCTAACTCCAATTCCACTTCTCCTTCAGTCTTGCCCAGAGTCAAAAGACCCCTCAGTGGTCATCTTGTCATAGAAGTAGATCTGGAAAGGACCTTAGGGGCCATCGAGTTCCTTTTACAGATGAGCAAACTGGGGCTCCAAGATTTTCTGTGACTTGCCCAAGGTTGACCCAGGTAGCAAATAGCAGTCAGGATTTGAACCTGGGTCTTCTGATTCCAAATGCAGAACTCTTTGCCTCTTCTACCACACACCTGAAAAATAATCTCCTCTGCAACCCTCCAGTCAATTAGCCATCCAGTCTTTGTTTACTGAGCACCAAGAGAGGGAACCAGCTTTCCCCCAGATCACCCCTTAACTCAAGCCGAGGCTGAACTCAAATTATTTCCCAATCAATGTCCTGGTGCCCCTGTCCTTGGTCCTCATTTCTGCCTCATGCCCTGGCACCCCACCTACCCTCTTCCAAGGGCCACCATCTGGAGCCAGCCCAGCTCCCCCCAGTCTGTTGGCATAAGGGTGCTGTCATTAAGGCAGAATTTGCCTTCTGTTGATCTGCTCTTTGCATGGCCTGCCCCCCCACACCATGGGGAGGGAGGGGAAGTGTCATCTTGCCACACCATGTTCTTCCTAGTGAGGGGCCCCAGGACCACCTTGGCAGAAGGAGGGGCTCTGAGCAGCTCAGCTTCACCAAGTCTGTTTCCCCATCTATAAAATGAGAGGGGTTGGTCTAGATCAGGGGTCTTAACCTGGGGTCTGTCAATTCTTTTTAAACTTAAAAATTTTTGTTTGTTTCTTTGGTTTTTTGGAGGGGGAAAGCAGAGCAATTGGTCTTAAGTGACTTGCCCAAGGTCACACGGCTAGTATGGTTAAGTGTCTGAGGATGCATTTGAACTCAGGTCCTCCTGACTCCAGGGCCGGTGCTCTGCTCATTGCACCACCTAACTGCCCCCCCAATTTTTTTGATAACTATTTCAATATAATTGGTTTCCTTTGTAATCCTGTGTATTTGATCTTATGCATTTAAAAGCACCATTCTGAGAAAGGGTCCTTAGGGGTGGATCCTGTCCGAGGGGTCCAGGATATAAAAAAAGCTAAGAAATCCTGATTCACTGTAAGGTTCAACAGATCTGGGATCTCCTCCACTCCTTCCTCCATCAAGGGGGGTGGCAAGTCTTCCTCGCTAGCCCATCCGAGGTGACACTTGTCAGTGTCCCTACCAGCCACCGGGGGGCGGGGAGAGTGCCAGATTTTCAGGCATGGCTGGCACAGTGGAAAGATAGCCCACTCTGGAGTCAGAGGTCCTGAGTTAGAATGCTACCAGTGTGACCATGGGCAAATGCCCCCACCTTTCTGGATCTCAGTTTCCTCTTTTGTAAAATGTAGGAACTGGATCAGTTGACTTATGAGGTCTCCTGCAGTTCTAAATTTGTGACCTTCTATATGCAAGTCAATGGGCAGTTAGGTGGCATAATGGATAGAGAACCCAGTGAATTCAAATGTGGCCTCAGACACTAGCTGTGCGACCCTAGGCAAGTCACTTAACCCTATTTGCTTCAGTTTCCTCATCTGTCAAATGAGCTGGAGGAGAAAATGGCAAACCACTCCATTATCTCCACCAAGAAAACCCCAAATGGGGTCATGAAGAGTCGGGCAGGACTGAAATGACCAAATAACAAAATATCCAAGTCAAAAAGCATTCACAAGTCTCCTGCCTCCAGGTCCAGTATCATCTCTGGCCAGCTTATGTTGCTCAGGATTTGTGGTCCCATAGCTGTGGCCATTGGGGGAGTTCACTGAGGCAGGTCCTAATGCTGAGGCCAGTTGGGCAGCCTGGGCTGAAAATGTGTGCAAATTCCTCCATTGATGGGGCTATGTAAAGCAACTTTATTAAAATCCTCCCCAGCTCCCCTGCACACCCACTCCGGCCAATTTGCCTAGTGGGTCCTGAGCCAGTGAGCAAGGAGGGAAAGGGTTTTGCTAACCAAATACCCAGGCCTTCTGCTCCCCAGTCCCCCAGCTCCAGGTCTTGTCTATTTAGCTGGGGCATCTGTGTGCCCTTCCTTCTGCTGTGGACAGAAGCTGTCCACACCCTCCCTCTACAATGTGGGGTTTCTTGCACTGCCTGGGCCTGAGCCTGGGCCTGGCCTGCTCCACTGCCCAGGCCAAGCTGTGCCTCTCCAGGCAGCTCAAGTTGAATGGGGACTACATTCTGGGGGGCCTCTTCCCCTTTGGGATCAAAGAAGATGCCCTGGAAAGGAACCAACCAAAGGGGGTGATCTGTACCAAGTATGTGGAGGGGAGAGGGGAAGAAGGGAGAATACCTGGGGTGGGGGAGAGTGTGCCAGGTAAAAAGGGGGAGTAGAAGTGGGGAGACTGGGAATCTGTGCACCAGACAAGGGTAAAAGCCCCAGGGAGGTTGTAACAGGAAAAGAGGGAGCCCCAGTGAATCCGTTCCAGCTAAAGGAAGGAGCCTCCCCAGGGTCTGCATGGCAGGTAAGGGGAAGGCCCAAGTACCAGGTAAGAGGGGAGGAAATCCCAAAGGGTCTTTGTGCCAGGCAAATGGGAATGAAGGGAATTCCTAAGTGGAGAAGGGATGGGGGGTCTGTAAGAGCAGAAGGGCCCTAGGGAATGAGGAGCAGGTAAAGGGTCAAGGTCAGGGAAGTGGGGACCCAGAGGGTGTTTGCAGGGTAAGAGCAGGGCCCTGGGGATTCTGTGTGTCAGAAAAATGGGAGTTCCCAGATGGATAGCAGCCAGGTGCCCAGGGGCCAGGTAAAGTGGTAAGCCTTGGTAGGGAGGGTACCAAGCCAGGCATGAGGCAGCCCCAGAGAGTGTGAGCCAGATGAAGAAGGCAGGAGATCTCAGTGCCAGACACCAGCCCTAAAACATCCTAGCCAGTCCATTTACTCAATGATCATTTATTAATCACCTGATAGGCGCTGAGAAGAGGCAGCCATGGTGGTACAGATAGAAAGCTGGCCTCAGAGCCAGGGGGCTCAACTCCCAACTTTGACACTTTCGGCTGTGCCACCCTGGGCAAGTCCTCTCTCCTCCCAATGGCCGAAGGCAGCTCTTGCCTGAGACTGAGCTGCCAAGCTTCTTCCAAAATCCACGCAGATGCGGTCGCTGATCTGTGCCCTCCCCCCACAAAAAAGTGGGAGGCGGGAGATAGGAAGACAAGGACCCCCCACCCCCATCCCAGCCTTCCCTGTTCCAGGGGAAACCAGTGCCCTCCTCCCATCCCTAGGCTCCCAGCCTAGGGCTCATCCGGGACTCCACTCTCCTCCCACCACCTCCCCCCATCCAAGCTGTTGCCAAAGCCTAAAGGTTTCACCTTTGCAGCATCTCTTGGATCCGCTTCCTTTTCTCTCCTCTGACACTGGCCCCACCCTGGTGCAGACCCTCATCACCTCACCCCTGATCCGTGCAGAAGCTGCTGGGGTGAGGTCTGCCTGCCTCAGGTCCCTCTCCACTCTAATCCATCCTCCATTCAACCGCCAAAGTGATTTTCCTAAAACACAGGTCTGACCCTGTCACCCCCTACTCAGTAAACTGCAGTGGCTCCCAGAAGCAAATACAAATGCTTTGTCTGGCATCCAAAGCCCTTCATCTCCTGCCCCTTGCTCTCTTTGGAGTCTTCATTATATCTTACTCCCTTCTTCCTCTGGGTGACGCTGGCCCTCTGCCCATTCTACAAACATCTCCTACCTCCAGGCTTTTATCCCCGAGCATTAGCCCCAAAGCCTGGAACCCTCTCCTTTGGTTTTCCTGGCTTCTCAAATCCCAACTAAAATCCCGCCTTCTGCAAGAAGCCTTTCCCGATCAGTCCCTCCTAATCTCGAACCTTCCTTTGGCTGGCCATTGCTTGTTTCTCCTGTATGTAGCTTGCTAGTACACATTTGCTTGCATGCTGGGAGCTTCTTGAGGGAAGGGTCTGATTTTTGCCTTTCTTTGTATCTCCAGAGCTTAGCACAGTGCCCAGCATATAATAGGTGCTCAGTAAATCTGTTTATTAACTGAGGAACATTCTCTGCCCTAAAGGAACTTGAGGTTGGGGTGGGGTGAGGGTCTAGAAGGGGCTCCAGGGCATCTCTATCCTGGGTAAGGGCAGAGATCCCCAGGGCATCTGTTCATGGGCAGCCTAGAGGTGGGCTGTATTAATGGGGAGCAGGGAGGGGGGCATTGTACCAAGTCAGGTCCATGAAGAGACCCATGGGATGTCCCAAGCTTGGAGCCCCTGGGAGAGGGATCCTGGGCTCAGGATGAGGCCTCCTCCAATGCAGGTTCTCGCCACTGGGGCTGCTGTGGGCACTGGCCATGAAGATGGCCATCGAAGAGATCAACAGGTCATCAGCTCTGCTGCCCGGTGTGTACCTGGGCTATGATCTCTATGATACCTGTACCCTGCCCTTGGTGACCATGAAGCCCAGCCTCCTGTTCATGTCACAGATGGGGAGCCGGGACATCGGTGCCTACTGCAACTATACCCAGTACTGGCCCCGCGTGGTGGCAGTTATTGGCCCTCACTCCTCCGAGCTCGCCCTCATCACAGGCAAGCTCTTCGGCTTCTTTCTGATGCCCCAGGTACCAGGAGCCTGGGAGGGAGGGCTGGGCTGCTCACCCTTAAGTTCCTTCCCCTGCTCCTCACAGACCCAAGTCTGCTCTTAAGCATGGAGCCACTCCTCTGTCCTCTGCAATGGTGAACCATGGCAGGAGCCAAGAGAAACAGCCCTCTTGGACTTGGGAACAAAACACTGGCATGGCATCAGGCAACAGCTTTGCCCTCCTGAGCTTGTGGGCCTTGAATGTTATGAGACCTAACTAAGGGAGCAGAGGGCACAGCTGGGAAATGGTCTGGGGTTTAATCCACCCACCTCCCTCCAGTTAACAGTGGCCCCCGTTCACTGCAATGAGCTCTCATCCCTGCCCCCACTCAGGAAATTTCCATGTTCTCATTGGTCCCCCATCCCCCTTGTTGAGCCCCCATGCCCTCACTGAGGCCCCACCCCCCTTGTTGAGCCCCATCTCCCCTTGTTGAACCCCCATGCCCTCACTGATCCCCCATCCCCCCTTGTTGAGCCCCCATGCCCTCACTGAGCCCCCATCCCCCCTTGTTGAATCCCTATCCCCCCTTGTTGAACCCCCATGCCCTCACTGAGCCCCCATCCCCCCTGGTTGAGCCCCCATTCCCCCTTGTTGAGCCCCATGCCCTCACTGAGCCCCCATCCCCCTTTGTTGACCCCCCATCCTCTCACTGAGCCCCCATCCCCCCTTTTTGAGCCCCCATGCCCTCACTGAGCCTCCATCCCCATTCACCAAAGTCCTCAACTCCCTGATAGCTTTATCCCCCAGTGGGCCTCCACTCTCTTAATTGGCCCTAGCTGTGGGCACATCAGCCACCCTCCTGGCCCAGCCTTTCTTCCTATAGGTCAGCTATGGGGCTGGCAGCGACCGCCTGAGCAACCGTGAGTTGTTCCCGTCATTCTTCCGGACAATTCCCAGTGACCGGGTGCAGCTACAGGCTATAGCGGAGTTGCTAAGCCTCTTTAGCTGGAACTGGGTGGCAGCAGTGGGCAGCGATGATGAGTACGGCCATCAGGGCCTCAGCCTCTTCTCCAGCTTCGCCAACAACCGGAGCATCTGCATCGCCCACGAAGGTACCCTGCCGCTGCCCAAGTCCCAGGACTCCCGTGATCTGGGCAAGGTGGAGTCTATCCTGCGGCAGATTAACCAGAGCGCTGTCCAGGTTGTGGTCCTGTTCTCCTCAGAGGCAGCCGCCCGCAACCTCTTCCAGTACTGCATCGTCACCAAGGTGACACCCAAGGTCTGGGTGGCCAGTGAGTCATGGCTGGTGTCTGAGCAGGTCATCAAACTGCCTGGCATCGAAGAGGTGGGCACCATCCTGGGATTCCTCATGCGGGGCTCTCCGCTGCCTGAATTCAGTGACTATGTTGCCCAGAGCCTGACCCAGGCTGCCAACCAGACCTACTGTAACAGCCTGGGAGAGGCCCCACCCCAGTCCGATGATGACGTGGTCGGGCCGCAGTGTCCACAGTGTGACGACATCACTCACAAGGACATCTCAGTTGGTCTGCAGCACCACCAGACGTTTGCTGTCTATGCTGCCGTCTACAGTGTGGCTCACGCTCTCCACCTCTCCCTGGGCTGCAATGCTTCTGGATGCCCCTCCCAGAACCGCACTCGGCCCTGGGAGGTAAGGAAGGCTGGTGATGAACCACTACCTATGTGCCCAGCTCTTGGCTAAGGGATGGGGAGAGACAAAAATTAAAGTCTTCTCAAGCAGCTTATGTTCTATTGGGGAAAACAGCACGAATACACAAAAGAAACACAAAGTCATTGGGAGGAAGGAGGCCCTAGCAGCTGGTGGGGAGCAACAAGACTTCCTGCAGAAGTCTGAGGGGAACAGAGGAGTCTAGGAAGTGGAGATGAGGAGGGAAGGCACTCCAGGCATAGGGCACAGCCTTTGCAAAGGGCCAAAGGCCACAGATGGAGTGTCATGTCCAAGAGGCAGCAAAAGCAACCAGTTTGGCTGGAATGTCCAGAGCATAAAGGGGAGCCCTGTATCATAAGGCTGTGAAAGTAGGTGGGGGCCAAGTGAATGAAGAGTATCCAGTGTGCGTTTAATATTTGAGCCTAGCTGTGATAGGGAGCCACTGGATTTATTAGACAGATATGGTCTGACCTCCACATCAGAAAGATTGCTTTGGCAGCTGAGCAGAGGATGGAGAGACAGAGAGGTCAGATTAGAAGATTGCCCCAATCCAGCCAAGAGGTGATCAGGGCTGGGAGGAAGGTAGGGGTCATGTAAAGGCGATGTAGAAAGAGGTGCTTCAGACATAGAAATGGTGAGAATGAACAACTCCCTGCATCCAAGGGGTGTGGCAAAGTGAAAAGCCAATGCCAACTCAACAGAAATAGGGAAATTTAAAAAAGGAAAGGGTCTCAGATGGGAATGCAAAGATAAAGAATGCTCATTTAGACATGCTGAGTTGGAGATGGGACCTCCGTTTCAAAATGCCCAATAAACAGTTGATGATGTGGGGCTGAAGTCAGCAGAAATATGAGGGATGAATATACAGAGTCTTCTACACAGAGATGTTCATTAAACCCAAGGGAGCTAATGAATGAGAGAGCAGAGAGGGAGAAGAGGGCCCAGGAAACTCTGGGGAACACCCGTGATTAGGGGGCCTGGTATGAATGATGAACTAGAAAAAGAGACTGAGGAGGGGTCAGAGAGGTGGGAGGAGAAGCCAGAAAGAGCAGTGGCCACAAATCCCAGAGAGGGGAATATTCAGGAGAGGGTGATGAATGCAACAGAGAGGGAAAGGAGAGGACAAGGGAAAGACCATCAGAACTAGCACTTTATAGACCATTGCTGACTTTGGGAAGAGATTTCATTTGTTTAAAGAAATAAGACTGCAAAGGGTTAAGGAGTAAGTGAAAAGAGAGGAGATGAAGGCTCTGGATGTAGACAGTTATTTTCAAGAAGTCTGGCTAAGAAAAGGAAAAGAGATATTGGATAAATGATGGGGTGGTGGTAAAATGCCAGTGGAGTTGGGACCTCCTTGATATCTGTATGCCCTCCAAAAGTACAAACTACATCCCCCTTTCACCTCTTCATGGGGCTCCATGGCCATCTCCAAGAGGTAAGAGTCCATCTCCAAGTGGTAAGCCTCTTGGAGATGAGACCAGGTGATAAGGCTTTCCATGGTCAGCGAGGCCAGTCCTCAGGAAACAGATGGAGACTCTTGTGGGTACTACATTCAAAGCCTTGTTGGGATGGTAAAACCTGCCAGGGTTTACATTCTTCTGGGATAGCCTGTGAAACCCATGGTAACATTCAGTATGATGAGGCATCAGAGGAGTATCATAGGAGCAGACATGTAAGCTGGAAGAGTCTTACCCTCTCAAGTTACAGATGGAGAAACTGAGTCTCAGGGCTCCACAACTTGACCATACTCCCCTGGGTGGCAGAATTTGAATATAAAAAACACATCCTCTAGTTCCAAATCCACCAACCTTTTCACAAATTTGAGCACATTCTCCTCCTGACTACCTAAGGGATTTGGGGCTTCACATCCTTGGGCCTCAGTTTCCTCCTTTGTAAAATGAGGGGGTTGGACCTGAAGGTTGCTGAAGTCCCTCCTGGCTCTCCCTCTCAGATGCCTTAGAGTGTGCACTGTCTCATTTAATGAATGACTGGTCCAGAAGTGCTTGATCAGTACTTTTCATTCATTCATTCATTCATTCATCAATAATGGGGAGTAACCAGAGCCCTCCTCCATCCAGGATCCTGTCACCACCTTTCCCTCCACCCCCTGCCTTTCTCCCTCATCCCCAGCCCAACCTGGCCTGGGCATTCTTGTTCCTTCTCCTCCCCACAGCTCGTGAGCAAGATGTATGACCTGCGCTTTCCTGCCCGCTCCCTCACCCTGCAGTTCGATGACAGTGGGAACGTGGACATGACCTATGACCTGAAGCTTTGGGTCTGGCACAACAAATCACAGCCAGAGTTCATTACCGTGGGCTCCTTCCAAGGGGAGCTAAAGTTAAATCGCTCCCAGATCCGCTGGCATAGCCAAGGGAACAAGGTATGGGGAGTGTCTGGGCAGATGGAAGGAAGGAGGGAAAGAGGAAGGGAGGAAAGAAGGAAAAAGATCCTATGTGCAAGGCCAGTCCCATCATGTGCATGTGGGAATGGAAGCAGTCCTCTTTGAGGCACCATGCCAAGTATTAGGGATTGGTTCAGTCATTTTTCAGCCTGTCCAACTCTTCATGACTCCATTTGGGGTTTTCTTGGCAAAGATACCAGAGTGGTTTGCCATTTCTTTCTCCAGTTCATTTTACAGAAGAGAAAACTGAGGCAAACAGGGTGAAGTGACTTGCCCAGGGTCACACAACAACTGAGGCCAGATTTCAGCTCAGGAATATGAGTCTTCCTGACTCCAGGACTAGCACTCTATCCACTGGGCCACCTAACTTCCCCAAGTATTATGGCTAGGAAAACAAAAATGACAAATTCATACCTGCCCCTCAAGAAGTTTACATTCTAATGAGATCTAACATGTCAACAGAGAAGTAATTTGAGGAGGGAGAGTCAGCTAGGAGGATCAGGAAAGGCCTCAACTTAGGAGCTAGTTCCAAAGTGGAGCCATGAAAGAATCGAAGGTGAGGAGATGATATGGTCCAGGCATGGGGCACAGGCTGTACAAAAACATGGCAGCGAGACAGGGAGTATTGTATGTGAAGAATGGTAAGGAGGCCCATTTGGCTGGAATCTCGGATACATGATGGGGGAAAGGGGTGCAATAGGAAATAAATCTCCATAGGCAGCTGGCCCTGCTGGGTCAGTCTGGGAACAACAGGATTTTGGAGCAGACAAGGAGCCAGAAACCCAGCCAGGAGCATGGGAGGGTACCACTCCCGGCACACACACGTGAAGCCAGAAGGGCTGGGGAAGGCGGCGACGAGGAGGAATCGAGAAAAGACTGGTCCTTACACAGTGGTTAGCAACTGACAGAAAATAGGGGTGTGGTGAAAGGAAAGATGAATCCTAAGTGGAGAAGCTGCAAAGATAGAAGTCAGGATGTTTGAGATGTTTGGGAGTAAAGATGATGAGCTCCATAACAGACCAATTGATGGGTCATCCAGGCAGAGGTTGTGCATCTCTAGGGTGCCCACCCTAGACAGGGGATGGTGCAGGACTGGTTATGTAAACCACAGGCTAGAAGGCAGAGAGCTTGAAGGACCACAGAGGCCATCTAATCCAACCCCTCATTAGGCAGATGAAGAAACTGGGGCCCAGAGGGACTAGCTGATTTGTCCAAGGTCACACAGGTTATGATAGATGTGGGATCTGAACCCAGAGCTTCTGCCTTCAAATCTAGCATCCTTTCCACTGTACCAGAGGTAGCAAGGAGCCACCATAGCGCACAAGACTCTGGTCCTGGAGTCAGGAAGACCTGAGTTCAAATCTAGCATCAGACACTTACTAGCTGTGTGACCCTGGGCAAGTCACTTAACCACTGTCTACCTCAGTTTCTCCAACTGTGAAGCAGAAATAATAGTAGCACCTACCCCCCAGCATTGTCATGACGACAAATGAGATAATATCTGTGAAGCTTAGCACAATGCCTAGCACACAGTAGGTGACTAATAAATGCTTGCTTCCTTTTCCCCTTCCCATTAAAGTCTCTGAGGTGTCTACATAGAGATGATTATCGAACCCATGGGCTGAGTCATAATTGCTTTTGTTCAGTCATTTTTCGGTTGTGTCTGACTCTCCATGACTCCATTTAGGGTTTTCTTGGCAGAGATACTAGCATGGTTTGCCATTTCCTTCTCCAACTCATTTTACAGATGAGGAAACTGAGGCAAACAGGGTGAAGTGACTTGCCCAAGGTCACACAGCTAGTAAGTGTCTGAGGTCAGATTTGAACTCAGGAAAATGAGTCTTTCTGACTCCAGGTCCAGTGTTCTATGCACTCTGGTGCCCCCTAGCTGTCATCATTATATACCAGCCTATTTGTGCAGGAGTCAGAGGAGAACCTGGGATCCCAGTACTAAAGATGCCTCCTGGGCCTCTCTCCTTGCCACCCCCTCTACCCCATGTAGCCCAGAAGTTATCAGCAGGTGCCAGGGTAATTCTCTCATGTCATTGATGTGGAAATTGAGGTCCACAGCTATTGAGCCAGGACTCAAATCTGAAGCCCTTCTGGATCAATCCAGATCAATGATGAAGCTGCTTCCTTCATGGCCATAGAATGAGAAGGGGTCCCAGGACCTTGGGAATAGCCAGGCTTCAGAGCTGTGCCTGGCCAATGATTTCTCCCCCTTTCCCCACTACCTCTCCCAGGAGCCTGTGTCCAGGTGCTCCAGAGAATGTGAGGAGGGCCAGGTGAGGAGGGTCAAAGGTTTCCACTCCTGCTGCTATGACTGTCTGGACTGCAAAGCCGGAACCTACAGACAATACAGAGGTGAGTCCAGCCCCAGCCCCACCTTGGCCTAAGAAGGCACCTACTCAGGTACTCCCCACAAACGTGACTCAGACCCTTCTGCCCTCCTAAGCACTAGCTCATGCCCTCACTGCAGCCCCTTCTGAGGAGAGATAGCACCATATCAAAGATTGGTGCAAAGAGGTGGCCCCAGCAGAGCTGCCCCGCAAGTTAGCTGCCCCTGGAATAAGATGCAAGGCATTGGCTGGGGTGGGGAAGGGAAATGGAAGAAGGAGGGAAGAACGAGGAAGCATCTGAGCATTAAAAGCCCTTCTTATCCAATCTCTGGCTGCAGCCTGGGGTGCCAAGGGCTTAGAACTGGGAGTAATGGGCAGAAGTTACAGGGGCAAATTTCAGTTCATATGATCACAAAAAGGGGAAAAAAGAAAGAAGTAAGCAATTACTGAATGTATTTTATTTCTTTGAGGCAATCAGGGTTAAGTGACTTGCCCAGAGTCACACTGCTAGCAAGTGTCTGAGCTGGATTCGAACTCAGGTCCCTCCTGATTCTAGGACCAGTGTTTATCTACTGGGCCACCCAGCTGTCCTGAGGCAAGCAGTTATTAAGTGTCTGCCCCTTCCTGAGCTCAGGATGCTATCCACAATGCACCATCTACAGTCAACCCTCTATAATCAGAGGACCTTGGGGGACCATTGAATCCAACTCCCTCATTTTCCAGAGGAAGAATCCATAACTTTTCTGGCCCCTGTTAATGCTAGTTGCCTTCCCTTGGAAATGAGCTCAATTTAATCCATATATATGGTTTTCTTGTACATGATTGTGTTTTACGTTTTTTCCCCTGTTAGAGTATGAGCCCTTTTTTTTTGCGTCCTTGGTGTTTAATGTACTATCGCACACAGTAAGCCCTTAGGAAATGCTTGTTGACTGTGGTTGAGGCAGGTCCAATGACTGACTCCAAGTCCAATGCTCTGTTACTTTACCGCACTGATCTTCTGTCTGTATAAGGAAAACTCTGCTAATGGTTAAGAGCTGTCCAGATCTGCAGTGGGCTGACCCCTGAGTGGTTGCATGGGTCTTGAGCAGAGACCAGAGTATCCCTGGGGAATGTCATAGAGATCTCACTGAGGTCTAGAGATGTTGTGCCCAAATCCAAATGACATGCCACCTGATTTGGAGCCCACCATTAAGCCCCTTTATATTTGTCTTTCTCTCTATCCTATACCCTGTAATAGCTTGAAACAGCTTAAGGCACAGTCTTTGGGTATTGCCCAAGGCATAGTCCCCTAACCCCCTCCTTCCTGAATCAGCATTCTGTGTGTCATCACTATGTACAAGGGGTTATGGTACAAGTTTATCTAAAGTTTATCTTAAGAAGAGACCACCCTGTACTCAGAACATGATCCTAACCTGTCCCTATTACCTAATGACCCTCTTCCCTATTCTAGGAGGGACCCCCTTATTCCAGGAAAGTTGCACCCTTGTTCCCTTGCATGATTAGCCCTGAGCTATAGATCTAACCAATGGCAATTTTTGGCTTCTGTGTGTCATTGCTTGTGCTAGTTCCCCTCCCCAATTGTAGTTTTTGTGGTTTTAGCCTTTATAAGCACTGTTTGTACCCCAATTTGGGGCTGCCTGATTTGAATTTATACTCCAGGCAGTCATGAGCTTAATCAATAAATCCACACTTAAATTTACCTTGAACCCAGGTCTCAGCTCACTCTTATTCTCTGCACAACAGAAAGAGCCCTCCCAGGGCTGAGATCTGGGGGCAGGGGGGCGGGGGATAATGCTAGATTCCAAAGACAGAGATTCTGGGGCCCGGGCTCTCCATGCCTTCTCTGTTTCCTCCTCTCAGCTATCTGTGGCCTGAAGGAACAGGGCCCCTGATGAACCACATGTGCAGCCCAGGGAGTGAGTAGGGGAGAGGGCAATCCGTCTGTGAGGATTGCCTGCCGGCCTGCCCCACAGCCTTCCTCCCCCTGAACTGTTTTGCAGATAACGTGTCCTGCACTGCCTGTGAATACTACCAGTGGTCTCCTGACCTCAGCAATCAATGCTTTCCCCGGGCCATCAAGTTCCTGGCATGGAGAGACCCAGTGGTAATTGCTTTACTTCTTTTGCTGGTGCTAGCGGTGACTCTGAGCCTGGCAGCTCTGGTGCTCTTTTGCTACCACTGGGGTTCCCCACTGGTGCAGGCCTTGGGAGGCAACCTCAGCTGCTTTGGTCTGGGCTGCCTGACTCTGGTCTGCCTCAGTATCCTCCAGTTCCCAGGTCAGCCCAGCAAGATCAGCTGCCTCATTCAGCAGCCCCTCTTCCACCTGCCACTCACTGGCTGCCTCAGTACCCTCTTCCTTAAATCGGCCGAGATCTTCCTGGCGTCAGAGTTCCCGGGCCAGGCAAGGCGACTTCGCAGGTGGCTACGAGGGCCCCAGGTCTGGCTGCTGGTGGCTCTGCTGCTGCTCGCTGAGGGGACAGTCTGCACCTGGTACCTGCTGGCTTTCCCCCAACTCATGGTGACTGACTGGCAGGTGCTGCCCCGAGAGGCCCTGGTGCATTGCCGAGTACGCTCCTGGTTCAGCTTCGGCATAGTGCACACAGTCAATGTGGCACTGGCCTTCCTCTGTTTCCTGGGTACCTTCATGGTGCAGAGCCAGGCTGGGCGATACAATTTGGCCAGGGGCATCACCTTCGCCATGTTGTTGTACTTCATCACCTGGATCTCCTTTATCCCACTCTTTGCCAATGTGCACAAGGTCTACCAGCCAGCCATGCAGATGGCTGCCATCTTGCTCTGTGCCATTGGGATCCTGGCCACTTTCTACCTACCCAAGTGCTACCTGCTGCTCTGGGAGCCACACCTCAACACTCAAGAGTTTTTCCAGAGCTTTCTGGAGCTGGAGTCATGGGACAGAGGAGAAGACCAGGAAGGGAAGGCGGCAAAGAAAGGGAGCCAGTGATTTCCCAGGTCTGGACTCAGGCTGACCCTAAATCCACAAGGATTCTTATCTAAGACCCCATGATCCTAACACCACAGCAACAGTCTCAGTGAACTTAGGACTGTGGCCCCAGCAAAACTCTAACTCCACTATGACTTTAACCTGAGATCCCCCATGGTCCCATAATGATCCTGCCTTTGTGATCCCAACCCCAGTAATACAGGGTCCCATAATCCTGACCTCAGTGATGCCACAACCTCAAATTTGGCCCCATGAAACCAGAGTGCCCCTAGTTCCTACCCACAGTGACCACTTCCCTCCAAGTTCTGTGCAGTCTCTAAAGCAGAGATTCTTAACTTGGGGTCTATGATATGGTTTAAAAAATATTTTTTTGATAACTGTATTTCAATATAATCAGTTTCCTTTTTAATTCTATGGATTTTGTTTTGTGAGTTTAAATACATTCTAAGAAGTCCATGTTGCAAAAGAGGAAAGAATCCCTAATGAGAAGGAAGCCAGCCTCAGCACCCACTGAGTCTAGCTCAGGCTGGAGACTGCCCCAAGCTGGACAGCTCCCTGCAGGGAGAGCTCTTCCTGCCCAAGGAGTTAACAGCTTGATTTGGCCCACTATCAGTGTAAGGAACAGCAGCTAAGTGCTAACTTAGCACTAAGAGATATGAAAAATGAAGGAGACCTTTGTCCTGCCCTCAGAAAGCTCACAATCTATTACTAAGTGAGGGGAAAGGTCAAGACATGGGCACAGAGTAATTTAATAGGACTGGATACAAGAAGTTCCAGCTTTCACGGGTTCAAGATTGATGAAAGGAAGGGACTGCTTCTGGCTGATTGGGGGAGGAGGTATTGAAAGAAGTCAGGCTTCACTGAAGGTTGAGAAGACACAAGAAAATGGGGTTGGATCCAGTTTGGCTGCAGTGCAGAGCAGGGGAGAGACTGAAGGCACCAGAAACCTAGAAGGGTCATTGGAGATTATCTAGCCCAACTCCCTCATTCTACTGAAGCTCAGAGAGGTTGTGACTGCCCACGTAGCTAGGAGGCCACAAAGGACCAACTTGGATCCAGGTACTTCGTGCTAAGTTCAGCTCTCTTTCCACTACATAGCTCTGGGAAGTCCACCTACAGTCAGTTTTGTTGTGTGTGGCTTATTTCCGTGAACACCCCCACGTCAGCTCCAGGCTCTGCTCTCTCTTTCCTCATCCCTATTTGTAGGTAAGAGCCCAGGAAACAGAGGTTCAGCTTAGCATTGGCCTGAGCCAGCCTGAGGCCAATTATGGATCATCTACTCCAGGATTAGCCAACCCCCACTACTACCACCCCCTTCCCCCCTCCCCTGGAATGGAAAGGGGGGCAAGTGGGGACTCTGGAGGAAGGAGGGCACCTTAGGTGGCTAAAACTCTTGAAGTCATGACCCGGAAGCCTAGGGTCAGAGAAGAGCCTACCCTAGATGTTTCTGACCTCACATGAGCCTTAGCCCTGATTTGGGTTGATGTGGGAGGCATGGACAGCACAAGGATAAGACAGGATTGGGGAGCCAGTTAATGCAGATACAGCTACAGGTGCAGGAAAGGGAGCACCACGGAAAGAAGACAATAGAACAGCAACTTTGCCTGGTCAAAAGTGAGGTCTGCAAATCACTTTGTAGACCTTCACGTGATAAGCTGGCTACTACTAGAGTGAACCCTTCAGCACCATGGATAGCACTCCAGGCTTCTGTGGCTCTGCAAGTGTTGTTGGGCTTTCCCCAACCTGGGTACAAAGGAATCCCAGGAAGAGGAAGCAGTTTGGAAGTCATTTAAATCTGGAAATAGCTAGTGGTGACATAGTGCATGGAACACTGGACCTGGAGTGAGGAAGACCTGGGTTCAAGTCCAGCCTCAGACCCTAGCTGTGTGACCCTGGGCAAGTTGATCCACCCTGTGTGCCTCAGTTTCCTTATCTGTAAAATGAGCTGCAGTAGTAAATGGCAAACCCCTCCAGGATCTTTGTCAAAAAAAATCCCAATGGGGTCACAAAGAGTTGGATAAGACTGAAACAAATGACCAAAAAGAACCAAGTCTGGAAAAGATTACAGCTGAGACCCAAATAGCCTGATGGGAAAGGAAGAAAAGACAGGAGACCAAGGAATCACATAAAATTAAAAGCTTTTTTTTAAAGTGTTTAAAATAGCATTTACACAGAAGCAGCATTTACACAGATGCAGCCATATATTAACTATACAGACACTCCGGCTTTGATACAATATCTACAGAATAGAATCTTGTGGAAGCAAGAGACACTGGACAGGAAGCGGTGCATTCCACATGAGCCAAGGCCCTACGGGATGGGCCCACCTGAGACCAGGTGAGGGTCTGGGGAAGGTGCACCTGAGACCAGGTGAGGGTCAGGGCCCACCTGAGACCAGGTGAGGGTCTGGGGAAGGTGCACCTGAGATCAGGTGAGGGTCTGGGGAAGGTGCACCTGAGACCAGGTGAGGGTCAGGGCATGCCTGAGACCAGGTGAGGGTCTGGGGAAGGTGCGCCTGAGATCAGGTGAGGGTCTGGGGAAGGTGCACCTGAGACCAGGTGAGGGTCAGGGCATGCCTGAGACCAGGTGAGGGTCTGGGGAAGGTGCACCTAAAACCAGGTGAGGGTCAGGGCCCACCTAAAACCAGGTGAGGGTCTGGGGAAGGTGCGCCTGAGACCAGGTGAGGGTCAGGGCCCACCTGAGACCAGGTGAGGGTCTGGGGAAGGTGCACCTGAGACCAGGTGAGGGTCAGGGCACACCTGAGACCAGGTGAGGGTCTGGGGAAGGTGCACCTGAAAACAGGTGAATGCTCAGGGTTAGACACACCTGAGAATAGGTGAGGGTCTGGAAAAAAGGTGCACCTGAGAGTAGATGAGAGGGCCAGGGCTGGACACACCTGAAAACAGGCTGGGGTCAGGGGAAGGAACACTGTAGAGACAAGGGCCTGGGGTGAGGGTGTGTGCATTATTTCAAACTCTTCGCCTTTATTCCATCCCCTCCCCCCTATTATTGTACATATGCAGTCTCATGTGGGTTTCTGCCAATCACTGGTTAGAGTAATTTTGTCCTTTAAAAGCAAACCATGCTCATTCAGTCAGATGCAAACAAAGCAAACAGGCAGGTGGGTGGTGGGCAGAGTCCCTTCTGTCCTCTGGCCTTTGGCCCATTCATTGACCATGCTCCCACCATGGCGGCCCCAGCTAAGTGCACAAAGCCCACCTTGGCTGTCACCTGTCTCTCCTCTCCACCTTAGAGGCCTAGGCTGGGGGGATCCAGGAGAAACTCAGGCCAGCTGCAGGCCAGCTACTCAGGCCACAGTCTGCCTCGACCCCGTCAGTGATACAGGGGAGGGGGCCCTGCGCTCAAGGCCTGGTGCAATAAATAAATAAATAAAACAGCACTGTTAGGGCACCCCCAAACCACTGGAGGGGCGGGAGGGAATGATATCAATCCTACCTTTCACTCCAAAAGCCATGTGTTCATATGTGGAGAACAGGGACCTCCCTCTTACCACTCTCCCCCCAACAAATTGCCACTGACCCTGCAGCAGCCAGGCAATGAATGGCCCCACTTGACTTCTCGGCTGGGACACACAGGGAACAGGAGAACGTGGGAGAGAAGGGAGCTGGCAGCACCCAGAGGGAAGAGGCTCAGGACAGGACAGACCTGCCGGGGGAAGGCAGAGCTCTCCAGATGGGGTGGGGGAGGGGATGGACACACTTCTCATTCCTGGATGACCTATCCCAAGCTGAGGCTTGACAAACCACAGACTTCTTAAGGGTCACCCTCCCAGCACCCAGCACGGGCCAACCCTTCACAGGGTTGTCATCTGTCAATAGACAGGGCTAACTAAGCCTTCTCCCAATTCACAACTCCACCCCCAACAAACACACCAGATCGCACCAGGATGGAAACCTGGGTAATCCACAGGCCAAGTGATGAAGCCTGGACAATGGAGAATTGACCACAGTAAGGTCCTCCACCTTCCTATACAAAACAGTCCTCACTTAGGGCCAAGCTAGCTCACCCCTCCAGCACTCTCAAGCTCCAAGGATGTACTCTGGGGGGACTTCCCAGCCCTAGGGTAGGGGACAGAGCCCAAGCAGCCCTACCCCTTCTCCCACCCACCCAGGGGGCCCTCCAGCAGAGAAGCCAACTGAAAGCCCCAGACAGCACACAGCAACCCCACCGCAACCCTCGGCCCTGGGAGCCCAAGATTCTGAGCTATCCCCTAACTGTATGGATGAGAGAAACTGAGGCCCAGTGAGGGGTGATATTAGCCCCAGGGCATGTCTCCAGCTGGCGGCAAAGTTGGGCTTCCTCCCCCATTTCTGACTTTATCATCTGATACATCCCATTCGCTGCCTCTCAGGGTCCTCAGCCTTGGGGTCCCTCCCACGACCCTGGCTGGGGAGCCACAGTAAGCGTTTCAGGACCACAAGCACGTTATAACAGCAGCAGTGGATGAGAATCCATGCCCCCCTCTCCCCCTGGCATTGCTTCCAATGATCTGGGTTGGGTGCTGGCCTCTGAAGGTGCAGAGTGTTGAGAGGGACTCTAGCAAGCCTGCTGATGGGGTAGGAGGAAGGTAGGGGCAGATTTGGCACTTCCCCCCTCTCCATGATCGAGGTGGGAGGGGGACTCATCACCATTACTGTCCTTTTCACCAAAGCCTTCAAATTCTCCTCCTCCAAAGATGGGAACCCAGAGGGGGAGAGAGGAGTCTGAAGGCACTTTTCCCATTACATGATGTCCACGAAGAATTCGCAGGGGTTGCCCATGGCCTTCTGGAAGGACTGGCGGCTGCCAGTGAGCTCGGGGGGCACTGCGGCCAGCTCACGCACAGGTGGGCCCCCAGGGGGGCCGCTGAGCGTTGTCAGCACCCTGGTGCCCGCCTTGGGCAAGGGGTGCAGTGGGGGCAGACCAGGGGCACCGGTGGAGAGTTGGCTCCGAGGGCTGCTGCCCCGGCTAAGCTGGCTGGGCGGGCGCTCCCGCTCCCGCCGGCCCCCACTACCCGCTGCACTGCGCACTGTGTGCTCCGACTCACTGCTGCCCCCGCTGCCCCCGGCCCCTGTCCGGCGCTCCTTCTCCCGCCCCAGTGCCCGCCGGCTGCTCTCGCTGGCGCTCCTGTTCGAGCCGCTGCTCCTGCTTCCTACAGGGACAGAGAAGGAAGCGAGAGTGGTGCATCAAGGCCAGTCCTGTGCCCAGCAGCTACTTCCATGGCACCCATCCTGGGAGAGCAGGGGAGAAGAGCCATGCAGATACAACCCCAGAAGCCATAGCAGATTGGGGATGGGGGGCAACAGGGGACATGCAAACCCAGCAAAGGCACAGAATGGGGGTGGGGAAGAGGGAAGGCATCACCAAACAATGATCACAGAAGAAGGCTTAGTGACCTCATTAACCCTCCCCTCTCCTCCCCAGGCCTTCCATCCCTAGACACTCAGTTTGGCCAGTCCAGGTGAGGGCTTCCCAGAACCTTGTGAGGAGGGGGGTTCTCAGTTCTGCCAAAGGGGAAACAGGCATCAAGTGGTGAAACACTGCATCCACTGTGCCCATCAGGAAGAGCCCATTGGCAAACTCAACCCCTCCCACTTCCTGTGAAGCTGGACAGGCCTGCCCCAAAGCAGGAGCAACAGGGCCTGTGTCCCAGGGGCCCTGCGGCCCAAGGGTGATGCCCTCAGGGGCCTCTGAGGGGCAGGGAATGGAGCTGCTGAGCTCCCCTGGATGCCTGGCCAGCTATGGTTGGGGGAGTGGGGAGAGAACACCTGAGAACACCACCCTCAAAGCCCTGCCTCTCTGCGGTGCCTCTGCCTGGGGGCAGCACGGGCATCTCAGGGGCATGCCATGGCGCCGATCTCATACAAAGGCTTACCCGTCCCCCAGAGGCATCCACTCCGTTAGGAGTCCTTCAGTCTAATGCTTGCTCAGCACAAAACAAGGGAATAATACCAAGTTATACATTAGGAAGCGCTGTTTACCCTCCAGTGCCCAGGGGACAGAGCCAGGACTGTGGCCATGGGCACCTGTGCCCCTGGGGAGGCTTCCCACCCACTGCTCTGACCAATCACTCCAAGCTCCATACACGGCTTCTCTGTTAGGGCACCCGCCCTGATTGCCCCCACTGCATAGCGGCATTACTGGGCAACTTCATGCAGGGCAGACAGTATCTACCCATCCATAAGCACTTGGGTCCCTTTGGCACACCTGTGGGTGCAACCCTGTGCTGAAGGCTCACAGAGATGGGAGGGACCTTGGAAGGCCCTTATTCCAACACCTCCATTTCACAGCTAAGGAAATTGAGGGCAAGTGAATGGCTCCAGGCCAGATAGGGCTTCTAATACTTGAGCCAATGTTCTTTTCCCCAGCACAAGACTGCCTCCAGAAGGGCCTCAAACAGTGGGCTCATGAGCTGCTGGATAGGGCAGGGTGCATTCTGGCCCACAGGACACCCTCCTCTCTCTCCCAAGCAGCAGACGGATGTTCCTATGTCTGAAGGACATCTCCCCCTTGGGGCCAGCTTGTGTAGAGAGTGCCTTCTAAGACCACACCAAACCTGCCCACTTTGTGATCCACTGATCTCGGTCCCCCATCAGTCCATCATGGTCCATCATGTTCCTGTCAGTCTCCAAATCTGTGAATCATCCCCAAGCCTCCCCTCTCCTCCTCTTCTCCCAATATGCTCAGCTCCAGGATCAATTTTCCCCATCCAGGCCTTCTCCTTCTTTCTGACCCACCCCCACATAGTCTGCCCATCTCTGGCCTCTGCCCCCTGGCCCATCCTGCCAAGGCCACCACTGCTAATGCCTAGGACTGAAAAGGTCCCTCTCCAAACAAATAGCTTCCATGGCTTCCCTTTACCCAAATGAAAAAAATCAAAGGGGTCGGCGATAGCTGAGCCAAACCACCTCATGGCACAGCAGGTGCCCAGACATGTGCAGTAACCTGCCGTGGGTCCCACAGGGAGCTAGAGCCAGAACCAAGAGCAGAACTGACGTCTTCTGGCTCAGTGGGGATTTCCCTCTAGACCCCAGTGGAGGCAAAGGGAGGTGGCATGGGCACTGGCCTTGTTAGGAAGACACAGGTTCAAAGCTTGTCCCAGATACTCACTAGCTGTGGACCCCGGGATAAACCACGTCACGTCAGTTTCATTTCCTCATCTGTAAAATGAGGGGGCTCACCTCAGTAGCCTCTGAGGCCCCTTCCCACTCGAAAACTTGGGCTTGATCCCCCATCCATCCCCTCCTCTCCAAGCGCACTGGGCACTTCCCTGGCCCTGTGGCCATCTACCGCAGTCACCCCCAATCCACGGCTTCGCACATGCCATCTCTCTTATTCTGGCCTTCAAGGACCTGGCTTGAACCCCTCTTCTGGGAAGCCTGCCATGATGATTGGGGAGATCTTTCCCCTGTGGCCCTGGTCTGGTTTTGAATTCTCCCCATTTCTCTTCTGCCTCATCACTCTCCTTCTTCAGGCTCCTCCCACCAGGTGGTCATTTTCACTGGGCCCTTGACATACATGGACCATGTGACATAGGGAATGAGAGCCAGGGGCCAGGGCTCAGGCCATGCTGCCCCTCCTGGCATCTCCACAGCACAGGGCGAGACACAGAGAAGACTCAGAAAATACTTGCTCAGCTGAACTAGGTATGCCCAGTCTAGGTCAGCCCTGGACACTTTTCCTCAGCCCCAGTGTCAGCCAGCTCCAGGGGCTACATCGGAAGGGGGGGAAGGGGTGTCACGGGCAGGGAAGCGCCCCCGCTGACAGTCAGCTGGGGAAGCCCAGCCTTTAGGGAGCGCGTGGGAAGGAGGTGCAGGACAGCAGCAGAAACAGGAGGGAGAAGCTGATGGCCAGGGCCCGGGGGAGCCTGGGAAGGCGCGGGGTGCTATGCGCTGGGCCCTGGGGGCCTCACCTTCGCTCTGCTGGCTTCCTGCACTCCCACTCCCATAGCTGAAGCCTGGGTCCTGGTAGGCAGGTGGGAAGCCCGGGGGAGGCACAGGGTAGGGGTAGGAATACCCCTGCCCCACGGGCCATGGGGCTGCCGGGTGGGGGAGTGGCGCCAGTGTGTCCTGGTCCGAGGCTCCACCAGATCCATTGTTGAGGTTAAGTGCCGCCAGATCTGGGGAAAGGAAGCAGATGAAGAGGAGGAGGTGTCTGACATCATGGCCCTCCCCCACTAGCTAGGGTTTTGGGGCCTATAACTGTTTGCATGCTGTCTCCCCACTACACTGGGAACTTCATGAGGGCAGGGAGTGTTTTTTTGCCCTTCTTTGTAGCCTCAGGGCTCAGTACAGTACAGCCTCAGCCTGGCATACAGTTGGTGCTTAATAAGTGCTTACTGGCTGGCTGACTATGGGAGGGCAGAGTGAGGACATCTCCTCCTATCCTAACTTGGTTGGCAGCAACCCCAACAAGACGCGAAGCAAACCAGGGTTTCCTGGATCTGTAGCCCATGTGGGGCTTGCCCCCCCCCCCACTACTATATACAGTTCTTTCTTCCCCACAACTGGAATCCCTCAGGTATCATTCCTCACCTAGAACAGAAGAGACAAAGGAGCTCTCAGATGGCGCTCTAGACCGCTGCTCTCCTATCTGCCCTGTGACCAGGGGCCACTGGGGCCCATCCAGGCCTCTGTCTCCTTTTCTGCCAACTACTAAGGGCTGGCCAGCACTACAGTTCATGGTGGGTGGCTCTGACCAGAGCTGCTGCCTCTCAAGGACTCCCATTTCTCCCCCCATCAGATCTCAAGAGCAGGTCACCCCAGGGCCCACATCTCCACCCTGAGCCCTAGGGGCCTTCTGAGAAAAGACCTAAAGGTCATATCTCCCCAGCAATAATGGTAATTAATAGGAGTAATAATAAAACAATATGAATATTATTATAGCTAGCATTTATACAGAGCTTTAAGTTACAAAACCCTTTACAAATATTTCTTTTGATCCTCACAACTACCCTGGGAGCAAGGTGTTGTAAATTGTCTCTATTTTAGGGATCAGCCAGCCGCCTAAGGCAGGTGAAGGTTATATAACCTGCCCATGGTTACACAGAAAGCAAGTGTCTGAGGCTACATTTGAATTCAGGTCTTCTTGACTCCAGGTCCAACACTGTTTGACAAATGGGGAAACTGAGACAGGAAGAGGTCACTTGAGCCTCGCCAAGAGTCCCCCAGTTAGGAAGTCTCTAAGGCCAAATTCAGATCTGCCTGTGCCCTTCTCATTATCCATAGTTTCTTCCAACCCCGCCCCACCCACCTTCCCTCTCCCTGTGCCCTGGCCCGTCCTTACTACTGCACAGGTCCCCGAAGACATAATAACACTGCTCAGAGAACGTGATCTTATTCACGGTGTGCCTCAGGTAGCCGTGTTTCAGCATGCTGCTGGCATACTTGCGGGCCTCCCGCCGGTCTTTGAAGCCCTCCACGTGTGTATAAAGCCAGTCCACCACATCTGCCCCTATGAGAGGGAAGTGGGGTGGGGGGAATCGTCAGGGACCTTCTCCCAGACTCCCGCCACCCAAAGCCCAAGGCCACAACCCATCCAGTACAGGGCCAGGTCTCACCAAGGGGCAGTGGAGAGACCAGCAAGATGGTTGGCTAGATATTAATAATAAATAACGATGGTAATAGTCATTCCCATTTCTACAGCTTGTCAAGGTTTTCAAAGCACTCTTTCACAACCCGTTCCCTTGGACCCATGATGAAAGTGGTGAATTGTTATCATCCCCATTTTACAGATGGGGAAACTGAGGCACAGAAAAGGAGAGTGACTTTCTCAGGTTGCACCACTAGTGCCAGAGCTAGAAATCAGACCCAGGTCTCTTGCCTGCAAGTGTGGTCCTCTCCCTACACCAAAGTCGGGCCCAGCTGGCCTAGAACCAAATGCCTGGGCCCCGACTCTTCTCCACTCCCAGTGGGAACACACACTCCACAGCTGCCAACCTTCTCGGTTCAGATGTCCACAACTGGCAGAGGTATCACACAACTCTGACTCTCCACATGTCTCCCCTGGACTACTGCCACCACCTCTTAACTAGCCTCCTCACCTCTAGCCTGTTCTCAGAGGCCAAAGGGCTTTTCCTAAACCACAGCTCTGACCAACACTCATTCTAATGGCTCTCTCTTGCCTGTAGGCTAAAAATCCAAGTCCTCTGCTATTTCAAACCCCTTCACAAAGTCTACAGCTTCCCTTTACAGGGTAATTGCACATGATTCCCCTCTCCCCACCACCTCCCCACCTGCCATAGACTCTATATTTTGGCTAGAGTGGCCTATTTGCTGTTCCCCATATTCATCCTTCTATCTCTTCTCTCCATGCCTTTGCCCAGTCTGGTCCCCATGCCTAGATTACCCTCCTTCCTCACCTCTGCTTCAAAGAATTCCTAGATATCTTTCAAAGTTCAGCTCAAATATGATTATGATGGAATACTATTGTGCTATAAGAAATGATGAGCAGGATACTCTCAGAAAAACCTGGAAAGACTTACATGAACTGATGCAAAGTGAAATGTACTCTGTACAAAGTAACAGCAACACTGTAAGATGATCGGCTGTGAACGACTTAGCTGTTCTCATTGATACAATCATCCAAGACAATTCTGAAGAACTCAGGATGAAAACTGCTGTCCATCCCCAAAGAACTGATAGTGTCTGAATACAGACTGAAGCACACTTTTTTTAACTTTCTTTTTCTTGAGGTTTTTTGTTTTTTTGCTCTATTTTCTTTCATAACATGAGTGCTATGGAAATGTGTTTTGCATGACTACACATGTAGAACCTCTTATGTGCCTTCTCAACGAGATGGAGTGGGGAGGGAGAGAATTTGGAACTCAAAGTTCTTTTAAAATGAATGTTAAAATTGTTTTTTTACATGTGACTGGAGAAAAATAAAACTGTAAATAAAATTTTTAAAAAAGCTTAGCTCAAGGGCTATTTCTACAGAAAAGAAATCAATTCAGAGCCTCCTCTAGAAATTACTTTGTAGAAGCTTAATAAATGTTGCTCATATGAATGAACAGATTTCTCCCCACTCCACCCCCCCACTCATAGGATTTCAATCCCCCCCAGGGAAGGGGATGCATTTTTCCCCCTTTTCTTCCCAACAGCCACATCCAATTTCCCCTGGACCCTGGGGGAGAGCTGACTCACCAATGACTGCATTTGAGATAGTGATTTTCAGCCACATCCGGTCCCGTATCTCTAGGCCCGAGTCTGGAAGCTGCATAACTTTCACTATGGCCCCCATGTCACTCTTCACAGTCAGAGGAGACTCTTCGAGTTCTGAAAAGGAGACACATCCTCTGTGTCCCTCAGCCTGGATGGGCCAGGTGGAGGGAAGCCCCTTCTTCCTGCCCTACCTTTCCAGGGTGGTCACTAGCCCCTCACCAGCTGGACCCAAGCAGGCCAGCATCTGTCATGACCACCAATTCCAGGCCTTCCCAGAAACATCTGGCTACCCCCACCCACCCCCAGCTCACAAATGGAGCTGAGCCGGTGTGAAAGAACAACTGATCTCCCACATGGGCACAGCTGGATCTTGGTCCTTGGGGACAAAGGGGAAAGGGTGCCTTGGGAACTGCAGGCCAGGGGGCTGGGACCCAGGTTCTCCAGCCCAGCAGGTATGCATGTAGACACTGAGTGATTCTCAGAGGCCAGTCCGGGTGTGAATGCCTGCCATGAGCATGCACTAGAGCCCTATCCACCCCCTTCTTAGACAAGGCCCTTCAGGGAATAGAATGAAGTCCCTTGTCCACACATGCTTTCCCTCCCCACCCCCAGGATCTCTGTGGCCCCTGGGCTTCAGGCCCACTCCCCTCCACGAGTTAGCTTTGGTCAGGTTAGTCCTGTTAGTGGGGGGAAAGCAGGGACAGGGGAGTCCCTCTGCCCTACACCCTCTAGGCCAAAGGTGGGGAACCTGTAGCATCAAAGCCACATGCAGTCCTCTAGGTCCTCAAAGGGGGCACACTCGAGGACCTACATGGCCACATGTGGTCTTGAGGCCGCAGGCTCCCCAACCCTGTTCCAGGTCCCCAGAGGTCACCTTATTCCTGCACATCCCAAATCTCCTGGTCCCTGCCTCCACCCTGACTTCTTCAGATCTAGCTGGATCAGGGTGAAAGCAGGACCCTCAGAGGTTAAACTCTGGTCCCCCCAACAAACACATAAGCATCTCCATGGAAGCCCAAGCACACGGGCTGCTGGGGACAGGGCAAGCTTGTGTGTCAGACCAGATGTATGTGTGTCCATAGAACGGCTGTACAAATGTGCACATGTGTATGTGTGAAGGTGTGTGGGATCCTGTGTGCACGTGTTTGTGAAGGCACATGTGATCCCATGTGCAAATGTGTGTAGGCAAGTGCAAGCTTGGGTACACATGAGTACTTCACACACATATGTATAACCAGGTATGCAAGCCTATGTGCACACACATGTGTATAGGTAGGTTGTGACCCTGGGTGCATGTGCATGTCTGTCAGCAGGTTGCGAGCCCATGTGTACACGTGTGTATGTGTCAACTGGAGTATGAGCCCATGTGCACAAGTATGTGTGTGCAGGCAAGTGTGTGAGCCTGTGTGCATCCATGTGTAGACAGGTGTGCAAGCCTGCATGCACATGTGTGTCGGCAGATTGTGAGCCCATGTGCACACTGTGTCTGAGTCCATGTCTACACATGTGTGTCAGCAGGTGTGAGAGCTTATGTGCACTGTGTTTATGCAGGCAGATGTGTGAGCCTGTGTGCATATATGTATGTGTGCAGACAAGTGTGCAAGCTCATGTATACATGTGTGTGTTGGTAGGTATGCAAGCCTATGCACACACACACACATTTGTGTGTGTCGCCAGGTGTGCAAGCCTATGTGTGTGTGTGTGTGCAGGCAGGTGTGCAAGCTCGTGTATACATGTGTGTCAGTAGGTGTGCAAGCCCATGTGTGCGTAGAGAGTAAATTGTGAGCCCATGTGCACTGTGTATGTGCAGGCAGGTGTGCAAGCCATGTACACTGTGTGTGTAAGTAGGAGTGAGAGCCGGCAGGTGTGTGAGCCATGTGCACTGTGTGTGTGCAAGTAGGTGTGCGAGCCTACGTGCAAGCCTGTGTGCACTGTGTGTGCAGGCAGGTGTGTGAGCTGTGTGCACTGTGTGTGTGTGTAAGTAGGTGTGTGAGCCCATGTGTGCTATGTGTGTGCAGGCAGGTGTGCAAGTTGTGTGCACTGTCTGTGTCTAAGTCGGTGTGCAAGCCCATGTGCACACCGGTGTGCACATATGTGTGTGTGCAGGCAAGTGTGCACTGTGTGTGTGCAGGCAGGTGTATGAGCCATATGCACTGTGTGTGTGAGTAGGTGTGCAAGCCCATGAACATGCCCGTATGCACATATGTGTGTGTGCAGGCAGATGTGGGAGCTTGTGTGCACTGTGTGTGCAGGCAGGTGTGCGAGCCGTATGCACTGTGTGTGTGTAAGTAGGTGTGCGAGTCCATGTGCACTGTGTGTGTAAGTAGGTGTGCAAGCCCATGAACATGCCTGTATGCACATATGTGTGTGTGCAGGCAGGTGTGGGAGCTTGTGTGCACTGTGTGTGTGCACTGTGTGTGTGCAGGCAGGTGTGCGAGCCGTATGCACTGTGTGTGTGTAAGTAGGTGTGCGAGCCCATGTGCATGCCCGTGTGCACATATGTGTGTGTGCAGGCAGGCATGCGAGCCTGTGTGTGCGTCCGTCAGCGCCATGGGCTGGGCTCCCAGCATGGGGCCCACCTCGCTCAAGGCCCGGCTCCGCCCCACGGGGCATCTGAGCCGCCACTTACTTTCTGCATCAGGAATAGAGCTTGTTAGTGAGGAGCTGGTGGATGTGATGGTGCTCATGGAGGGGCTCGTACCGTAGCGAGGGAACGTTCCTGTCAGCGCCGCCGTGTGCGACAGCCACGCGGCAGGGTCGATGGGCCGCACCGGGTCAGCTGTGATGGTGCCCCCCATGCCAGGGAGGAGGGACGGACAGAAGGGGGAGAGATGGTCACACAGGGTGATTAACAGGTGAGGCACAGAGGCGGGGGTAAGAGGCAGAGCCACAAGCACACGGCAGGGCAGGCACCAGAGGATGAGGGGGTGAGGCCAGCAGGGGACGGAGGCACAGGAGGGACAGACATCGACAGGCAGATGGGAACGGGGTGGGGGGGAGAAGGAAAGACGGGAAAGGGGCAACAGAGAAAGAATTAGGCCAGGATCAACCCCAGGGAGCTCACAAGTCTTCTCCCACCCTTCCCTCCCTGCCTCTCCCCTGCTCAAGAGCTTGAGGTGTCTTGGAACAAAACTCCTGGGCCCATCCTTCCACACCACTGGGCCTGCCTGCTCTTAGCTTGCTTCCTGGACTCCCCTCATCTCCTAAGACATCACCTCCTGCAGGAAGTCTTCCTGACTGAGTGCTGTTCCCCACCCCACCCCTGCTTCCAGTGGCCCCCTGGCTCTGTCCCCTCAGCCCTGCAGCTCCTCGGAGGAAGAGTGTGGCTCTTTCCCTGAGCAGGGCGGTGACTCTGTCTGGTCCCCAGTTTATGGCAGGAGGAGGGTTGGATTTGGGGCTGAGGGAAAGGCAGTGGGAAGGAGCCAAGGAGTGAAGTGGTCTGGGGAGGGAAAGCTGAGGCTGGGGCAGCAGAAGGCCCCACGTGGTGCCCAGAGTGAATGCCCCTGCATCCTGATCTCCCGTGGAGGAGGAAGAAGAGACGGTCCCTAGAAGGCATTGCTTACCCCGGGGGATGGTGAAGTAACTCCTGGGCGTGGGGTCCCAGCACTTGGCCACCGTGAGGCTGATTGGTCTGAAGGGGAGGGAGACAGGGCCCCTAGTCATCTCTCCAGAGCCTCCCCCAGAGCCCTCACTGCAACACACACAGCACCCTCCTCCTGGTCTGGGGCCTCCCCAGACACTCACCCGGGCTTGGAGACGATTTCTCTCAGGACCCGGACGGCATCGTCGTTAGTCATGTTCTCAAAATTGACATCATTCACCTGGGAGGGGAAAGCGGGGTGGGGCAGGGCAAGGCAGGGGGTGCCCTCCCTCATGACTGGGACAGTGAGGCTGCTTCCCCCCAACACTGGCTCTCCCAGCCCTATCAGCCCTTTCACACGGGCACTCTGTGCCCCAGTCTCCTCTTCCGTAAGATGGGACCAGCTGGCTTCCAAGGCCCCATCTAGTTCTATGCCCTCCACCATCCCTGGCACTGGTAGTGTCTGCATGACCAGGCTCTACAAGTGGTCCAATCCTCAGCTGTTTCCTGGGCCTGGAAGGCTCCCCCTCCTCATCTCTAGCTCCAGGCTTCCTTCCAGACTCAGCTCAGATCCCACCTTCCACCCAGGCACCTGCTGACTGACTGATGTGGACATTGAGTCACGGTGGCCCGGGAGGGGAGACATTTAATTGACACTACTTCCTGGCCTGGGTTATGGCTCCAGAAGCCTGGAGAGCAGCAGGGAGCCTGGGCAGGGGCCGGAGTCCCACCTGCAGCAGCATGTCCCCAGGCTCGATTCGGCCATCAGCAGCCACAGCTCCACCCTTCATGATTGAGCCAATGTAGATGCCGCCATCTCCCCGGTCATTGCTCTGCCCCACAATGCTGATGCCCAAGAAGTTGTATTTCTCTGGAGGAGAGTAGAAAGAAGAAGCAGGGGCTGAGCAGGGGCCACCCAGCCCAGCCCCAGCCCAGAACCTCCCCAACCTGCTCTCTTCAATGGAACTCTGACTGCTTGGGAGAAATGGTGGTTCTCGATGCTGTCCAGGGAAGGTTCCAGAAATGGTTTGGGGAGATCGGGGTTGTCTGGTGTCCCAGAGCCTGGGGGAATGAGAAAGGGACTCCTTGCTGCCTCCTTAAGCCAAGCGAGGGGGAACCCAAAGCCCCTGCCTCAGGTATCAGGGGAGGAGGAGGAGGACAGCCTTGAGCAAAGGAGGGCAAAGTCCAGAGACAAGAGCTGAGGCCCAAGGGGGTGAAGATGACAGAGGAGAAGCCACGTCAGGAAGTGCTAGGGTCCATGGGCACCCCCTGGAGAACAAGGAGCCCCAACTTTGAAGACCAACATGGGGAACGTTATGATTTCTGCTTTGTTCTATTAAGTCTCATATGGATGCCTGGGACAGGAGCCCTGGGAATGTGGGTTTGTTTCAGACTCAAGAAGGTGAGAGCTGACTATGTGCCCTTCCTGAGGAGGACTGGGCAGGGGAGAGTGGTGCCACCCCAAAGGAGCAAGCAGCCAGAGTCCCAGGCTATCAGGAGAAAGTGAGGTTCCATTGTGCCTTACCCATGTTGAGTGTGACCGTGATGATGTTCAGAGACATGGTGGAGTCTGTGATGCTGCTGAATGAGGAGGACTGTGGGAACAGGAGGGGGGACGATGAGCAGGGATCCCATGCCCCCGACTCGTCCCTCCTCCTTAGCCCTCCTTCGTCTCCATACCCGGTCAATCTGGCGCATTCTTTGTTTCCTCCTCCGGCGTTTGTGTTTCCGAATGAGCCGGGATGATGTGCTCTGCTCAGTGGAGCTGCTCAGCCTGGGGATCCCAACATCTCAGTGAGTATGTCCTAGCCCCACCCTAAGCTGGGCACCCCAACATCTCAATGGACATCCCTTAGCCCCACCCCAAGCTGGAGACCCCAACATCTCAATGGATATCCCTTAGTCCCACCCCAAGCTGGGCACCCCAACATCGCAATGGACATCCCCCAGCCCCACCCTGAGTTGAGGCATACCCTCCCTCCTCACCACCCTTGACTTAGACCTACAATTATTTCCACTCCGACCCAGATTTTGGACCCTTTCATCCCCCCAGAATGTAGAGGTCCCCTCCGGACCCAGATCCATGCAGCCCGAAGCCAACCTTTCGGTGTCACATGCCCCTGGTGGCCCCCACCTGCTGGTGTCTTCATCCTCTGAGTCGATAAAGCTGCTAGATTCCAGCTCGCTACTCAGCACAGTGGAAGCGCTGTCAAAGGTGCCGGGCTCGCGGCGACGCTCCAGCTTTGGGTGCCCATTGATCCGAGGGGCTACTGCTGTGGACACAGCAGGTCAAGGAGGGAACACAGGGCTGATGTCAGCGGCCTGCCCCCAGAGAGCTTCCTTCTGATGGCAGCTCGACCGCAGTAAGACCTGCCCAACTAACTCCACCAGCCATCCATATGACCCCCTAAATCAAAGAACTTGGAGGGAGGACCTGCCACAGAGCCCCAAAAAGGGCAGTGGCTTTGCTGCCAACAGAGGAGCCTCCTTCAAGGAGCAAAGCTTAGTCCTCCAAGAAGTGGAGACTCTGATATCCCACCAGCTACCCTGAAGACCCTGGGTAAATCATTTCATCTCTTATCTATAAAATAGGACAACTGGGCTCAGTGGCCTCTCTCTAGCTCTCACCCTATGATGCTGTGACCTCCTTGTGCAGGGGTCCTACAGCATCTCAGAGCTAGGGATGGCGCTGCCTGGTGGGAGGACCTTTGAAGGTCAGATTAGTCCCAGAGGAGGCCTAGAGCTCCCCTCTGGAAGGGCCAGCCCAGTGAGGCTGAGAGAAAGACTAAGCCTCCTCCCCAGCACTCTTACCATCTTCGTGGCCCTCCCGGTTCCGCCGCCGGTGCCGGTCCCGCCGGTGGCTGACCACAGACTCTGTGCCGGTCTCGTTGTCCAGCCCATCTCGGCTGCTGGCAGCATTGGGACTGTGGGGAGGCCCAGAGGGAGCTCACAGACTGCCCATGCAGAACCCCAGCCTACCCAGGAGGCAGGAAGTTCTTCTGGGGCCAGGCCCTCCTCCTCTCAGGGAAAAGGTATAGCCAATTAAACAGCACAAGGAAAGCCTCGGGAGGCGAGTAATTCCCAGTTTATCCCATCTGTGTCTCATCAGTACCAAGCATCAGTACCCCATTAGACAGGAAATTCCCTGAGGGCAGGGAATATTTTGATGCCTTTCTTCCAGTCCCCAGCACTTACTTAGTGCAGTGCCCAATAATACAGTAAGCACCCAATAAATGTTTATTAACTGACTTGCTCAGTTTGGATCTTGTGAACACTGAGGGCCTCAATTTCCTCATCAGTAAAATGAAGCCAATGGTCTCCAAGGCCTCTCAGGCTCCATATCTATGAGTCTATGAAATGGGAAAGAAAATGGAGCTACCAGGCTGGCCAGCGGAGGGCAGTGGAGACCAATATCCGAGATCCAGGTACCTGAGACCTCTGGTCAGCTGTTAATTCAGGGCAGGGCTTAACCCTTCCCCTGCAGTCTACATGGGCAGGCCTGCATCAGGAAATGCAAGCCCTAGGGAATAATTGTGTGTTTGGGGGAGGGGGAAGAGGTGGAGTCCAAACCAGGGAATTCTGTTGCATGAAACTTTCCCTCAGTTTGGGAAGAGAGCCGGGAATGGAGCCCTTGGGATGGAGGGTGGGGAGGTAGTCCCCTAGACCTACCATCTGGCAGCTTCCTGTCATAACTGATTCTTCTTGCTAACCAGGAGCTAAGCTCAGTGGTTTCTAAGCTGCTGAAGGGCTCCAAGTGTTTTGAGCACCCTCAAAATCTGGTGCTCTGAGACAAAGGGCTGATCACCCCACCCCAGTTATCCTTTCCTCTGATGGGATCCACAGTGTAATCTGACAATGTCACCATCATGGGGTGTTTGAGGTACTGCCTTTCCTTGATCGTAGAACTGAACTGAAGGTAGGGAGACAGGGGGGGGGGTCTCCACATCCCCCCAGGACTTCTCTGCACAGGATTCCATAGGCATGCCTACCCCCCAAAATGACCTCCTGGCTTGGTGGGCCCTTTTTTATCCTGGCATTTGCAGATGCAATTTAATTCCAGTATCAAAGGCCTGTCACGAGCCAGGTAGAGTCAAGGCTTCAAATTCAAACCCCCCAGCTGGAACAGTGTCACCCAGGGAGGCTCAGAGTGACAGAACCCCCAGTCTTCCCCTGACTATGGCCACCCCCTCATCACAGCCCCATCACCTACCTTCCCTAAACCCCTAAGAGAATGAGGGAACCCTTACTGGAAGGAGGGTGGCCGGGAGTCCCCGATGCCCCCGGTCCGTTCAATGGGGGGGGGCAGGTCTGTGTGGCTCTCGGTGCACTGAGATCCAGCATCGGAGTGGGAATTCTCTGCCAGGACCAGCTGCAGAGGAACAAGAGACTCAGACCCCCAAAAATCCATCTTTGCCCCAAGCTCCTGATTATGTAAGCCCCTGGCATGAAATCGGAAACAACCCAGCCCTCCCCCCAATCCAAGACATCCTCACACAGCCCCATGTTCCTTAGGATGTTGACCCCTGCCGCAAGGTTCCCAGGGTCATTCCTGTGCCTTCCCCCTGGTCCCTAGCCCCCACTCACCCAGGAGACCACTCTTCCGTTAAAACAGGGTAGTTTGGCATTGTCATCAGAAATCTCTTCCTTTACCACCCTGAGGAGTAAAGGAACCAGTGAGACAGGGGAAACAGCCATCTAAGCACCAAGAAGCCTAGCCTTGGGGCCCCCAGCCCCCACAAGGGGCCTCCTGCCAGGTCACAAATGAGACGCTACCACCCTCAGCCCTGGGCATTTTCTCTGGCTGCTCTCTGTGCCTCTTTTTCCCCACTTCTGCTGGACCCTCAGCTCCCTTCATGTGCCAGCTAACATCCCGCCCTCCTACAGGAAGCCTTTCCCAATCCCTCTGAATTCCAGGGTCTTCCCTCAACCAACTGGAGTTCCAGTCTATCCTGGATAGAGGGCATTTAGACCTATCTGTTTGCCTGGGAGAGACTGGGAGAGTAGGGGACTATCTGTTGCCTTTCTTTGTATCCCCCACACTTAGAACAGTGCCTGGCACACAGCAGGTGCTCAGTAAATGTTAACAGATCATCCTTCTATAGCCAAGAACAGGTGAGGCCTTCCCTGTCCTCTCTTGCCCTGCTCCAGGATTGTTCAATGGTTATTCCTCTTCTCCACCCTGCTTTGGAACTTCAGCCCTCTCCCCAAAAGGAGGCTCCCTGCCCAGGAATGATCCCCTCTCAATTACACACACGTCCTGGGGAACCAGCTCAGGGAAGGAGCAGGAAAACAGACCAAGAGGTGGAAACCAAGCGAAGGACAGGAGCAGGAAGGACAGGAGCAGGCGTATAGGATTCCCAAGGTAGAAGAACATTGGAGCCATCTGGCCCAACCAAGGCCTCACCAAGAGCCTCTGGGCCAGGCAGCAGTCTTTTCTCCATCCTCATCCTGCTTCCCCTCTCTGCATCCCCTTCTTCAAGACAGCACACCCTCTCCTCTTGCATGCCTCCATCCCTCTGTCTCTCTCCCTGTGTCTCTTTGCCTCTCCCTCCCTCACTCTGTCTCCCTGTATGTATCCCTCCCTCCCTGTGTCACTCTCTTTCATTCTCTGTTTCTGTCTCTTTCTCCTTGTCTCTTCCCCCATATCTCTGTCTCCCTCTGTCTCTATCCTCCCTTCCCTCCCTCCGTCTCTCCTGCTCTCTTTCTCTTTCTTTCTATTTCTCTCTCTCCCTCTGTCACTGTCTCCTTGTCTCCGTGTGTGTGTGTGTGTGTGTGTGTGTGTGTCTCTCTCTCTATCTCACCTCCTTGTCTCCCAAGAGTTCCCTCCCATACAGATGATTCCCAGATCTATGCTACATTCAGCCCCAATCTCTCTCCAGCTCCCCATCACCAAGTGCCTATCAGACACTTCTTACTGGATATACCATTGGCATCTCAAACTCACCCCATCCAAACAGAGCTCATTCTCTTTTCCCCAAACCCTCCTCTCTTCTTCCATACCTCCTTATTTCTGTCGAGGGCACCACCATACCTCTAATCACCCAGGTTTGAAGTTCTGGCTGTTTCCCCTCCCTCTGCCCCCTACATCCAATCAGCTGTCAAATCTTGGGCATGTAGATCTGGTTACTCTCCCAAATGTCCCCTTCACTCCACTCCCCCAGTCATCCCAGTCCAAACCCTCATGACCCTTTGCAGAGACCATCACAATGGCCTTCTCCCTGGTCTCCCAGTTTTCCAGTCCATCCTCTACATGGCTGTCAAAATGAATTTCCTAAAATACAGATCTCACCATGACTCTCCCATGGCTCCCTATTACCTCCATGGTCAAGGACAGACTCCTCAGCCTGGCATTGCCCACCCTTCTCACCGTGGGGCCAGCTGCCTTCTTACATACTCCTCCCCTCCATACACTAGAGTTCAAGCAAACTCACTTCCCTGCACTTGGCTGTCAAAGTGATCTTCTGCAAGCCCAGGGGTCTGACCACATCACCCTCTACTCAATAAACTCCCATGGCACCTCTAGGATCCAACAGAAAAGCCCCTATCTAGCATTCAAAGCCTTTTCTAAGTTGGTCACCTCCTCCCTTTCCCACCCTCCTCTGCCCTCCCACATGACACTAGCCTCCTGGTTCTTCCATAGACAAGACCCTCCATCTCCCAGCTCCAGGCATTTTCCCTGGCTGTCTGGAGTGTTTTCCCTCCTCATCTCTGCCTCCCCTGGCCTCCTCCAAATCTCATCCTAAATGCCCCCCTTTTTCCCAACCCCCTCATACCAGTGCATTCTCTCTGGTGAGCATTTCCATTTATCCTCCCTCTATCTTGCTTGTCCATAGTTTCCATGGCATCTCCCCCATTGGACTGGGAGAGTAGATTGTCTACTGCCTTTCTTTATATCCCCTACCCTTAGCACCACACCTAGTAGGTGTTTAATAAATGCTCGTTGACATAACTTGGCTTTCTCCTCATTCCTCACCCATGACTCTCCATCTCACATCCCATGCCTGGAATGCATACCCTCCTCTCCTCTGCCTTCTGGGAATCCTTATTTCCTTCTCTCACCTCCTCCATGAGGCCCTCTTCTGATACTCCGATATCACTGCCCCTTAAAATGACATTTCATTTTCCTTTTGGTCTTCACATCTCTAGTCCTAAGCACAGTGCCTGACACAAGGAAAGTGCTTAATAAAGCTTGTTGGCTGGTGATACCACCCATCCTCTGCTTGAAGCTTTCAGAAGATGGGGAGCTCATCACCTTCTGAGACAGCTTGTTCCAGTCTGGGACAGCATTAACTCTTCAGATTTTCCTGACCTCTCTGCAACTTCCCTCTGAATATTTCTGGTCCTGCCTTCTGGGGGGTAAGTAAAATCAGCCTAATCCCCCTTCCATGTGACAGCCCCCCAAAACCTGAGGACAGCTAATGATCATTTTTCTCCCCCATGCCAAGATTTCTTATCTCCAATTCTTTCAACCAATTCCACTTACGTGGTATGAGAGTGCTTCCCCACCCTGGGTGCCACACTTTGGACATTCCCCATTTTGTCAATGCCCTTCCTAAAATGGGGGGGGGCAATCAAAAGGATATGGGCGGAGCCAAGATGGCAGAGTAAAAGCAAGAACTTGAGTGAGCTCCTGCTTCAACCACCTCCAAGACCTGTAAAATATGACTCTAAACAAATTTTAGAGCTACAGAACCCACAAACTGACAGAGAGAAACAAATCTTCCACTGAAGGCAGCCTGGCAGGCCAACAGGAAGGATCTATTGCACTAGACTGGGAGCCAAGCACAGCTCCACGTGAGTAGTGCAGGCCCAGACCTGGGGCAGCCCTGACCAGCAGCCCAGACCAGCTGGAGCAGACTTTAGGACAGTGAATCACCAGCAGTTGTGGCAGTTTCCAGACTTCTCAACCCATAAACAACAAAGTGAAAGTAAAAGTTCAGTGGGGAACTCTGTTGGAGTGACAGAAGAGTGTCTCTGGGTGACAGAAGAGTGTGGTCCAGCCCTGTACCCAGAGCGAGAGGTGGTAGTAGTTGCAACAGCAGCAGCATGGCTGCCTCCAGAGCTCCTGGCCTGCAGAATATGTAGGGGGACCAAGTGACCATTCAGAGGGCAATCGCTCTTGCTTTGACCTACTTGGATCTGGGTCTCAGCCTTGGGCAGTGGTCTTGGGGTGAGAAATGTCAGTGTGCCAGAGCTTGTGGTAGCTATAGAGGGTATAAAGGTATAGAAGTCACCTTCTTCAGACCTCTGACAACATTTGCTAAAACCCCAGCAATTTGGGACACAGGTCTCCCCACTCTGGAAACAGAGTTCTACTATGGCAAAAAAGCTCAAAAGTCAAGTAATTGGCTGGCAAGATGAACAAGCAGAGGAAGTGCAATCAGACCACAGAATCCTTTTTTGGGGGACAAAAAGGATCAAAACATGGAACCAGAAGAAGACAACAAAGTCAAAACTCTTGAATCAAAAGCTTCCAAGAAAAATATGAAATGGTTGCAGGCCATGGAGGAGCTCAAGAAGGATTTTGAAACTCAAGTAAGAGAAGTGGAGAAAATTGGGAAGAGAAATGAGAATGATGGAAGGAAATCATGAAAAGCAAGTCAATAGCCTGTAAAGGAGACCAAAAAAATACTGAAGAAAATAACACCTTAAAAACCAGACTAACTCAAATGGCAAAAGAGGCCCAAAAAGCCAATGAGGAGAAGAATGCCTTAAAAAGCCGAATATGCCAGATGGAAAAGGAATTTCAAAAACTCACTGAAGAGAATAATTCCTTCAAAATTAGACTGGAGCAAATGGAAGCTAATGACTTAATGAGAAATCAAGATACTATAAAACAGATTCAAATAAGTGAAAAAATAGAAGGCAATGTGAAATAGCTTACTGAAAAAAAAACCACTGCCCTGGAAAATAGATCCAGGAGAGATAATTTAAAAATTACTGAGCTACCTGAAAGCCATGATCAAAAAAAGAGCCTCTAAATCATCCATCAAGAAATTCTCAAGGAAAACTGCCCTGATATTCTAGAACTAGAGGGCAAAAGAGGAATTGAAAGAATTCACTGATTACCTCTTGAAAAAGATCCCAAAAAGAAAACTCCTAGGAATATTATAACCAAATTCCAGAGTTCCAAGGTCAAGGAGAAAATATTACAAGCTGTCAAGAAGAAACAATTTGAGTATTGTGGAAACACAATCAGGATAACACAAGACCTAGCAGCTTCTACATTAAGGGATTGAAGGGCTTGGAATATTCCAGAAGTCTAAGGAGCTAGGACTAAAACCAAGAATCACCTACCCAGCAAAACTGAATATAATGTTTCAGGGGAAAATATTGTCATTCAATGAAATAGAGGACTTTCAAGTATTCTTCATGAAAAAACCAGAGATGAAGAGAAAATTTGACTTTCAAATACAAGAAGCAAGAGAAGCATGAGAAAGTAAACAGGAAAAAGAAATCATAAGGAACTTATTAAAGTTGAACTATTTACATTCTTACATGGAAAAACAATTATTGTAACTCATGAGACTTTTCTCAGTATGAGGATAGTTGAAGGGAACATATGTGTGTGTGTGTGTGTGTGTGTATATACATATATATACACATAAATACATATGTGTATATATAGGAGAGTGTATGTGTGTATAAATACATATGTGAGTATGTGTATGTATGTACATGTATATGTAGACAGAGGGCACAAGATCAGTTGAACAGGAAGGGATGATATCTAAAAAATAAAATTAAAAGGTGAGAGGAATATATTGGGAGGAGAAAGGGAGAGATAGAATAGGGTAAATTATCTCATATAAAAGAGACTAGAGAAAATTGTTTACAATGGAGGGGAAGAGAAGGAAGGTAAAAGGGAATGGGTCAACTTCACTCTCATTGAATTTGACTTAAGGAGGGAATAACATACACACTCAATTGGATATCTTATGCTACAGGAAAGTATAGGAGAAGGGGATAAGAGGGGGCATGATAGAAGGGAGGGCAGATTGGGGGAGAGGGTAGTTAGAAGCAAACACTTTAAAAAAGGGACAGGATCAAAGGAGAAAATAGAATAAGTGGGGGCAGAATAGGATGGAGGGAAATTTAGGTAGTCTTTCACAATATAACTACTATGGAAACGTTTTGCATAACTACACATGTACAACCTATATTGAATTGCTTGTTTTCCCAGTGGGGGTGGGTGATGAGGGAAGAAGGGAAAGAATCTGGAAATCAAAGTTTTAAAAACAAATGTTAAAAAAAATTGTTTTTTACATGCAACCAGGAAATAAGATATACAGGAACTGGGGTATAGAAATCCATCTTGCCCTATTAGAAAGTTGGGGGAGGGATGGATGGGGGAGGATATAAGAGAGAACAGATTGGGGAAAGGGGTATTCAGTAGGCTTGCTATCTTGCTATTCAGTAGGGTGAGGGGTAGGGGAAAGATGGGGAGAAATTTTGTAACTCAAAATCTTGTGGAAATGAATGCTGAAAACTAAAAATAAATAAATAAAAGATTAGCTAAAAAAAATGGGGGGCAATCACAGCTTTCCTAGACCTGTACATCACACCTCTCTCATAAGACAGCCAAGAAGGCGAATGTACTTTTTTTTTTTTTTAGCTGTTACTAAAATCCTCAGATCCTTTTCAGACAAACTAGTATCTGGCAACAACTCCCCCACACATGTTTTACTCAAGGAGTATTTTCAGAGCACTGAAATTATGTGCTAGCTAGTCACCATACTGGAGGTGCTAGGGGGTGCCATAGTGTGTAGAGCTCTGAGTCTGGAGTCAGGAAGACTCATCTTCATGAGTTCAAATCTGTCCTTAGATACTTACTAGCTAAACCCTGTTTGCTTCAGTTTCCTCATCTGGAAAATGAGCTGGAGAGAAAATGGCAAACTACTCCAGTATCTTTGTCAAGAAAACCCTAAATGGGGTCACAGGGAGTCAAACACAACTGAAATGACTTGAATGGATGCTTCTTAACATTTTAAGAAACTATCCATTTATATCTGTGCTTTCAATTGTTTTCATATCTAGCCTTAATCACTTGAATGGGTGTTGCCTCAGTCAAACTAAGCCATGGGAAAGACCTCAGCTTAAAAAGGCCAAGGTCTCCCACTGCATCTGGGGCCATCTCCAGTCCCTTTCTGGCCACTAGACCCAGATGGCTCCCGAGGAGAGTGAGGCTGGTGACTTTGCACAGCCCTCTTTCAATTAAAGCCAATTCATAGGGGCGGCTAGGTGGCGCAGTGAATAGAGCGCCGGCCCTGGAATCAGAAGGACCTGAGTTCGGAGCCGGCCTCTGACACTTAATCCACACAAACAAAAAAAAAACCTAGCCGTGTAACCTTGGGCAAGTTACTTAACCCCAATTGCCCTAAAGGGGCGGCTAGGTGGCGCAGTGAGTAAGAGTGCCGGCCTCGGAGTTGGGATGACCCGAGATCAGATCCGGCCTCAGAAAATGAGCACCCACACACAAATAATGACTAGCCGTGTAACCTTGAGCAAGTTACTTAACCCCAATTGCTTAAAAAAAAAAAATTAAAGCCAATTCACTTTTAAGTCATAGCCTCACCTTCCTGATGTTATGATCCTTTTTGACAATGAAGGACAAAAACAAAACAAAACAACAATGGATACATGAAAAGAAAATGCAAATAGTCCCATGTCCTCAAAAAGTTCACATGCAAATAAAATCTTTTCCATATAAAGTTGACTTTTTTTTCTTACCTCAAGTGTAATTGCTGTTCCTACCTATTATATTTCATATTGGCCCTGTGTTCTAGTCTGCTGGAATATTTCTAGACCCTGGCTCAGGGATGCAGGATCTTGGCTGTCCACTCAGCTTTGTAAAATCTGCCACTTTGCTAAAATCTGCAGTCTGTGCCTTTGTCCAAGTCTTTGATAAAAAGCTTAACAGCACAGGGCCAAGGACAGATCTCTGTGGCATACCACTAGAGACCTTCTTCTACTTGCTAGGTGGTCCAGGGGATGGAAATCTGGGCTGGGAGCCATGAAGATCCGAGTCTGAATCCTGCTTCTGACACTTAATTAGTTATGCTAACCTGTAAAATGAGGGGCACTGTGCTAAGCACCTCACAAATATCTCATTTGGTCCTCACAACAGCCTAGACTCATCAGCCATGTGACCCTGGACAAGTCACTTCACCCTGTTTGCCTCAGTTTCCACATCTGTAAAATGAAAGGTAGAACACTAGGTGGCACAGTAGATGGAGCACTAGGTGTGGAGTCAGAAAGACTCATCTTCCTGAGTTCAAATCTGGCTTCAGACACTTATTAGCTATGTGACCCTGGGCAAGTCACTTCACCCTGTTTGCCTCAGTCTCTTCAGCTGTAAAATCAGCTGGAGAAGGAAATGGCAAACTGCTCTAGTATCTCTGCTAAGAAAACCCCAGATGGGGTCACGAAGAGTCAGACACCAACAACCAACAATAAAAATGAGGTGTAGACCAAAGATGATCTGAGGGCCCTCGTAACTGCCTCCAGAAGCGATTCTTCCCACCTTGTACTTTCTGTGGACTGCCAAGAGGCAGCTCAACAGCACAGGGCACAGAGTGTGCCAGACCTGGACCCAAACCTGGCCTCAGTTACCCACTGACTGTGTGGCCTGGGCAAACCACTGAAACTCTCTGCCTTGGCTTTTCATCCGTAAAGCAGGGGTAATAATAGCAGCTACTGTGCAAATAAAAGATGATATTTGTAAAGAACTTTACAAACCTTAAAACTGTGTGGATATGTAGGCGTGTACGTGCAGATGCAGGTGTATGTGTCGCTATATAGGTGTATTTGTAGCTATATGTATGTATGTGTCGCTATATGGGTGTATATGTAGATATAGGTGTATGTGTCACTATATGGGTGTATATGTCGCTATATTGGTGTATGTGTCGCTATACGGGTGTATATGTCGCTATATAGGTGTATGTGTCACTATACGGGTATATGTGTAGATATGGGTGTATGTGTAGATATAGGTGTATTTGTAGCTATATGTATGTATGTGTCACTATATGGGTATATGTGTGGCTATACGAGTGTATGTGTCGCTATATGGGTGTATGTATCGCTATATGGGTGTATGTGTAGATATAGATATATGTGTCACTATATGGGTGCATATGTCACTATACAGGTGTATGTGTGGCTATATAGGTATATGTGTCGCTATATGGGTGCATGTGTAGATACGGGTGTATGTGTCACTATATGGGTGTATATGTCGCTATATTGGTGTATGTGTTGCATATGGGTGTATGTGTAGCTATACAGGTATATATGTAGATATAGGTATATTTGTAGCTATATGGGTATATGTGTAGATATAGGTGTATGTATCACTATATGGGTGTATATGTAGATATAGGTGTATGTGTCACTATATGGGTGTATATGTCGCTATATTGGTGTATGTGTCGCTATACGGGTGTATATGTCGCTATATAGGTGTATGTGTCACTATACGGGTATATGTGTAGATATGGGTGTATGTGTAGATATAGGTGTATTTGTAGCTATATGTATGTATGTGTCACTATATGGGTATATGTGTGGCTATACGAGTGTATGTGTCGCTATATGGGTGTATGTATCGCTATATGGATGTATGTGTAGATATAGATATATGTGTCACTATATGGGTGCATATGTCACTATACAGGTGTATGTGTGGCTATATAGGTATATGTGTCGCTATATGGGTGCATGTGTAGATACGGGTGTATGTGTCACTATATGGGTGTATATGTCGCTATATTGGTGTATGTGTTGCATATGGGTGTATGTGTAGCTATACAGGTATATATGTAGATATAGGTATATTTGTAGCTATATGGGTATATGTGTAGATATAAGTGTATGTATCACTATATGGGTGTATATGTAGATATAGGTGTATGTGTAGCTATATGGGTGTATGTGTCGCTTTACGGGTGTGTGTGTTGCTATATGGGAGTGTGTGTCGCCATATAGGTGTATGTGTAGATATATCTATAGATAGATATAAAGTAAATGAATGCATGCTGGCCATTCCCATCATCATTAGTGAGCTTGCAGGATATGTCTAAGCAGGATGTTCGTTTCCAGGTAAGATCTCTTTGGATTAGAATTGCCAGACTCCAGGCCAATACACTTGTTACCTGTCCTCTCCAGGATGCTCTGTCTCTGGCCAAAAGCCTCTTCTTAACCAACCACTCACTTTCCAAATCTGTCCTTTCTCTTCTGACCCCCTGCCTCTGACGAACGTGAGCAGTGATGATAATAGCACCTGTGTCCCCCAAGTCTTCAGTTTCCTTCTCTCGATTTCCTAATCTAGTAGGGGGCTGGTGGTATCATCTGTGTCTATGGGGATACCCAGACAAGTTGGATGAGTCTTGAGAGGATCTCTCCATCACACCTGGGTCCAATCCCCTGGAAGGTGGCTGGGTCTTCTGTTGCTACTGTGGCATGGACCAACAGCGAGGCCATGACCACTCAGCAGGGCACATGCCATGGCATCCCTAACCGCCACAAATTAGAGCCTCACTGATGATCCCTCACCTGACAGGTGTTGATTCTCAGAGCAGGAAGGCACCTTTGGGGCTTTGTGGTGCAACCCATATGTGAAAGTAATAGTCCTCTACCATCTCCCGATGTACAATGGCCTCCTTGTACCTTCTACCCACTGCTCCAAAACTAATCCAAGACAGATGAACTCTGATCAACGCAGTGGCCTACCACAAACAACTCCAGACGACCACGGAGGAAGCAGGCTCCCCGCCCCTGACAGAGCAAAGGGCTCAGGATGCAAGAGCCCTACATTTCTGGACACAGAAGGGAAGTGGCTTTGCTTGGCCATCCATAGTCAAAGGGTTTTGTCTTTCTTGGTCCCCTCCACAATATGCATTGTGGGGAAGAGAAAAAATAAATGTTTGATAACTGAAAAAATTTTAATGAAAAAAAGCAAACCCTATTTGCCTCAGTTTCCACATTGGCAAAATGAAAGGGAAAACTACTAGGTGAGGCAGTGCATAGAGCACTGGGCCTGGAGTCAGGAGGACTCATCTTCAAATCTGGTCTCAGACACAACAGCAGTGTGACCCTGGGCAAGTCACTTCACCCTGTCTGCCTCAGTTTTCCTAAGCATGGATGCAGGACCTTTCACCATACTCACTGTCCTCTGGACACTCTCCAGCTGTGCATGTGGGAACTTTCCTAGAATGTGGCACACTTAATGCAGCACCCCATCCTCCAGAGGTCGCCTGGCTGGGGCAGAGGATGGAGGGACTCATTCCTCTCCAGCTGCACCAGGGACTTCCCCAGCCCCGGTGTCTTTGCCTCTCCCCTCCTTCAGTCTCCCTTTACCGGTAATCCTGCTTCACTTGAATGTAAGCTTCAGGAGGGCAGGGAATGTTTTCCATTCTACTTTTGTATTTCCAATGCTTAATAAATGCTTGTTGACCTTGTTCCACTGAACAGTCACCTCCGACTCCCTGTGACCTCATTTGGGGTTTTCTTTGCAAAGACACTGGAGGGGTTTTCCATTTTCTTCTCTAGCTCATTTGACAGATGAGGAAACTGAGGCAAACAAGGTGAAGTGACTTGCCCAGGGTCACATGGCTAGTTTCTGAGGCCAAATTTGAACTCAGGTCTTGCTGACTAGCCACTGCTCCACCTAGCTGCCCCTGGCTGCTTCCTTCCTTATTCCTGGACTCTATCTCTTCATATAGCCAAGACCACCTTCTTGAATCCACAGATCACACTGTGTGCAGTCTGACCCCAGATCTCCTTTGGGCCAACAGCCCAGCTAACTGGCTTTTGGTAAAGTTGACTTTTTGTACCCAAGTATAAGACTTTACATTTATAGCAATTACCTGGTACATATTAGGTGTTTAAGAAATATAGACTGATTGAGATCCCGAGTCCATTTCATCTCATTCTGGTTAGTCCAGTGTGATAATCTCTGGATCCTGAGGCTGGGTGTTAATTGGCCCTCCCAGCTGTGCGCTGCCTGGAGACTAAATAAGGCCTTTCTTGGCTCACTGATAAAAACGCAGCCAGCAGAAGGCCTAGCCCAGACGCCCTGGAGTCCTCCTTCGAAGGTGACCTCAAACTATTAACCACTGACTGGTCTGGGGGCTCTGGCCATTCCACCATGATTGAGTCTACCTAACAGTGGACAGCCCACATCTCTCCACCATGTCCCAAGAATGGCATGAGATGCTTTTTTCTGATGCTTTACTTGAAGCTGTGAAAATTCTATTAATCTGCTGCCCCTTCCTGTTATGGTGATTGCTCGGGTCCAAGGGGGTCCCTTCCTCCTCTGGGAAGGCATTTGTTTAATCTCCTGACATGGGACGAAGGGGAATTACCCTTTCCCTCCTGAGAATTTGTTTTTTTTCTCTTTTAAAGTCTATTTCCTGCCTTCCCAAGGGATATTCTGTTCTCCCTGTTAATAACTTGGATGGTGGAGAGATGCTACTTCCACTCATCCACCTCTTCTTCCAGGAGGAAGGGCAGCCTGTACAATGAACTTGACCACAGCTGGCATTTGAACACATGAATGAAGCATCCTCTATGTAGCCAACTGCAAGATTCACCCTGCCCCCTATATTTTGAAAGCAAATCCACAGGCAGAAATCCAGAGAGGCACTCACACAGACAGATGGAGTCACAGACCCACAGTGACACACTTAGACACAGCAGCCTGGTGGCTAGGCTCTGGCTGACCCTGATCTGACCCCTAGAAGGAGGGGGAACCCTGAAACTCCAGGGCATCCCCTCCCTGGGGAGCCTCACACTTTGTGTGTGTGGAGGGGGTGGGGAGAGTGAGGACTACAGTACTGAGAGGTATAAAGGGGCATGAGGGGCCTGCCTTTCCCCTCCCCCCATTCCCCAATAAAGGGCAGTCACAGCTGGACCTTCCTGCCCAGGCCCAGGGTCAGAGCTAGGCACCCCGCCTTGCTCTCGAATGTGTGCCAGGCAGGAGGAGAAGTGTGCAGAGACCTCATGAGTGAATAACTATTCTCAAAGTCTCATCACTGGTTGTACGTTACCCCCCCCCCCCGCCCCAAGGCAAACACCCCGATCCCAGAATCATTTGAAAAAGGGCCAGGTATTGAGAAGCACCCAGAGCACTATATCCCTGACTACCTCCTCTTCCAAGGACAAGGATGACCACTGGGAATTCCCAGGTCAGAAAAGGGGGCAAAGGGGACACACACACACACACACACACACACACACACACACAGGTTGGCCAGGCAGAGGGATCCCAGAGCATCATCAGATAGCAGGGTCTCTTTTGGCCCCACTCTGCTAAGGTTCTCCATCAGCTCACTTCGATGGAGGACAGAACAGACACAGCAAGTTTAGCTACTGATAACAGCTGCCTAACAAGTATCTTACATGTACTGCCCCACTGGGTCTTCACAAGAACACTGTGCTGTGGATAACCTGATATTATTCCCCCCCCATCACCTTCTCCTCTTGGGAATCCTTGACTCCCTTCAAGGCTGCAGAGGCTATTCTGGATTCTGCCAGGGGTCAGTGCGCCCTTCCCTACCTCCTGAAGCCCCCCCCCAAAAAAAAAAGATTTTGCATTTCTCACAAGAGCATAGATTTAACGCTAGAAAGGGCCCTACGGACCATCAAGTCCACCCCTACCTCCCTCTCCACACCCATTTTACAGACGAAAAAACTGAGAGGTTAAACCCAGAGTCTCAAAACAATTTGTGCCCCAAAGGCAGGATTTGAACCCTGAGCTCTGGCCCCTATCCACTATACCACTGTGCCTGTGTTTATTTTTCTATACCTCTGTTACTTCCCTCCAGTAGAATGTCAGCTCCCTGCAGGCAGGGACAGGTTGGTTTTGGTCTTGGCATTCCCAGAACCTCCTAGAGCTGGCACAACACACGTTTCCCAGAACCAAATATGTGCTGACAGAAAGGCATGGGAAGCAGGCAGGCAGGTAGGGAGGGCCTACCTCTCCTCCCCTCCCAATAATAATAACCACTAACACTGAGGAACATAAAGCATGGAGATCATGGCAGGACACTTTCCAGATGTCATCTCACCTGCGGCTGTATGTGAGGGAAGTGCTATCATTCCTCCCGTTTTCCTGGACACAAGGTCACAGACTGAGAGGTGGGAGGGGCCTGAGAGGTAATCAACTCTGACCCCCTCAGTTTACAGATCAGTAAACTGAGGCCCAGGGAAGGCTCCCACTGGTCAAGGAAGGGAACATGGACTTGGGTCTTTGAGGTAATGGGGGTCCAACTCCCTCGGTTTACAGGTGAGGAAACTGAGGCCCAGGGCAGATCCCCGCTGACTAAGGATCCATGGACTTAGAACTAGAAGGAAAAGTCTCAGAGACAATGGGAGTCCAACTCCCTTAGTTTACAGATAAGAAAATTGAGGCTCAGAACTTATGATTCCAATTTCAAAACTTTATCTTTTGTGCTGTTATTTTTTGAAGATTTTTCCCAACACTCTTTGTGCCCCACCTCCCGATATGTGGAGCCCTTATAACACCTACCCAGGAGATCTAAACTCATTCAGCTGAGCAGCTTGCAAATGCATAGATGCCCCATTTGAGTGCCAGGGGAAACCATGGAGACCGTGCCCCACCTTTCTGCACCAGAGCAGAATCCCTAGAGACCTGGTCTGGCTACTTGGTTGTAAAAAATATCTTAATAACTGAATTGCAATACTGGTTCCCTCTGTCATTCTTTTGTATTTAAACACCTAATTCTGAGGAAGGGTCCATGGGCTCCACCAGTCTGCCCATAGGGCTCAGGACACCACAAAGGTCATGACCCCCTGCCACCACCCCCTCTTTCCCTCGGGCTCCCGTCCACACCTCACTACTTCTTATCTCCAAGTGGCTCTGGAGTGGAGATGACCTAGCTGGCTGCTTTATCTCCCAAAGGAGGTCACACCCTGTATAAGCACCAGAGGCCAGGCTACCACAAAGGTTCTTGGGATTCAAGCCCAGGGTTCTGCCCACTTACCCCCCCTCCCGACCATCAGGAACAAGCCTTTCACCCTGACCACCCCAAAGTTGGGCCATCTCTCTCCCCACTCTCATCCTCCCTTCAGGAGTTGCTCTGGGCTGGGCTCCAAAGCCCATGGAAACAGTTGCTTTCGCTCTCCATCCCAGGAAGCCCAGGGGAGTCTAGAACAATTGGACTCAAGCGGGGAAGGGGCAGGGAGGAGGAGGAAGCCAGGGTATTTTTAGTGTTGGCAGTGGTAGTGGCGGGGGAAGGCAGGGGGAAACCTCAGGAGGGGGATGGGCCCCAACTTGGCTGGGGTACAGAATGTCCCATCAAACATCCCCCAGCCTGGGAAAGGGGAGGCCACAGCCCTGAGAGTGAGGCCAGAGGCTGGAGGGTCAAGGCCTAGCCCAGACTCAATTTTCCATGGGTGTAACTTGGCCTCTGTATCCCGGGATAGGAGACCTGGGTGGAGAGCTGGGCCCAGAAACCAAATCTCTTTTCCTGCAAACAAGAAAAAGCGTCATTTTCCTCTGCACCCCAAAGCCTGGAGCACTCCATTCAACTCAAGGAGCTCAGGCACCCACTATGTGACAGGCACACAAAGACCCCCTCTAAAAAAAACCTCACAATCCCATGCCCTCACATTCTGCTGGGGTAGGAGTTGGGGAGATGCACGTAGGTAATTAAATGCTATGTACCGAGAATAAATACTGAGGAATTACAGGGAGGGCCAGGAAGAGCCTGTGCTGCAGCAGGGGAGCTGAGCCTTACAGATTTAGGGCTAGGAGGGACCTTGGCCATTCCTGAGGCCAGATCTTTCATGCTAAAGGGAGGGAGGCACTTACCCACCATCTTAAGGCAGCAAGTTAAAGAAATAGATGTTGAACTCAGGCTCCCTGTGACTCCAAGTTCTAGGCTCTCCACCCCACCCCAGCTTACTCCCTACACCAGGCAGGTTGAACCTTTTTTGCACAGCAGCCCCATGAGGTCAATGGACCCCCTCTCAGAATAATATTTTTAAATGCACAATACAAAGGAAACCCGGCCTATCGAAATAGTTACTTTTCAAAAACTTTTACAAACAAGTCCCCAGACCCAAGGCTGGGGGTGCTTGCTGTAGAATGAAGAAATATCAAAGCTACAGGTTCTAGGAGGAAAGGGAAAGTAGAGACGGCATTCAGGAGGACAGCATGTGCAAAGGTGTGGGGGTGGGAGATGTTCGGTCCTTCTTGGCTAACAGGAAGTGAGCTGCTGAGACATACGGATATAGAATCAGCCTCTGGAGGCCATGAGGAGCCCCTGAAGGTCCCCGAGCAGCCGAGAACCTTCAGGAAGATGGGGCTGGTGGCTGGCTGTGCCCAGGCTGGACAGGGAAGACGTCGGTCTTCCGCCAAGGGCAGGGACTGGCTTTCTGGAGAAAAGAGCTGTTGTAGCATGGAAGTGAGTGGGCACATCTTCTCTGCCCACACTTGTACGGCTGTGACTGTGCTGACGTGTGTGGAGGAGTCTGTGTGAGGGCCATTGTGCTCACTTATACAATCCCTCCCTCTCCCCACAGGCAGGACTGTGCCCTCCCACTGGCACACGCTGACGGTGGCAATGCTGGGCACCTGGGCCTGCAGCATGAGGCCCCAGTCTAGCAGTGGCCCCAGAGCTTCCCCCAATGCTCAGGCCAGGCTCCAGCCACTCTGCTCCCCCTGGGCCAGGGCTGGGCCTCCTGGGTCTCCTCATTTTCCTCCCAGTATAGCTAAGCAGCAGCCAGGAACACAGGACTTCTCAGGGCAGATGGTTGGGTGACTGCTCCCCCTGACAAAACCTAAGAGGCCCAGCCCCCTCAAAGGGCAGCATTGGCCTGGATTGGGAAGTGGAGCACCTGGGCTCAAATCTTGCCACTTCATCACTTACTAACACCAAGCCCAAATCAGGAACACTCATCTTCCTGAGTTCAAATCCAGCCTCAAACACTCACTAGCTGTGTGACCCTGGGCAAGTCCCTTAACCCTGCTTGCCTCAGTTTCCTCATCTGTAAAATGAGCTAGAGAAAGAAATGGCAAACCTCTCCAGTATCTCTGCCAAGAAAACCCTCAAAGGGGTCACAAAGCATCGAAAGTGACTGAAACAACCAAATGAGAAGATGTGTGGCCCTGAGCCAGTCTCTAGGCCTCATTCCCCGCTATAACCCCATCCCCCTGTTCTGCTCCTCAGTGCAGCTCTCCCACTCACACACACACCCACTTCCTTACCCTCTAGGGATCCGGAGGATGGGGGGAGCTGGCCAGTACCCCTACCCTGAGAGAGGACCCAGGAAACCCCGATTCCCAGCCCAGGGCCAACACCCAGTGACATAGTGACCAGGAACTGGGCTTGGAATCAGGAAGATCTGGGTTTGACTTCTCCCTAGCAACTCCATCACCTCAAACACAGCCTTCTTGCCTCTCTGGGGCCTCAGTCTCCTCATCTATAAAATGGACTTCAGAGCCTATTACCCACTGTCACCCCCCCGCCTGTGCAGGGGCCTTGATGTTTCTTACCCCTGGGTCCACAGCCTTGCCCATGGAGTTTAGGGGCAATGGTGGGACTGAAACCTGGGCTGGCCTAAGGTCCTTGTAGGGGGTAGAGGGAGGGGACAGCCGGGAGGAGAACTCAAGGCCCCTGGGATAATGAGGGAGTGCTCCCCATCTCAGCATCCCCACCTCTAATCCACTATAAAGGACTCCACAGACATCATGCCCTTGGGTCCCCCCGACAGCTCATTATCCCATTTTACAGATGAGGAAACCAAATCCAGGAGGGGGGAAATGACCTGCCCAAGGTTCCTCAGGAAGTACCCCAGGAGAGATTCAAACCCAGGTGTCCTGCCTCAGTAAGGACACAGTCCTTGGTCCCTAGAGCAGAACTCCTGGCCTGCTGGACTTTTCCTTAGACGTCTTGTGGGCACCTCAAACTCAACACATCCAAGAGAGACCTCAACAGCATCCCTCCCCCTCCCCCAAACACACCTTCTGCTCCCCAGAAATGCCCTGTCATTGTCAAGGGGGGCCACCCAGTATCACTGTCAACTCCTCTCTCTCTCTGTCTCTCTCTCTTTCCCCCTGAGACACTTATTAGCTGTGTGACCCGGGGCAAGTCACTTTACCCTGCTTGCCTCAGTTTCCTCATCTGTAAAATGAGCTGGAGAAGGAAATGGCAAAGTATCTTTGCCAAGAAAAGCCCAAATGGGGTCATGAAGAGTCAAGACACAGCTGGAAAAACTGAACAAGGAGAACAAGAAGCCTCAAGTATGTCCCCTTCTCTCCATTCCCAGAGCCCCCTCCCCCCAGATGAGGCCCCCATGGCCTCTGACTTGCACAGCTACAGAGGCCTCCAGTCCCTCATGCTCCAGGCTTTCCCCCACAGAGCTGCTATTCCTGAACAAGAGTCTGGGGATGCTGCTGCCCTGCTCCCCAGTACCTCTGGAGTCCAGCACATGTTCCTGTCTGGCCTTTCACCACTGACCTCGCCAGTAACCTCTCTGAAGTTTCCCATACCCAGGATGCACTGCTTCCTCACCTGGAGCTCTTAGCATCCTTAACTTCCTTAGAAACTCACTCTGGGCCGTCAGTCAATCAGACAGTCAACATGCATTAAACACCTAAGAGCCAAGTATGGTGTTGACTGCTAGGGATACAAAGAAAGGCAAAAAGGTTGTCCCTGATGGGCAGCTAGGTGGTGCAGTGAATAGAGCACCAGCCCTGGAGTCTGGAGGACTTGAGTTCAAATCCAGCCTCAAACACTTGATACTAACTGTGTGATCCTGGGCAAGTCACTTAACCCTAACTGTCTCAAACAAACAAACCAGGGGTCATCCCTGCCCTCAAGGACTCTAATGCCAGAGGGAGTCAACATGCTATTTATTACATGCAAACAAGGTAGAGACAGAAAAAAACTGGAAATAACCAGCCCAGGGAAGGCACTAAAACTGAAGGTGGTTGGGAAAGGCTTCCTGTAGAAAGGACTTGAAGGAAGCCTGGAGGCAGGAGATGAGAAGGGAGAGTGCTCCAGGCATGGGGGGCAGCCTGGGGAAATGTCTAGAGGTAGGAAATGGATGGTCTTGTCTGAGTAACAGCCAGAAGAATGGGGGGCGGGAGAGTCATAGGGTACTAGCGATTGGGAATGTACATGGAAGCAGGATAGGAAGGCTTTTTTATTTGATCCTGGAGGGGATAGGGAACCATTGCAGTTTACCTAGTAGGGGAGGTGACATGGTCAGAGCCAAGCTTTAGGAAGAGCCCTATGCAGGGGCAGTAGGTGATGCAGTGGCTAGAGCACCAGCCCTGAAGTCAGGAGGACCTGAGTTCAAATCCAGCCTCTGATCAGACACTTGACACTTAGCTGTGTGACCCTGGGCAAGTCACTTAACCCAATTACCTCACCAAAAAAAAAAAAGGAAGAGCCCTTTGTTGGCTGAGGCTTCTCTGTCCCCTCGATGCCACCCTCTTCCTCAATTTTACAGCTTGTATAAACTTCTCTGGGTCCCTGTGGTTTCCCCCACAAAGCCAGAGACCACCTCCTTTTCCCATGTGTATCCCTAACACCTGGCACATAGCCCAAGACAAGCTTCCAGATGGATTGATTCTGTCCTGGGAAGCCTGTTCTGCTCTCACCAGTCACTACCATGAGGGTGTCTCCCCCTCCCCCCACCTTCAAACCCTGGGCCAGTAACCTGTCATCAACACTGCAGAGCTCCTTCTTCTAGGGCCTCGATCTCTGAGCTCGGTCACCTTCCTCCTCCATTCAAGAAAGCTGATCGTCCAACAGGTTCCTCAAGCCTAAACCACAACCTATTTCCCAACTCCCCCTTCTCCTCCCCTGCTGCCACCACCAGGATAGCCCTAAGATGCCTTGGCACCCCTTGGCTGCCAGCACAGCCAAGTCTAGAGGCAGGAGACTGGACAAGTTGACCCTAAAGATTCTTCCCATCTTTACAACCAGAGAATTGTCACCATACAAATGGAGCAGGAAGGGACAGCAGTGGCCGGGCTAGGCCAACCCAGACCTGACCCAGAAACCCATCTCGGCTCTGCTTGGAGATCTCCCCAGAGGGGCCACCCCCAACTTCCAGGGACATGCCAGTGCACCTTTGTACAGCCCACCCTGCCTTTCTGCAGTTCCCCCTACCCCTTTGCTTCTGGGTAGCAAGCAGAAAAAGTCTGAACCCTGCTTCTTATGGCCACTCTTCAACTTGGCATCTAGAGGGATGGGCAGAGGGGTCTGCAGTAACGGGAGAGATCCAAAAAATCCACAAATCACAGCTTGGCATACCTTATTACCCCCACCCTATCTGGGCAGCAAGGTGGACAGAAGGCTGATCCTGGAGTCAGGAAGACCTAAGTTCAAATCCAACCTCAGGGCACTTACTAGCTGTGTGACCCTGGACCAGTCATTTAACCTCTGACTGTCTCTGGGTCTTCATGGGGAACACTCACCTCCAGAGTCATTGTCAGGATCCAACAAGATCATACTTTTAAAGCGCTTTCCACAGAGCCTGACACACAGTAGGCTTTTCATGAATGTTTGTCCTTTTCTATCCCCACTATCCAGACTTTCCACCCAGATCTCTAGGCCTCTGCTTCCAGGGTGTCTCAGCCCAGAGCCGGAAGCCCAGGTGTGAGAAAGGCCTCAGGGCTGAGTTCAGACTCCAGGGATGGGTAGCACCAGGGGCGGGGCCCTAGGGTGGGCGTGGCCAGGGGGAATTCACCTTCAGCTTGGAGCAGTGGATGGTTATGTGGGTCTGCAGAGGGCAGAAAGGGAGGGGGCAGCAGGCCTCCATCCCCCTCAGGATCCCCCTTGGCAAGAGGAGGGGGTCCCTCTAAAGCAGCAAGCCAGCACTCCTCCTCCTTCCCCCCTCCCCAAGTGCATGACTCATGGCACCCAGGCCTTCATGACCCAACAGCTCCCAAGTGACTCAGGGAGGGGAGGAAGTGCAGTGGGGGTGGGGGAGAGAAGGAAACCTAGCTGAAGAGTAGGGGCCAAACCCTGAGGGAAGACGTCCTGGGAGAAGCACTCAGCCTCAGTTTCCTCACCTGTAAAGTGGGGATAATGGGAGCACCTGCCTAGAAGGGTTCTTACAAGAATTAAATAACAGATGGAAAGCAGATTTCAAAGCACCATTCAAATATCAGCTGGGGAAAAGGGGTCCTGGTGCTCTGAACTGCTCCCCATCCCCTACAGAAACAAGAGGGTGACCTAAGGCCCCATCCCAGCTTTCTCTATTCTTGAACATATCAGCCACCCAAGGGCTGGGGAAAGGCTGAGCGGCTCTGCTTCCTCCATGAGGACCTCAGTTTCTCCATCTGGGACATGGGGAGAAGTCCCATCTAACTGCCTTGGCCCAGACCCTAGAGAACACACACAGCCCATCTGCCAGAGGAACTGTCTGCTGAGGCCCAAGGCTTGGGTTCCCCTGGCCCTGGAAAGAGGCGGCTTCCCCAAATGGGTGGCCAGCAGAAGAAGCCACCTTGAGAGGCCAATGGCAGGTGAGGTGAAAGAAGGACACACCTCATCATCCTGGATTCAGAAGTCTCAACACCTCCAGAAGACTTCCCTTGTCCATCTAGTTCTCTCTCTCTCCCTTCCCTCTCTCTCTCTGTCTCTCCTTCTCTCTCACTCCCTTTCTCTCCCTCTCTCCCTCCTCTCTCTCTCCCTCCTCCTCCCTCTCTCCTCTTTCCCTCCCTCTCTCTCTCTCTCCTCTCTTTTCTCTTTCCCTCCTCTCTCTCTCCCTCTCTCCTCTCTCCCCAGCTTTTTCCCCTTCCTCTCTTTCTCCCTCTCTTTCTTCCTTTCCTATCTCTCTCCCCTCAAATTATCTTCTATTCTATTAACACTCCTTACCCCAGAATGTAAGCTCCTAGAGGGCAGGAATTACTTTGGTTTGCTATGGGACTCCTGCCTATGTAGAGGCCATTCTTCCCAGGCTAGGAATGCCCTCCACCCCTGAGAAGCTGCCCTCCAAGGCTCAGCACAAAAGCCCTCTCCTCCACCAGGCCCTTCCTGATTCCCCCAGTCCTCAGTACTCCCTCCCATTTCTTCTACTCAATAATTATTTTGTGTAGTTTTTCATCCAGAAGGCTCCTTGAGGGCAGGGAGCATTTCCTTTATGTCTGTGTCCCCAGCACCTAGCACTGGGCCTGGCACAGACTAAGGGCTTAAGAAATGCTTGTTGAATGGAGTGAAGGCCAGAGACCTCCTCGCAGGGAGACAAGGCCAGCCAAGCGCTGCCCCTGCCCCCCATCTCTGACTTCTCCCTGATTCTCCCAAGCTCATTCACTGACCCTCCAAAAGAGGAATAACAAAGTCCAGCCCAGCCCAGCCTGGATGATCAGAGGCCCCACACAGGGTTGCCCCCATCCCTGCTCCTGCTCTGGTCTCCACCTCCCAACCCACCCAGAATAGGAGAAGAAGCCTTCCAGCCAACACAGACATGGAAGATCACTTCCCAGCCAGGGCAGAACCCTCTAGCTCCTAAGGTTTCCATAGCAACCGAAGGCCACTCAGCAGCACCCTGTGAGGTCCCTAGCCCAATCTGGTCTGGCGCAGCCTCCCAGTGCCTCCTCCCTTCCCCCCACAAAGCAGCAGGCTCCCCAACCCTTTCGGGCCAGCCGCCCTTCTGACTCCACCTTTCTTCCTGCTGGGAAAGTCCCCAGAGCAGAGTGTGCCCCCCACCGAATGCCTCCAATGCTTACTCTGAGGGATCTAGGATGCTGGGCCTTAGTTTAACACATCAGTAAAACAGAACCAGTAGACAGGCAGCCTGGGGTGCTGGCCTTGGAATCAAGAAGTCAAGTTCCGCCATTGACAAATATTGGCTGTGTGACCCTGGGCAAGTCACTTAAACTCTGTGTCCCAGAGAACTCTCTAAAAAGAGAAATTGCAGGAACAGATAGCACCCTGCATTGGTACAGGAAATTTTCTCAGAGTATAATTTGTACTGTTAGTAAATCCCCGGTCCATCAAGAAATACAAAATGGAGCCAAAATTCCCTGGTCCCCTTGCACGGACTGGTTGGTGTGGGAGTGGGTCAAGGTACCTATGGCTAGGGGTTTGGGGATAGGCCCATCATTAATTTAGAGCCTATGAACTTCAAAGACTTTTTAAAAATATGTTGCTATTTATATTTCAATATAACTGGTTTCCTTTGTATTCCTATATATTTTTTTCTATGCATTTAAAAACATTATTCTGAGAAAGGGTCCCTAAACAGTCAAAGAAGGGAATGGTTCCGAGGGCCCAAGAAGGAAATGACTACAGGCTCTGTGAAAGTCAGATTGGGAAGGAACCTCAGAAATTACCTAGTTTAGTCCCTTTCATCTTACAAAAAAGGAAATCAAGAAACAAAGATTACACGATTTGTCCAAATTAGGGCTGAGAAACCTGCAGCATTGAGGCCGAATGTGGTCCTCTATGGCCTCAAGTATGGTCTTTGACAGAATAGGCTGCACCTGAGGACCTAAAGGGCTGCAGGTTCCTCCACCCCTGGGTCCAAGGTGACACTCGGGCCTTCCTTCTCTCCCTCCAATTCACAACAGACTATTCCCTGCGGTTCTGGGGTGTGCTAGGTCAGATCAGGGACACCTGGCTCTAGATTAGGAAGGCTCAGGCAAAGAGGAACAGCCTCATGCCTGGAGAGAGGCCCAGGCCACACACACCCCACTCTCTGCAGGGCCCCAGGGAGGTGGGCATGGGCCCAAGCAAAAGCAGACAGAACCAAAGCGCTTCCTTGCACGGGTGATGACAAACAGGGAAAACCCACCCATTTGTCAGAAACATGCCTGACTTCCCTTTATATATAAGGATCTGAGTCTAGATACTCCGCTGCCTGTAATTAATCACCTTCAGCAGGCAGGACTAATTATCGGAGAACATTAAGCCTCAGTAGGCCAGCAGGCACCCCTTCATCCCTCAGTCCTCTCACCCTGCCCCAGCCTCCCACAGCAACTTTCCTGCCCCCAATCATTCCCCCACCTGGAAAATTCTTGGCAAGATCTTGCGCCCTGCCTGATTTGGGAGTGTGGGGGGGACTACATCAAAATCAAAGCTCTGCCCAGCCCTTGGCCTCCACCCCCACAGATCCACCCCAACAAGGAATTCACTCTCTTGTGTACTTGGGATCCAAACTCAGCCTGTTCCTGAAAGGCAGGACCCAGGGAGGAGCCCCCCTGAAAAACAGTGAGAGCTCAAAAGCTGTTGACCTTTTCCCCTCCCAGAGCTTCACACAGTACTTGGAAGAGAGTAAATAAAATAATAATAAAATGCTTGTTGACTTGGTTCCCTCATAAGAATTTCTTCTAAAGAAAGGCCTCTACCAACTCATTCACACTATGGTGTGAATGACTGAGGATGATCCTCAGAGGCCTGACTTCCCAATACAAGGATCAAAGGCATCAACACAGGCAATGAAGCAGAAGGTTGGAAATGTTGGCATCAGCCAGGGTAGGAGCAAGCATGTCCAAAAGTGGGATGGGATCTCCCTAAAAACCGCACAACAGAATGACTGGGGAGGCTCAGCTTTCATGAGGTCAAAGCCAGGACCCCATCCAGTTACTGCCTGAGGAAGCCTTTCCTGCCTTCCTTCTGAGAGGTCTCTCCTCTTCTCCCTCCCCAGTGGGGTAAGGGAGGGCAGACTTAATAACCCAAGGGCATTCAAAGAGGCTTGGGCTCAGGGAAAGCAGCCAGGACTTCCACACAGGGGACCTGAATAAACCCCTGGGGGAAAACATGGGTGTCTGTCATTGTAATTTCATAGCAATTCAGCTGAGAAAGACCTAAGAGTGTGGGTAAACTGCAAGGTCAAACTGGGCAACACCCTGAAGTGGTGGTTAAAGAAGAAAAAAAAGCCAGTAACACCACTGGCTACAGGGTTAAGAGGAAGGCGGGGGCCTTGGCCAGCCTGCAACTGGATTGAGCTGCCTGGCTCTGGGTCCTATGTTCAAGGGCCCAGAGAAGTCTCCAGAGGAGGGCACCGGAAGGATTTCTAGAAGTCGGAGGGGATGCTTAACCATGAGATCACTCATGGTGGCTCCCAATGGCTATCTTCCAGTCTTGCCTCTTACTGGGGCAGATAGGGAACGCCATACTACAGAGTACCAGGCTTGCAGTAGGAAAGACTCATCTCCCAGAGTTCAAACTGGTCTCAGACACTTACTAGCTGTGTGACCCTGGGCAAGTCACTTCACCCTGTTTGCCTCAGTTTCCTCATCTGTAAAATGAGCTGAAGAAGGTAATAGCAAACTGCTCCAGTATCTTTGCCAAGAAAACCCCAAATGGGGTTATGAGGAGTCAGATCAGACCTGCCTTGCTTGGCCCCAGACTGAAGAATTGGGATCATTGGATAGAAATTGGAAAGAAGTTAATTTAGTCTTCTTGTAAGAAAAGTCCTCCAAACAATGAGAGGCATCTTTGAAGAAGAATAAGGAGGTGCTTTGGGAAGTTTTTAATCAAGGGCTTCTTAACCTTCTGGGTGTCAAGCACCTCTCCCTTTAGCAGGCTGCTGAAGCCTATGAATCTGAATCATGACTTTAAATGCATAAGATAAAATATATAGGATTAGAAAAGAAACCAATTAGATTGAAATAGAATTACTGGAAGAAAAAATCAGCCCAGATTAGGAGGGTCTGGTCCAGGGGTGTGACTGAAGGTTCCCCACCCCTGGAAGAGCAAGCCCAACAATTACCTTCTGGCGATCTCCTGTTGGGGATTCTCTTTGGGGTGTGGGATGCACTAAACGGCCCCTGGAGTCTCTTCCAGCCCAGAGATCATTTCAATCACGTCCAGCTCTGTGAACCTACTAGGGATTTCCCTGGCAGAGATACACAAGTGGTTTGCCATTTCCTTCTCCAGGTGAGGAAACTGAGACCAACAGGGTGCAGTGACTTAACCAAGGTCACACAGCTAGTGGTTTGCCATTTCCTTCTCCAGTTCATTTTACAGATGAGGAAACAGAGACCAACAGGGTGAAGTGACTTGTCCAGGGTCCCACAATTAGTAAATATTGGAGGCTGGATTTGGATTCAAGTCTTCCTGACTCTAGGCCTGAGGCTCAGCCACCTAGCTGCTCACTCACATTTATATATCGCCCCTTTTGGGTCACCCCTGTAGTTTCCTCCATGCAAGGAACTCCCAACAAGGAAATACTTTCTACCAAAGCCGCCCAGCACATGCCCTGCAATTCAGCCTTGGGTCTCAAGATCAGGGAGGACAAAGGATCTGATGGAATCTGTCACCAGCCCTCACCACTGAGGGGCAAACAAACACCAGGGCAGATGGACAGCTGAGAGCTGACTCTACAGTTGGTTTATCTGACTCCCGCCCCCCTGGCCAGAGCATGTCCCACCAGGCTGTGCTCACACAGGCTACCTCCCAGTTTAACCAGTCCTCTAACCCAAACCCCTCCCTCATACACTAAAGCTAATGACCAGAAGTTTGACTGGAGGCCTGGGAGGAATCACCACATAACGGGAAAGAAAACTGTATCTTGAGCGGAGGGAACCCGGTTCAAATTCCTTCTCCATAACTTACAAACAGAATGACCCTGGCCTCAATTTTCACAATTTCTAATTCCTCATAAGTCCTTAACGTGTGTGTGCGCGTATGTGTCAACCTATGGATTCCTTCTCAGAGTAATACTGTTAAATGCACAAATAAAAATCCAGAGGATTACCAAGGAAACTGATTAAATTGAAATAGTTATCAATTTTTTTTTTAAAGTTCATGGCACAAGGTTCAGAAATGAACTCTAGGCTATATTTCCAGCTCTAATGTTCCATGACGGTCGTGATGTTGCCATTATAATCAAAGATTTCCAGGTACTGAGGTGGCAAATAAAAAAATGCGGCCCTGGCCAAGTCACTTCATGGATCTCTGAATCAGTTTCCTAATCCCTAAAATGAAGGGTTTGAATTCCAGGGCTCTTGCCCTCAAGAAGCTTTTAAGGTAAATCAGAGGCAGAGCAGCTAGGTGGCACCATAGTGCACAGAGTGCCAGACCCTGGAGTCAGGAAGACCTGAGCTCAAATCTGGCTGTGGGACCCTGGGCAAGTCACTTGACCCTGCTTGCCTCAGTTTCCTCATCTGTAAAATGATCTGGAGAAGGAAATGGCAAACCATTACAGTATTTTTGCCAAGAAAACCCCAAATGGTTACAGTCAGACACAACTGAACTACAAATTGGAGGAGGAAGAGAGAAGGCGGGAAGGGGAAGAGGGAAGAGGTAAAGAAAGAATCAAAAAATGCTTCCCATAGGAAGAAGCACTGAAGCTGAGCCCTAGTTTCCCTAATAAATGCTTTATCTTAACTATTCTGAAAGGCAAGACCGTACAGAGATGGGAGGTGAAATAATGAATTCCAAAGCAGCTAGTTGGCCAGTTTGGCTGAAATGAAGGAAAACTGCATGAAGGAGAATAATGGGAAATATATGGATAGATTGTGGAGGGCTTTAAATGCCAGGCTGAGAGTATATTTTTTTGATGCTAAACAATAGGGAGCCACTAATGATGTTTGAGGAGGGGAGTAACATGGTCAAACTTAAAAAGGCTTTTGGCAGCTGTATGAGAAACTTGACCACGGTGGAAGATGACAGCTAGACACCCTACGGGCTCCAGCAGTAGCCTTACAAGGTCCAGAGATACTGAAAGAGGCCCCCAGTGCTTTAGGGGGACCCCCAGGGACAAACTAATGGGAGGAGGAGGACAAGTGGGTTTTGTTTGATCTGTACCATCTGAAGAAACCTCCAAATCGATAGGATCAGAGATCCCCTGGAGGTTTTGAGTATTTGAGGCTGGATTGGAGACTAGAAGCAGGGATATTAATTAGGACACCTAGCTTGTCAGAACAGGGAGGGGTGGATAGAGAGCGGCTGTTCTAATCGGGGAGGGGGTCTAAAGAAGGGCAGGGATTAGCTTGGGCTCTCCACACTAAATCCAGAGCAGACCCAGAAGGAGAGGCCAGGTATCTGACACCTCACCTGTAGGTTCTTCTACCAGGAATGCATTTCTAATGGAAACAGGTGAGGCAGGAATGGGAGGGTCGAAGCAGGTGTCATGGAAACCTCTAGCTTCCCTGGATCCACAGGTAGGAGGGCCTCCCAGCTCTGAATCAAAGACCCTGTTCAAAGAACTTTCCTTTCTAAGTTCCAGGATTTATTTGCAGAATGGGCTGAGAGCTGAGCGTTGGGGAGAGACTGGGGGGTGAGGGAAGTCAGTGGCAGAGTTTGGGCCAAACCCAGTTCACCAGATTCCAGGCTGGAAGAGACCTCTGAGATAAATTCAATTTAATCGTGTCATTTTACAAAGAGGGAACCTCAAGTCCCAGGAGGGGAAGGAAGCAAAGCCAGGATTTAAATCTGGATTCTCTGCCTAAATCCTGCACTTTTGCCATTATCCAGAGGTGGGGAAAAGAGAAGGGGAGAGTTGAGGCCTCAGGCTGAGAAAGGAACCTTTGGCGGGCCCTAAGACTCAACAGAAGGGGGAAGCCCAAAGGTTGGGGGGAGGTCACCTAAGGCTGTCCTTCCAGGGAAGTTATCCCCTTCTCCCTAAGAGAGCAAGCCCTAGGCCAGAGACCTTCCCCAGGCTCCAAGCAAACCTAGGGCTTAGGGGAACCTGAGTTTAAATACAATAAGCAAGCAAGCAGACCAGAGACCAGAAAGCTCCCCCATCCCTGCCCTCAGGGATGATGGGCCAGGCCCCCGCCCAGTCTTCCCAAAAAGGCAAGGAGCCTGGGTCGACAGAAAGTGGGTGTTCCCAACCCAAGGGTTCGCTAAAACACCACCAGACCCAATCTTGAGTTTTGGGGCTCAAGGCCAGAGTATGTGATCCCAGCCCCACAAAGGAGCTTCCAAAAGCAACTTCCAAAACCAGGCTGCAATTTCCACAGAGATTGGGGCTGGAGGAGGGGGAAGCTTGATGCCCCTCCCCCATCGGCCTAGAACCGGCTCAGTAGCAGAGGCCTCCCAGCCAATAAAACTTCTAAGGAGGGGGCCTCAGCGCTGTCCAGCACGACAAACCCTCTAATCTCAGAGCTAAGCAGACACAGGGATTCTCAGTTCTAGGCCCCCCAGAAAGGGGTCTAGAGCTCTCTCAGCTTGGGGGTTGGGGAGGGGGCGGAAGAAGTGGGGAAAGGCCTTGGAGATAACTGGAAAACAGCTTCCAACCCTATCCATGATGAAGAGTCCCTGCTCTGGAGCAGAAAGAAACCACATTTTTACAGATGTAAAACTGAGTGGGACCTTGTAGGTCGTCTGGCCCAGCCCCTCCATTTTACAGATGAGGAAACTGAGACCCAGAAAGAGGAAGGAACATGCCCAAAGTCACACAACTTGAAGTAGAAAAAAATTCTCTCTAACATCCTATGACTGGTGATACTGCTCATAAAACCAAAGAATTCCATTAGATTCTTGGGATTCAAAGCCAGGCAATCACTCCTTTCTCCTGGGTACCAGTGTGGTCAAATGCATTGTCCCCAAGGCAACAACAATCCTGAGTGAGGCTGGAAGTGGATTAAAATATAACTGGGAAATCATTTTTTAAAATGAACAAAAAATACAATAGAATATAGATGATGTTAATGTATAGCTTTCTAAGTCACAGAACACAGATGTTAACACATTGTTTTCTAAGACGGTAGGTTCCCCCACAGAGATTATGTACAGCTTAGAGACCCCCCCCTTGGAGCCCCACCTTCTGAGTTTGATACCACATGATTAGCACCTGCCCCCCACCCCAAGGCAAGCCCTTCTAAACCTTGGCTCCCCAAACAGCTGCCCTGGAGCAGGCAGCCCAATCGCTCACGGCCAGAGGCAGCAGGCAACCATGTGAACCAGGAAATGATTTTCAATGTCAAACTCTCAGAAAGTGGCTGGTAAACAAGGGCAAAGTCAGTGGCCCTACCAGGCCTAATCAATAGGAGAGAGGCCAACCAGCCAAACCCAGTGGGGCACCGGACAGAAAACAGGCCAAGGCTGGAGCTGAGGACATTCAGCTTGAGGGCCCCACTCAGGCCTGGCCAGCAAAGAATCAGCCCCAGGAAAATGAGGCCCAGCAATGGTCCTAGAAGGGAAAAGCTCCTTCTTGGCTAACTAGCCCCTCCTAAGAAAACAGGCTGGTAATTCTCCTTTCCTTCTCTCTTGTGGCAATGGGTTCGGGATAAGTAACAGGTACCAGCAGACTCTGGGGTCTAGAGAATGGACCACCAAGCCCTATAGACAGCCACTAATGGTCGGCAGCCACTTACACTGACATCAAGCAAACCCTGGAGACAGGGGCTGACCTCTCCCCCAGGAAGGATCCCGAGGGACAGGAGCAGTAGTGGTTTCAGCCATGACACAGTCTTAGCCCCCCAGGCCCCCACTAATCACCCTGAATGCTAAGAAAGGACTTTGAGAATGGAGAGAGGTGGGCCTTGTCTCAGGCTTGGGGAAAGCTATTCCTTTGCTATCAGAGAGGTGACTGCAGCAGTTGGCCTATACCGGAGTGTGTAGTTGCCTTCACACTGGTGTACCCCCCTCCCCAACTCTGGCTCTCTCCCCAGCTCCCAGGGCCTTCTGGTCAGGGCAGCCATGTTAGCTTCAGCGGCCTAGCCTGGCCTTCCCAGGACAAAACCCAGCGTGCCCAGCCCAGCCAGGAGTCTGAGAAGGCAAAAAACTCTGCCAGGGCCTGACAGGGCGAATCTTCCCCCACCCACCCTTGGCCAGTGCTAAGACTCAGATGGAAGAGGAAGGACTCCCCTCACTTAAATACTTCTGTGCCCCCCCCCAAGAATGTGGTGGCTTACTTTACCCCAGTCAAATCTGCAGAGCCCCTGAACCCCACTGACATACAGACACTAAGCCAAGGTACAAATGGTAGGAGAGGGGATAAGGACCCCAGCCAGAGGCTCCACCCCTCTGTCAGGGAACAGGTGCCCCGGGGTAGGGAGAGGCTTGAGCCCTCCAATACACCCCCTCTCAGAGACAGGAACAGGGCCAGAGATTCAGACAAGGCCAGTGACAGGGCCAGAGCCAGAGACAAGGCCAGAAACAGAAATAGGGCCAGGACCAGAGTCAGAGACAGCCAGGGCCAGAGACAGAAACAGGGTCAGAGATAGGGGCAAGGCCAGAGGTAGAACCAGGGCCAGAGACAAAGCCAAAGCCAAAGCCAGGGCCAGAGACATGGCCAGAGACAGACAGCGCCAGAGGCAGGAACCGGGTCAGAGATAGGGACAAGGCCAGAGCCAGAGCCAGGGCCAGCCAGGCCCCGGGAGCCGCACGCGCCGCCAAGGCCGCCACTGACCCGAAGTCCTGGTCCATGGACTTGAAGAAGAACTTGTAGCAGTGAGCCGGCCGGTTGCTGAGCACGCTCTTGAAGTCAGCCAGAGTGACCCTCTCGGGGGCCACCGGCAGCTTGACCAGGTAGGGCGTCTCCTCCTCGTCCATGTGGTAGATGATTTTGGTCTCCGCCATGGGGGGTGGACCGGGGTAGCCCGGGGCAGGGGGCGCCGGCGGAGGAGGTGGGGGCGCTGGTTCAGTGCGGAGCCCGGAGTGCGGGGCCCCGAGTGGACAGCGGCCGCGGCCGCAGGAGCGGAGGCCGGTCGCGGGGGGCTCGGGCTTTCTGGGCTGGCGGGGCCCAGGCCCTGGTCCAGGCCGCGGAGGCGGAGGCGGCTCCTGATCGCGAAGGGAGGCCGGGCCAGCCGCAGGGGGAGGCCGAGGCCGAGGTCCAGGCTGAGGCGGCGCGCCGGCTGCTGCCCTCCGCGCTGCCCCCGCGGCCGCCCATCCGCGCCCCGGCCCGGGCGCGCCGGGGGAGGCCGCCTCGGACGCCTGCCGGGGTGGGGGGCTTCGGAGCCACCGGCCGGGCTGGCTGGAGGCGGGCCGGGGACTGACCGAGCTCTAAAGAGCCGCGGCGGCAGGAGCCGGAGCCGGAGCCGGAGCCCAAGCGGGCCACAGACAGGCGAGCGCCGAGCCCGGATCGGGGGCTCCCCGCGCCCTGCAATTAGCGGCGTGAGTAATGCGGCCGCCCCGCCCGGCCAGGCCCGGCCCCCTGCCCCCGGGTCCCCCTCCCTGCCTGCCTCCTCCCGGGGCCCCTCCCTCCGTGACGCCCCCTCCCCGCCCCGAGCCTCAGCTCCGAACCCAGTCCCAGCTCCTAGTCCCCCGCCCGCACCCGCGCCGGCGCCGCCCCCCGCCACCCCCCCTCCCCCTCGCGACGTCTCTGCGCGTGGCTCTGCCTCGCCCCCTTCACAGCCAAGGGCTGAGTTAAAGGGACCGCAGCCCGGATCCTGGGGGGAGGGGAGGGGACATTCCACCTTGTCCCCTCTCCCCTACCCCTGCGATTACCTCCGGGTGGGGAGGGGGGAACTCCATCGTCCCGAGACTGCTTAATGTGCCCTTGCCTCCCCCTCGCTGAAGTGCTGCTCGCTGCCCCTGCAGCCGGGAGGCTGGGGACCGTCCTGGGCAGGGGGTGGCTGTCTCCCTTCCTCTGTCTGTGTGCCTGTCTCTACGTGTCTCTGAATCTGAGCTTGTGTCCGGCTGTCTCGGTGTCTCTGCTTCTATCTTTCTACCTCCCCGGGTATCTCTGAATCTCCGTCTCTGGCCATGGCCCTCCAAGTCTGTGTGACTGGCTCCAGGCTTCGTAGTTCTCCTTGTCTCTTATTTCTACGATTTTCTGTCTCTGCCTTGATGTCTGTGCTCGTATCTGTCTGTATCTCTGTGTCTCTGGCTGGGGGTATGTTTCCTACATAGGTCGCCCCGGACTGCCTTCCAAAACCTGAAATTCCATTCGAATGGCTCTTTTGTTGTTCAGTCCTTTCTGACTCTTTTGGGGTTTTCTTGGTGAAGATACTGGAGCAGTTTGCCATTTCCTTCTCCAGCTCAGTTTTTACAGATAAGGAAACTGAGGCCAACTGGGTGAAGTGACTTGCCCAGGATCACAGGGCTAGTATCTGAGGCTGTATTTGAACTCAGGAAGATGAGTCTTCCTGACTTCAAGCCAGATTCTATCCACTGAGCCACCTTGCTGCCTCTTCAGGCTCTAAGCTTGTCCTCAACAGGCCTGGGAGAGAGCCTGACTCTCCTATCTGTCACTTACACTCAAGCAAGGGAGGTGACCTCTGAGGCGTCTTGGAGTCAGACACTTAGAGCAGATAATATTGTTACAGATTGGCAACTGATACATTGTATCTGTCCCCTGTCCTATGTCCTGGGAGCTCCAGTCTCTCTGAGCTGCTCTCCCAGAAGCCAAGCAGGAAGGCTTGACATTTCAGTTAATATTTTGTTAGCCTTCATGGAGAGTTTTTTGGGCCCAGGCCTGGGTAACTAAGTGGCACAGTAGACAGAGAGCTGGGCCTAAAGTCAGGAAAACTTGAATTCAAGTTTGACCTCAGACACTTATTAACTAAGTGACTGTGGGTGAGTCACTTAACCTCTGCCTGCCTGGACTGTGCTTTACAATTTAGTGTCCTAAACTGTAAAGTGGGAATAATAATGCCATCTACCTTCCTGGGTTGTCGTGAATATCAAATGGGATACAATTTGTAATACAGTAATATTTGTAATACTATTTCTAGCTCAGTGCCTGGAATATAGTAGATGGTTAATAAAAGCCTGGTCCCTCCCTCCCATCATGGAAACTCCCTCCACTGATGCAGATGGGCAAATCTGGCAAGTGGTCTGAATCCCAAGCAGTCCCCTGTGTCTGGAATGCATTTCTTCCTCATTTCCCTCTACCTCCTTTCAAAGAATAACTCAGAGACAATCTTGAATAGGAGGCCTTTCTTCATCCCTCTGATTATTAGTACTTTCTACCCCTTGAAAAAAATAATTTGGGGGATGTCTAATAAGTTGTGGCATATGATCGTGACATAATACTCTTGTGCTTTAAGAAATGATGAGGGGAGAAACCTGGGAAGATTTATATGAACTGATGCAAAGTGAAGTGAGCAGAACCAAGAGACCATTGCACACAGTAGCAGCAACATTGTAACAATGATCACCTGTGAAAGACTTAACTACTTTGCACGAGAGAATGACCCATGATAATTCCAAAGGCCTCCTGATGAAAAATGTTATCCACCTCCAAAAAGAGAACTGAAGGAGTCTGACTACAGATTGAGGCATGTTTTTTTCACTTTTAAATTTTTCTTGCTTTTTTTGGGGGGGGTGCACCATGGCTAATGTGGAAATATGTTTTGGATGACTTTTTATGTGTGGTGATACCTATTTCTTGCCTTCTCTGTGGATGGAGGTGTGTAACAGCAAGCACCCCAATATCCCCAGGGTGACTGCCAACAGAGGTTCTTAGATCTGCTTTTCAAAAGGAAAGCAACTCAAAATCAGTTAACAAGCTTACTTTAATCAAACAAACATATATTACCTAGTTCAGGGGGAAAAGGTCGGCACCCTGAACTTCAGAGTATACAGACAGATCAAACAGACAGGCTTCCAAACTGTCCAACCATTATTTCAATACCAAATCACAGTTACCAGAGAGGAAAGCATCAACATCTGGGCTTTCAAAGCCAGTGGGGAGGGGGGGGGGGGTCTCAACAATGGCTTCCCAGAGTCTCATCTGGTCAAATCACCCAACACTTCTCAAAGTGAGCCCCAAAGCAAAGCCTCCCCTCAGGGCTTATATAGCCTTCTCCTGGCTCAAAGATTGTAACAACCTCCTTGACCCACTGCCCAATCACAAAGTATCAAGGTGTGGGCTTTCCTGAAAAACAAGCCTCCCACCACAGGCTCCAGGTGCACTTAAGCTAGGGGCAGGGAAGATCTTTAAATTTGCATTTCCATTACAAGGTGGGAGAGAATTTAGTACTGAAAATAAAAAAAAAATTAAAGATAAAAAAGCTATATATACATCTATCTATATATATACAAATGTATGTGTGGGGAGAGAGAGAGAGAGAGAGAGAGAGAGAGAGAGAGAGAGAGAGAGAGAGAGAGAGAGAGAGAGAGAGAGAGATGGAGATGAATTTAAAGTTTGCAAAGAACTTTGCAGTTATCTCATTTTATCCTTACAACAACCATGGGAGGGAGGGAGGTGCTATTATTAATATCATTCCCATTTTAAAGATGAGAAGACTGAGGTAGATAGAGGTCAGGTGACTTGCCTAGAGCCACATAGCTAGTAAGTAGTTCCTGACTCTTGGTCCAGTACTTGTCCACTGCACACCAATAGCAGTTAACAATAACAACAACAACAATCATTATTATTAGCATTTATCTGAACTAGTTATTTAGCTTCTTATGGTCTCTAAGACTATGAATCAAAGAGAAGGTATTGATCTGCATTGGCAGAGAAAGTTTCCTCTTCTGAGAGTTTCCTATCCCCATTTCACAGATGAGAAAATGGAAGCTGAGAGGTTAAATGATTTGCCCATGGTTATATAGCTAGAAAGGTTCTGTCTAAGGTCTTCCCGACCTTAGTGTCTAGCACTCTATCCACAGAGATTCCTAGCTGTCTCTGGCACCAAACTGTGCCCTAACCTTACTTAGCAAAGGTGGGGGACTGTGGGTGTGGATAGCTGCATATGATGTGAAACTTTTTCCACATGTTAGCTAATTTCTCTAAACTGGTTGTTTTCCCTTTTTAAAAAAATTTTTTGTTACAAGGGAGGGCTCCTTGGAAAGGAGGGGAAAGGATGTAGTGGGGAATGTGGTAATGTAAAAAATAAAAGATATAAATTAAAAAATTCTTAAAAGAAACTACATTCTACAACTTTATCAATCTTTGCATTTACTTATGTATACACATCTCAGTAGAATGTAATCTCCTTGTGGGCAGAGACTCTACCACTGAAAGCTTAGTAAATGTTTGTTCAATTAGCTTAGAGATTTGCTTGGGTTATAGAGAGGTTAAGTGATTTGGCTGTGGTCCCCCAGAGACAGGACTTCCATCCAAATCTTCCTGCCTCTAAGGCAGGTCTCTGATCCACTTGTCAATGGTTCAACTGTATATAAAATCAGTTTAGAATTTGGTTTCTCCATTTGCAATTTTGCTTTATGAATGGTTATTAAGTGTATCATTAAAAAACACATACTTCAAGCTTGTGTGGTATTGGTATAGGTGGTAGTAATTAGCTCTCACTAAAAATTTTGTCATTCTTAGCTCTTTTTAAAAATGCAATAATCTAAGATGATTCCAAAAGACTCATGATGGAAAATGCTATCCACATCCAAAGAAAGAAGTATGGAATCTGAATACAGATCAAAACATGCTATTTTCTCTTTGTTTTTTTTTTCTTTCTTGTGGTTTTTTCCCCTTTATTCTGATTCTTCTTTCACAACATGACTAATATAAAAATATGTTTAATGTGATGGCACTATTAATGTGATTAGCCTATATCAGATTGCAGGCTGTTTTGTGGAAGGGGTATGGGATGGAGGGGGAAAATTTAGAACTCAAAATCTTATTAAAGCGAGTGTTGTGTTTAAAAGTAAAAATAAATAAATAAATGTTTAAAATGTTGTCATTGTTCCGTTGTATCTGACTCCCTGTGACCCCATAGATACTGGAGTGATTTGCCATTTCCTTCTCCAGACCATTTTACAGATGAGAAAACAAGGCAAACAGGGTAAAGGACTTGCCCAGGGTCACACAGCTACTTCTGTCTGAGGTAGACTTAAACTTGGGAAGATCAGTCTTACTGATTCCAAGCCCTTCACTCTATCGACTTTGCCACCTAGCTGCCCCCTACTCTCAGAGAGTAGCTATAGCCAAATAATTCATCTGCCTGTGGTCAGTCTGTTGTCCAGTCTTCCACTCCCCACCCCACCCCAAAGTCTTAATATAGCTCAGCTAGTCCTGGCCTAAAAGACCCATAGAGGTCATCACTGAGCTGTCCTGGAAGCGCTCCCAGCTTGCCAGGGTCTCCACTCCATTGGAGAATCTAGAATTCCTTCCATGCCAGGGTAAGGGCTCAGGAGAGGTCTTTGATGGAGGAATCCCAAAATAAATTAAATAAATGTTTATTGCTATGCTGGCTGGATTTTCACTGTTCCTCTGTAAAGGTCCTGGAGATGTTTGGCCCCATCCAGGAATGTTTCAGGTGGGACTGGCGGGTTCAGTTCTTAACCTTCAGACTTTAAAGGACATGTCCCACTCCACCCAGCACTTAGCATAGAGCCTGGCACATAGGAAGAACTTATTTTTTCATTCATTCATTCATTCCTTTACTCCTACACTCCATAGTCAGCTCCCCTAGGAGGAAAAAACTGGTTCCCAGTAGTTTCCTAAGGGGAGCACCAACTTTCTCTGACTTCCAACTGGGGCAGGGCAACTAGTCCTTCTCTGATCATCCCAGTCTGGGGAATAAACTTGGGCAGGGAAGTGTGAGGGTTCAGCTTGGAGACCAGAAGACCAGGGTCAAGCCCTGCCTCAGATGCCCACTACCTGAGAGACTCTGGCCAAGTCATTTAACCTCACAGCCTCAGGAAATGCTCTAAAATTTCCAGACAGGCTGTAATCTGGGTCCTTGAAGAAGTGACTTGTTGCCTTATGACTCAAGGACCAGACCAAATGGCTCTCAGGACTGCTCCTGGTGCCTGGGCGTCATCGAACTTGGTGCAAAGAGTGAGATGAAACCAAGGCCATCATCACACATCTGAACACAACGGAGAAAGGCATCACTGGAGGAGAAACTGGAAACAGCTCCTCTCTCCCTTCCCCATCAGACCTGGGGGACTATGGTGTGGACAAGCTCAGCAGCCTGGGTAGATGGCTTGACTGCTCTTTTTCCCACTTTCTTTTTTTTATATCTTTGTTACGAGGAATGGCTAGACGTGAAGAGGATGGAAGGGATATACTTGGAAAAGAAGGAGACATAAGAATGAAATAAGGTTAAAAGCAGGGAGGGGGATGGAGGCAAAGTCATGTCAAAGTCAAATCTGGCCAACTTCACAATTGTGGTAATGGAAAATGCTGTGATCATAAAAAGGACTAGTTGCCCTGTCCCAAGCTGAAGGCAGAGCTGGATTGATTGAATTAATGAATATGAGTGAATGAGTGAATGCTGTCTGCCAAGCAGTAAGAACTGGGGATGCTGAGAGAGAGAGTGAAACAGGGACAGACAGACAGAAGGAAGGAAAGAGGGAGGGAGGGAGGGAGGGAGAGAGGAGAGAGAGACAGAGAGACAGAGACAGATAGAGAGAAAGGTGGGGAGAAAGGAGGAGGAGGAGGAAGGGAAGGATACAGAGACACAGAGACAGAAACAGAGAGACAGAAGGAGATAGAGAAATGATCTTTGCTCTAAAGAGGGAAGACCATACTATGTGTGGGGCAGCCAGGTGGCGCCATAGTGCATAGAGTGGCAGGCCTACATTCAGGAAAATTAGTCATCCTGAGTTCAAATCTGGCCTCAGACACTTCCTGACTGTGTGACCTTGGGCAAGTCACTTCACCCTGTTTGCCTCAGTTTCCTTATCTGTAAAATGAGCTGGACAAGGAAATGGCAAACCACTCCAGAATCATTTGCCAAGGAAACCTCATGGACTATATGGTCTATGGGAGTCACAAAGAGCCTGATGTGACTGAACGTCTTAGCAACAACAATACTACCCAACTAGGTGGCCAGGGAAGGCAGGTGGAAAGCTGAGGAAGAAGGCCTAGGGCTGGAACTCCAAAGTTAAATGAATTAACTTCCCCAGGGACTAGGGGTATGAATAGGGGAAGACTGGGTCCAGGGGTCCAGAACTGATGTGGAGGGCCCAGCCAGGTCAGAGGTCGTGAGCAGAAGGCAAAGCTGCCAGTCAGTTCACACACATTCACTGGGGATCATTTGGCATCGTGGAGGCTAGAAAGTGAGGTCTGGAGTCAGGGAGACCACCCTTCAAACTCCACCTTTGGCCCTTACTAGCCTAGTGATCATAAGGAGAAGGACTAGTTGCCCTGTCCCAAGCTGAAGGCAGAGAAGGTTAGTGCTCCCTTTAGGAAACTACTGCGAACCAGTTTTTTTCCTCGTAGGGGAACTGACTATGGAGTGTAGGAGTAAAGGAATGAATGAATGAATGAAAAAATAAGTTCTTCCTATGTGCCAGGCTCTATGCTAAGTGCTGGGTGGGGTTAGGCATACACTTTAAAGTCTGAAGGTTAAAAACTGAACCTGGCCTTAGTGCAGTGAATCGGTATCCCCCTGGAGTCGGGAGGACCTGAGTTCAAATGCAGCCTCAGACACTTAACACTTAATAGCCATTTGACGTTGGGAAAGTCACTTAACCCCAATTGCCCTGCCTTCCCCACTCCAAATAGCAAAAAACAAAACAAAACAAAACAAAACCCACTGAACCGGCCAGTCCCACCTGAAACATTCCTGGATGGGGCCAGACATCTCCAGGACCTTTACAGGAACACAGTGCTCTGAGCCTCAGTTTCCCCATTTGTAAAAGGCACTAGTAATGGCTACCTTGAAGGGCTGTTTTGAGTATCCAATGAGACCATGTAAAGGCATTAAAATGGAAATTCTCTGAGGGAATTTATTTTTTAAAAACCATTTCCTTTTATAACACGCATAATAACATCCATAACATCTTTTATTTTAACATCTGTTATATTTATAACATCTCTGCTTCCCACTCCTTCCCTCACCCCCATAAAAAAAAAACAAAAGAAACCCCCCAAATCCCTCCTCATAAGCAGGAATCATTCACCTAAATCATCCCCACACTGGCCATGCCTGAAAATGTGTGTCTTGGGCAGGGACTGTTCCTGTCTTTTTTTATCTTGCCTAGCACATGGGAAATGCTTAAAATGCCTGTTGGATCAATTGTTGACTACAGCGTTTTATATACTAAACTAAACAACACTAAAATGTTTGAATGGCAGCCCTTACTATCAGACCTGGGTTTTGCTGAACCAGATATTATGGGGAATGAGGGTGGCCTTGCCTAGAATTGGCAGAGAGGACCCAACTGCAGTGACGCCTAGGGTGTTCCAGCAGTGACAAGGAGTCAGAAGGTTGGGATTCAGTAACTGATTCAACCATAGTATCACAGCTGGGAGGGACCTCAGACCCCAGTGAGTCCAACCCTCTCATTTTACAAATAGGGAAACTGAGTTTCCGTAAATTGAAGTGACTATAGGGCTGGGATTCGAACCCAGATCTTCTAACTGCAATTGCTGCATTGTGTCACCCAGGAACAACCTCCAAGATACAGAGAGCCCAGCCACGTTGTTGTTCAGTCATGCCTGGCAATTTCTGACCCCATTTGGGTTTTTCTCATCAGAGATGCCGGAGTAGTTTGTCATTTCCTTCTTCAGCTCATTTTTACAGATGAGGAAACTGAGGTCAACAGAGTTAAGTGTCTTGCCCAGGGTCACACAGCTAGTAAGTGTCTGAGGCTGGATTTGAACTTAGGACGATGAGTTTTTCCTACTTGGGGTCTGACACTCTATGCACCATGGCGCCACCTAGTGGCCCAGATTCAGGCTCTGTCTAACAGAGGCTCTAAGTGATGGAAGTGGAAACGACCTCTTTTCCCCGTCCCCATTCAGGTGATCCTTGTCTACTCAAGGTTATGGGTACAAGATGCTGCAGGCTCTGGCAGCCCTGGGGACTCCTGAGGGCCATGGGAAGGGGACAGCGGTTTAGCTTTGTTCCCACATCCTGGTTAAAGGGCAACTAGGTGGCGGGATCTGGAATCAAGACCAGTGTTCAGATCCAGCCTGAGGCACTTACTAGCTACAGGATCCTAGGGAAGTCAATTTGACTGCTGTCTACCTCAGTTTCCTTATCTGTAAAACAGAGATAAAAAAATAACACCTATCTCCTATGGTTGGTTTTTTGTTTTTGTTTCCGGTTTTTTAGGGGTTTGGGGGTGGCTTTTTTGAGGCAATTGGGGTTAAGTGACTTGCCCATGGTCACACAGCTAGTAAGTGTTAGGTGTCTGAGGCCAGATTTGAACTCAGTTCTTTCTGACTCCAGGGCTGGTGCTCTAAGATTTTTGAAATTATAAAATGAAATAATAAATTTAAAGTGCTTTACAACCCTCAAAGTGCTATGTAATATAAATGCTAGCTATTACTACTACAAACTTCCCATTATCCACAACCTCTGGTTGGCTCCCAGGCATCCTTATCTGAATGCTGTTAGAACCCTTAAGGTCCATGAATAAAATAGAGTATCACCGAGGTAAGAAATGATAAATGGGAAGAATACAGAGAAACATAAGAAGATTTCAATTATATGAACTGATGCAGATTTAAGAAAGCAGAACCTGGAAAAGAAGAGGGGTGAGGGAAGGTGCCCCATGGACCCTTGGTGGGGTGGACCTGTGCCCTAGCCCCTTCCAGGATACACAATGACTACAACAAGATAAGCAGAAAGAACCGTAAAGGAAAGAAACCCAACTCCATTTAATTGAACAAACTCGACTCCACTAATCAATTTAATATTAAACACATACAATATGCCAGGCACTGGGAGTGCCTTAGGCTCTGAGGGTCTAAATACAAAGAATGAAACAATGAAGGAGACAATAAGAAAATTTATAAGTACAAACAGTATAAATATAAAGTGAATAAATACAAATAAATATGAAAAAATGTATCTTCCTCTATTTATTGGGGAAGTGGGTGTCTATGGGTGTGGAACACTGCATATGTGGTTGGACTCAGTTAATGTGTTGGTTAGTTTCATAGTTCCCTCCCTTTTTTCTTTTCTTTTTTATTTGTTGTTATGAAGTCTGGTACTTGGGAGAGGGAAAGGGGAAAGCAGAGATATATTTGGAAATGAAGATAATATTTTAAAAATTCATTTTTTAAAGTCAGAACCCCTTAGCCCATCCCCCCAGTAATGCTGAACACACCCAGCTCCGGGCTCTGGCCAGTGAGAGTGTCCCCCCTCTTTAAGCCCCAGCCCTTGGGGTGGGGTGTCCTGGGGCTCTGGCCACTAGAGGGAGACAGGAGAGGTGGAAATGGAGCTTCAGTAGGAGAGAGAAGCTAGAAGATTCCATACTCTTGGTTGGAACCAACCTGCCCAGAATGACAGACAAAGGAGTCTAAGTTTGAACCGGTAACCACGGTCTTTGAGGGTCTTTGAGCTGGGAAAGAACCATAGATCCTTAGGGAAAGTGAGGATATAGATCAAAGGAGCCCAGAAATTAGAGCTGAAAGGTCCCTTCAGTAGTAAGTAATCTGACCCCCTTGTTTTACAAATGGGGAAACTGAGCCTTGAGTGGCAAAAGTGACTCCAGCTAGGATCACACAGGGTCCAAACCCAGACCCTTTGCCTCCAGATTCACTGCCCTTTAGAATGGACTGTTCACTCAATAAATCAACCAACCTGCTTTTAAGCAACTATTATATGCCACGTCCCCTGTCAGACACTGGGGGTACAAAGACGAAAGGGAGAAAATGAAACAAAAGCTCTTCGCCCTCCCCCTTGATTCCCCTGCCTATGACCCTCCCCATACACATGCAGAGCTCCTTGGTCTTGGGGGCCTTCCAAGCCCGGGAACTCTGCAGCCTGAAGGAAAAACAGCAAAACCTCAGAAACTCCTGCTGCCCACGTCACCAGTCTGTCCTCCAAAAACACAGAAGCTTGGATGCCCAGAAATTCAGGAGAATGGGAAGGAAGAGGCCAAGCAACCTCGAAAACTCAGGAGTCCAAAAGCCTAGAGAAGCAGAGACCGGGGATCCCAGGCCCCCCAGGCATCTGAGAGCCAAGAGACCTAGGAGTCTGGGGCCCCAGAGATCCAGTAACTCAGGAGCCCAGAGAGAGGCTCAGGGTGGCAGTGTCTCAGGAGAAAAGGAATTCAGATACCCAAAAGCATTTGGCGCCAGGCACAAGAGACTCACAAATCTGGGGTATTCCAAAGACAAGGGATCCCACATCCCCAGGTACCCAGAAACTCACGAACCCAGAGACCTGGGAGCTCAGAAGACCAGGAGCCCAAAGATCTGGGAGCCCAGAGGCCAGAAGCAACATAATAATTCAGGATTCCTAAGACCCAGGGGCTCAGAAATCCAGGATCCAGGGCCCTGAGAACCCAAGGGCCCAGGATCTAAAGGAATACAGTTGGTCTCAACCACTGGGGGGAGCCTGGCATTGTAGAACCTTCCCCCCACTGCACTAGCTGTCTCAGGAAAAGATGATACCAGGTCATGTACCCTGAGGGATCTCTGCCTCCTTCAGGGCCTGGCCTGGTGGCATCTCCCACAAAACAGCCAGATATGTTTCTAAGCAGACAGCTTGGAGCTAATTCAGGTGGGTGGGTGGGGGTTTGGGGCACTTTTGCTAGCCCCAAAGGCCCCATAGGATGGGAGTGGGGGAAGGTTGGCCAATCCAGTCCAACAAGAAATTATGAAGTGTCTCTTATGTGCTGGGCACTGGGGACATAAGCTGAAAAATGGTCCCTGCCCCCAGTGGTCCCTCAAAGCTTCCTGTCCTCCTTGGTCCTCCAGCATTCCCCCTTTCTCTTTCCAGTCTTTCTCATGATGACTATCTGTCTACCTACCCTTAACTCTGGGCCCAAGCTACTTAACTCGGCATTCGATCCTTTCCTGGCTCCAACTTAACTTATGCAAGCCTCATGCTTTTCCTTTCTTCAAATGCCACCTCATCTTTCCCCCTCCCACCCCCAACACTCTTACCCACCCATGTAGCTCTTTCTCCTACAATTAATCTCCCTGCTTTAAAAATCTCACTCAAGAACAGCCTGAAAGGGAGGGTTGTTAAAATCTGCACGTGGAGCTAGAAAGAAAAGTGAGCTGGGTCGTGTTCTTTGGAGGGCTTGGTAATGCAGAGAAGGTCGATGGGGATGGGAGGAGGAGTGATACTGCCACTGGAGGGGGGGAGGGGGCAGGTGCATCTTCATCATAGGTGTGGTGGCAGCTCCCAGTAGGGATGGAGGTCCAAAGTGGCAAGGCTGGTAATCTGTAGGACCGAACATCCAAGATGGCAGCCCCAGAAGGAGGCACCACCATGGCTTAAAGCTGTGTCACTGGCTTTCAAAGGCAATGCTGAGAGAGAGAGAGGCAAAGACCACAGGTACCTTTGGCCTTTATTGTCTCCATTGTTATGATGCAGGTGAAAAATATACAGGAGGATATACTGGAGGGGTGGGGTCAGTGGAGTCCAGTTCAAGGCAGCACGGAGGCTGACAAACCCACCCCTACCTGAGCCGCCCTGGGCATGGGCAGGAGTCGACGACAGCCACAACGCCCAAACCTGGCTGGCGGGAATTCCAACTGGGAGCTGAGGATGGTGCATGGCGGGTTGGAGGAGGTCGAGGAGGGCGGGGAAAGAGGGGATAGAAGGGTGGGGAAGGCCTGGTTTTCTTCAAGACTCAGCTTAAATAGCCCATTCTGCAAGGGGCAGTGAGTGCATTGGCCTCCTGTCCAAGGCTGCCGTGTCTCTGCTTCATGCATATCCTGTATCTACCTAAGAATGTGCATGTATCCTCCCTTAGCATGTAAGCTCCTTGAGGGCAGTCTGTAAACATTTATGAAGTTCTTATTATGCACTAGGTATTATGCTAAGTGTGAGAAAACAAAACACAAACCACACAGGAACTCAATCTAATGGAGAGACTTTTGTATATCATCCCCAGAGTCCAGCACAGCGCCCAGCACACAGCTGGTGCTTAATAATTGTTTGTTGATTGATAAAAGAGGCCAGCTCAAGAGATCTCCAATTCACTTTGGAATCCCGGGGATGGTTCCACAGCTTGAGTACCAGACAGACAGCGCTGGGGGTGGGGGTGGCCATGGGAGCCATCCAATTCTGAGTTCTTTTGACACTTTCTGCTACCCCCTGTCCACCTGGCAAAGCTGACTTCTCCTTTTCTAGCCATCAGTGACGGGGAAGGTGGGGGTGGGGGGAGGACCTGTGGCCCTCTAGTTCCTCAATTGCAGCCACAGAACTGTGAAGGTTGGATTCAATCAAAGGACCGCACTTGAGGACCTAGAGGGCCACATGTGTGGCCTCCAGGCGACAGGTTCCTCACCCCTGGAATAGGACTTTGGAGAAAAAGAGCATGATCTATGACCGACCACTCCAAATGGAGTTGGGGTGATACAGAAAACTCCCAGACACCAGGTAATAACAGAAAAATTCATATAACTCAGACAGAGTGCAGCTAGCCAGGCCCCAGTGATCACATAACCCACCTGTGTGTAATAAATAACGGTGTACATCGCTCCTGACTGGCACAGAGTGGTCCAACAGGCAATCAGCCTGTCCTTGGCACCCCCCCCAACCAATATGGGGGTTGGGGGAAGGGATAGTCAGAGGTTAATTTTGCCACCAATAGCCCCCAAAGTTTTTATAACAGTCAGATCATTGAGTGTTGCCTACATTGGGTTGCTGAGGGATTTCTGGGGCTGCGATGAGGGCACTGGGGGAGGAGGCTACCCTCCAGGGTCTGCCTGCCAGTAGCTGGGCCATTCCACTCCTCTCTGTGTTACAAGGACCAGCATCTGTGATGGGGACAGGAGAGAAGTTTCCATGGCCCAATTACCCAAAGTCACCCCTGAGCCTTCCCTCCCAGGAGAACCCTGTAATAGACTGAGGGTCCCCACTCAGCCCTCCCTGTCTCCTCTCATCCTCTTCCATCCACCAGCTGGTGTCCCCAGGGGACCCCTTCCCAGTGAACAGTTCCTGAAACACAAATTAGCAGATTTCCAAACCAGGAAAATGAAGATTGTAAGTTTCTTCCCCACGTTGCTTTCTTCTCTCCCTCCCTATGACACTCAGCATCCATTTAGCTCCCTCCTTTCCTATCCCCTAATTTCCTTCCTAAGTCAACTCTCTAGGAGTCCTGTCAGTGAAAGTTTTCCCCGAGAGTTTCTATGGAGCTCAGTTCAGTTGGCAGGGTAGCTGAATCTTCTTCCATCTCCAACCACAGAATGCCTCCCCTTCAGGGTAAGCATAGCCAAAGCTATAGAAATGAGGGCTCATGTACAGTCCCAGGAGGGGAGGAGGAAAGAATTCCAGTTTGGGGGTCAGGGTGCAGTGGGCCAGAGAGAGTCTAGGGCTGGAGAACACCAGGTTCTGCTCTAGAAACCAGCACCAAGGCCAGAGGGAAAAGAAGGCTTAGAGTACAGAGCTGGCATGATACAACCTGGGCACGGGCTGCTGGCAGGGGTGAAGGAAGTAGTTTAAAACAGGCGGGGAGTGGTTCAGGAGGCCAACTCTAGCCTGGGTCCCAGCACTGAATTTTCAGCTTGTAGAGAGTGGAGTCCTTTGTTGTCTAGAGAGTGCCCTCTGTCCCAACTCACAAAGCACCAGCCGGGGCATGTCCTTTGTGCCTTGGTCCATTGGTGGAAAGGGTGAACCGGGTACAGGGACAAAGGACCCCAGCGGAGATGCTGCCCAGAGAGATCCCGGGGGCAGGGAAGGCTTTGACCTTGGGCACAGAAGGAGGGTCCAGCCCTGAGCCTCTGGGCCTGAGAGCAGGGTGGGATGTCGACAGTCCAGCACAAATGGGCTTCTCATCCCCAAACTCACCCCATCCTGGTGGCCAAGATCCAATCAAACCCCAAAGAAAGCGGGACCAGCCGCAGGGGTGGGCCAGACCAGATGGAAGTTCAGGATGAGTGGAAGGAGGTCATGATGGGAACAGTGGCAGTGGGGGCAGAGTTGGGGAAGGGGACGTCTTCTGAGGATGGGGCTGACGCCAGAGTCTTCATTTACAATATTCCTTCCGGAACTCTAGACATCAAAGGAGGGAAGAAAAAAGGGAGGATTAGTTCCAGCCAGAGTCTGGGGACCAGACACTAGGGCTGGCCTCCATTTTCACTATCAACAAAGCAATTATGTGTGTGTGTGCGTGCATACATACATATGTATATTATGATTTTATGTATTTTATAATATTATATACGTACATATATCCAATCACGGTGCTTTAAAATTTTTAAAGCTGATTTATATCAGCTCATTTGAACATCATGTGGCCCTTGGAGGTAGGCACAATTTTTGGCCCCATTTCTCTGGAGGAAAATTGAGGCCCATGGAGATGTAGACAGGTCAAGGGATTTGCTCAAGGTCACCCACCTCCTTTAAGTGGCCAAGGTGGGATTCCAACCCCCCACTGGACTCCAGCTCCAGAGCTCAAAGCAGAGATCTCACCTCCTCTGGCCACAGAGCATCAGCTGGGGTATATCTACCCCACTGTGGGGAGCCCAGAGCAGAGCTGGGGCAGAGGACCCCAGGGAAGTTTCTGCCCTGCCTTGTGATGTGATGGAAAGAATGATGGCTGTGAGGCCTCAGGCCTGAGTTCAGATTCTGACTCGGGTAAATAATAAAAGCAGGTGTTTCTAGGGCACTTTAGGCTTTACAAAGAATATCTCACTTGATCCTTCACAGTCTTGGGAGATAGCTGCTACTGTTAGTCCCATTTTGTAGATGAAGAAACTGAAGCAAATCGAGGTTAAGTGACTCACCCAGGGTCATACAGCTGTCTGAGGCAGGATTTGAACTCAGTTCTTCCTGACAGCAGATCAGGTGCTCTAACCACTGCACCACCTCAGTTTGCTACTTTTTGCCTCTGTCTGATACTCAGTTTCCTCCTCTGTAAAATGAGGGGCTTGGATCTCATTCTACCCCTCCCTCAGGCTCTGAGGTCCAGACCACATTCTACCCAGGTCAGAGCCTTCCTTGCCCACCTGGGAGGTCTCAGGGCAGTATCTTCTCAGAGATCCTTTGCTCCTATACTCTGATTCCCTTTCCCACCAATGGACCAACACACCTAAGACATGCCCTGACCGATTCCTTGTGAGTCAGGACAGAGGGGTTCCCTGATCTTGGTTTCCTTCCTCCACACAGACACACCAAAGTCTCTCACCTCTGTCTAAGTCAATATTTTTGGCTATGGCTCCCAAGGCCAGATCCACTTGCTCCTTCAGGATGTTGTTTTTATAATCTAGGAGGGAAGAGGAAGAAAGCTGTAAAAGATAACAGCACACTTACTCCCACCCTAAGAGATGATGGGGGACAGCCCCATCCACGTATAGGGGCTCTGCCTATCGCACCTAAGCTCCTCGACAAAGTTGTAGATACCATTAGCATCTCCACAGAATCAAGATAGGGTTTGTCCTTCTCCCTCTAGGGTAACATGATCCCCCTTCTCTTACCCAGCCTAATGTCCTCATTCCTAAGCTGAGACAAGTCAGCGGAATCTACTGAAAATTCCTTCAGATTAACATCTTTCCTGGAAAGCAGACAGGTAAAAATCAGTTAGAAATTGGGGTGGCAGGGATGGGGTTGGGGATGCAGAGAGGAAGGAAAATTGTGGGAGGATCCCCAGGGTCCCCTGGTGGCATCAGTCAGGGGCCATGGAGGAAGAGGGCTGGGCCACACTTACCCGCCTGACTTCTTCACATCATATGCATAGCCTGGGGAAGTAAGACACAGGGGAAGGGTTAGATCATTCCCTGCCCCCAGTCCTGCCATCTGCAGTCCCAATCTCACAGACCCTGGGCCCCAGCAAGGAGAATTAAGGTTCTATGTCCTGCCCTAGGAAGCAAGCTCTACGTGTCCTCCTGTGGCCAGGAAGGTCTTCCTCCTGTCTAACCCCTTTTCCTCTGTTCAGGCTTGGGCCTATGGCCTCCCCTTTCCTGATTTGACTCAAGGGAAGGCTCTGAAGTATTTGGGAGTGGAGTAGGGGAAGATGAGGCAGGCAGGGGAGACTTGGGAGACACCAGGGGCTCACCTCTCTGCCGCCGCCAATGGCGGGTGGCGAGGACCACAGTGACAAGGAGGAGGATGAAGAGGAGAGGAGTGGCTAGCACGTAGCCCAGCTGCTGGAAGAAGTGGGCCCGGCTTTCGGGGATGATGACATTGATGACATTGTGGCCCTGGACCACTGGAGGATCTGCAAGAGAAGGAGTCAGAACATGGGACTCAGAACCCAGAACTCTGAATAGGTTGATAAGGCCTACAAGTTAAAACGCAGACCTCAAAAGATAGAACTTGGAGCCCAGAACTCAGAATTCACAACATAGAACCTGGACCCTGGAACTTAGAACCCAGAACTTGGAGCTCAGAACTCAGACTTCATCACCTAGAACTTGGAGCCTGGAACTTGGAACACAGAACTTAGAGCCCAGAATTCAGAATTTACAACATAGAACTTGGAGCCTGGAACTTGGAACTCAAAACTTGGAGTTCAGAACTCAGACTTCACCACCTAGAACTTGGAGCCTGGAACTTGGAACCCAAAACTTGGAGTTCAGAACTCAGACTTCACCACCTAGAACTTGGACCCTGGAACTTGGAACGCAGAACTTGAAGCCCAGAACTCAGCCTAAATTTGAACCCAGAACTTGGAATTCAGAACCCAGAACTTAGAATCATATTATAGTATTATTGCTTTAGAGCCAATGGAAAAAGCCAATAGCTTTACAGGCTGTCCAGTTGCAACCTTCCTTGTTTTGCAGAGGAGGAAACTGAGGCCTTGTCTCTCTGTGGCTCCATCTCCAGCTGCCTCAGAAGGTGTAGTGAACACAACATAACCCTCTTCCTGCCCCAGATCTCCGCCATCCCTAGGCTGGCCCTTGAAGGGACAATGCCAGTCACTATATTCTTTCTCATAAAAGCTGCCATTTGCCACAGCCCCACCCCTCAGAGCAGGCACTGGGATTTGGGGGGAGGGAAGTCTCCCCCTCCCTTCCCTACTCCCCCATTTTACTCTGATTTAAGAATGGCCTTTATGTGAGAAGCAAATATGGAGTGAATGCCAAATGTCATTGGCTGGGGATGTGGGAAGGAAGGCAGAGAGGGAGAGAGGGAGGGAGGAGAGAAGGAGAGGAAGAAGCGGGAGAAAGGGAGGGGCTGGCTTTGTTTTTTCTGGGACACGCACCTGGAGCCAGCCAGGCCAGGTTCTTGCCAATGGAAAAACTGGGCTGTTCCCCAGACCTGTGGGGCCACTCCCCAGCACCAGCCCGCCAGGAGCCAGCCTTCCTCTGCCAGCAAAACTTAGAATCCCAGGATTCAGAGCTGGGAGGAAGCGAAGAGACTGCCCAGTCCAACTCCCTCGCTTTATAGAAAAGGAAAGAGCCTGGGAGAAAGGCAGTGATGTGCCCACTGCCCCCACAGTCCCAAGGGGCTGAGCTGCCTCCAGATTCAGGGCTCTCTCTACTGCCCTGCTGCCCCCGTTAGGCCCTACCTGCCTCTGGTGGATGCCCTCCCAGACTGCTGGAGGCCAGACTGTACCAGAATACAGCACATATAATATAAAGCACTTTGTGGACACTGTCCCACTGCTGTTATTGTCCCCATTTTATAGATGAAGAAACTGCATCTCAAGGACAGTGAGTGCCCTGCTTAGTCTCCAAGGTGAGATTTGAATCACAGGCCCTCATTCATACAAAGGCTCAGTGTCCCTCTCCCCCACTAATCATCACACCCTCAAGGTCTGACCCCCCAGAGACTGCATACCAGCAGGGGAAGGGTTTCGGTTCTGGCTGCTACGGTTGCTTGGGGTGTCCTCAGGCACCAGGGGAGGGCGGCGGGGTTCAGGGGAGGGTTCTGAGACAGCCAGGTGGAAGATACGCCTCTCGTGGAGTCCACAGTAGTGATGGTGCAGGTGACAGGAATAGGTGCCTTCATCTGCCAACTCCAAGGGGTCAATGCTCAGGGAGAAGTCCCCTCGGGCAAAAGCATCTGTGCTGACCTCCATTCGCCCATGAAGAAAGGGGGGGCCATAGGCACGCCGTTCACCAGAGGCGTACAGGTCCAGAAGGCGGTCAGCACGGTCGTGAGGGACACCTGGAGGCTGGCGGTCCCAATGCACCACCTGCTGCTCCTCCTCCAGGTGCCGTTCAGTCCATACCTGGGCTCTGTTCACACAGGTCAGTAGGGCCGGGGAGCCTCTCTCTACCACCAGGACCTCCTTCTCCCCATCCCAGTGAGCACCAGCTGCGAAGGCTTAGGAAAGGTGCAGAAGAGGGTAAATAAGGTCAGTGTCAGGGGCCATGTGGTCACATGGAGTTATTTGGACCATGGAGACCATGGGGGTCATTGAGATCATGTAGGTCATGGGGGTCATTGAAGTCATTAGGATCATGGAGGCCATGAGGGTCATTGAGATCATGGAGGCCATGGAGGTCACTGGCATCATGGAGGTCAGGGAAGTCATTGGGATCACAGAGGCCATGAGGGTCATTGGCATCACAGAGGCCATAGGGGTCATTGGGATCATGGAGGCCATGGGGGTCATTGGGATCATAGGGGTCACTCTGGTGAGCTAGGTTAATGAGGTCACACACTTTCTGGCTATGATCAAGAGGCCAGGGCCTGAGGACAGCAGCGGGACAGTGTTAGGAGAGGAACAATAAGCAAGTTTCTGGGGGCCAGGTGGACTCACGGTCATCGGTGACCTGCAGGCGAATGGCGAGGGTCTCATAGAGGTGGCAGTAATGATGGTGAAGGTTACAGGTGTACAAGCCTTCATCCTGCTCCTCCACAGCTGCCAAGTCCAGAGACAAGAGACAGGAGGTAAGACTCAAGGAACAAGGGACAGAGAGAAAGAGAAATAAAGACAGAGACAGGGACAAAGGCAGAAATAAAGATGGAGATGGGGCCAGGACCAGAGACCCAGGCAGAACTTTCCCTTCCACATCCCCACCCTCTGACCCCACAGAACCCTGGCCCCTTCCCCAGGTCCCACCCCAGGCCAGCCCATTTCCTAGTGCTACCCTTTCCCCATCTCTTTCTTACAGTGGATGATCAGAGAGAAATTGCCATCCTGGAAAGCCGTGGGAGCCAGGAGAAGGCGACCCCGGTCCCTGGCCGCATAGACACGCTGTTCCCCGGCAGAATACATGTCCAGGAGTCGGCGTGCAGGGACACTGGGGCCACCACTCAGGTCCCAGTGGACCACTCGCTGCCGGTCATGCAGCCGGTCCCGAGTCCACACCATGCGTGGGCTTTGACAGCGAAGCAGAGCTCGGGCCCCCGCAGGCTGGTTCAGGGTGGCTTCTGACACCACCGTGCTGGCCCCTGACCCTGGCGGCACAGCTGTGGGGGAGAGGGGAGAGTCAGCGAGACTGAGGAGGGTCAGCGGGGGATACTCTGGGATACCAAGGGATTGTGAGAGGGTGCAATGCGCTTAGAAGGCATCAGGAGAGGGGCCAAGGGGCCCTGGGGGCAGGAGACTAGCGGGAAGTTTGAGTTCCCCATACAGATTGCCAGGGCACATCTGAGCCGGACTATGGCAGCTGAAGAAACTCAGGGGATGTCTGTGGGCAGAAACCTGTGTGCCTGTGGGGGAGTGACTCACTCACCTGAGAACAAGTGCACACTGCAGCCTGGAAGGAAGGAAGGGGAGAATTATGGCATGAGGGGAGGGCAGTCCAAGGCCAAACAGCCCCCTCCCCTCAGCAGGGCACCTCTGGGGTCACAGGGTTCCACATTCTCTTCCTTAAGTAGCCTCAGGCCCAGGCCAGAGGAGAAGAAAAATGTGCCAAATCAGCAGGATATAATGGAGCTATTGGCCAGACTTCCTTTCCCATCCTCGAGGCAAACCATCCCAGGCTCCCTTTTCCCCAATTTTGACACAGGATGGAATCCAGCCTCCAACTAAACTACTTCTTTCCCCTCCAAATCTACCCTCTCCCCCAAACTTGTCCCACTAACAAAACCTGTCTCATCAACCCCTTTCCTTGCCCCAAATCTACCCCATCCCTCAAACCTACTCCACCCCCTAAACCTGCATCCTTTTTCCAAAACCCCCCCTTTCCAAAAATCTACCACTCTTTCCAGCCCCCTTCCCCCAGACCTGCTCCCCCCTCCTAAACCTGCCTTCTCTACATCTATCTCTCCCCTAAAGCCATCCCTTCCCTCTAAGTTATCCCTCCTCCAAACTGGTCCTCTTTACCAGATCTGTCCCACCCCCAAATCATCCTCTTTTCTATCCTCCAAATCCATCTCTCTCCCAAATCTACCCCCATCCTCCAAATATGTCCCTCCCCAAAATTTTAATACTTCCCTAAGACATCTCTTCCCCCCAGACCTTGCCCAGCCCCCCAAACTTTTTCCTTTGCCCTCAAAACATGCCCAGATTCTCCCAAATTCCCTATTATGTCTCCCCCCTCCAGTCCTGGTCCTTGAGAAGGATGGGTCTGACTCCTTGAGACACATACACCTAAGGGGAATTGGGCAGTGGGAGTGTTAGGGTCTCCTCTTGATGTTTGGGGCAGCTCAGAGGGGCCATCCCGGCACCCCTCCCTTCCTATATCTACAGCCCTGGGAGGTGGGGGTGGGGGGAGAAAAGAAGACTGCACCATCTCTCACCCCACCCACCCCCATCCACAGCCCCTCCAGTAGCAGAGAAATCCTTGCTAAGTAAATGCTTGTATTCTGACATTTCTCTAAGTTCCAGACTTCTATGGACTTCAGCCCCCAGCGAGTTCTGGGAAGGGAACAGATAAGGCCATTGCCTGTCTCTGGGGGCTGGGGGGAGGAGAGAAGGGGAGGGAGCCTCCTCCCCAGCCTTCTCCCTGATCCCCAGCCCTCAGAAAATCTGAAGCCCTCTTCCCCCAAAAAGACCCCATTAGGGTCACCCGAGGACACACCGAGCTCAGTACCGCCCTCCTCTGCCCCCCTCCCCCAGCATCCCAGTCCTGGCTTGAATGAGCAGCACTTACTCTGAAGAAGCAGGAGATGCCAGAGGAGGGCTGTTCTGGGTAACTGTTCCATGTCGGCTCAGTCCCTGCCTGGTCTGCCCTGGCTGCCTCTCTGCCTGGCCCTGGTGCCCTAGCTCTGACTCTGCCGATCTCTTGGTCTCTCTCAGTTTCTCCTTCTCTCTGTGTCTCTCCGTCTCTTTGTCTCTCTCTCTCTCTCTCCCCTTGAAAAACAAGTTAAGACAGAGTTGTTCTCTGCCCCCACCCCTGGCCTGGCTATGACATCATTGAGCCTGCCTGGAGCTGGGCCCTGGGTCGGACAGACAGACCTGGCCCTGGCCTGCTCCTCCTCGAACTCCTGGCTCCCCTTCTCCCTGGGGCTGCTGGGCTCCTCAGTCTCCCCCTCCCAATTCACAGGAGGGAGGAGGTGGGAGAGGGCGGGGGCTTGGAGATTTCCCCCCAGCTCCTCCCCCTCCCCTCAACTCAGCTCCTCCTCCTCCTCCTCCAGCTGCTGGAAGACAGGGAACCCAGGCAAGGTCCAGTAGGATCCTTACCCCACACCCAGCCCAGCCCGGAGGGAAAAACCTCCCCCTCTTCTCCCTCCCAATCTCCCCTGGGAGAGAACCCAGAGATCCCACTGAAAGGTACCCAACTGCTCTTGAAACTGCCACTTCCTCCATGAGAGGGGAACTGATTCTGATTTTTAAGCACCAGTCCCTCCATCCAAGGGGACCCCAACTCTGATCTTTAAGTACTGGTCCCTACATCACAGGAGACCAACTAAATACTAGACCACAGGCTCTCCATCAAAAGGGACCCTAAACCCTGACTTCCACATGATAGGGCACCCCAGCTCTGATCTCTGGGTGCCAGCCAACCTTTCCACCCAAGAGGATGCCAACTCTGATCGCTGAGTAACAGCCCCTTCTTCACTCACTCAGATTCAAGTCATTTTCTGTGTCTTTAGAGAACATGGCTCTGACAACTGAGATTTGGAGGACCCAACACTCTCCTCTCCCCTTATGGATCTATTTCCAAATTTGTCTCTAAGGAGAGATCCTTCAGAGTTTGGGAAGAGATCACAACCCCCTCCCCAGCAAACACCGACCCACATATGCCTCATCTCCAGCTCAGTACCCGCCTCATCGAGTCCAGGAGCCAGAATTAGAGCCTCAGCATTGAGCAGGCCTACCCCCAACCTGGTCAGAACAAAGCATTGCTAACATTAACTCCCATCACCCCATAACTCTCAGGCTGGCCATGGTCCTTCCTTAACCATAATCCCTCTTGATGCCACTCTTTCAGTGAACGAGTACCTGAGCTGCCCAACCCTCTCCATGGACACCCCACAGCCCCCACCTAGGAGAGATGAGGGGTTACTGGAGGAAGTGCCAACCAGAGGGAAATGGGCAAAGGGCTGGTCAGCTGGGATCAATACGGGCGGAAAGGATTCAATGAGACTCCTCGCTCCTAAACCCTGACTCAGCCAGGAGTATTTCCCTGACTTATCCCCTGCAGAAAACAGCAGGAAAATTCAAAGCCAATTATTCCTAGACTCCCAACCCCAATTCTGGGGTAGAGGTCTGTAGGCAAAGACAGAAAAAGGGAACTTCTTCAGTTTAAGGAAGAGACAGTTCTCAGAAAGAACCAGCCTAAGGAACATAGTCCTGCCCTCAGGGAGCCCCAAACTGAGAGGAATACACAGTCTTAACCCTGGAGAAACTTCCGTTCTCAAATGAGAGCCAGTCCCTGTTCCCATTGGGCCCCCAGTTTAAGGAGAGACATAGTCCTTGACCTCAGGGAACCCCTAGTTTAAGGGGAGACATAGTCCCTGACCTTGGAGAACCCTCAGATTAAGGAGAAGGAAGCTCTTGCCCTCAGGGAGCTCCAGCCTGAGGGGGGAGACACAGCTTTGCCCTTTGGGAGCCCCCATTCTGAAAGGCAGTCCCTGCCCTCAAGAACCCCCCAGTCTAAGAAGGAAACATGGGCCAGCCTCCTTGGAGCCCCATGTTGGAGGGGAAAGGCAGGACACACACATTTGAAGCTCTGGGAAACCTTACCAAGGGCTGTGTAAACAAATGGGAAATCATAGAGGCCGGCTGGTTCCCTTCTAGTTAAACTAAACCTCAAAAAAAAAAAAAAAACCCATCCCCCAAACAACCACAAAAAATCCTTGGTGCATTTTTTAGGTTGCCCATTTGGGTTGAATTAACTCTGAGACGCCCATAGCAGCGGATGGCCTGGGCCCACTAGGGATGGGTGGTATTTCATGTCCTAGATGGCCAGTCCTGGCCCACCCTCCAACCCCATTACCATAATAGATCTGGCCCAGGACTGGAAACGGGGGTGAGGGGAGCAGCTGTTGGAGACTTCCTCCCTAAGCTCTGGCCCCTTTAGCTACAGCAGGAGTGACTTAGGGCAGATTGGAGAAGGAACTTCCCAGTTGCCAAGGGCATGGAAGATGCCCTCCTCCTGACTCCAAAATAATTTTTACTTCCTGGCTCTCTCTGGTGGCTCTGCCAGACACATTAGGGTCACAAGATTAAGAGATAGAAGGACCTTCGAGGTTATCTGGGACAACCCTTTTCATTTTTTCAGGTGAGGAAACTGAGGCCCAGAGAATAGAAATAACTGGCCAGGGTAGTTTTGCGATTCAAATCCAAACCTTTTGGATGACTCAGGGGACTGATTGCCTAGAGTGGATAGGCTGGCAGGATTTGAAGAGGTCAGGCAAAGAGCCCCCTCATGCAAAATGGGTTGTGAACTCAGTGACTCCATTCTCCTCCCTCCCCCCCCCCCCCAGCCTTCTTTGACTTTCTCCTCCCCTTTTCCTTTTCAGAAAAACAAGCTTGAGTCTGGGTTGCCATCCCACCCCCCTTCCTGGACCGATTCTTGTTTTTATAGCTGGCCACATTAACAGTGGTTTCTCTTTCTGTGTGTCTCCCTCCCTCTGTCTGTCTCCCCCTTCTCTCCCTCAGTGAGTGGGGAGTGGGGAGGAGAGAACCCTCTCTCTCTCTCTCTTTCCTTTTGTTAGTGACTTTCTCCCTCTCTAATTCTTTCTATCATCTCTGTTTCTCTATACTTGTCACCCTCTGTCCATAGCCATGGCTCTTGTCAAATCTCCACCTTTTTCTTTGTCTCTGCCTTTCCATTCTTTTATCCATTTCTATGTTCCTCTCCCTGTCTCTTTCTTTGTCTGTCTCTGTCACTATCCTCTGTCCATCTCTCTATCTGCTTGGGACTCTCTCCATCTCTGTCTCTGTCTCTCTATCTGCTTGGGACTCTCTCTATCTCTGTCTCTCTTGGTATACCTATCTCTCCATGTCTCTATCTCTTGGCCTCCATATCTCTCTCCATTTTTGTCTTTCCCTCTGTTTCTCTCTGTGTCTCTGTGTCTTCCTCCCACCTCCTTCCTTCTCTGTGTGTTTTGAAAGGAAAGATGAATTCCAGATTTGGGCTGGGACATGGGCCAGAAGAGGGGAGGAGAGAATGACCCAAAGCAGCTGAGGAGTCAATCTCAGTCCCAGGAAATGTCCTTAAACAGGGATTAGAAGCTGTTTCCTCTAGACCCTGGGTGCCAACCTCTCAACAATAGGCTGAGGGTGGGAAAGACAGACATCCTCAGGTGCACAACCAGAACCTGTTCTGGTCCTGCTGTGTTCAGAAAGGGGGAGGTAGATCCTGTGGGAGGGGAAAGGAGATTGAAGGTCTGGATGGAAGCCACTGAGGGGCTGGGCTTGAGGCAGGCTCAACAGAATTGGGGTTGGAAAGGACCTGCCCCCCAGACTCCTGTATCCTGAGATCTAAGGAATGCCTTAGCTCTATGCCTAGCTAATATCAGTCCGTGTCTCCTGAAGGCCCACTTGAAAAGCCTCCTGCTGCAAAGCCAACTTGGCTTTTTCCCTCCCACTGCCCAGCTGGTGGGGATGGAACCTAACGGTCAGTTCCCTGCCTGGCTGCCCTTCAGGGACAGTGAGCAGATCTTGGAGGAGGGCATCTTTCCAGGCCCACAGAGGGACGTGGCTGGGGGGCTCACCTCCTGCATGCCCCCTCCGGGCTCTGCCTCCCTCCCTCCCTCCCTCCCTTCCTCCTCTCTTCCCTCCTAGGCTGTGGCCAGGCTCTGCTCCCTCCAGCAGGAAATAGCCGGCAGATGACAGCAGCGGCCACAGGGGCGGGAAGGAGAGAGGAATGGAGGAAGGGAGGGAAGGAGGGATGGAAAGACGGCTGCCAGATGATGGGCAGACCAGGTTTTGGCCAGGGCAGCTTGCTCTTTCTGCTTCTAGGTTATGCTCCCGACATCCCTTCTCCAAGATGTGCCTTTAGCTTCCTTCCGCCTTATATCCAGGGGTTCCTTCACTATGACTGGGGGACCCCAAGGCTAGAATTGTGGGTTCTGCTGAGATCAGGGGCTCTGAGGTGGCAGGCTCATGTATCCCCTCAATATGTGGATTCCTGGGGGCTCTCAGAGGGCAGGGACTGTATCTCCCCTTTAGACTGTGGGTTCCCTCATAAGGGGCCCCTCAGGCCCAGGACTCCCTAAAACCAGCCCCAAGGGCCTGTGGCTCTAATCCTTCATGCCCTGGGAGGCCCAGAATGGGAGACAAGCCCCTCAGAGAAGTCTGAGCCACCTCCTCCAAGTCCAAGAAATGGAATTCTAGTCCTTGTTCCAGAAGTCTCAGATGGTCCACCATGGTCAACCAAACAAATGGGGGTGTGTCATTCCCATTCACACTCAGGCACTCACAAAGACAACCATACTCACAGACACATTTGCTTCTGGTCACACTCATAGACACATACACAAATCCCATAGAGACACACTCATCCACAATCATGATCATTCACAAACTCTCTCTCTCTCTCTCTCTCTCTCTCTCTCTCTCTCTCTCTCTCTCTCTCGTTCTCTCTCTCTCTGTCTCTCTGTCTCTCTCTCAAACACATTCTCATACTGGCACTCCCACAAAGGAACACTTATTTAAGTAAATTAGCATATGTCTCTATGAGTGTGTATCTATGAATGTGTGTTTGTGAATGAGTGCATCTCTGTAGGAGTTAGGATAGTTGGGTGGATTTGTGACTAGTTGAAAGACTGGAATCAAAGGCAAGTCATTAATGAGCCTTGGAAGAAGGCCTCTGGTAGACACAGTCATTGTTGGTGGAATTGCAAATTTATGTTTATGGAGACTTTATGAAGAACAATCTGACAGTGATATCATCGTGGCATAGTGGATACAAAGCTGGTCTTGGAGCCAGGAGGACCTGAGTTCAAATGCTCCCTCTGTTGTATATACTGGCTGTATGACTGTGGGCAAGTCACTGAAAATTTCAAAGCTCCAGGCAAAGAAGGTGCTACCTGGTGTGGAAGATAGAGTTTCCTCATTAGACAATTCCCTACACCAAAAATCACAGGCCCAGGTCCTACCCCCATCACTACTCTGGCAGTACTCAGTAAAAATTCCAAGAATAATCGTGACCTTTGATCCAATAATTCCATCATTGGAAATATCTCAGGAAGCATCATAAGGCAAAATAACAAACTAAGCTATCCAACAAAAATCTGGAAAAAAATCATGCCTGATCATTGGAAGAATGATTAAACAAATATGTATGAATATAATCAAGCATTTCTGCACCATAAGGAAAGTGAAGAATTCAGAGGAACTTGGGAAGACTTATGTGAACAAGAGAGGCCCAGTGCTCTTAAAGATAGATCAGCTTCTCTGGGCCTCCATTTCCTTATCCATAAAAGAAGGTGGACTAAATGTTTATTTTTTTTAATTTTTTGCTTTTTGAAGGAAGGAAGGCAGAGCAATTGGGGATAAGTGACTTGCCCAAAGTCACAAGGCTAATAAGTGTTAAGTATTTGAGTCTGGATTTGAACTCAGATCCTCCTGACTACAGGGCCAGTGCTCTATTCACTGTACCACCTAGCTGCCCCAGGACCAAATGTTTAACAACCAGCTCTTGGGTATACATTTTTAACATTTTTTCATTTGTATAATATTTTATTTTTTCCAATAAAATTTTTAACATTTAAAAAATTTTGAGGTCCAAATTCTCTCCCTCCCTCCACTCACCCATCCCTAAGATGGCAAGAGATTTGACATAGGTAATATATGTGCAATCATGAAAAACATATATCCATATTGATCGTGTTAACATACTTTCTTGAAAAAATAATTTGTATTGAAGTTTTCTGTTTCTTATATTATCATAGTATCCCATGTATTCCTCCCCCTCCTCCCCAGAGTCATCCTAGATGACAAATAGTACTTTTTTTTAGAGAGAAAAAACCCCAGCACAACTGATATATTGAAAAAGGTAAAAAAATATGCAACATTTAACACCCATAGGTCTCCTACCTACATGAAGGGGTAAACAAAACACACTCTTAAACTTAGTTTGCACTGATAACATTTTCTCCATAACTTTCTTAAGTCTAGACAGCCAATAAAATAATAAATCAAGCCTTGGTTTGTAGCATTTGTTGACTTTTGAAGCATGAATGTTCACACTGAAAATTTAACAATTGAATCCTGTGAGCCAGTTCAAATTAGATGCAATGCACCCCTGCTTCCAAACTCTAAATCTAGAAGATTCTGTATCTGTCAAAATGACATTGACAACAATGTAAATAGAGTCAGTGTAGGGAGAAGTTAAGACTCCAGTCAATTTGGCGAGGCACTTACTGGCACAGTAATAGGAAGTGTTCCTTCCTAGGAAAAACCAAGGAATCTAGGACTGCCCTGTGTAGGGATTCTGTGGGGTGTATATTTGGGAAGTGTCCGTTGTGCTGAAACAAAAGGTATAGATGGACTTTTTTTTAAGCTGTTGATTCAAATATTTTGGAATCATCACCATTTTCAACAGGAAGGGGATAAATAAATCATGGTCTATGGATGAAATGGGATGCTATAATGTCATTAAGACTGGTAAATATGAGGTCTACAGAGAAATCTCTGAAACAGGGCAGAGGGGAAAAAAGCAAAACCCAAGCATGTGTACCAAGTCCAAATATAGAAGAAAAATGAATTGGGGATATGAGGGGTTAAAATTTGATGGATATATAGTTGCTTGCTTGGTTGTTGTCCTTTGTGCTGGAAGAGGACCGAAATGACATCACTATGCTGGGGTCAAGTACAGTGTGTCTGACTGGCCCATCAGAGCAACATGAGCTCAGAAGGCCCTATCACAGGTCGGGCACAGATAGTCCGTGTGGACATTCGGAGAGGAGATGGCTCTAAATATGGGCATCTCACATCTCGCTTGAGCTACTGTAATTCTGCTTCACTCATAGAGCACAGGCCTTCTTCAATGCGGGCACACCATGCTGGGTGGTCCTGCGCCAGCATCTCCCATGTCTCACAATGGATGCCAAAGTTCTTCAGAGAGACCTTGAGAGTGTCCTTGTATCGCTTCCTCTGACGTCTATGTGAGCATTTGCTTTGTACAGATATAGAGGGAGAGATGAAAAGTTGTTAAGTGAAACTGTCCTTAGATAATAGAATGTTAGATCTGAAAGGGGGGGCCTTCAAGGTGGTGCAGCCCAACCCTCCCTAGATGAAGAACGGCAGGACCAGAGAGGTTAATGGCTTCCCCAAGGTCACACAAGGAAGCAGCGACTTCATTTATTTAAATGCAAATACGGTAATTCTAAAGCCATGCTAGCTTCTCGTCCTCAAACCTGGACTGTTGCATGAGCCTGCTGGTGGGTCTTCCCATTCCAGTCCAGGCCCCTCTACTGCCAAAGTGATTTTCCTAAAGCACAGCTCCAACCATGTCCCCCTCCCTCAAGAAACTTTTGTGGCTACCTATTATCTCCAGGATCAATTATTATACCCTCTGTTTGGCATTTGAGGCCCTTCATAACCCCCATCTCACACACACACACACACACACACACACACACACACACACACACACACACACACACTCCTTTTCAGTCTTGTTATACCTTACTCCCCTCCTTGCATGCCACAATCCAGTGACACTGACCTCCTTCGTTGGTCCCTGAATGGGATACTCTCTCACTCATCTCAGGGTCTTTTCACTGAGGACTATCCCCTATACCTGGAAGGCTCTCTCAGTGTTCACCTCCACTTGTCCAGCTTCCTCCAAGACTCAGTTCCACGTTGTGCAGGAGGCCTTTCCTGGTTGTCAGTTATCCTGTTCACAACCTTCCCATAACAATCATTCAGGCTAGCATTGGCCAGGGAAGAGAGTTAGGGTCTGGGGAGCCCTGGGGATTTGGGTGCACCAAAAGGCAATCACTTATCATGCCCTGTCTATATAAAATGGTGGCATTGATTTGATTATCATTCCAAGATCAAGAGGAAGGAGCTGGAGTCAAGGATGGGGAGGTCAGTAGCAGGTCAGACAGTAGGTTGCTCCCATTGGGCAGGGCTTGGTTTCCTGATGGATGGCTGAGGTCTTCCAAAAGGGTGTGCTAAGGCACTTGAAGCTCCATGGGAGCCAACAGCGTGACCAGACATCCTCCAAAGCTGATGCCATCCTAGAAGCCACATTAATACAGGCATCAGAGGGATCACCTTCCTTAGTTCCCTGAATCACTGTGAGTCTATTCTGCTTCCTTTTAAATAGAGGATCCCTCTGTGCTTTGTCCTATTCAGCCCACTGAGCTCTATTCTGGGGGCTACCCTTTTTAGAGCTAGAGCATGTCCAGAAGAAGGGGATCAGGATGAGGAGACCTGGAGAAGGGGCTGTAGGACAGGTGGGATGGCTTGAGGAAGTGTTGGAATGGCTGTCACATGGAAGAAGGATGAAAGGCTCTGCTTGGCCCCAGAAGGAAGAACCAGGAGCAGCGGGAGGGAGATGGAGGCTGGATGTCAGAGGAGTCTTACTAATGAAACTTCTCTGAGGAGAGTCACACCAACACTGAATAAGATGCCTCAGGTGGTAGTGAGCTCCCTGTCATGGGAGGTTTTCAAACAGGCTGGAGCACCATTTGTTAGGTTACTGTTTTCAGATGGTCCCTGACATCCGATTCAGATCTGAGACGTTTGAATTCTGTGAAGCCTCTTCTGGAAGAGCTCTAGATCTCAGGACTAGGAGGAAGAGGAAGAGGAAAAAATGGGCCATAGGACCTCTTGAGATGCTCTGACCTCCCTCCAAGCCCATGGCTTTTAACTTCACTAGTCCCTCCCACCATGACCCATTCTACCCACAGATGGTAGAACTAAGGCATGTAAGCCTTGAGGGTTTTGTCTGGGTCTGTTCAGGCTCACAGAGAGCTCAGAGTGTCCAGTGGCCCTCACTGAGACCCAGACCCCAGAGGACAGTAAAAGCAGGCTGGCTTAACTTCTCCCTAGCCACCCAGAGTTTCCTGCAGGGCTTCCCAGGGACTAGGAAGGCCCTAGTGACCTCTGACCTCAAACCCTTCCTGGCATAAGAGGGGGTCTTGAATATGGAATGGGCAGCTAGGTGGTACAGTGGAGTGCTGGGTCTGGAGCCAAAAGACCTGAGTTCAAATCCAGCCTCAGACACCTACTAGCTATGTGACCCTAGGCAATCCACTTAACCATGTTTGCCTCAGTCTCCTCTTCTGTAAAATGAGCTGGAGAGGAAAGTGACAAACCATTCCATTATCTCTGCCAAGGGAATCCCAAATGGGGTCATGGAGAGTCGACATGACTGAAACGACTGAACAACAACAATCCATAGAACTCTACTGATAATTTTTGCAGGAGGTTGCCCCCAGCCTCCCACCTCTGGCCCTTTCTCAGTCAATGGTAATTACAGCCTCTATCAGGCAGAATTGCTCAAAGAGATCTAGGGGAAAAGCCACAGACATACACACACAATAAAAGTAGAGACAGGGGGGCGGCTAGGTGGCGCAGTGAGTAGAGTGCTGGCCCTGGAGTCAGAAGGACCTGAGTTCGGATCCAGACTCAGACACTTAACACACACAAACAAAAACCTAGCCGTGTGACCTTGGGCAAGTTACTTAACCCCAATTGCCCTCAAAAAAAAAAAAAAAAAGTAGAGACAGGGAAAGATAGAAATAGGGATAGATGAAGAAAGAACAGAGAGAGAAACAAAAGGATCTCAGGGAAAGCCTGAGACAGAAATCAGAGACAGAGAGATCAAAAACAGGGAGAGACGGAACTAGGAAGAGAAAGAGAGCACAAAGACAGAGGAAAACAAAAAGATCTCAGGGAAAGCCTAAGACAGAAATGAGAGAGAGCGCGCGCGCGCGCGCGCGAGAGAGAGAGAGAGAGAGAGAGAGAGAGAGAGAGAGAGAGAGAGAGAGACAAGAGAAGACAGAGGAAGAGAGATCAGAGGCAGAGACACAGAGATAAGAGACAGGTAGAGAGGGGTTGAGATCAGAGGCACAAAGGGAGGAAATAATTTACTATGGCCATAGTAAGGCCCCTTAGAGATAAAAATAGGGTGAGCAGTCCCTTCCCAGTGTCCTAATTGCTTTCAAGAATCCCAACCCCATCATTCTCAACTTCAAACAGCCCCTATCCCTTCTTCTTGCTTCACCACTGCTGCCACCTATAATCTTAGACAAATTTAGTGGCTCAGGGCTGCACCAGGACTGGGAGGGGGCTCTGTGGAAGTATGGTTCTGTGGGTGGCCTGTAACTGGGTATTTGAGGGGGAGAAGCAAGGCATGAACACCTCCCATCCTGGCTCTTCTCAGAAGGAAAACCCAGATCCTACAGTAACCTCCTCACAATGTGGACTCCTGAATAACACATAACAAGACCTCCCCTCACACGGTCGGGGGGCTCCTGATGGCCACTTTCAAGCCCTCCCCTCACATGGGGGGCTCCTGATGACCAACTCCAAGTTCTCCCCTCAGATTGGAGGAGGAACTTATCCAGGGATAGGACAGAGTCATGTACACCTCTCAGACTGGTTGTTTCTTTGAGGGTTGTGGCTCCCCTTAAAAGCAAGGACTTTCCAAGGGCAAGGAACCATGTGTTTTCCCCCTCATATCAGGGGGTCCTGAGGGCCAAAGGGCCTCCTGAGTGAGGGAGCCTAGACACTACAGACCTATAGGTATATAATCAAATCTCTCTGTTCATCTACACTTGTGTTTCGACTAGACAAAGAAGGGGTCCTCGTATTGGGGGTCAGGTTGGGAGGGGGAGATGGAGCAATCCAGTTCCCATTTACAAAGTGCCTACTCTATGCCATACATTGTGCTGAGTACTAAGAACCCAGAGATAAAAACAGAACAGTAGAGTTATTAGGGAGAAAAACATCACAAAGAGTGATCTGAATACCAAACAGAGACTTAGTCATCTGGGGGAGGGGGAGCATTGGCAGCTGGGGTGGTGGGGAATGGGTGGAATCTGGAATGGCTAAAATCCCTTCTGGAGAACTGATGGTGAAACACGCTACCTACCTCCTGACAAAGAAGCCATGCACCCAAGATGCAGATGACTCACTTTTTGGGGACATGGCCAATGATGGAATTTGTTTTGTCTGATCACGCATATTTGTTACAAGGGTTTTGTTTTTTGATTTTTCATTTTGGGGAGGATGGGTGAAAAGGGAAGGAAAAATATTTTTATTCATTAAAAAAATTCAAATCACTGCTGGAGGGTCCTGCTTCACCCAAGGAGCTGGGGGAGATGAGCTTTGTGGGACTTTGGAAAGAGGGAACTACACTCCTGGGCCAGGCCCATCCCCTCCTGTGACTCACCTGGATGGAGGGGGGGTGGGGAGGGGTGCCTGAGTGCTGGGTAGAACCAGCACTAAGAAGGGGCCTCTGTCTCCTTGCTCAGCCTCCCAGGCACAAGTCTGGGATCCCCGAGGCAGCTGAGGGCAGGAGATGGGGTCTCAGGAGCCCTGAGGCCATCAAGGCCACTCCATGCAGGTGGTACAATGTTTTTCTGTCTTTGCCTGTGTTTGCATCCATAATGTTTTGGGTGTCTGGGTCCCCCTGACAACATCAAGTTGTGTGTTTGTGTCTCAGTCTGTGTGTCTGTCTCTCTGGGCACACACTGCCTCCGGCTGAGTCTGCCTGGACTTCCTTGGGCTGATTCTCAGCCAAGTCCCAAGCAGAGGCATCCATCAGCCTGTCCTCACCGCCAGATATCTCCAGTCTGGGGAAATGCTCTGAGCATCCGATTGCTTCATTTCCCCCAGAGAGTGAGCTACTATTGTGGCCCACACTGTTGGGACATGAAAATATCCGGGGGAGTTGCCCCAGTATGAAAAGGAAAACAGGAGCCTTGGGCCCCTTCCCATACAAAGGCCTCTGCATGAAGCCAGGCCAAACTCAGCCATTTCTTAGGCTCTATGAAGACACTAAAAGGAAGATCCTTTCTCCTCTACTCGGAGCAAACTGAGACCTTAGAGTTCCCACTCTCCCCCACCCCACTCTAGCAAATTTGAGGCACACACATAAGCCCCAGGCCCGCCCCACCCTAGAACTACAAAGCACGGGCTATGTTGCCGCCCCATGGCTAGCATGCAATTAGTGGCCAGTGCCCATAAGACTCTGCTTGGTCAGGCTGGGGGCTGCTTAGTGGCTGGTGGTGTGGGGCCCTAACCACAGGGAGGAGCTGGCCTGAGGCCACATGGATCCCTGGGGACACAGGCCAGATACTTATTCTCTGCTTTGTGGATTATCGGCAGCAGCCCAGCTACCCACTCCCAACCCCCTTGGCACTGCCCAGCTGGCAGCCAAGGTGGGGGATCCACTTTCAGAGCAGCCAGCACCACCTGAGGTAAGGAAGGCAAGGCCAGGGTAGAAATGATGGCAAACTGTATCCATCTGCTGGCTGGGTCTAGTCCTTCTATCTGCAGGTTCCCATATAGACAGCAGAGCCATTATTCAGTCATTTATCAGTCCTGTCTGACTCTCTATGCTTCCGTTTGGGATTTTCTTGGCAGAAATACTGGAGTGGTTTGTCATTTCCTGCTCCAGCTCATTTTCCAGATGAGGAAACTGAGGCAAACAGGGTCACCCAGCTAGGAAGTATCTCATGAAGGTGAATCTTCCTAACTCCGGGCCCAGTGCTCTGTGTACTACCATTCCACCTAACTTCCCCAAGATAGCAGAGAGAGGCTATGCCTGCTCTGGGTTTTCATGGCCTCAGGAGAGTCCTAGGACTACAGCCGAGCCTTCTAAGAACATGCTGCTGGGTACTGGCTAGCCCCTTTACCTTCATCCCTGGTCACCCTCTTGCTGGGGCCTTACTGTAACTTCCTTCCCTTACACAAATCCTCCAAGATCCCCAATGGTTCAAGAAAGTACACAAGACAGAAGACTGGCTGGAGGCATTTTTGGAACCAAGAGGTCAGATCTGTTCACGGGCTACCCCTTCTAGTACTGCAAGACTGAAAAATGTCTGTTTGCTCATCCCAAAACCCATCAATTCCTTTTCAGAGGCTGGTTTACCAATCTGTCCTTTACAGGGATGGGCAGAGATCACACATTCCAGCTTCTTATTTCTCCACACAAGCCCAGTGGCTCAATGTCTTGCCAGGATATGTGTGCAAGGCCAGGCTCCCAAAGTCTGCTTTAAGCCATAATCACAGACTTCATAGCTGGGAGATATGGGCTCCATAATTCTCGGGGCTCCCCATAGCATCCCACTTCTGGTATCTATTCTCTGTTCCTGTTCTTTTTGTTTCTGCATGGAAAAGAAAGTCTTTTGTATTTAACTAATTGCTCTGTGCCTTTATACAGGGCCTGTCTGTGTATTTCTGTCAGTCTGTGGTATAAATGGAACTTCCTCTTTCTCTTTTGGCTCCCCACTTCACTGGGTGGACTGGGGGGGGGGGGCAAAAGAAAAAAGGAAGTCAGGAATAGAATGTGTGGTAATATATGCAGTTTCTTTATGTGTTTAAAATCTTGTGATTTAAAAAGTTAAAATGTTACGTTAATGAACAACTCTCTCTGCATTCTAAACTTCTGGCCAGAGATTGGAATGCTGGGAGACAAAAAATGGCAAGGAATGGACACGTAAGTGAAATTTATGGGAGTACAAGTTGGAACAGCTAAAAACATTTGAGCAGATCTCTTGAGGGCACCACTGGCAACAGCCCTAGGCCCCTGGGCACCTTGAATCCCACACCTCTAGGCATGCAGATGACCCTCTCTCCTTTCAAACCCCTGGGTCCACAACCAGGCTCTGTAACTATGGGGAGAGGAGAAAAGCCTCTGTACTTAGTAACCCCAATTTTCTATTAATAATTTTTATATGTGATGATTTGGAAATGCAATTAATGTCATAATGTCATTGTGTTATTATGGCATCTCTAAATTGTAAAATCATCTTATACTATAAGAAATTGAGTGACCATTGTAAGTCAGAAATGGTGTTAGCTAAAGCAGTTTCTATCTAAATTTTGTTAAAACTAAAAGATGATAAATGGAATTCCTTACATTTGTGAGATCTGATAAATCTTTATTGCTCATTGCAGCTCCAAAAAAATAAAAATAACTAACAGGCTCTAAGCTGTGATTGGTGAAGCTTGTTGTTTAAGGTAAAAGGCACTTGGTACCATAACTAAATTTTATTTTAAGTTTGAATTTGGATATAGTTGTCTGCATTAGATCAGTATCTGACAGAAAATGCCACAAACTACTGAAAGGGGATGTGATCCTGTACTGTTGACAGGTGGAAATCTACATTTGGTAAAGGCCTAAGGGACAATCTTAGCCTCTGTCTGGGATGGGATCCCTCCTGGCTCAGTTTACACATGGGGTCCCTTTGAAAAGGAATGTTTCCCACCTATTCCTAAGTCTAGCTATGAGGTGGAACTGATGTTGCATGGTTGGATATCTGTGATTTTACCTGAATTTAAACAGAGCCAAGGATGTTTTATCCTGTCCTATTTGAAATGTCATGTGTCCCTGCTTTTTTTTTCTTCTATAGCAGGTTTGTATGATCAGAGCAAAGAGTCAGTAAAAGATATAAACTCTTTTGTGTTAGCTTATTGGGAAATCTAATATATTTTTCATCCAGAATTAGAACATGTGAGGAAAGTTATGCAAACTGCTTAAGATCATTTTAACATTTTTCAACTAACTTTCTTCATAAAAGTTTAGTGATCATTTATACATTTTTTATCTCTAGAGTGATTTTAAGAGGCCTACTAAAACCTTCATTTGCAAGATAAATCTATTGCTAAATAAACGTAATTAGTTGTAAAGCAGAAGAGATCTTGCTGTTTTGATCTGAATTTGTAGTTATTCCATGATCTAAGCAAAATTTAATATTTGTAACTGAATGTATATGTTAAAGATTCAATTTCTGAAGTATCTCTTTCTTCCAGAGTGAATATAATCAGAAGATAAACAAGCTTTGTGAAACAAATATATATGTCTACTATTCAGTTGTGAGGTTTAAGTCAGAAACCTCTATTATTTGAGGAAGTATAGTTATGTTAGTAAAAGAATAATAACTTATGAAGTATCTTGTCTATGTAGTTTGTAGAAATACAGAGGAAAGTGAAATAGTCTGAGTAATGGCTTATACTAGCCCATCCTCACCCCACTTCTGGTCACTTTCCTCCTACTCCTTTTTGACCCTTGTTTGTTTAATCTCTTTCCTAGAGTTGTGTATTTTAGGCTCAGCACCCTTTATTTGTAGCTGACATCTCAGGCTGAGTACCCAGTACCCACCACTGTCCAAGACCATGACCCATCACCCCCTGAACCTCGCATCAGCCATGTTTTGGACACTGGCTACAGACCCAGCCCCTTGAATGGTGGGACCCCATGAAACAGAGACAGCTTTATGTCCTCCCTCAGCATGAAGCAGTTTGGGAAGCTATGACCTTCATCCTTTATCCTAATTGATTTTTCTGTTTAAGCAGGGAATGAGGAGGTGCTTTGGTGCCTATTTTGGGGTTGTTTGGGTGCCTTGTTTGAACCCCAGTTGGTAATTTCAAAGTGACGAACAACCAATTGGGTATCAATACAATTGAATGCAATAATTAAATCAGAGATATTTAGTTAAATCAGAGATATTTTAGTTGAGAGAAAAGAAAGATACCATTTTTAATACCAGGTTAATTCAAACTGTCTTTAAGGAAAGAAATACTTTTAGAAAATATGTTTTGAAAGGTCTTGTGTGATAATTTCTGAAAGTCTATTTATGGAAAGCTGAACAAAGCAGATAAGAAGGTTTGGGGACAAATGGGGTTTATCCAAGCCCCTCCTGTATCCAGTTGGTTGATATCAGTTTTAGACGGTTAAGTGTGTTAAGAGTATGAGAAAGTTAAGGGAAGGCATTTCAAAAATTAATACAATTAACTGAATTAATTGTTAGGATTCAATCAGACATTTTTAGTTAAGAAAATTTTTTTAGTGTGAGCTTAAATTACTCGTAGACATAAGAAGATAGGGAAATTTGGAAAGTAATTACAAATCTGTTAGAACAATCAGTTGTAATTCTGATAAAAGATTTAATTTCTTTAAAAAAATTAAGATGTTCCTCAATCAATATAAGATTGTAAGCATATTTTAAGTTGATTATTGACAATTGTTACTTAAGATTTGGTGGGACTATTAACTGGCTGTTTCTTTGAGTCTACCTCCAGGTATAAATATTAACAAAAGATAATAGAGCCACCAATCCATGGTGCCAGACCCTGTAAGATATAGGTATGAAGTGCAAAGGAAGGTCGGGGGAACAATTGTTCAGCTGAGGTAGGATTCTCCTGACTCGATTTACCCACAAGAACCTGCCAAATTTCACACTTGGCTCACTGCAGATTGTAGCTTGGTATACATCTTGCCTGGAACTGACATTTTAAAGTTAGGAAACAATAGTTCCCTTATTATGGTTTTATTCTTATTCTTGGTGACAAGTTTCAGTAATCAAAAATCTTGAATTCTTGAATAAAATAGCTGCTTACTTGAAGTTTAAAAAGTGTAATAGAATCAGACTTAGATAATTTCTCTACAATTAGATCAGACTTAAAAAATTCCTCTAAATTTAAATATTGCTGTTTAAAAAATTTGGCTTTACGCTGTGAGTAAGAGCACCAGCCCGGAGTTGGGAGGACCTGGGATCGGTTCTGGCCTCAGACTTAGCACCCACACATAAATAACTAGCCGTGTAACCTTGAGCAAGTTACTTAACCCCAATGCTTTTTTTAAAATTGGCTTTAATATATTTTCTCTTATGTAAATTTGAGCTTTGAGTATATTTTATTAAAAGCAGAGGTTTGAATTTTAGCTCTAGGATTGTATAAGGGTGTGGTAAGGGTAAAACTACTATGTACCTGACTTAATGTAATCATGTCATTTTTGTAACATTGTAAAAGAACACCTTATTGTATTCCTTGAGCCTAGCTGTGTGGCTAAGAGAGCTAAATTATTTGTTTAAATACTGTTTAAATCATATGTTACTAATAACTCTTGTCAGGTCAGGATGGCTGTGCCAACATGTATGCATGAATTCTAGTCATCTAAAGATTACCCCTCTTCTGAGCCATGGGATCTGAAAAAGATGACATCAGAGGCAGACAGCTTTCCCAAGATCCAGGACCTGCTCTTTATCAGTAAAGGATATAATTCAATCCTGCAAGAGTTACAGCTTTGCTTCTAGTGCCACCCCTCTATCGTGTGGTCAAATGGACTCTTGAGCTTTTGTCCCTTCATGTGGAAATTTTGATTGCTATGCATGTGCTTGTTTCTTTGTTGTTTTTATTAGTTTTTGCACTTGGTCTTTTTGTTTGTGTTTACTCTGTACCCCTAAATAATCATGTTATTTGTAATGATAGTGTTTTATCATGGGGATTGTCTTAGAATTTTAGTCAATGGTTTGACTCTCTCCTGAAAAGAAGTGGGGAGAGTTGTGCCCAAACCCAAATTACCCATCTCCTGATTTGAAGCCCACCATTAAGCACCTTTATATATTTGTCTTTGTCTCTATCCTACACCCTGTAATAGCTTGAAATAGTTTAAGGCTGAATCTTGAGTATTGCCCAAGGCATAATCCCGGGGTTATGGTACAAGTTTATCTTAAGAAGAGACCACCTTGTTCTGTTCTGCTGACCAAGCAGGGTCCCCACACCCTGTACCCAGAACATGACCCTAGCCTGTTCCCATCACCTAACACCCTCCACCCTGTACCCAGAACATGACTCCTAGCCTGTACTCTTCACCCTGTACCCTCCACCCTGTTCTGGGAGGGACTCCCTTCTTCCAGAAAAAGTTGCACCCTTGTACCCTTGTGCCATATTGCCCAAATTAGCCCTGAGCTATAGATCGAACCAATGGCAATTCTTGGTTTCTATGCATCATTGCTTATGTTAGTTCCCCTCCCCAATTGTGGTTTTAGCCTTTATTTAAAAAGCACTGTTTGTGCCCCAATTCGGGGCTGCCTGAATGAGCTTAATCAATAAATCCACACCTAAATTTACCTTGAACCCATGTCTCGGCTCACTCTTATTCTCTGCACACTTTTAGGCCACTACAAAGCCCATTTCCCAGCCTCTTCCAGAGCTCTCCCCTTCCTAAATGGCCAAGGTCTACTTGTCTGCCTGGAGGCAAGCCCTTGACCTCCCTCCCATCCCCTTCTCTTGCCTTCTGAGTAGGCTCCCAGACACATTTTCTTCTACTCTTGCTTCCCAGGCTCTGAATTTCTGAAAATCTGACACATTCTGGGATCTGGAAGGATGCCCTTGAGCCTTCTAATAACCTTTCTTCTCTTCCCTCACCCCTGTCCACTGATAATCTGCTTGGATTCTTTCTCCAATGGTTGGTATAGCCCCAACCCCTTTCACTTTCTACATTCCATTAATTTTGTTGTTTCCATCACATCCAACTCTTTCTTTGTGACCCCATTTCTTGGCAGATGCTGGAGTGGTTTACCATTTCCTTTTCCAACTCATTTTACAGATGAGGAAACTGAGGCAAACAGGGTGAAATGACTTGCCCAGAGTCACACAGCTACTAAGTGTCTGAGGCCAGATTTGAACTCAGGTCTTCCTGACTTTGAGCCCAGCACTCTATCCACTGAGCCACCTAACTGCCCTTTCCATTGATACTGAGCCCCAGATCACCAAAGAATAAACCACCCCTCCAGAAGGCCAGCAATCTACTTCCTTACTCCTAGTTACTCAGCATTCTCCCTCCCGATCCCCTGTTTTAATCCAGATCTACTGGCCCCTTCCACCATGCCCTCTAGAATACTTATCCCATAATTAACAAATTTCTCCTCACCAGGCATCCTTCTTGTTCCTTCCATCTCCTGGCACTCACTGAGCCCTGGCTCACCCCATAATGTTGCATCCTGATCCAGCACCAGTCACACTTTCTCTCATACTCCTAACTTAGTGATTGAGGTGACAAGAGTCAGAAAATAAATCAGTCCTCGTTGTCACTCCCAGACTCTCCCCTCACTGCTGTCATTTAGAAGCCTCTCTTCCTATGGGTTCACACGCTTCACATTTATCACCCAGTCCAGACCCTGGTGGCTGTTATCTACAGGCTCCCACAGTGTTGTCCCTTCATCCTCAGAAAGTTTGGTTTTTGGCTCACAGTCTTCCTCCATGCCAACTTCTACCCTCATGCTAAATGAGTTCAACATATATGTTGCTGTTCCCTTAAATATCCCAACTTCCCTATTCTTTCTACTTCACTAAAAAAGTAAAAAATAAAAGAGGCAAACAAATTTCCTTTTCTCCCCTTCTCTCCATTTACCTTTACTGTAATATCACTCCCCACTCATTCTTCCTCCACTCCAGTATCTGATGAAGGGATGCCCTTCTTTTTGGGGGGGTGAGGGCAATTGGGGTTAAGTGACTAGCCCAAGGTCACATGGCTAGTTTTTGTAGTGTCTGAGGCCGGATTTGAATTCAGGTGCTCCTGACTCCAGAGCTGGTGCTCTATCCACTGTGCCACCTAGTTACCCAAAGGGATGCCCTTCTTGCTGTAGCCAAGCCCCCTACATGTCCACTTCATGTAATACCCTCCTGTCTTCTTCATCAGACTGCCCCTTCTGTCACCCCCTCTCTCTCCAATCCAATATCTCCCTATCTCCTGGTTTCTTCTCTGCCGACTCCAAACATACACAAGTCTCTTCTGTCCTCAAAAAACCCTAATTATTCTCATCCTGCTGTTGTCCTATATCTCTCCCCTTCTCACATAAATTTGTAACCGCTGTCTGCATCTCTACCCCTCTCTTTTCATTCTTCTAGCCCTCTGCCATTTGGCTTCAGACCTCCCTATTCAACTGCAATTGCTCTCTTCGAAGATACCAACAATATCTTAATTGCTAAATCCAATGGCTTTTTCCTCGACTTCTCATCTTTCCCTACTTCTCTGTAGCCTTTGGTTTTGTGGGTCACTTCCTCCCTCTTCAGGTTTTTGTGACACTGATTTTCTCTCTCCTGGTTCTTCTCCTATGTCTGTCTGACCTTCTCTCCTTTGATGGACTTTCCTCCATTTCAAGTCTCATCAGGATCTCCAGAGGCTCTATTCTGGGTCCTCTTCTATCTCTGCACCCTCCCTTGCAGTGACCTTATCACTGACTTCAATAATCTCTATGCTGATGGTTTCCAGATCTATATATCTAGCCCTAATCTCTCTCCTGAGCATTTGTTCTTCTCAACAACTACCTTTTGAACATTTTGACCAGAATGCTCCATTGACCCTTTAAACTTAACATTTTCAAAATAGAATTCATTATCTTGACACCCCCCCCACCCCAATTCTGTTCTCTTCAGAACTTTTCTATCTCTGACAAATACTATTTCTACCTTCACAACATTCTCCTATATACATTCCCTTCTCCTATTCATACAACCACCCATCCAGTCCAGGGCCTCATCACTACTTAAAACATTTTTTAAAATTAAGTTTTATCTTATATTAAGGTTTGCATTCTCTCCTCATCCCTCAGTGGGCGAAAAAACCCAACCCTGTAATACCTCTGTTACAAACATATATAATCAAGTAAAACAAACACCCAAATTGACCATTAAAATAATTCTCAATCTGCACTGAGGCCATCACTTAAAGAAGTGACAAGGATGTGAGCAGCCTGTTTCATCACAATCCCTCAAGATAGTGGTTGGTCATGGTATCCATCAGCATTCCTAAGTTTTTCGTTGCCTCACTATTTCAGTAGTTTGCCAGTGAGTCGCCCTGCCTCAAGTCTCTCCCCACCCCATTCTGTCCTCCACTCACAATCAAAATGATCTTCCTCAAGCACAGGTCTGACCACATCACACCCATACTCAAGAAACTCCTGAGACTCTCTATCACTTCCAGGATCAAATATAAAGTCCTGGGTTTGACACTTAAAGTTCTTCCCAACCTAGCGCCTTCCTCCTTTTCCAGACTTTTTACATATTACTCTCCCCATCCCCCCAATTAGATCTACAAATTGGGCTTACTTGAAGTTCATCCCTAAGTTACTGAATTTCCCATCACCAGACCTCTGCACTGACTGTTCCCCATGTAGTACTTCCTCTCAGTTGTGAAAGGAAGTATGACATGGTGGACAGGACTCTGGACTTGGATTTAGGAAGACCTTGATTCAAATCCTAACTCAGATACTTACTAGCTGTGTGACCTTGGGCGAGTCACATCTCCAGTCAGGTTCCTCATGAGAGGGTTGTACTTGATGGACTCTGAAGCCCCTTCCAGCTCTAAATCTAGGAGCCTAAGAACCTTCCCAAATCCTCTCTTTCTTCAAGGCCTGTTTTAGAAGTCAACCTCTTCCAAAATGCCTGCCCTCATACTTTTCTGAATATTTTCTCTCTCCCAATATTTCCCCATTTATTCTCTGTCCCTCTTCATCATTCTTTGCACTTACATGTGTAGTTTTCGTATAGCCCCTTACAAGCAGAATGCAAGGGCCGTGACTGCAAGGCTTGGGGTCATTTTTCTGTTTCCTCAGCACCTGGAAGAGTGTCTTGTACAGACTTAGATGCTTAATGCTATGGAACTCTTGGGCGGCTAGGTGGCGCAGTGAGTAGAGCACCTGCCCTGGAGTCAGAAGGACCTGAGTTTGAATCCGGCCTCAGACACTTAACACATACAAACAAACAAATTAAAAAAAAAAAAACCTAGCCGTGTGACCTTGGGCAAGTTACTTAACCCCAATTGCCCTCCAAAAAGCAAAAAAACAAAAAAACAAAAAAACATGTATGGAACTCAATTGTATCTCCTGACTTCCAATTCAGTGCTGGCTTGAGAAAATGATGATGCTAACATTTATAAAGTACTCACTGTGGGCCACACACTGTGCTCAGCACTGCACAAATATCATCTTACTTGATCTCACAACAAGCCTGGGAGGCAGGTGCAATTATTATCCCCATTTTACAGGTGAGGAAACTGAGGCAGACAGAGGTCAGATGATTTGCCAGAGTTACACAACTATAGGTGTCAGAGGCAGAATTTGAATTCACGTCTTCCTGACTCCAGGCCCCTTGCTCTGCCCCCAAGACCACTGCCTCCAGAATCTGAGGACCTATGTGATCCTGTGTTACTTCACCTCCCTAGCCCTCAGGTCCTTCATCTGTAAAATGAGAAGGGGTAAGGGCAGGTAGATGGAGCAGTGGATACAGCACCAGCCCTGGAGTCAGGAAGACCTGAGTTCAAATCCAGCCTCAGACACTTGATGTACTAGTTGTATGACCCTGGGTAAGTCACTTAACCCCAACTGTCTCACCAGAGGGGGGCGGGGAGAGAGAGAGAGAGTCCTATAATATATACTTCAAGTTAAAACAGATAAGAATACTTATTTTTATTTTTAAACATAGTATGTATTTTTTTCTCCTGGTTAGTCCTGTGATTTCATTGGTTAGAGAAATCCAAGTGAGGAGGCTTCCCCTGCCAAGGTAGGTGCACCTTTGCCTGCTCTACGCCTTAAAGGCAACAGAGCTCCCTGATCACTGAAAGGTCTCGCAGGATTGAGCAACTGTGGTAGGACCGAGATAGAACTTGAACTCAGGTCTTCCTGACTGCCCCCCATTTTTAGTGAGATGCACCCAAAACCACAGACCCATTAGAATGTGATCTTCTTGAGGGCCTGGCCTATTCTTATGCCTAACCAGAAGCACATAGTCAGTGATTTGATGTGATTCCTATTCATTCATCCACTTATACATTCATTTATTCAGTTAATTTGATATCCTCCCTCCTGATCTGTATCTCACCATTGAACCCAGCTGGCTCCAGAGGAGACAGTGAGGCTGGTGACTTCGCACAGCCCTTCCTCACTTAAATCCAATTCACCTGCATGGCATGGTAGCATCTTCCTGATGTAGTGGTCCTTTTCAAGAATGATGGACAAACAACAATAAAGATTTGCAATTACTGTTAAAAAGGAATAGCACCAAGTCACATCAGGGGGATGACTATACTGTGTTTGCTGGGAACAGGGGAAAGTCATATGGACAATGTTTCCATAGTTTTTTTTGGTGAAAATCTTAATAGAGATCCTGGGAACTGGGAGGTGTTCATCCCCAGTGAAGAAGGATTCAACATGGAGCTCCAAGAAGCAGTAAGTGTGCCCTGAGGGCAGATACCAACATAAAACTTTCCTGGGACCTAAAGAGAGGAGCAGTGATAGAGGCCCAGGTCCCCTGCTCTGTCGTGGGGCACTGTGGGTAATCCTCATGCCCTTGCTGGGAACTTGATGTACTCCAGGGTCCTTCCCGCTCTGTTCTCCAAGGTCCAAATGATCTCAGAGCTGGTGGGGGCCCAGAGGCCTGGTCAAACTATGTCTAAAAGGGAATCTACTCTGAATGTCCAGGACAAGAGAAGTCCGGGTTCCAGTCTTCGAGCCCTCCTGAAGAGGCCCTTACCCCTCTTGGAGAGCTTCGATATTAGGAAGCTTCAATTTGCCCCTCCCCCCCCCACTCCCATGCTGGTTCTGCCCAGGGGCTGAGCAGATCAAGGATTGTCACTTTGCATAAAATATCTGAGGATGGTGGACATGTGTCCCACAATGCCACAGTGGGTTTGCTTCTAAGTGAATGTCTCTCCCACCTGACATTCTGTGCAGCACCTGAGTCCCTGATACACTTTCTTCATGTGGGGGGAGTTTGACTGGGGCCCCTGGACCCTGGTGTGATAGCCTTGGAAGATTAGCATGGGGCTTGCCCTTCACTGGCTTTCCCACCTACTGCCAATTCTTCATGGTAGGGTCCAGATGGATGAAGGATGTAGTTCTACTGCCATCTTGTGACGCCCATGAGGAAACAGCTCATGAAGTCAAAAACCTCCTCTTCTCAGTCCCCTGGTCCAAAGCCTGCCACCTTCCCACACTCAGAAAATCCCCAGCCCCAGAGCAGCCAGCCTGGACACAGAGAGTGACTGAGCACTCACCACCTTGTGAGACAGCTCGTCGAAGCTGTTGGATGTGTCCGATGTGCTGGTCCTTCCTGTCCCATTGGGCAGGAAGACCCTCCCTGCTCAGAATGAGGGGCCAAACGGCAGGCACCCAGGCACTAGGTAAGCTGAGGTCCAGTCTTGCCCCTGATGTACTGGCTGACCAGAGAAGTCGCCCTGCATCAGTCTTGAGAGCCAGGTAGGATTCTCCAGAGATCACAGGAGCCAGGGAATGGGAGGTATATTCCTAATGCCCACCTCTGATTTAAGAAGGCAGTAGAACTTCCACCCCACCCCTCAGCACACCAACAGGAAACCCTTTGGTCTCTGTGTCTAACAAAAGCCAACTCAATAGGGAAGGCCTCATGAGTCCCTGGGAAGAAAGATCCAACTCACAACTGTTTTTCCATCCTCTTCTGTCTTAGACAGATGACTTAAACCCCAGGCGCTCCCACTGCTGCCAAAGAAGGGTGGATTTTTGGCCCTTCCAAGGGTTTATTCTTAAATTCTAGTGTTTTCGGGGGTCATCCATTAGACTGGGAAGTTCTCGAGATCAAGGACTCTTTGTGCCTGGAAGGCGCCTAATAAATGTTAGCTGATTGATTTTTAATTGACTAAAGGGGCTGAAGGCTCTCATTTATAACACTGGAGATGGTCACTCATTTACTTCTCACCAAAGCTATCAACAGGAACCAGAGTGACCAGCAGGAGACATCTGTCCCATCTCCTCATGCTATGATTTTTGTTGTTGTTCAGGCGTGTCTGATGCCTCAAGACTCCATTTGGGATTTGCTTTTTTTTTTTTTTTTTTGGAGGGCAATTGGGGTTAAGTAACTTGCCCAAGGTCACACGGCTAGGTTTTTGTTTGTGTGTGCATTAAGTGTCTGAGGCCGGATCCGAACTCAGGTCCTTCTGACTCCAGGGCCAACACTCTACTCACTGTGCCACCTAGCCACCCCCTGGGACTTTCTTGGCAGAAAAATTAAGTAGTTTGCCATTTCCTTTTTCAGTTTATCTTACACATGAAGAAACTGAGGCAAACAGGGTAAAGTGACTTGCCCAGGGCCACACAGCTAGTAAGGGTCTGAAGCCATCTCTGAATGCAGGAAAAGGAGACTTCCTCACTTCATTTCAGGCCCAGCGCTCCATCCACTCTGCCACCTGGCTGCCCTATCATGCTATGGAAGAGGTCCTCCCTGCTCAGGAGTAAACCACTAGGAATCCACAGATAGAGGTTAAGGGGTGAAACCCATCAAACCAGTATTTCCCAGTCAATTGCCATGACCTCAGCCTCCAAGTCTCCCAAACAGGCCTGGGACACTGAGGAATCTGGGGAATAGAACTTTCTGGTGCTATTACCGAATCCTGGTTGGAAGGCCTCTCTGTACTTGGTGAAGAAAACCATCCTGTCCTAAGGGTTAGGAGTTTATCACTAGAATTATCAGAAGACAATGTAAGGGCACCAAAGAGCTTCAGTGTCCAGAGGACGATGAAGGACCTTGAGTTGACGTCATAGGAGGTTTAGTTGAAGGAAATGAAGAAGTTTAATTTGGAAAATTCAGGAGATATGAGGGAAGTTTAAATTTAAGTCAAAAAGCTCCTAATTTTGAACCAGTGTCCTAAAGCGCAACAGTGATCTTGGGGCCTCTTCCTTAAAGGCCAGGAAGTGAAGATGGTGGTCCACTTGATAGGTGGGTCACAGTGAAGATGCACTTGGGGTACAGACTGGACTAACGGCTGCAAAGATCCCCTTCAGCCCTCAAATCTGATTTTATAACAGTCCTAGCTCACCATAACATGATGAGGTTGGAGATCAGAGGTGTCAAACACATGACCCACTGGCCACAACATTCAGATTCAAATGTAATGGGGAAGCGCTAACAAAATAACAAAAATGCAATAAACATAGATAATATTGGATATTAAAACCAAGCCATTCTGCAGCCCTCAGGGATCCTTATGTATGAGGTAGGGGCAAAACGTTGAAAGGCCCCACTCAGTGACCCAGGCAATGCTCTGAGATTTTAAGTTCCCCATGGAAATGTTAGGCATGAGTCTGTGTGTGCAGTGTGTGTGTGTGTGTGTGTGTGTGTGTGTGTGTGTGTGTGTGTGTGTGTGTGTGTGTGTGTGTGTGTGTGTGTGTAATGGGTATTGTATCTCTCGCCTTCTTATGGGGGGGGAAGGAAGATTTCAGTTACCAATGAGAAGGCAATCTGCACTCTAAGGAGCACTTCCATGCCTGGAACCCAAAGGACTGAACAGAAGCCCCCCACCCCCACCCCAGTCCTTAACACTACCTCTGTCACCATGGGAGGTACTGGGGGGGCACGAGCATGCTTTATAAAAGAAATGACTATGAGTGTGAATGGCCATCACCCCACTGCTGCAATGACTCTTCCCCAAGACCCCTGCCAGGCCTCGGTGGGGGGCAGCTGGGGAAGGGCTGCCCCTCCTGCCCTCCAGGGACATAGCAAGGGCTGACCACTGAGCCCTGTGCTCACCAGAATCCTGGGGTCTCCTCACAATCCCTGGCCCACCCACCTCCTGGAAACCCTCCTCCCCTTGCTGCCCCAGGAAAGGATGCAGGCACTGAGGGGAGATGTGGGCGCTGTTTCTCTAATATTTATTAAAATGCTGCAGCAGACACACTCAGGAGGGGCTCAGTTACCCTTCACATAGATATTGGGGGTCTGCCAGCCCTCTGGGGCCTGCTTCAAGCCAGCTTTCTTCCATAAACGCTTCAGGTCCTTCTCAAACCTGATCTGTGAGGGGCAGCAAGAGGAGAGAAGGGTGACTGAGGGCAAAACTGCAACACATCCCCACCAAACCCACACAAAATCTCCTGCTGCCCCGAGACCCCAGGGGACATCCCAGACAAAACCAGCAGGCGGCTGCAGATAGGCCCCCTTGGACTGTGTCAGGGCCACTGTTGGTGACTGGTCTTCCCCTGACCGGGGACACTAGTCCAGAAGTAGGAAGGCCGAACTTCCAGGGGCATCGCAAGAAAAGGCAGCCAGGGCAATGGAGGCAGAAAGGAATCCCTGAATAGCAGGGCTGTAAACAGCCTCAGAGATCACTAATCCAAAACTTGTTTCACAACTGGGGGAAAATGAGGCCCAGCCACTTGGCCAAGGCCATGCTCAGCAATGAACCCAAGTCTGGGCACACTCAAGGCCAGGCTCTTTCCACCATGGGACCGGGCACAATTCAATCCCACAGAGGACGAGTCCTGGGGAGGGATCCGGAGCTCACCTGCTTCCGCTTCCTTCTCCCTTCTCGGACCTTCCGCCGCAAAAACCGGGTCCTCTTCACCAGTTTGCGATACTTGTGGTGGTTCATCTTCCGGCGGCGGATCTTCAGCACGTTCTTGCAGTGCATTGTGGGGGCTCCTCGGAAGCCTCCTTCCCCCAGCTCCTCACCATCCTTGACCTCACTTGGGGGACAGTCATAGAGCAAGGCCAGGCTCACTGTTCCAGGTCTGGGCCCAGGGATGGTAGCCTCAGGTTTAGGGAACAAGTATCGAACGGTGAGCCAGCTCTCCAGGGGGCTGATGGACATCTTCCTGGGAACCAACATCTCCTCAAGCTCTGGATCTCTCTGTGCCTGGGGCTGGGGGGCCGGCCCACTCCTGCCTGCCGGCCAGGTGCTATAATAGCAATGCTTGGCCATGGAGACCATAGGGGGCACGGTGGGGCCTGGCCTTGACAAACATCGGCCTGCAAGAAAGGAGAGCCCAACGACAATGGAAGGGAAGCCAGGGTCCCAGCAGCACCCAGGGGATCAAAGGCAGCCTTCACAATGCCTTTGTGAGCCCAGCCACGGCACATTCTGCAGAGCACTGGTCTAGGGGGTCTGCTCACTGCTGGGTGACCTTATGTGTAGCCCAAAAGGGAGATTCGTGCCAAGCTTCTGGGCCCAGGCTGGAAAGGAGAGAGAACCTCAGGGACCGAGGAGGGTGGGGCTGGCAGAAGACTGGCTCTCCCAGGAGTTGTCCTCCTTGAGCACCAATGCAGAGTGAAGCCTTCCACAGAGATGGCCCCCATGGCCAAGCCACAGCCACATGGAGCAAGAAACTGCAGCCTTGTCCGGCTTCCCTCCACCCGCAGGGCATCTGGGCTGACCAGGAGGGAGCACACACTGGGGAGGCTGGGGCATCACCTACAATACCATCCCCTGAGCCAGGGCAGGGGCAGCCTGAGCCCACCCACAAAATAGGTTCTTACCTGCCCAGGGCACAGCCCTAGTTAGCTGAGAGGTCACTCGAGCCAGAAACATGGTGTTTGGGTCTGTCCTAGGACCAGGCTCAGGAGGGCTGCAAGAGATCACTTTATTCACTCATCAAACCTTTATTAAAGAGCCTAAGGCAGCACAGAGCGCGGGGAGGGGGCACCTTGGGGTCAGACCCTGATCCTGGGGTACAACACAAACCCGGGTAGCCCCCTCCTACCCTGCCCCCGGGGCGCTCTGTAGATAGCATCTCCTATCCAGACTCTGGGAGCCCTGGGGAAGGGTCTGTGTTCCAATCCTGCCCAGCACTCACTCCCTATGGGGCCTTGTACTGGGGTCAGTTCATGCCCTGGGTGGTGAGAGGTCAGGGGGGACAAGTCTCTCTGGAGCAAGAGCCCGGCGCCAGGCCGGCTCATCAGGCCTCTACCTGGGCCCCAGCCTAAGGGTCAGCTCTGCTGGCTTCTCCACCCACCCCTTCTCAGCTCTGCCCTGCGGGGGGCGGCAGGGCCGAGGCTCGGACTCCCCTGGTCTCCTCTGGCTTCTCCCACCCGAATGACACATCCCCAGCTCCCCTCTCTGAGCCAGGCTCATGTGACCCTGGACAAGTCTGCATCCCCGGGGCCTCAGATGACGCCTGTAAAGCGCTCAGCAGGGCGCCCGCACACAGCAGGCGCCATATAAACGTTAGCGATTATTATAATTACAACTCTCCTGGGACGCGGACTAAATCTGCCCAGCTCCTTCTAACCCTCCGAACCCGAGAGGTGGGGAGCGCTGCCCGGGTCCCCCCTCCTCCCCCACCCCAGGAGGGCCGGGTCCGAGCTTCCTCTTGGGGGGGCAGCCCAGGTCCCAAAGCCTGGCTTTCCTTCTGTTTGGGGGGCGGGTAGGCCCGGATGGCAGGGGCCCCTCTCCCTTCTCCTTCTGTCCCCGCCACCCCCCCAATCCAGGCAGGCTGAGGGAGAGAAGGGGAATGGGGGAGGGGTGGAGGAGGGGACCCCCTCCAAGGAGACACCGCCCCGCCCCTACAGCCCCCTCCCTCCCCCCCACCGCCCCTCTCTCTTTCTTAAACTCGCCCCTCCCTTCTCCAGCCCCCGCCTCGCGGCTGTGAGCCCCCACCCCCGCCCCCCCACAACGAGCCCTCTGGGCTCAGGGACCCAGACACTCGCCAAACTGACCATCCCGCCGCCTCTTCCAAGGCACTTCCGGGTTCCTAGGGACACAGTCCCGCCCGAAGCTTCGGCACAAAAGTTCCGGAGCACAAAGGTTCCCACGAGCCGCACCGATGGCGCAGCGCCCCCGCGCGGCCAGGCCGAGAGAAACACCATGTGGAACTCAGGCCCGCCTGGAGACCCGGCACAGCGCCCCCTTGCGGCCATACTTGGAGACACACAGCACGTACTGCCCCAGCACCGCTCCCTGACGCATACATAGCCTGCCAGCCTCTGGCTTGAAGGAGCGCTGGTCCCAGAGTTAAACATCAGCCTGAGGTCTGAGGTCAGGTGTGCTCAGTCAATGGCCGCGATCAGAATCAGGATTCAGTGCAAGTCAGTCTAGGGCCAAGGTCAGCGCTCAGTCTAGGACTGGGCTCAAGGTCTTGGTTGGGGCTGGGGCTGGGGTTGCAGGCTCTGTTCAGGGCTGAGGTCAAGGTTCAGGCTGGACCTGGTTTGGGGCACAGTGACTACAGGATCTGGGCTCAGGGCACAGGGTCAGCCTAGAGCTAAGTGGAAAGCTCAAGGTGGAGGCAGGTTTAGCTGGGTCAGAGTCATGGTTCAGACTATGACTGGGGCCAGAGATGTTTGTCTGTGGCTGTATTGGGGACCATGCCAAGGTTAAGGCTTAGTTAGGCCAGGCCTGGGGCCAAAGTCAAAGACGGCTTGGGGTCCAGTCTGGACTCAAGGCTTAGGCTCAGGTTGAGATCCGTGAGCCAGTGTGGGGCAAGGATAGAAGAGACTCAGGCTATGGTCTGAGGTCTGGGATGGTCCCAGGGTGAGGATCCAGCTTGGGGCTCACTCTGAGGCTAGAACAAGGACCTGAGGGGGTGTACCAGGGAAAGGGGAAACCTCTGAGTAATGCTGGTCTGGAAGGAGAATGGGGACCAGTTTGGACAGCATCCTCACACATGTAGGGGATTAATAAGTCATTAATAACAGGGCCTTAGAGACAAGACCCAAAGCCCACCATGACTAGTGTAAGGAGCCCCTGGTACAGAGGAGAAAGCTATGGTCCAGAGACCACAAGTCCTGAGTCTTAGCCCCACCACCGACTTCCCGAGTGGGCCTCATTTCTCTTCCTCTATATTAGGGGAACAAGTCACTCCATTGTCCTTCCTGGGACTTTTTGGGATGTGGGGCAGGAAGCAGTCTTGATCAATCATTACCTTTGGAGCTGGGAGAGGGTCAAAGGCCTAACCAGTCCGGTCCTGGGAGGCAAGGCCAGACCCCATTCAGCAACCCCTCAGTACAGGTCTGTACTCCTAAGGAAATCCAGTATTAAGGGAAGGACACTAGAAAACAGCTTCAGTCCAGGCCCTCAGAGCCAAAACCCAGCCCCTTCCAATGATTATTTGGGTCATGTCAAAATACTGCTTTACACATGTTTCATGGCAATTCCATCAGGCAGGTACCACTGTAATCCACATTTTACAGATGAGGAAACTGAGCCAGAACCTGCCCAGAGTCATAGTTAGTAAAATGTTTCAGGCAAGACTTGAGCTCAGTGCTTCCTGACACCAAACCTAGCATTCTTTCCACTCGACTTGTACAGGGCAGAAGAGGCAGCCCCCAGTTAGACTCATACCTGCTTCAGGAGATTACCATTTATTAACCTTCCTGAAACTTCACATATTGAAAGAACTGACTCAGAGCTCAAATTTGTACTGGAAAAAACCCAACACATTTCCTTTTTTTTTTTTTTTAATAAGGATCTCTCAGGTACCTTAAACCCAGAGGTTGATGGGATAGAGGGAGCAATGGGGACCAGGATCACTAGGGCCTGGGGGTGGGGTTGTGTGAGAGAGTCAGTGAGTGAGGCAGCTAAGATAAAGAGGGGGCCAGGGATTGGAAAAGTGAATAACTCCATAAAGTTGTGGGATTCATTGGGTAAGGGGTGTAATGGGAGTAATGGGAGCCCTTGACCAGGGTTGGGGCAGCCAGGACTACCAGGGAACCACCTCTCCTTTCCAGTCCAGGAAGGCTCCATGGTCCTTTTCTCTGAGATTGGCCAAGACATTGAGAATCCCTGGGATGATCTCTTTTAATTGCAGGGGAGCCTGGGAAAAGACAGAAGGAAATACCGATGAAAACATTGTTGTTATATCATTTCCAACTCTTTGTGACCCTATTTGGAGTTCTCTTGATCCTGAAGCACCATTTCCTTCTCCAACTCATTTAACAGATGAGGAAACCAAGGCCAACAAGGTTAAGTGACTTGTCCAGGGTTACACAGCTAGTAAATGTCTGAAGCTGGGTTTGAACTCACAAAGATGAACCTTTTATGTAGGAATGAGCTGTATATTCTTTTGCTTCAAAGTAGGGGTTCTGGGTAGAAGCAGGAGGTGCTAAATTCTGATGTAATCAGGAAAAAATCCAGAATCAGGGCACAAGTCATCAAAGAAAAAAGAATTTAGGAGATGGCTCTGAGATTGAACCTGCTCCATTTAAAACGAGGGGGGAGGCTTTAGGTCATAACACAAGTTAGGTGTAACTGTATAAAGCCCCTTTCTGTAGGTGAACTCTCATCAGAACCTAATTATTTTGGGGGGTGGGCAACTGGGGTTAAGTGACTTGCCCAAGGTCACAGCTAGTTTTTGTGTTATGTGTCTGAGGCCATATTTGAACTCGGGTCCTCCTGACTCTATTCACTGCATCAGAGCCTAACTATTGCAGGACCCCCAGTGCCCACAAAACTTCCCCCACCAAATATGCTTCCTTCTTTTTTTTCTTTAACATGTGCACTTTTACTTGACCTGGTATTACATTAGTGTACAGGTAAGGGCTCCTTCCCTTCCTGAGTATTGGCACCACTCACAGGGAGATTACAAAGTCTTTATTCACATCTGTTGGGGGCAGGGAGGGGATTTAGGGGGTCATTCAAAACAACTGATATTTTTTTTTTTAAAGGAGCAAGTATTAAGGTGGAAGATACAAAAGGTGTGGTTTTTTTAAAGGATGACATAATTTACATGTAAAGCAATACTCGTCCCTTCTCCCTCCTCCTCCCCAGCTGGATTTTTGTTACCTAGCTCCTTTGCTCTGGCAGAGCAAAGGCTTCACAGAGGCTTGTAACTGTAACAATGCATTATACAATGTTTGGAATGACTATTTAAAAGTGTACAATCGAAGGCCTGAAGACACACTGTAGACCTCTGGGGATGTTTGCCTCCAATATACAAAGGTCCTTACTTCTTAACCCCAATAAAGCTAAAAGCCTGACTCTTCCTCCCTGCTTCCCAATCAGTCTGGCTGTCCTTGGGCCCCTCCTCCTTTCTCCTTTGAACATCTTCAGGGTACCAGGAGGGTCCTTGGGCAGCCCATCTATGACCCCCTCATTCTCTGTCTGACCAGCTTTTCCTGAACGGGCATTTCATAGTCTACAGCTTCCTTGTATCCATTAATAACAAGTAAATAAGAATAACCAAATTTCTACAGCACTTTAAGGTTTGCAAAGCTTTTTCCCTGTTTTCCCATTTGATCCTCACAGTAATCCTATTAGAACAGTGCCATTAAGCTGATTTCACCCAGCTAGTTAGTGCCTGAGGCAGAATTTGAACTCAGGTCTTCCCAACCCCAAGCCCAGCACTTTATCCACTGCCCCCCACCCCACCCCACTCAGCCCTCCATTGTCCTTTGGGCCCCTTGAGACTGATTATATGGGGAAGATAGTATTCTGTGATTCTTGTGCGTTATGGCTCTCCTGACCTTTCAGAACTCACAGGGTCAGTCTCTACTCCCTTTACCTAAAACAGGAAAGAAGAAATGGGGCAGAGGCCTTGGAGGGGACCAAAGACTTGCATATTGCTGGGTTTTGAGACCAGCCAAGCTTGACAAGGGCATTATGGCCCAAGGAGTAAGGAGTGACCTTGGGAAGTGCCTTTCTGGACCCAGGTCAGCAAAAGTAGATGTGAGAAGCCAGCAAGCCTCCTGCCTCGTCTTGGATTGCACTGGGGGAACCAAGTATGTAGGAGCTGAGCTAAATTAGGATCCTGCTTTTCCCCTTGGACCCCCCAGAGGATCAGGGAGAATAGGCCTCCTTCTTGCTATATCTGTGAAGTAAACATCCTTTTATAAAGGAAGTTCATTTTAATGGAAATGGGGGGGCTGACTCTTACCAATGTGGGTGGGGGGAGAGGTGGGACATAGCTACCAGGGTTTGAGTTGATGAGACAAACCCCAAGACCACTTTCTTTTGTTACCTTTTATGCAGCAGGTATGGACGTATCTTTTGGGAGCTTTTTTTGGTATATGCTATGAGATGCTGGTCTATACCAGAGCTAATTTTCTTTTTGGAGGCAATAAGGGTTAAGTGGCTTGCTCAGGGTTACACAGTTAGTAAGTATCTGAGACTGGATTTGAAGGAAATGTCGAACCACCAACTTCTTCAGTCTCTGCCAAGAAAACCTCAAACGGGGTCCTGAAGAGTCAGACAATTCAACAACAAAAATACATCTTCTTGTTGACTGTTGTACGGAGGTCTTATGTTTAGAACCTCAGTAGTTAAAGGTTTAAAGATGTACCCTCTGCCCCCTTTGCTTTACAACTGTGCCTGCAGAAGAGGGAGGCTACCCTTGACACCCAATGATCACTCTATACACATGGATGAGTTTCTCCCACATAACCAGGCTGGTGCTCAGACAGCAGATACGATCTGTCACAGGGACCACATTCAAAGACTTCTAGCCATGTTGGACCCACTAGAGCTTCTAATGCACTGGTGGAAAATTGGAAACCCTATAGTCACCTCCATAGAGGTGGTGCCTAAAGAGACATCAGGGGAAGCTGTTCATGGAGCAGGATGGTCAGCGGCCTCACTGAAATGTGGTTCCCCAAACTGGCCGCCAGATTTTGGTCTGTGGTCTGAGCAAGACAGAGGATAGAGGGACTCTCACCCCTGCATTCCGGCCCAGCTGCTTCTCTTAAAATCCCTTCAGTTCCCTTGGGTTCCATTCTGCTCTGTTGACTTATGCTGATTCTGTGAGTGTGTGGCCAGACTTGTGATTTCATCAGAGTTGGGAGCTCTGGTGAGGAAATTCTTTCTTTACCTATGGTCTGTGAACACTTAAAATAAATCACTGAAAACCTGATTTTAAAATAATTGGATTCCTTTGTAATCTCCTGTATATAATTCTATGCATTTTAAAGCATAGTTCTTGGGGGCGGCTAGGTGGTGCTGTGAATAGAGCATTGACCCTGGAGTCAGAAGGACCTGAGTTCAAATCTAGCCTCAAACACTTGACACACTTACTAGCTGTGTGACCTTGGGCAAGTTACTTAACCCCAATTGCCTTGCCTTCCCCCCTACCAAAAAAAAAGATTAAAAAAAATAAACCATAGTTCTGGGAAGGGGTCCAATGGCTTCACCACACTACCCAAGGGGTCCACAATAAGAAAAAGTTAATTCTCCATTTATCAATTCAGATCAATGACTGTTCTGCAACTGACAGTCTTAGAGTTTCCTGGGGCATTCCTCCTACCCCCATTCTTTTTCACATAAACTATTGTGTAGCAGCTAGGAGTGAGGAACCTGTGGCCTAGGGCTGCCCTTGAGGACCTAGAAGGCCACATGTGGCCTTGAGGCCGCAGGTTCCCCACCCTTAGACTCTAGACACTCTATCTTGTACTTGGGAAGCAGATTTTTTTTCCTAATCCAAGTACAAGACTACTTTTTATCTCTGCAAAATGGGATCTTGTTAGATTTGACTCATCCTTCTAGCTTGTTGAGTCATTTTGGGATCCAGACTCTCTCCACCAACATGTTAGCTAAAACATTCAGTTTCATCACCTTGGGGAAGTCATTTCCCTTTTTTGGCCTCAGTTTTTCCATCAGTAAAATGAAGAGGTTGGATCAGATGCCTTTTGTGGAGCTGTCCAACTCCCCACTTAGGATGCTATGATCTCATGTCATCTGTGAGTGTGATATAGATGTCATTTATGCCTTCATTCAAAGAATTTGACAATGGCAGGGCTGAGGGCAAAGTGGTCCTCTCACCTTCCCTGTATCCAGCCCCTCCTCCCCTCAGCTTCCTGCTCCCTGACTCCCCATCCTCATCTCCCTAGCTAGTCTATAGTAGACAATTTACCCAAATCATTCTCACAAGGAGAAGTGATAGCTCTTTAAGCCTCTATACTCTCCCTCCCTCACTCTCATTATGCCAGACTTGGCACCCACCAATGCCAAATACATTAGGCAGACAAAGAGACCAGATGAAACCAGGCTATGTGGAGAAAGCAGAGGTTTCCAAAGTGGAGCCCAGGCGGTGGGAGTTGCCAGGAGCAAATGCCACATAGATAGTTCCCATGGGATTCCCAGCCCTTTCTGTTGAGTCTAATGAAGCAAAATCCAAAGGCACAGACCTTTGGACCAGGCAATTGCTGACAAACTGTGGCATTGGCTGTCAGAGATCCTGGGTAGATAGGATGGGAGAAAATGCTAGTACTGAGCTCTCCCTGCCCAAATCACCTGGATGTGAAATGTGGTGGCCACTCACCTGGCTCCCCCCCATGTCCGTCTTGACCCAACCTGGATCCAGGGAGATGCAGAGAATCCCATCAGATATCAGGTCAGCTGCTAGGCAGCAGGTGATCATATTGAGGGCCGTCTGGGAAAAGAGAAGTAGAGACACTCAGAGGAGGAGCTGGGAGGAACCTCAGGAAGCCAAACCAACCCTCCCTGGGAAGACCCTCTGTCACCCCAGAAAAGTGGGCATCCAGGCATGGGTGAGCCCACGCCCTCCCCAGGCATCCCATTCCACTTAGAGACAGCTCTAAATGGGAGGAAATTAGCATAATTCCCTAACTCTAACTCTAACCACTCTGGTCTTCCAGACTTCAGGCCCAGTGCTGAGCCACCTAGTTTCCATCAATGCCTACTATGTGTGAAGTGGGCAACTAAAAGGTGCAGTGGAAGGATTGGGCAGCTAGGTGGTGCCATAGTGCACAGAGTGCTGGGCCTGGAGTTGGAAAGACTCATCTTCCAGGGTTCAAATCCAGCCTCAGGCATTTCCTAGCTGTGTGACCCTGGGCCAGTCACTTGACCCTGTTTGCCTCAGCTTCCTCATCTATAAAATGAGCTGGAGAAGGAAATGGGAAACCCCTCCAGTATCTCTGCCAAGAAAACCCCAAATGGGGTCATGAAAAGTCAGACATGATTGAAAATGACTAAACATGAGAACCTTGAATGCAAATTTAATGCAAGGGCCTAGGAACAACCAGGGGCTCTTAACCTGAGTCTACAAACCATAGATTCCAGGGAGTCTATGAACTTAAATGAGAAAAATTTACTGAATTTTACCATTTCAGTCCGTTGTGAATATAGGCAACAAAATATAGTTTGAAGGAATCTAGAGGCCTCAGTGGACTGACTGTCAAAGGTGTCAGGACAGAAGAAGGTTTTGAATCCCTGCCCTAGACTGATCCTGTCCATGAGGGCAGGGACAGGATCAGGTCTTACCTAAACTTTGTACCTTCCTTGCAGCCAGCACCATTTCAGAACACAGTAGGAATCTAATCAGCATTTGACTGAGTAAATGAATGCAAGTATAAATGAAAGAATGAGCCTGAGTCCTCCACTCAGCTGCCAAAATAATTTTCTTAAAGTCTAGGTCTGCCTGTGTCACTCCTATCCCCCTTCAATAAACTCCAGTGGTTCCCTATTACTCCCCAAAACAAATATAACAACACGCTCTGGCATTTAAAGCCCTTCACAACTTGGCCTCATCCTGCCTTTCCTTTCCTCCCCTCCATACTCTGATCCAGAGACAGTGGTTTCCCTAATGTTCAGCACACACTACCCTCCATCTCCCAACTTCCTGCCTTTTTGAAGTCTGTCCTGCAAGCCTGAGATACTCCTTCTCCTCATTTCTAATTTAGCTTCCTTGGCTTCTTTGTCGTTGTTGTTGTTTGGGTTTTTTTTTTTTTTCTGCCTTTTTGGAGGGGGTAAGGCAGGGCAATTGGGGTTAAGTGACTTGCCCAGAGTCATACAGCTAATAAGTGTTAAATGTCTGAAACTGGATTTGAACTCAAGTCCTCCTGACTCCAGGGTCTGTGCTTTATTCACTGCCCCAGTGCTTTATTCTCTGCCCCAGCTTCCTTGACTTCTTTCAAGACATCTTCTGGAGGCCTTTCCTGGTCCCTCCTGGTCTTCCACCAGAGTAATAGGGAACCACTGGAGTTTATTGAGGGGGGATAGGAGTGACACAGGCAGACCTAGACTTTAAGAAAGTAATCCACCAAGATTACTTTCCATTTACATAGTTATTTGCATATGATCTCCCCGACTCAGATCGCAGATTGTAAGTACATTGAAAACATGTCTTTCCCTATCTGTAGAGCTTAGTCTAGTACCTGGCACATAGTGAACTCTTAATGTTTGGTTACTGACTGGCCTACTGACCTTACCCTCTAGGAAAGAATGTTGGTCACTCTCTGCTCCCTTTGATCCTCCCTCCTCTCTAGGTTTTCAGGACGTCCCCGCCCCACCCCCCCTTTCCTGGTTCTCCTCCTGCCTCTCTGGCCACTCCTCTGTCTCCTTTGCTGGCTTCTCTCCCAGATCATGCTAGGTGTCCTGGACCCTCTTCTCCCTCCATACGACTTCAGGATCTCATCAGTTCCAATGGATTTAATGACCATGTGTCTGTGCTGATGATTCCCTGCCCCAGTCTCTCTGCTGATCTCCCATCTCCCATCTCCAACTGCCTTTCAGACACCTTAAGCTGGATGGAGGTCCAGCAGTCATCTTCAAACTCATTATGTCCAAAACAGAACTCATTATCTTCCCCCAAACCCTCACCTCTTACTGTAGAGGGCAGCAGCCTCCTCCCCTCCCCCAGGCCCGGACTAATCCTGGACTCCTCATTCTCTCTCATCCCCGACATCCAAGCTGTTGTCAGGGTCTGTCAATATCACCAATACTCCGCATCTCTCCAATATTCTGCCTTCTCTCTTCTGACCCTGCCCCCAGGCCTTGGCCACCTCACACCTGGATTATTGCAATAGCTGAGGGTGGGCTTGCCTGCCTCAAGCTTTTTCCCTACTTCATTCTATCCTCGTTCAGCCAAAATGCAGGAATGACCAAGTTGCTCCCCTATTCAATAAACTGCAATGGCTCCCTACTGTCTCCAGAGACAAATACAAAATACTCTGTGTTATAAAATACTCCATAACCTCTTCCCCTTCTACCTTTCCTGTCTTCTCATACCTTACCCCTCTCCACATCCTCTTGGATCAGGTGACACCAGTCTTCTGGTTGTTCCAAGAACCATCTCTCAGCTCTGGGCATTTCCCCTGGCTGTCCCCCATTCCTGGAATGATTTCCCTTCTTCATTTGATGACTTTCCTGGCTTCATTAAGTCTTGGCTATAATCCTACCTTCTACAGGAAGCCTTCTCTACATCTCTTAATTGTAATGCCCTCCCTCTGGCCATTATTTCCTGTTTATCCTATCTATAGCTTGCTTTATATATATACTTGTGTAAGCTCCTTGAAGACAAGGACTGTCTTTTGTCTTTTTGTATTCTGAATGCTTAATATGGTGCCTGTGGGATAGTAAGTACTTAATAAATGTTTATTGATTGCTTGAGTTAGTCAATAGATTCCCAAAACATAACTAGAGACCATCATTGTTCAATTTATTCAACAATACCATATGGTCTAATATTTTTTACAAAGGGGATAAAAATTAATCACTATTTTTGAAGCAAAAAATATTTCTATTAAATCAATTACAACTGTCAAGCTAGTTAGACCTCTTGCTCCATGCGTCATATTTTAAAAACAAATTAATTAAATAGAAAAAGGAACTAATCCTTGCCAGTGAAACCTAGGAAAGCTTAAAAAGAACAATCCCTTCTTGAGAATGTTTGACAGATTTCGACTAGAGACAGCTTGATTTCTATCCAGTCTCGAGATCTTTCACAATGAAAGAATTCACTTTAATGCCAGGATCATCATAGCAATTTAAAGAATAATGTGTTGTTGTTTTTTATAGTACTGAGGAAAAGGCTTAGCATTTATATAGGACTTTAAGGTCCTCACTTCCTCAGGAAGTGGTGTATGCAACAGCACAGTAAATTAGTTCAGAGACTACTTAGGAAAGTAGAAAAAAAGTTTATTTATTCTTTCTCATGAGAAAGGGCCCTCTGCCCCTGTTGCTCAAATGGGAGAAGCAATAGGTAGAAGAAAGCCCATGGTTATATAACCTTCTAATGCAGAAACCCAACCTCGCAACTGGCCTTCACTCTCGTTGGTAGCTTGGGAATCTATCTTGGAGACAAAGGACATGGAAACATGTGGGTGTCCAATGCAAGACCAGAAAGGCAGTTTTATCCTTATTTGGCACATCTTGTGCTGAGGTGGCACTGGGGAGGGTCTCCATTGCTTTAAGTCCCAGATTCCTATAAGGTCAGGTGACCTCTAAACTTATGCCTAGTGGATACTGAAGCCACTCTAGATTTGATTTTTCAGAATGGGGAAACTTCACTGCAGATTATCACTCACAGTGGATACTGGAATTATCCCCATTTTACAGATAAAGAAACTGGGGTGAAGTGACTTGGCCAGGGTCATATAATTAGTAAAGTGTCAGAAGTAGGATTTATAGGGAGGGTTTCCCAACTGGTGCCGTATTCATGGCGCCCCCTAGCGGCCCCTACTTTAATGCAGATAACTTGATCTTTGCCATCTCACAATCTTCTGACCATAAAGACAACTTGGGTCTTGGGAGTTTGTATTGTGAATTTCACCCAAATACACACTTTGAGGAATAAGAATAAGGGGAGAATATGTTATATAATTAATTTTAGAACCTTCGGTAGTCTCATGATCTTTCACATATAGGAACCATGTTTCAAAAGAAAGCCAATTTCCCTATCCTTTCAATTTCATTGTCTCCCTTAAATTTTAGTTTTCTGATGAATGGAGAACAAGATTTTGCAATGTTTTAATTAATGTGGGCCTTTTTGTATCATGTTATCAATCTGAGATAAGCGATTAGTTTGCTTTCAAAAGCACCTCTAGCAAAATATATGCACGTAATGAAATAAACTCAACATTTGGGACAAAGGGAGCAATAGTTAGAAATATAGTACATTAAGGTTAAAATAAAGCTCCTAAAGAGATTTAGAGTATGCTGGTAGATTTTCTTCCATAGGCATTTGACAAATTTGTGGGATGTGTGGAATATCACATTGAAGCTTGTCCTTTTTAAATCACTGGGACGCCTGCTGAAATTTAAATGTTATTAAAGTAAACAGAGAAATAAGCAAAAAAAGAAAAAAGCTGACAAAGGAAGAAAATAAAAGAAAAATAATCTGGACCCCATCTGAAGGTGGTTGGTCAGTTTTAGGGGTTGGGTTGGGTTGTTTTTGGTTTGTTTGGGTTTTTGGGTTTTTTTTTTGCTTTTTTAAAAATAAATTTACTTGGCTATTTATTTTTAGTTTTCAACATTCACTTCCATAAGATTTTTGAATTCTAAAATATCTCTCCCTCTTTCTCTCCCCTCCACCTTCTCCAAAGTGGCATGCAGTCTGATATAGGCTATACATTATTACAGTGTTTAAGCCCTAAAGGAAGAATGAATTAAGAATGAGTATTAGTGTGGTAGGGTGAAAAGTCTTAACTCTAGAATCAAACCCCTTAGCTCTGGTTTCAAATCCCACCACTGAAGTTTGGGGCCTATGTGACCTGGGGTAAATCACCTAACCTTCCTGGACCTTAGTCTCCTCATCTGTAAAATGGAGGGGCTGGACTGAATAGACTGTGAGGTTAGCTGGGTGGTGCAGTGAATAGAGCACTGTCTGGAGTTAGAAAGATCAGAGTTCAAACACAGCATCAGACCCTCCTAGCTGCATAACTTTGAGCTCGCTGCTTTGCTGATATCTGCCTCATCTGTAAAATGGGTATAATAATAGCAGCCACACTGAAGCATTGTTGTGACGATCAGTGGAGGTAATATCTGCAACGTGCTTAGTACAGTTCCTGGGACATAGTAAGTACCTAATAATTGTTTCCTTCCTTCCAGCTCTAAATCCAGGACTCTCTTACGTTTACACTGCGATTTAAGGTTTGAAAAGCACTGATCTCAGCGGAGTCTCTCGATAACTTTAGGAGGTGGGTGCGCCGAGACTTACTTGCCTTATTTACGAAGGTGGTAACCGAAGTGCCCAGCGTGAGGTGATGTGCCCGTAGTCAGGGAGGTGGAGAGTAACAAAGATTCTAACCCAGGCCCTCTAATGCCGGAGCTAGGCTTTGGCACGGTAAGTGTAGGAAGTGGGGATTTGAACTCAAGTCTTCCCGACCCCAAATCCCATTCAATTCAATAAACTTTTACTATCGGTTAGTCTGGCTGAGTCCCTGCCCTCCAGGTGTTTACATTCTCCAGGGAGGTGTACAAGTAAGTAAATCCCATCTTAAGAGGGATAGTTTCCTGCGGGGAACCGAGAAAGTGGGCGTTGAAGGGAGCTAGGGACAATGAGAGGTGATGAGGAAGATTCCCCCGTTCAAGATGCGCAGCAGGCACTAGGCTACGGCGCTCTTGGACAGCTCCTGGAGAGTGTCGGCTGCGGAGGCTGAGCCGGTGGCCTTGCCCGGCTGCGAGGGCAGAACGCAATGCTCCTGGAGTCCCAGGCCCTGCCACCCCCTGGTGTTACCGGCCCAGCCCCGGCCCCCTTACCTTGGCTATCCTGTAAGGGTACACTTCCTCCGATTTCTTGTACTGAAGGAAGAGCTGCATCGAGGCGCTTTGGGATGACATGTTGATGATGGCGGCCCGGTGAATGCCCATGACGACGTCCTGGCACGCAGCCTTCCTCAGGACGGGGAGAAACGCCTTGGGGAGATGGAAGGAGGGAACACTCAAGACCTGGTTGAAAACCTGTTGTTGTTCAGTAGAGGGTTCTTCATGACCCCACTCGGGATTTTCGTGGCAGATACTGCCAATGTTTGTCGTTTTCTTCTCCAGATCACTTGACAGATGAGGAAACTGAGGCAAACAGGGTGAAGTGACTTGCCCAAGGTCACACAGCCAGTAAGAATCTGAGGCCAGATTTGAACGGACCTGTTTCTTATTCCTTAGCAGCTATGTGTTTCTGGGCTTTCAGCTTTTAAAAATGAGGAAACCGAGGCACATAGAGTTGGACTTCCATGCTTCTATAACTACTCAGACATCACTCCTTCCTCTGATAATAGCCCAGGCTGATCACCCAGCTCAGGGAAAAAATATAACATATGATCACAGATTCCATTAATAATAGTAGGGAGCAAAAAATTTTTTTAATTAAAAAAAATAAAGCACAAAATTCTTTAAAAATTAAAAAAAAAGTCAAATCATCTCAAGGAGTTTAAGGAAATGAGTAAAAGATAGAAAAGGTCTACAAAGATTTTGTGAATAGAACACCAGCCCTGGAGTCAGGAATACCTGAGTTCAAATCTGGCCTCAGACACTTGACACACTTACTAGCCGTGTGACTTTGGGCAAGTCATTAACCCCAATTGCCCTCCAAAAAGCAAAATAAAATAAAATAATAGTAGGGAACATGCTAATGACTCTGTGAGGTTTACAAATTACTTTACAAACATTATCTCATAAAGACCCTGGGAGGGAGACCTTGAGTTCAAATCCTGTCCATTTACTGCCTACTAATGGGTCCCCTGACTTCAAAGAGCTTATATTGGGAGGCAGGGGGGGCAACAGATCACATAGATACATAAAGACAAAACACACACACGGGTTTCCAGGGAGGTGGTGGTAAGGCACTATGCCAAGTTTTCATTTCCTCATCTGCAAGATTCAGGGGCTGGGATGAGTGGTCTCTAAGGCAGAGGTTTGTGCTTAATAATTTTTTGTGCCCTGGGAACTGTAGGCAGTCAGTATAGAACTCTTGTCAGAACCATGTTTTCAAGAACATTAAAAAAAAATACAGAGCTAGTGAAAATAAGGTTATGTTTGCTTTTCATAGTTCATGAACTGCCTGGAGTTAAGAATCTTAAGTGTAGGAGCTCTAGGAATTAATGATGGATTAACCCAGGGTCATACTACTATGTCTGAGGTCAGATTTTAACCTCGGTCTTAGATCCATAACTAGGTATAGCACTGGGCCTGGAGTTCAAATCCAGTCTTAAACTTCAAATCCAAAGACCTGAGTTCAAATCCAGTCTTAGATACTTACTAGCTGTGTGACCCTGGGCAAGTCACTTAACTCTGTTCACCTCAATTTCCTCATCTGTAAAATGAGCTGGAGAAGAAAATGGCAAACCACTCCAGTATCTCTGCCAAGAAAACCCCAAATGGGGTCATGGAGAGTTAGGGCTGAAAAATGACTGAACAACTTAGAGATAATACAACTATAGATGCAGAGCGAGAAGGACCCCTGCCATCTAGTCTAGCCCCACTCTCATTTTTCAGATGAGGAAATTTCTTCCTAAAAATAAACTTATTCTGAGACCTAACTTGTCTGAGAAAGCCTTAGATTAACTTATTCCAAGGACTGCAAGGCCAGTGGTTCTAGCTAGTATATAGCCCTCCCTTGAGCACCCCCCCAACTTAAGAAGCATCCATTGCTCCTGACTGCTTCTAAGAAGAAGTAAGCACTCCTGATCAGCATTTAAAGTCCTTCAAAATATGGCTCTGGCCAACTTTTCTAGGTTTATTGAGCCTTACTCTACCACAGGCACTCTGTGTTCTGGCCAAACTGGCCTGCTTCCTGTTCCTCACCTACAGCATTCCATTTCCCACCTGTGAGACTTTGCATAGGCTGATGCCATGGCCAGAATGCCATCCCTCCTCACCTCTGCCTCTTACTTCAAGGTTCATCTCAAGCACCACTACCTCCCTGGAAACCCCTGTGTGTATTTTGTATTTATTTATCTAAACGATCTGGGGGGTGGGGCATGTAAGCTCTTCATAGGCAGGGGACCCATTCACTTTTGTTTTTATAACCTCTGTTCCCTTCTGGCACATTTGCTTAACAATCGCTAGCTGAATGAATGAGTGAATGAAGAGACAGCTGCCCAGCTCTCGGCCAAGCTTTGGGGTAGCCCTGCCTTACCAGAGCCAGGGGCTGGCTCTCCCTCACCTTGCTGACCATGAGCTGGGCCACTGTGTTGGTCTCATAGATGGTCCGCATGTCCTGGGCCGTGACGCTGTCCAGGGTGGCGATCCTGTTGATGCCAGCGTTGTTGATGAGGCAGTTAAGGCCTTGTTCCCCCACCAGGGCCTCTGTTTCCTGCACCACCTTCTTGATGCTGTTTTCACACACGACATCTAGGGTGGAGAGGGGAGCAATGGAAGAAGGGTGGGGGAGGCGGTTCAAGGGAAAGCGGTGCTCATGGAGCATGAGAGCAATTGACCAAAGGAAATTGTTGGGGAGCGAGAGAAATCCGGAGAGCTGAGGCATAGGGACTGAAGCCAAGTGGTCAGCCTGGGGGAATCCATGCTGTGGACAGCAGCAAAACCCTAGGACAGTGGGAGTCAGCTGCTGGGCTCTGTGGTCATTGATCAGGGGACCCAACCCTCTGGGTTGGGTATTCTCTGGCCATTCTCTGCCCCCATTCCCAACCCAGACACTCACCCAACTGCAGAACTCTAAGATTCTGATGCTGCTCTTTCAGACGCTGGAGTTCCTGGGGAGGGAGAAAGCAATGATTAAACACCAGGGCTGATACAATTCTCTCATTTGATCTGCACAGCCACCCTGGGAGGCAGAGGGCTATAATTGTCCCTCTTTTGCAGTTGAGGAAATAGGTTTAGTGACTTGCCCAGGGTCACACAGCTAGTAAGTATCTGAGGTAAGATTTGAACTCAGATCTTCCTGACTCTAGGCCCAGTGCTCTATCCACTGAGCCATCTAGCTGTTTCCTAGGCAAACAGGGTTAAGTGACTTGCCCAGGGTCACACAGTTAGTAAATGTCTGAGGCCTGATTTGAACTCCCTGACTCTAGACCCAGAACTCTATCCACTTTGCCACCTAGCTTTTTACGGAAAAGAAAGGGGGAGAAAGGAAAATGGAGTATAGGGTTTCATTTGCTTTTGTGACTAACCATTTAGAAGAGGTCATAGGCATAAGCAATGCCCAGAGGCTGGGGTCTGCATGAGACAACTAACCACCCTGAGGTCCCAAATCAAGGAAATCTCAAACACAACTCAGCTCCTACCCTGAGAACCAACACAAGCCATGTGACTTTGGGCAAATCCGTTCTCTCTGGACTTTGCTTTTCTCAGCTGGAAAATCAGGGGCTTGCATTAGCAGAGGAAACTCAAGTAAAGTAGATAACAACCTGGGCAGTGTGGACAGGGGCTGCCTTTCCCCACAATGGAGCTCTCCAGGGAGCTCAAAGATAGGGAGGCTGATGTGGAAGTCGGGCTCATTTTGACAAAATTTCCCTCTTCTCTCCCGTCCACTTAAAGAGATTACAGAGTGTGGACAGTTAGCAACTGGGGCCCCTGCTAAGGAGCTGGACAAGTGCCTTGGTCCTTTTGCTGAGAGGACAGAATGGACTCTTGATTTAATAATAAAAATAGGTAGCATTTATATTTTAATAAGAAACTATAACTATTCTAATTATAAATAATTAGTAATGACAGCTAGTGTTTATATGCTAATAAATTATAATTATATTAATTATAAATAATCAATATTAAAATAATATCTAGTATTTATACCTACTATGTGCCAGGCACTATGCTAAGAACTTTGTAAATATAATCTCATTCATTCCTCACAACAATCCTGGGAAGGAAGTGCTATAATTACCCACATTTTATCTACATTGTCCATGCTAAGGCAGGCAGAGGCTACGTGATTTGCCCAAGGTTACACAGTTGAGGCCAGACTCTGGTTTTCCTGGTCCAAAGATGATTAGGGGTGGAGAGTCTAGTACTGAGGGAGGTGGATGCAGACATGTATAGAAGCAACCTTCCCCCCTCTATGGTCTATCAGAACAAGCTGTTAGAGCACCTCTTCTTTCAAATATTTCTTCTTTGTTGTGGCTTTCTCTTCCTTGGGTCTTCCAGTAGAAGACTTAGGTGAGGGTTTCACCTACAAAGGAGGTGGATAAAATCATGTACAATGAGGGGAAAATACCTTCTCCCACCCCCAGAAAAAATAATCTTCAAGAGTCAGCTAGGTGGTGCGGTGAATAGGCCCTGGAGTCAGGAGGACCTGAGTTCAAATCCAGCCTCAGATGCTTGTCACATTTACTAGCTTCGTGACCTTGGGCAAGTCACTTAACTCCAATTGCCCTGCCTTCCCCCTCAAAAAAAAAAAAGAATCTTCAAGGCCAAAGAAACAGAGTTTCTTTGACAATCAGGATGAGCCTAAACAGATTCTGTCTTGAAAAAGGTCTCCACTATCTTGAAAATTTCTTGCCTAAGATAAGATATTCCTATAAGATTAACCACAGAGAAAATATCCCACAAGAACAAATTTATCTCTGGCAACTCCTTAGATCCCAAAGCTACAACACATTGTCCCTACTTCCATTCTGCTGCTGAATACCATTAATTGGCTTTGCAAAAGTATCTATACACACATATACGCACACATACACATACACGTTGGGGTGTGTATATACACACATATATATGTTGCTGAGTTGTTTTTCCAGTCATATCCACCTCTTCACGACTCCATGTGGGGTTATCTTGATAAAGATACTGGAGCGATTTGCCATTTCCTTCTCCAGTTCATTTTACAGATGAGGAAACTAAGACAGACAGAGTGAAGTGACTTACCCAGGGTCACACAGCTAGTAAATGTCTGAGGCCAAATTTGAACTCAGGAAGGTGTGTGTGTGTGTGTGTGTGTGTGTGTGTGTGTGTGTGTGTGTGTGTGTGTATCCCCTTAGGCCAGGGCTGTTGCTGTCAATCTGGCAGTAGCCCACAAGTAGGTGATATTAAAGGCTTTATTTTCTTTTTAGTCTTCCAGCCTTGCCTCCTGATTTATTGACCTGAAGTTAATAGGACTGAGGTGGGAGGAATTACAGAATTTTTAAGCATTACAATTTATATTGTGTGGAACAACCAGATAAGTTTTTTTGGGGTTGTTTTTTTTTGCTTTTGCTTTTTTTTGGAGGGGGAGAGCAGGGCAATTGGAGTTAAGTGACTTGCCCAAGGTCACACAGCTAGTAAGTGTTAAATGTCTGAGGCCAGATTTGAACTCAGGTCCTCCTGACTCTAGGACCGATGCTCTATTCACTGTGCCACCTAGCCACCCCACCAGGTAAGATTTCTTACCCACACCACCCTCCTGGATCCCACCTCCTAATTGTCTCTGATGTTCTCAAGGATGGTAAAATTAATTTTCCTCAAATTTTTTATACTGTAGGAGGCCTGCATCTATTCGGGATAGTTAAACTGTTTAAAGGACAATCTGATTGTTGGTAGTTATCTGCCTCGGCTTTGAATCAGTGTATGCAGACGTACAATTCTATAGTTTGCAAGGTTTCAGGCCAAGTCTGAGAGGAGGAAGGGAAAGAAAATCAGAAGAAGCTGAAGACCATTTATAGTGACACAGCATGGACAGGAAACTCAATTACAGGAGTATATAAAAATGCCCTGAGAAGTAGACAAGTTTTAAAAAGGGGACATTTGATTCCATGGAAGGTGATGGCAGGATCCTCCTGATTTGATTTCCCGATTTGGGCTCTTTCCTTTCTAAACAGGGAAGATTCCCACCCATTAGAGCATATGCCTTACTAGGAGAACCTTTGATTTATGTGGAATTCCTCTGCATGACTTTTACCTGAAATCAGACTGAGCTGTGGGAGTTTAGTCCCATTATACCCATCATAGGTCAGTTCATGCCGCTCAGGTCAGATGGAACAGTTTTGATACAGTTATAACCATGTCCCTCTTCCTTTCATGGCAAATTTTTCTGACCATGGTAGTAGAACTACAAATACTTTGTATAATGAATCTTACTGTGAAGATCTCCTGGCATTGTAAAGTCTACTATGATGAAGATGCAGGGACAAAGGACGTCACTATTGGCATTTTCTACTCTTCTGAATTTGTGGCCACTGTTTCAGCCTCCTAACCTAGGCAACTAAGACAAAACAGTACTTTAAACATACCTTCTCCTTGTTCATCTGTTTTATGGTTATATATTCATATATAATCATGACCTTAAGCAATTCGGAGACCGGGGAATAGTTTACCTGTCAGGTCTATGGAGAAGAAAGAATTTATGACCAAACAAGAGATGGAAAACAATTCACGATGTAAAATGGATGATTTTAGTTATATTAAATTTAAAAGGGTTGCACAAACAAAACCAATGCAGCCAAAATTAGAAGGGAAGCAGGAAGCTGGGAAAAAATTTTTACAGTAAGTGTCTCTGATAAAAGCCTCATTTCTCAAGTATATAGAGAACTGAGTCAACTCTTTATGAATACAAGTCATTCCCAATTGATAAAAGGCCGTGTATAAGATTATGTCCTGATAGTGTCACATTTTTTCTTTCTAAATGTCTTTCCTCTCCCCTGATAGAAGGATAAAATATATCCCCAAAGGGGGAGGGAGCTATAAAGGTGTAAAAAAAATAGTTCTAATTCTTAATCAAGTAGTAAATCTTACTTTGAGAAAGGCAACAAGATCAGACTCTTACTTCTTGGGGACCAAGATATGTGTGGTTGGCTTCTAAATGTTCTACAGTGGTAAAGAATAGATTTAAGAGACACACTATAAATGAAACTGTATTGGTAACCTTAGAACATTTGCTATTGTGTTAATTTTTAAAAAATCATAAAAGGTCAAGTGAAGATAATTTTAAATTCTATTTTTAAATTTTATCCTAGACATAATAGAGAACAAGACTGAAAAAAAGTAAAGCAAGGTGCCTAACCCCCTCTAGAAGGTCCATTTGAATATCCACAGATGCCTATTCATACACCCAAGTTTTGGATACATTTTAGTAATTGTCTATAAATTCTCAGGTTGGATTGAGGTTCCATATATGCTTTAATAGTTGTCAAAGAAACTTGTAAATTATGTTTTTCTTGCTTGAGATCTCTTTCTCTTCCTCCTCCTTTTTCTTCTTCTCTTCCTCCTTTCTCTGTCTTTGTCTCTGTCTCTCTCTCTCTCTCCGCCTCTGTCTCTCTCTCACTACTCTCTCTCTCTCTCTGATAAATTCAAGAGAAAGCACTCATTTTATCAGTTAGGTCACCAATCATCCTTTTAAGATTCTTCCTCTAACCCATGAACTACATTGTCCATATCACCTACAGGGTTTGGAAAAGGTTGAAAAAAAGTGGTATGTGAATATCGAAATTCTCCAAACTTTCAGATGAGTTGCAGCTCATATGATCCAATCTTCTTCCTATGGCCCTGATGTTTGTGGTGTTAACTACATAAGGTTTGTACAGGCTTTTGTCACATGGACACATGGATAGTAGAAGGCCAGCGTAGTTGGATTTTGTCAGGCCCTACAAAATTATTTTGTCTTATCACTAGCAGGTTTGAGCAACTCCGCACATGGAATACATCACTGCTTCCCTAGAAACAAGGTGGAGAGTTCCATCTCAACATAAGCAGGCCAAGCTGGACAATTTAAGGACAGTGGTCTGAGACAGAGCCCTTCTCATGCAGAATTTCGAAGGGAAAATGCTTCCTGAAGTAGATAACTTCACGAAGCAGACAGTTAAACCCAAGATGGAACAAGATGCCTGTTACATTATCCTCTTCTGTTACTTTTTCATTATTGTTACTCTTTCATTTCTTACATTACTCTTTCCTTACATACTCTTAATTATAGAGTTATGTGTATTGTCTATTGTTCCTTAGAGCATTTTTAACCCTTTTGGAAGGTTAAGACCCAGGTGCCAGATTTAAGATAAAAACTAGAATTTTGAGCCTGGGTCCTTCTACGTTCCAACTCTTTGTAATATTATTGGTAATAATGTATCACAGAGTCAGGGAGGCTAGGTGGCACAGTGAATAGAGCACCAGCCCTGGAGTCATAAGGACCTGATTTCAAATCCAGCCTCAGACACTTAACACTTACTAGCCATGTAACCTTGGGTAAGTCACTTAACCCCAATTGCCCTGCCTTCCCCCCTCTAAAAAGCAAATAAATAAATAAATGCATCACAGAAAGATGCTGTTGTTGCAATCTGTGTCCCCGTCTTTATGTGTGGATAATTTTGCTGAGTAGTTACTACTATTCAAAACAGTAGCTCTGAAGAACTGAGTTGAGGAAATGATGATGATCCTTTGTTTTTGTTGGAGCTACTTGTCAAACTCCTTGCCAGTTTATCACAGTACACTTGATGATTGCTCTTTAGTCTTCCAGAGAATATTCTGAATTTCATATGATTTTGACTGCACTTATTTTTTGGTTTCATCCCTTCCAGACTCTCTTCAGACTAGGTCTCCAATTTTGCTGGGCAAGCAGCTGCCTTGTACATCAAGTACCCCAGATTTGATAATACTTCCTGGGAAGTATCAAAGTGGGGAATGTGGATGAACCTGAGTACTGGGAGTCTGGGGGGGAAATCTCCTCCCCAGTAAAAGAAATGATGGGAAAGTCACTTAACCCCAATGGCCCTACCTTCCCCCCTCCAAAAAGCAAAAAGCAAAAAAAAAAAATGACAGAGGCAAAAGAAACAGGGCCATAATATTATGCGAATCAACACTCTCAAGATGGTAAGAATACGCTGGGTATAACAGGTTTTATCTTGGAGGAAGCCTCACGACCTTAGCAATTTCTTGCATGAATATTATATTCTGAGATTTTTGTTGTTATTGTTGTTCCAGTCATGTCTGATTCTCCATGACCCCATTTGGGGTTTTCTTGATAAAGATACTAGAATGGTTTGCCATTTCCTTCTCCAGCTCATTTTACAGATGGGGAAACTGAGGCAAACAAGGTCATGTGACTTGCCCAGGGTCACACAGATAGTAAGTATCTAAAGTCAAATTTGAACTCAGGTTCTCCTGACTCCAGGACTGGGACTTTATCCACCGCACCTCCTACTTGCCCCTCTGATAACGTTATCCACAGAGAAAATAGTATCCCACAGGAAGAAACCTGATCTCTGGCAACTCCTTAGATCCCAAAGTTAATGCATTCCCTTTATTTCTATTTTGCCAGGGAATGCAACTGATTTGTTGTGTAAGACCCTAATATGTGTGTGTCTCCTTTTGTTTCGGACCATTGCTATCCACATGGCAGCAGCCCACCAGCTGGTGGTGATTAAGTTGTTTTTTTTTTAATCTTCCAGCCTTGCCTACTGATTTATTGACCTCTAGTCAAAAGGACTGAGGTGGGAAGAATTACTCCCCAGGAGGATCTTAGGATCTCTGATTTGAGGAATTCCCCGATTTCACCTCCCAGCCCCCACCCCACCTGTGCACAGTGGCCATGGTGACTTGCAGCCACACATTACAGTGGAAAGTATGTGCTTGTCCAGGCAAACCTGAGACAGTAGTTTCTGCATTTCCCAATTCCTGATTGCTTTCTGCCTCTCTCTTTCCTTTTCTGGGCATCATTGGTTATCCAGTAACTTGGACAAGAACCCAGGTCTTCATGTTCTTTCTGAGTCCAGTGAGCTTTTCATTATAGCAAACTCTTTCCCATGCCCAAAGAAAGATCCAGGTTTAGGTTATTGTTGGATAAGAGACAGCCTGGGAGTGGATAGTGATTGAGGCACAAAAAAAAAAAAAAACACCCAAACCTACCAATAATAATGAATATGCACCTAGCACTTGAATGTTTGCAAAATGCTTTATATCGATTATCTCTGGGAGGCAGATGACATTATCATTCCCACTTTATAGAAGAGGAAACTGAGACTAAGTGGTTTTATCAGGTCACAGTTAGGGAAGGTTCCCAACACTAAGTCCAGCACTCTCCCTCTAAGTCACCTGGCTGTTTGCTTGGTATGTCTCCTTGTATCTTTTCATTATTTGCCTCTTCTTTTATTCCCTACCACTGTTTCTTCCCCTATCCCTCCCCAGTTATTTTTTCCCTCTTCATCCCTCTCCCTTTTTCTTGCTCATTCATCTTTTCTCTTTGTCCCTCCCAGTCCCAGCTCCCTGCATTAGAATACAGCCCAGAGTTCCAAAAAGAATTTGTGGCTGAAAGAATCCTTTGGATGAGCCCCCCCCACACACACACACATTCACACACACACACACACACACTCTCTCTCACTCACACACACACACACTCACACATACACTCTCTCTCTCACACACACACACACACACACACACACACACACACACACTGCCTCCACCCCTGCTGTTCATACACAGAGCCAGAAGGGAACTTTGAGCTCATCTCCTCTAATCTCCTCATTATGCAGATGAAGAAACTGAAGTAACAAAGAGATTAAGTGACTTGGGCAAGATCTCACAGGCAGCCTCAGAAACAGGATTTAAATGCAGGATGGTTTTTGTTTCCCTCTGCAGGATGAAGGAACAGACAGCAGAGCCAAAGGCTAGTGGGGGTGGGAGCGGGTCAGCTCTCCCAGAAACAGAGGTTCTGGGTGTTGAGTGGCCAGTCAGTGACCCAAATGAAAAGTCGGCACTTAAGGAATGTTGGCTGAAACAAGGGGAAAGTCCACCCCACAGATCGTGTCCTGGGAGTTATTGCTGAGTTATATAATATCATATATCAACCATATCATATATAATATTATGTTATATCATATCATATATCATATATAATCATATCGTATTATATTTTCTTTTATTATATCATATAATAGCATATATTGTGTCATGTCATATATCATATTACATTACTCTTATGTCCTTATGTCCTTATATTCTATCCTATCATATATCATATATCCTGAGCTTTTGCTCAGCTCTTAACAATGGTCCCATCCAGCTACCTACTGCTAGGTTCAGTATTTCACGCATTCCTCTGGAAAGTTCCCCGAGACACTGAGACTTTGACTCCTGCTGTCTCTTTCACAAATGCAGGGCACTTCAAAATCTTGCTGCACCTTTGAACTTTTAATAACTTTAACAGTACAGGAGCTCAAGGCACTAAGACTTTTGGGACATCCTGCCTGTTTCTCCTTCTGATATTTCCTCAGAAGATGGCCTGGGAGGGAAGGGGGCGGAGGGATGTGTGGGTACCTCTTCCCCTAAACAATTATGTATCAAATAAATTGCATCAGTTTAAAATCAAGCAAAAGAAGGAAACGACTTGGCATGAAACTGAATGCTTCAGAAGCCACTAAGAAGGGACCCCACATGGCAGTACCAGACACCTGGAGAGACTTTCGTGCGCCCTTCCCCGCAGCCCCCACCGGCCCCGCCCACCTTGACTCTCTCCCTGGACCCCAAGGCCTTAAGAACTTGGAAAGACTGTCACCCAGTCCAGGGCCAGGGGATGCGGGGTAGGACTCTACTGGGAATTAACTGTGTCTTTTTTAAAAGAACGCAGGAGATATAGCCAGAACAGTGAATGGGCGTCCTGCGAGGTGGGTCAGTCATTGTCATTCGGCCAAGACTACACACCGCCTGGGAATGGGAAAGAGGTTGGGGGTGGGAGGGAGGGAGATTGGGCTTAGAAAGTAGTGGGGCGGGGGTTGGGGGAAGAGAAGAGAAAAGGTAGCTAAAATGACACACCCCCGCCCCCATACTTGTCACTTCCCTTGGTCTGCCCAGGCTGCCTCGCTGCCCGGTGGTCCCCAACTCAGGCGTCTGAGTTTCCAGCCCAAATAGCCTGCTTCTGGCTATTTCGGTTTGTCTTTGTGTGCCCAACGCCCAAAGTGCTGGGTGCCCAGGAGGCGCTCGGTAAAAACTGGCTGAATTGAATCGAGCAAGGGTAGGGACTGGAATGGGAACTTTTGGAATCATACGGTCCATACTCCAGTTTCTCACTAGGTGGAACCCAGGGCAGGGGTGGAAGTGACCACTGGGGGTGGGGGGGTGGGGAAGGGGTGGTGGAAGGAAAGTCCCTTCCGAAGTCTGACTTGCATGCGTCCTGCTGTAGCTTCTCTGGCTGGGGCCCAAGCGCCCAGGTGCTGTTTCTGCGCCCCCTTCAGACTGAGCTCCGACTCCAGGAAGGGACCAGGCATCCCGGCTTCCTACCTGGGCTTGGTCCGGGTGGCGGCAGGTGGCGATGACCAGGTCCGGAGCGGGGCTCCGAGCCAGGAACCCCCGCACTAGGCCCAGGCCGATGCCGCGGTTGCAGCCGGTGATGAGAACCGCACGGCACGTCCCAAGTGCCATGGCCCAAGCGATCGATCGGGGATCTGAGCGCGCCAAGATGAAAACAGGGACTTGGAGCTGTCCTGAGCCACGGGGATAAAGGGAGGCTGAGCCCTGCTTCAGGCTCCGCCTCTCTCCAAGCCCCTCCCCGAGCGCCCGACCCTCCTCCATCGCACCTACCACCTATACCACTAACCCAGGAATGTCCTGGCCCCAGCTTGCAAATCCCTTTCTTCCGCAAACCCTCCAGAAGATCAGTCCAGAGGCAGGAGAGTCCCAGCATGAGTAAGGGGAGTTCATCACCAGACCCGGCATCAGGTTCAGGCAGAGCTGGATCTAGCGGGTCAGGGGGAAAACTGAGGTCCAGGGAGAAAAAGAAGCACAATGGCTGTAAGCCCCAGGGGAGGCATTTGGAGAGCTAGAGAAAGAATTTCCACACAACCCTTCATCTCCCCGCTGAGGGCCGAGTCAGGACAGAATCTCCCCTTCCCCGCTGCCCCTACTTCCCTCCATCTCTACCCCAAAACTCTGCACATCACAACCATTGTCTCTGCCCCACCAGGCCGAGCAGAATTGATCTCGGTTCTGTAGCCAGTCATGTGAGAGCGTCCCGTCCCGGGTACCAGAGAGGGCTGAGCTGCTACAGACCTGGGGTCCTCTGACTCAGGACACAAACTTGAGGTTCCAGAATGGGCCCAGAGAAGTCTAGGATCCCCGCTAGCGATGAGGGCTGCTCCCTCCTAACGCTGAGGGCTGCCCCCTCCGAACGCTGAGGGCTGCTCCCCTACTTCCACAGGACATCCCTCCCCATTTCAGAAATTTACTCCTTCCTCGCTTTTGCATCTCAGCATCCCAAACTTCCTCCTCCTTCCTACCAACATCAACAGAAAACCGCGTCTGATTTCCCCAGCTGTCAGGGGTCTCTTCTGGAAATTACACGGACATAATTTGCTTTTATTTCTCTGCAAACACGGCTCTTTCCCCTCCCTCCGCCCCAGGAGGGCAGATAGGATTTGATTTTTGGCTTTATATCTCTGGCACCTAGTCAAGTGCCTGGCACAGAGTAGTCACTTAATAAATGTTTGTTAAATTGTATTGGGTTGAATAAAGTATCAAAGTAAGGTGGGTTGCTATTTTTTTTTTCATTCAGCCTAGGATTCCATACAAAGGCCAGATGCCTAAGTGCAAATCATCAAGCCAGAAGCCTGCCAACCCTCTAACCAGAGTCACTCCAGAAGCATCTGAAGCCAGCAGCTTCCTTCCCTGGGGAGCAGGAAACCCAGAGTGCTCAGATGGAGAAGTTGGGTGGGGGGATTGAAAACCTATAGTCACTCTGCCTTGAGATGTTCTAGAGAAGCCTAAAGACCATAGCTCCCTGACCATAGATGTCGTCATTATCATCATCATCTTCATTATCATCTTCATCATCATAGCATTTATATAACCATGTAAAACATTTCCATATTAGTTATTTTGTATAAGACATCTTAAACAAGAAAAAAGAAAGAAAAAGAAAGGAAAGAAAAAGAGAGGGAAGGAAGAAAGGAAGGGAGGGAAGAAGGAAATGGACTAGAGAATGATGGGCTAGAAGGAAGGAAGGAAGGAAGAGGAAGGGAGAAATGAAGGAAGGGAGAAAAGGAAGAAAGAAAGAAGAAGGAGAGAAGAAAGGTGAGAAAGAGGGAAGGCAGGAAGGAAGAAGGAAGGAAAGAAGTAAAGAGAGAGGGAGGAAGGGAGAAAAGAAGGAAGGAAGGAAGGAAGGGAAGGAAGAAAGGAAGAGGAAGGAAAGAAGAAAGGCAAGAGAGGGAAGGCAGGAAGGAAGAAGAAAGGGAGGGAGAGAGAGAGAAAGGAAGGAAGGAAGGAAGGAAGAGCTCTTGACAACAATAGGCTAGGTGAAAAGAGGGACCCAGGGGTACACAATTAAGGCATTGCAAAAAGACACTCCTACCACCATCACAATACTTGCTACTTAACTAGCACCCTGGATTTTGGATTTAGCACTCATTCTTTTTTTTTAAACTACAGCTTTATTTTATTTATTTATTTCCCACTTAGCAGTATTTTATTTTTTCCTATTACTATTATTTATAATTATTTACATTTTATTAATTATAATGATTAAAATTATAATTTCTTATTTCTGTTATTATTTTTAAATATGTTAAAAACAGTTTTCAGCATTCACTTTGATAAGATTTTGAATTCCAAATTTTTTTCTCCCTCCCTCCCCAAGATGGCAAGCAATCTGATGTAGGTTATACATGTACAATCATATTAAACATATTTCCACATTAGTCATATTGTGAAAGAAGAATTAGAACCAAAGGGATAAACCACAAGAAAGAAAAAAGAGAGAGAAAATGGTGTGCTTCCATCTGCATTCAGACTCCATAGTTCTTTTCTCTGGATGTGGATAGCATTTTCCATCATGAGTCTTAGAATTGTCTAAGATATTGCCTTGCTGAGACAAGCTAAGTCTATCAGAGTTGGTCATCTCATGTTGCTATTACTGTGTACAATGTTTTCCTGTTTCTGCTCACTTCACTCAGCATCAGTTCATATAAGTCTTTCCAGGTTTTTCTGAAATTTGCCTGCTCATCATTTCTTATAGAACAATAGTATTCCATGGCATTCATATACCATAACGTGTTTAGTCATTCCCCAACTGATGGGCATTTCCTTGATTTTCAATTCTTTGCCACCACAAAAAGAACTGCTATAAATATATTTGCTTTTTTGGTTCCTTTCCCCCTTTTTATGATCTTTTTGGGATACAGATCTAGCAGTGGTATTGTTGGATTAAAGAGTATGCAAAGTTTTTTTTTTTCAAATGATTTATTAACTTCTGGTTTACTTCATTCATTTCTGCCAGTTTTTGTGTTACAAATTTTCTCCTTGTTTTTCCCCTACCCACCTCCCCAAAGTAGCAGTCCCACAGGATATCTCCTCCTCTTATTTCCCAATTACATGTAAAATAGTATTAATAATAGTATATATATATATATATATATATATATTTTAACATTTGATTTTAAAACTTTGAATTCCAAATCCATTCCCTTCCTCAACTGTCACCCACCCTTACTGGGAAGATAAGCAATTCAATATAGGTTGTACATGTGTAGCTAATGCAAAATGTTACCATAGTAGATATATTGTAGAAGACTGATTATATTTCCCTCCCTCCTATCCCACCTCCCCCTTGTTCTGTTCTCTACTTTGGTACTGTCCCTTTTCAAAAGTGTGTGCTTCTAACTTCCCTCCTTTCCAGCCTGCCCTCCCTTCCATCATCCCCCCTCTCATCCCCTTCCCCCCTACTCTCCTGTAGCATGAGATATCCTATTTCTTGTGTATATCATTCCCTCCCTGAGCCAAATTCAATGATGATAAGGTTGACCCATTCCTTTATGCCTTCCTGTTCTTCCCCCCCCCGCATTGTACCCATTTTCCCTTGCCTCTTCTATATGAGATAGTTTGCCCCATTCTGTCTCTCCCCATCTCCTCTCATTATATTCCTCTCTCACCTCTTGATTTCACCTTTTAAGTATCATCCCTTTCTATTAAATTGGTCCTGTGCCCTCTATCTATGTATACCTATAAACATATATATATACACACATTCACATATGTATTCTTATGCCTATATGCCCTCTGATAAAGACTATATACATACATACATACATACACACATACATACATACATATATACATATATGTATATTTGTATTTATATTCCCTTCAACTATTATCATACTGAGAAAAGTTTCATCAGTTACAATTATTGTTTTTCCATGTAGGAATATAAATAGTTCAACTTTGATAAGTTCCTTATAATTTCTTTTCCCTGTTTACCTTCTCATGCTTCTTGTATCTGAACATCAAATTTTCTATTCAAGTCTAGTTTTCTCTTCAAGAATACTTGAAAGTCCTCTAATCCACTGAATGACCATATTTTCCCCTGAAACATGAAACTCAGTTTTTCTGGTTAGGTGATTCTTGGTTTTAATCCCAGGTCCTTTGACCTGTGGGAATATCATATTCCAGGCCCTTTGATCCCTCAGTGTAGAAGTTGCCAGATCCTGTGTTATACTGATTGTGTTTCCACAATATTCAAATTGTTTCTTCCTGGATGCTTGTAATATTCTCTCCTTGATCTGGGAATTCCAGAACCTGGCTATGATATTCCTAGGAGTTTTCTTTTTGGGATCTTTTTCAGGAGGCTATCAGTGGATTCTTTCAACCTCTATTTGCCTTCTGGTTCTAAAACATCAGGGCAGTTTTCCTTGAGAATTTCTTGGAGGATGATTTCTAGGTTCTTTCTTTGATCATGGCTTTCAGGTAGTCCAATAATTTTTAAATTATCTCTCTCGATCTATTTTCCAGGTCAGTAGCTTTTCCCATGAGATATTTCACATTGCATTCTATTCTTTCATTTGTTTGGATCTGTTTAACAGCATCTTGATTTCTCAAAAAGTCACTAGCTTCCATTTGGTCCATTCTAAATCCAAAGGAAATATTCTCCTTAGTGAGCTTTTGAGATTCTTTTTTCATCTGGCAAATCCAGCTTTTTAAGCCCTTCCTCTTCTCATTGCCTTTTTGAGCCTCTTTTTAAGGTGTTTTCCTCAGTCAGGCTATTGACTCTCCTTTCATAATTTTCTTGTGTCATTTTCATTTCTCTTCCCAATTTTTCCTCCACTTCTCTTATCTGCTTCTTAAGGTCATCTATGGCCTGTAACCAGCTCCTATTTTCATTTGAAGCTTTTAGTGCAGGAGTTCTGACTTCACTGTCTTCCTCCTGTTCCATGCTTTGATCCTTTTTGCCCCCAAAATGGGAGTCTAATTTTTAGACACATCACATTTAGTCTGAATTTTTCTGTTTATTTTGTTTTGTTTCCTTTGCCTGGGCATGTTGCCACTCAATTATTTGACATTTGGGCTTTTTGCCACATTAGAACTCTGCCACCAGACAGGGGTCCTTCTGTCCCAAACACTGGGGTTTACTTAGCTGCTGGAGGTATTAGTTGGGTGCCCTCTCTGAAGCCTCCACATACTCTGGCAAGCTGGTCACACACCCCAGGACCTCCACCCCAGACCACAATCCAGATCTAAGCAGGTTAAAGCAAGAGCGATTACCCCCAGACTGGTTGCCTGGTCCCCCCCACATTCTGCAGGGCAGGAGCTGAAGCTGAAATGTGGCAGCAGCTTCTCACCCTGGGGCCAAAAGCCCCAGTAGTGGTCCCAAAGTCCACAGTGCATTGACCTCTCACTTTGTCCTTGGCATCTATGTGTTGATAATTCTGAAAATGTCCACAGCTTCTGGTGCTCTGGAGTCCCTCCAGCTGGTTTTTGGTCAGGCCCACCCTGGGGCTCAGCTCCAGCCAGGATGGGGTTGGCTCCCAGAGTGCTGTGCTGGCTGCTCCCTGCAGGGCTGCCAGGCTGTCCTCCACGGGAGGTTAGCTTCTCTCTGTCATTTTGTGGGTTCTGTAGCTGCAAAGTTTGTTCAAAGTCCCCTTTTGCATGGATTGGTGAATGTGGAAGCAGATCCTCTGTGAAGTCCTGCTTCTACTCTGCCAATTTGACTCCGCCTCCTGGAATTTTCTTAGCAAAGATACTGGAGTAGTTTGCCATTTCCTTCTCCAACTTACATTACGGATGAGGGAACTGAAGCAAATGGAGTTAAATGACTTACTCAGGGTCACACAGCTGACAGTAAGTAATTCTGAGGTCAAATTTGAACTCAGGGAAATGAGTCTTCCTGACTCCAGGCCTGGCACTCTATGCACTATGGCACCACCTAGTGCTCACTAGGAAGAATTAAATAAAAGAGGAACACAGGATGATTTTGTTGTGTTGATCAAGAGAGAAAATAAAAGGAGGGAGGGGAAGAAAACACTAGGAAAGAAATGAGGAAGAATAGAATGGGACTTCCTATTTCTCATAAGGGGGTGCATCTGAAGAGTTAGGGGGCAAGGACATCACATGAAAATCATTGATATCCGAACCAGACAAAGGAGCGTTGAACACAGAGACTGCTTTTTTGTAGGAATACATTTAACAGATAAATAAATGGAAATGAATGAATGGAAAAGTATTTAAGTCCCATCCTTAGTGGAATGATGACCAGGAAGAAACACTTTAGTTCAGAAGTTTACAAGGATGGTGAAGGGGAAAGGATAAGGAAAGAGAGGGACTTAAGGAGGGAATAATCACAAGGAAAACAAATTTCAACTTCAGAGTATGGATCATAAAGGGGCTGAGGTTAAGAAGGGAGAAAGCAAGTGATTAGGACTAGGCAAGAGAGAGAGAGGAAAGAGAAGAGAGGGCTGTCAAGTGGAATCAGATCTATTGATATGATCACGTTTAGAAAAAGACTTGACAAAATACGATAATCATTTCTGTTTAAAAAAAAAAAACAACATTGGGGCAGCTAGGTGGCATAGTGGATAGAATACTGGCCCTGGAGTGAGGAGGACCTGAGTTCAAATCCAGCCTCAGACATTTAACACAAAAACTAGCCGTGTGACCTTGGGCAAATCACTTAACCCCAATTGCCCTGCCTTCCCCCTCCAAAAAGTGGGGGAAAAAAATCACTATTTCTTTTGTGTCTTTAGTTTCATTAGCATATAGTCATATGAAATTGATTCTAATTATTATTTTTATTTCTTCTGATTTTGTTGTGATTTCACTCTGTTCATTTGCTATTTGTTGGTTTGATTTTCTACTCTTTTTTTTATAAGATTAACTAAAGATTTATAAATCTTCTTAGTCTTTTCAAAGAATGGTTTTTAATTTTGTTTGTCTTTCTATTGATGAGAATGGTATTTGAACCCCTAAAAGGAAATGACCATGTCTTTGGGATCTAGACCCCAAAAAAGGCAAAGCCCCTGAACTCTCCCACATGGCCCAGGTCCCTGACATTCTTCTAGGGCACCGGCCCTTCTCTGTTATATCTCCCAGTCACCCCAGATTACTTGGTCACTCCTAGATCCTTCCCACAGTCTTTCCGTATATAAGGTCCATCTTGTCACCCATTAAGTTGCTCAGATTCCTTAAGAGTCTGGCCAAGGCTCAGATTCACTCTGGTGAACTTGTCAATATAAATAATATAAGTGTCACAATTGTGCGGATTCTTTTTCTTTTTCTTTTTTTTTTGCTTTTTTGGAGGGCAATTGGGGTTAAGTAACTTGCCCAAGGTCACATGGCTAGGTTTTTGTTTGTATGTGCATTAAGTGTCTGAGGTCGGATCTGAACTCAGGTCCTTCTGACTCCAGGGCCGACGCTCTACTCACTGTGCCACCTAGCCGCCCCCTTTCTATTTTGTTAATATGGGTTTTTAGGGATATGATCATTTTCCCTTGACCTGTATCCCAGAAATTTTGGTATGTTGTTTCATCATTATCATTTTCTTTTACATAGTTACTGTTTCTTTGATCAACTCGTTATTTAGAATTTCATTGTTAAGTCTCCATTTTAGGTCTATGTCTTTTGTGTATGATCCCCGAACTGCTATTTTTATTGCATTGTGGTTTGTAAAGGACATATTTATTATTTCTCCCTTTTTTACATGTGTTTGCAATATATATGTGCCCTAATATATGGTTAATTTCTATAAAAGTTCCATGTAATTCTGAGAAATATGTATATTCTTTTGTAGTCCTATTTAGAAGATTCTGTGGGTCTTTTAGTTCTAGTTTTCCCCAGCAATTGGTTCAATTCTTTATTTTCCCTTTTATTTATATTTCTGTTGGGGCAGAACAATTTTTTTTTTTACCTCCCCTCTTCTCCCTTTACCTGAGGGTGTTCTGCCCAAAGGAAGGTAAATTTTGATGGCTGAAAGCTATCTACTACCTTGGAATTTGCTGGCTAGATTTCTTTCTCAAAAACCAAGCCTTAAATCCAATTCACTCTGGATCTCATGAATTGGACAATAGGTTCCTGCCCAAGCACCATTTAATGGTTGTTTTTTGGGCCCTACTAGGTCAGAGTGAATGTAAATAGTAATTGTCTCTCTTTTGGCCAGCAACCCTGAGGGTCTTCTTCCAGTTTGATTTTTTCTTTTTTATTAAAGGGGCCATCCCTTGACTCACTTCTTAAAGAGACCTATTCACTGAATTAGGTGTTGCCTCACTCAGAGTGAGAAACTGAAAAGACTTTCCTTAGCTTGAAAGGGCCAAGGTCTCCCACCCAGATGGCTCTGGAGGAGAAAGCATTCCCTTACTCAAATCAAAGTCAATTGCAAGCCATGCTATCATCTCCTTGAAGTCATGGTCTCCACAAACCACAATCTTTCTGTTAGACTTCTCCAAAACTGAGAAAGGGACATTAAAATCTCCCATCACTCCTATGCTATTGTCTATGTATTCCTATAGCTCGTTTGATGTTTGCTTTATGAATCTGAATGCTAAGACATTTGGACCATATAAATGTAATTAGTTTGTTGTTTATGGTTCCTTTCAGCATAATGTAGTTTCCTTATTTATCCCTTTTTTATGTTTTGAACGTTTGTTTTTGCTTTGTCTAATAGCATGATCACAACTTCTGCTTTTTTGGATGTACTCAATACATATTAAATATTTTCCCAGCTCCTCATCATTTTTCTTCTGCATGAATTTTTATTTTTAAAATGTGTTTCTAGGGGCGGCCCTGGAGTCAGAAGGACCTGAGTTCGAATCCGGCCTCAGACATTTAACGAACACACAAACAAAAATCTAGCCGTGTGACCTTGGGCAGGTTACTTAACCCCAACTGCCCTCTAAAAAAGCAAAAAAAAATAAAAATAAAAATAAAGTTATGAGTTAGCTTTAAGTTTTCTTTCATTTCAGTCAGTTAGTAAACATTTATTAAATGCCTACTATGTGCTGGGCTCCACTTTCCACCTTCCACATGCAAGTTAATTCTGGCTCACACTCCCTGGGTCTTAGAGGGGCAGTAAAATTACTTGGAGTAACTGCCCTTCTCTCCTCAAACATCTGGATCCAGAGAAGTTACTCGGACCCTGTTCTGAGATCCAAGATCTAGACTTCCCAGAAGGGAGGGTAGATGGGTCCTAGTTGTGCAGAGAAAGACCAGGTCTTCATAAGCAGCTGTCCAGGGTCTCTTTGGAGAATAAGAAGATTGTGGAAATACAGCCTATCCCAGACATTTCCCCCCAAGTCAACTTCACCCAGGACCTGCTGCCCTGAGCAGCAAAGTAGATGGCTCAAAGCTGGTTGGTTATCAACAGCAACCTCTTTGGCATTTCCCTATGCACATGAGCCCCCAGTAGACTCTCAGCGAGGCCATTGTGAGATCTCCCTGGGCTGCTTAGACAGCTAAAGAAGTGTAGCTCCCAACCTCCAGCTCAGTTCCAACATAAGCATATTCTGGGAAATAGATTTTCTAGGAGTGACTTACACACACAAGTTAATTCTGCTTCACACTCCCTGAGTCTTAAATGGGGGGGTTTCCATCAGCTTTTGGCTGGGGAGTGGGGAGGGGGTGGCATCACATCAGGGACAAACTGAGAAAAGGCTGCAAACTTTTCAGCAATGACTCACAGCTGGAGAAACTCAGGAAGATTCACCCCTGAGGGGCGGGACATTGCAGGGAAGACGGGAGGGGGTAATAAGAGGAGGAGTCTTAGAGCTTAGTGCCTGGAACATGGCAGGAGCTTAATAAAAACTTGTCAGTGGTTGATTGATTGATTCATGACAGGGCTGTCCATGGGGAACCACTGGGTTAGAGAGGAGAAGGGGAGACTTCTTTTCCCCTGGACCTTGAAGCTGTTCAGCTTTGCTGGGATCTTCATCAGTGCCAGGGGCTGGACTCACAGGAAGCCTCAGTAAAGTGATGATGAAGATGATATAAGTTCCCCTCTGACCCTCAGGCCTTCCCACTCCTCCTCCCCTCACCCCACTTTGGTCCCCAAGAGTCTCTGCATGCTGGGAGAGCGAGCTGTCCACACACACCTCCATCCCCATATATACGACTCTCATAAATACACATACACACTCACACACACACCAGCTGCCGTTCTGAGTAAGCCGCCAGTCTCAGGGGGGTTTTCCCTGGAACTGGGACTCTGGAGAGCCTCATGTTAACGAGCTCGTAACTTCTCGGTTGAAATCAGTCCAAAACCGGGGCCTTGTAAGTCACAGCTGCAGGTTCAGAAGAACAGAGGGAAAGAGACAGAAAAGCCATCTATGCCCACGTCTGAGAAGAGCATACGATTTAGAGTAAAATGGAAGGGCCCTTAGAACTCATTTTGTCTGACCGCTTTATGTTTTATTTCTTAATTTCATTGTGTATTTATTTATTTTGTTTTTACAGATAAACTGAGGACCAGGGAGAGGCAGTGATCTGCTTGCCTGAGATCACAACAGTGGCAAGTTGTAGAGATGGGATTCAAGCCCAGGTCCTTTGACTCTGGAGCTTTGTCTACATCACGGCATTGCCTTGGTTTCCCCAAGCCTCAGTTTCTCCACCTCTCCATCTCCTAGTCTCTCTGCTTTTGCCTTTCTGTCTCAGTCTCCTTCTCTCTCAGGCTCATTCTCAGTGTCTGGCTCTTTTTCTTCTTCTGTCTCTGACCTCTCTTTGTCTCTCAGTCTCTTGGTCCAAGCCTCTCCCTCTCAGAATATGTGGACCTCCAGTCCTGCACATGTCCGGAACCCATTCTCATCACCTTTTCCTATCCCTATCCAAAGTCTTCTTACAAAAAGTCAACCTTCACAAAACTGCCTGCACATGTATGTATTTGTATATTTGTACGCTTAATGTGAGTACTTCAGAATGCCTGACCTGAAGTCAGGAAAGTTGCTGCTCAGTTATTTTCAGTCATGTCCAGCTCTTCATGACCCCATTTTGGGTTGTCTTGGTAGAGATACTGGAGGGGTTTGCCATTTCCTTCTCCAGCTCATTTTACAGATGAGGAAACTGAGGCAAAGAGGGTTAAGTGACTAGCATAGGGTCATACAGCTAGTAAGTGTCTGAGGCCAGATTTGAACTTACAAGGATGAGTCTTCCTGACTTCAGACCTGACACACTATCCATTCTACCACCTACCTGCCCTGACATCAGAAAAAACCTGAGTTCAAATCCCATCTCTGACAATTACCAACCATGTATGTGATCATCCACATCACATTCTGGAATTCCATATAGATAGTGAATATATGATAGTTCACTCAAAACCCAGAAAAACACTGGCTACTTTGTGCAAGTTTCCAGATTAACAGATATCCATCTCTAAAACAATTACATATTAATCCCTAAAGCAAAATAAATCTTTAAAAGTAGAGTCTGTTGAGAGTAAGTTGGCTCAAGATGAAACTGTAATATATACTATTCCAGGTATAATTTCACAATTTTCATCATGACAGATTATCATATAAATTACTTCTACGCTAGATGCAATCTTGTAAGTCCTCCTCCACCCTCCACCTTTGGCTTACCAAAGAGTGTTTATAGCAAAAAGGTATTCTATTTTTTCAATAAACATTTCACAACATTAGGAAATTATTTCACAAAGCCAATAAGATTTTATAACCTTGGTTAAGTAGCACGTCCCAAGGAGCATCACAATTTTACAAGTAAGGGAATTTTGGGTCATCTTTTTTTCATTTTCCCACAAAGTAAGTAATTATTGTTCTTCCTTTTTAAAATATACCATCATTCTGGCAGAAACTAGGTATAGATCAATAACTTACATTATTTATCAAGATGAGGTCAAAATGGACACATGACCTAGACAGAAATATAGAAAACATGGAAGATTTTACCTGTCAGATTTATGTGTAGGAAAAGAATTTATGAATAAACAAGGGACAGAGAGCATTATGGGATGCAAAAATGGATCATTTTTATTACATTAAATTAAAAAGGGTTTGTACAAATAAAACCAATGCAGCCAAAATTAAAAGGAAAAGGGAAAATCAGAGAAAGCACTTTATAGACAGTTTAATGGGTTTAAAATAAAAGCTACTTTACTGGTTCCTTTTGCCCTCTACCACACTCTGGCAATATAAAAGACAATCAGGAAAATTTAGTGAGCCTTTTCATCAGAGTAATAAGTAAGCAGCAGAAATGGGAGAAACTGGAGCGAAGGAATAAATAAATACACAATCTAAATCCTCTTTAGGAACATAGATAAGATCTCAGCTGAACTAAAAAGAGAGAAGGTATTTGTGGGGACAATCCACCCTTAACAGTCTTTACTATTATTGTCAAGAGGCATGGTGGCAGCCAGCTTCCCCATGTGTCTATGGCTCTGAGAAAATCTCCCTTGTTTGCTATTGTTTGTACTTGTCTCTCTTCTCTGTCTCTGTCTCTGTCTCTGTCTCTGTCTCTCTGTCTCTCTCTGTCTCTCCCTCTCTCTCCATTTTTTATTCCTTTAGACAATGCCAAGAAATTCTTCAATTGACTTGATGGAATTGTAGGGAAGCTGAGGTATGGTAGATAAAGTCTAGCCCAATAATCCTCTAAGTGACAGGAGAGTAAAGGAGTGAGCATTCAGCTCAACCCTCCTCCTACTCCCCACCAAGGCAAGAACCACAGCCTCCCTTTGGAGACATGGGATGGGGCTTTCCAGAACTCAGATCAAATGTCCACCTATACATATTACACATGGACCCAAAGTTTTATATTATACATATATACATATACATATATATTCTTGAAATGTGTATATATATATACATACACACACATAGACATATATACACATGCATATGTATGTATATATGTGCATGTATCTGTGTACATAGGTAGATTCTTATTATATATGTGGATTCATCTATCTATCCATCCATCCATTGATTTATCTATCCATCTATGTAGCTATCTACAACATATATGTATGTGTATATATATATATATCTCTGCATCTATATTTAGATTCTTATTTTATATATATATATATATAAATACATATATATATGTATATTTGTATATCTGTCCATCCATCCATCCATTTATACATCTACCCAGCCATCTATCTATTTATCTCTCTTGTCAGGTTCAGTTCATTTTTCTGGTTAGTTTTGGTAAACCCCATTTCTTGCCTGTGTCCTCTCAGTTTTATCTAAGGGATCCACCCAACTTAATGGAGGCCTTCCTTGAATTCTCTTGAGGACAAAGATCTTAATTTTTGTCTTTATATCTCCAGAGCAAGCTAAGAAATGGGTCTATAAAGACAAAAATGAAAAAGGGTCCCAGAGCTCAAGAAGGTTCTGCTTTACTGCTGAGAATATACATAATCACAGAACAGGGGAGGAGGAAGAGAACAAGCTTTCATTAAACAGGTACTTTGTCAGACACTGTGCTAAGTGCTCTATAAACAGAAAATAAGGAAGAAGAGAACGATCGTAACTAGGGTCCCTTCTAGAAGAGAGCCCCTGAGCTGAACCTTTAAGAAAGCTAAGGTTTCCAAGAGCTGAGCAGGGTAGCTGGGCATCTTGGAGGCAGTTGCCATTTCCTAGAGCTGGATTGAGAATGTAGTGGGAGACCTATACTTCCTATATAAGTGTTCATGTAGTTTGGTATCCTCATTGCCTCTGGGAAGATTCTGGAAGAACATGAGGAGAGATTGATGAAAGTTGCCCATTGGCCTGAAGAAAGGGGCCTGAAGTTGTCCATTGACAAGTGCCTGTTTTGCAGAGATTCTGATAAGTATATGAGTGGAAACAAGGGGTCATCATTGACCCAAAGAAGAAAGGGGTGGTCCTTATTTGGCCGTACCTATAGAAACTTCAAGGGGCAGCTAGGTGTCGCAGTGGATAGAGTACAAGATACGCCATCCCTGGAGGGTGAGGGTGGAAGCACCAGCTCTAAGATACCTGCAGCAGGAGCACAAGCCATGCTTAAGAAGGGGAAGCTAGGTAGCACAGTGGATAGAGCACCAAGCCTACAGTCAAGATGTCCTGAGTTCAAATCTTGACTCAGACACTACTAACTGGGTGACCCTGGGCAAGTCACTTAACCCTGTTTGCATCAGTTTCCTCATCTGTAAAATGAGCTGGAGAAGGGAATGGCAAATGACTCCAGTATCTGCCAAGAAAACCCCAAATGGGGTCATCAAGAGTAAGATGCAATTGAACAACAAATAGAAACTTCAAGATGAAGGACTTTTCCAGGTTTGGGCAACTATTATCAAAAGTTCCTCCCTGAAAGACTTATGGTGAAATATGTTGTCCATCCTCAGAGAAGGAACTGGCGATGTCTGAATAGACTGAAGCATACTTTTTTTTACTTCCTTTATTTTTATTGAGTTTTTTTTTTTTTTGGGGGGGGGGGTCTATGTTTTCTTTCACAACACAACTAATACAGAAATGTGTTTTCCATGACTACACATGTATAACCTAAAATAAATTGCTTGCTTTCTCAATGAGGGGGATGGGGAGAGAACCTACAAAAAGATGGGGTGAAATAATTTTCCAGCCAAAGACAATTTAGGTTCACAGGAAAGCTCTGATGCACCTGGGTGAAAGTGGAGTACAGTTCAGTAAAGGCCATACCATCACAGACCAGGTCCCAGCAAACCAGGAGCAGACCTTGGGCGCCACTAAATCAGCAGCAGCAGTGGCTGTTTCCAGAACCTATAGACAGTAAAAGGGTTGAACAACTGATCAGAAGGAGATTACAGGAGTGTCTTTACTAAAACTTGGGACAGGACTCTGTTACTTTACCTATACTCAGATCCAGGTCACAGTTCTGGGTGGCAAACCCAGGGTGAGGGGAAAGAGTGCTTGTGGTCACTCACAGACCATAGCACAGGCCAGAAGAATAGTAAACACTTCTCCTGTATCATACCATCTTGGGAGAACTGAAAACTTATAGGTCCCTAGAAGTATCTCTGAAAATAGCTGCATAAAACCCTTGAAACTTGGAACACTGTATCCTCCACCCTGGAAGCAAATCCCTACTTTAACAGAAAGTTAAATGTCAAGAAATAGACTGGAGAAATGAGCAAAGAACAGAAAAATTCTGACCATAGAAATTGACTCTAGTGACAAGGAAAATCAAAACACATACTGAGAAGATAACAAACTCAAAGGTCTGACATCCAAAGCCTCAAAGAAATATATGAATTGGCCTCAGACCATGGAAGAGCTCAAAAAAAGATCTTAAAAATCAAGTAAGAGAGATAGAAGAAAAATTGGGAAGAGAAATGAAAGTGATGCAAGAAAATCATGAAAAAAAAAGAGTCAACTGTTTTGGTAAAGGAGACACACACACAAAAAGAAAAAAAAATCTTAAAAACCAGAGTAGGCCAAATGATAAAAGAGGTACAAAAAGTCAATGAGGAGAAGAATGCCTTAAAAAAGAAAAATTGGTCAAATGGAAAAGGAGGCACAAAAATTCACTGAAGAAAAAAAAGACTCCTTAAAAATTAGAATAGCAAAAATGGAAGTGAAGGACTTTATGAGAAAGGAAAAAATAAACTAAAACCAAAAGAATTTTTTTAAATAGAAGACAACATGAACTATGGAAACAATGGAAAACAACTGACCAGAAAAATACATCCAAGAGAGATAATTTTGAAATTATTGGACTATCAGAAATCCATGAACAAAAAAAGAGCCTAGACATCATCTTTCAAGAAATTATTAAGGAAAACTACCCTGATATTCTAGAACCAGAGGGTAAAATAGAAATTAAAAGAATACACTGATTACTTCCTAAAAGAGATCCCAAAATGAAAACTTCCAGAAATATTATTGCCAAATTCCAGAGCTCCCAGGTCGAGAGAATATGCGACCAGACAGAAAGAAACAATTCAAATATTGTGGAGCCACAGCCAGGATAACACAAGATTTAGCAGCTTCTACATTAAAGGATTGGAAGACTTGGAATATTATATTCCAGAAGGCAAAGGAGTAGGATTACAACCAAGAATCTCCTACCCCAGCAAAACTGAGTATAATCCTTCAGGGTGGGGGGTGGGGAATATACATTCAATGAAATAGAGGGCTTTCAAATATTCTTGATGAAAAGATCAGAGCTGAATAGAAAATTTGACTTTCAAATGCAAGACTCAAGAGAAGCATGAAAAAGGTAAACAGGAAATGGAAATCATAAGAGGTTTAATACGGTTAAACTGTTTACATTCCTTCATGGGAAGATGATACTTGTAACTAAAAAACTTTTTCATTATTAGGGCAGTTAGGAGTATATATAGACAGAGGATACAGGTATGAGTTGAATATGAAGGGATGAGAAAGGAATGCACTTGGAGAAAGGAAAAGGGAGAGTTAGAATGGGGTAAATTATCACATAAAAGAGGCAAGAAAAAGTTTTTACAGTGGAGGGGAAGACGGGGGAAGTAAAGAGGAGTGAGTGAACCTTACTATCATCAGAAGTGGCTCAAAGAGAGAATAGCATATACATTCACTTAGGTGTAGAAATCTATCTTACCCGGGGCGGCTAGGTGGTGCAGTGAATAGAGCGTCAGCCCTGGAGTCAGAAGGACCTGAGTTCAGATCTAGCCTCAGACACTTAACGCACACACAAATAAAAACCTAGCCATGTGGCCTTGGGCAAGTTACTTAACCCCAATTGCCCTCCAAAAACAAACAAACAAAAAAAAGAAATCTATCTTACCCCCACAGGAAAGTAGGAGGGGAAGGGTGTAAGGGAAAGGAGAGGGGTGATAGAAGGGAGGGCAGATCAGCAGAGGTGGTAGTCAGAATTAAAACACTTTTGAGGAGGGACAGGGTTAAAGAAGAGAGAGAATAGAATAAATGGGGTGGTGGACAGGATGGAGGGAAATATTCATTTAGCAATAATAACTGTGAAAAAAATTTGAAACAAGTTTCTCTGATAAAGGGGTCAAATATATAGAGAGCTGAGACAAATTTATAAAAATAGGAGCTATTCCTCAACTGATAACAATCCAAGGATGTGAATAGTTTAAAGATGAAGTAATCAGTTGGTAGGTTGGTTGCTGTCCTTCATTCTCAGAGGACCAAAGTGATATAACTATGCTAAAGTCAAGTTTCAATATGTTCAACTGTGGCTGTTCAGACCAATAAGACCTTAGAATACTCTACCACAGGTCTGGCACAAATAGTCATAGACCATCAGGATAATAAGACTTTATGGGGCGGCTAGGTGGCTCAGTGAATAGAGCACTGGCCTTGGAGTCAGGAGGACCTGAGTTCAAATCCAGCATCTTAAATCCAGACACGTAACACTTACTAGCCATGTGATCTTGAGCAAGCCATTTAACCCCAATTAAAACCCAGTTTAACCCCAAGCCTTCTCCCCTCCAAGAAAGTAAAAAAAAAGATAATAAGCCTTCTATCTATTCAATGAATGGATATGGATAGATGAAATAATCAAAGCTATATATAAAACCAGATGGGAAGGTGCTCTAAATCTCTATTGATTGGAGGAATGGAAATTGAAACAATTCATAGGTACTACATCAGACCCATTAGATTGAATAATAGGACAGAAAAAGAGAATGACAAATGTTGGAGGGAGCATGGGGGAAATGAGACATTAATGCATTGTTGGTAGAGTTGTAAACTGATTTAGCCATTCTTTAGAGTGATTTGGAGCTATGCTCAAAGGGCTACTTTGACCCAGAAGTGCCTCTACTAGGTCTGTATCCAAAAGAGACCAAAAATAAGAGAGAAAGAGACCTATGTGTAAAAAATATTTATAACAGATCTTTTCTGGTGGCAGGATGCTGGAAATTGGGAGGATGCTCATCAATTGGGGAATTGCTGGACAAATTGTGCTTATGTGGTTGTGATGAAATACTATTGTGCTATAAGAAATGATGAGCAGGATACTCTCAGAAAGATTTACATGAGCTGATGCAAAGTGAAATGTACTGTGTACAAAGTAACAGCAATATTGTAAGATGATCAGTTGTGAATGACTTAGCTGTTCTCAGCAAGACAATGATTCCAGGACAACCCTGAAGCACTTATGATGAAAAATGCTCTCCATCCCCAGACTAAAAACTGATGTTGTCTGAATACAGATTAAAGCATACTTTTTAAACTTTCTTTTTCTTTTTTTTCTTTTTTGGTCTGTTTTCTTTTACAATATGACTAATATGGGAAAAATGTTTTGCATTACTACACATGTATAAACTATACCAAATTCCTTGTCTTCTCAAGTGACACCAGTGGGGAGCAAGGAAAGGAGAGAATTTGGAACTCAAAGTTTTAAAAATGAATATTTAAAATGTTTTTACATATAATAAAATATTAAATAAAAATTTAAAATAAACAAATGCTCTAAATCACTTTTGATTAGAGAAATGCAAATCAAAACAATTCTGAGATATCACATCACACCTATCAGATTGACTAATATGACAAAAAAGGAAAATGATAAATATTGGAGATGTTGGAAAATTGAAACACTAATGCATTATTGGTATAGTTGTGAACTGACCCCAACATTTATCCTAGAGAGCAACTTGGAACTGTGCTCAAAGGGCTATAAAACTTTGCATACTGGCAGAGTAGAAACAGCACTTCCCTGGGGCTCCAGCTTCCACTTTCACCAATCCATGTAAAAGGGGACTTTGAACAAACTTTGGAGCTACAGAACCCATAAAATGACACAGAAAAGCTAACCTCCCTCTGAAGATAGCCTGGCAGCCCAGCAGGAAGCAGCCAATGCAGCGCTCTGGGAGCCAACCCCATCCTGGCTGGAGCTGAGGTTTTAGCCCCAGGGTGTGCCTGACCAAACACCTGCTGGAGGGACTTCAAAACACCAGCAGCTGTGGCTGTTTCCAGAATTGCCAACACATAGGTGCCAAGGACAAAGCAAGAGGTCAGTGCACTGTGGACTTTGGGACCAGTAGTGGGGAGACCATCGGCTTTTGCCCCCGGGACTCTGTTGCAGCTTCAGCTCCTGGCCTGCAGACTTTTCTCAGTATGAAAATAGTTGAAGGGAATAGAAATATATATGTGTGTATGTGTATATATGTATGTATGTATATATAGTCTTTATCAGAGGGTATATAGGCATAACAATACATATGTGAATATGTATATAGATATATATATAGATAGATAGATATGTATATATGTTTACAGGTACATAGACAGAGGGCAAAGGACCAATTTAATAGAAAGGGATGATACTTAAAAGGTGAAATCAAGAGGTGAGAGAGGAATATAATGAGAGGAGATGGGGAGAGACAGAATGGGGCAAACTATCTCATATAGAAGAGGCAAGGGAAAATGGATACAATGGGGGGGAAGAACAGGAAGGCATAAGGAAATGGGTCAACTTTATAATCATTGAATTTGGCTCAGGGAGGGAATGACATGCACACTAAATAGGGTATCTCACCCTACAGAAGAGTAGGGGGGAAGGGGATGAGAGGGGGAATGATAGAAGAGAAGGAAGTTGGAAGCACACACTTTTGAAAAGGGACAGGACCAAAATAGAGAATAGAACAAGGCGGAGGTGGGATAGGAAGGAGGGAAATATAATCAGTCTTTTACAATATAGCTACTTTGGTAATGTTTTACATTAGCTACACATGTACAACCTATATTGAATTGCTTATCTTCCCAGTAAGGGTGGGTGACAAGGGAGGAAGGGAATGAATTTGGAATTCAAAGTTTTAAAACCAAATGTTTAAATATATATACAATTATTAATCCTATTTTTCATGTAATTGGGAAATAAGATGAGGAGATATCCTGGGGGACTCCTACTTTGGGGAGGTAAGTAGGGGAAAAACTGGGAGAAATTTTGTAACACAAAAACTGGTGGAAATGAATGAAGTAAAACAGAAGTTAATAAAGCATTTGAAAAAAACAACTTTGCGTACCCTTTAATCCAATGATACCACTGCTAGATTTGTATCCCAAAGAGATGATAAAAAAGGGGAAAGAACCCAAATATGCAAAAATATTTATAGCAGTTCTTTTTGTGGTGGCAAAGAATTGAAAACCAAAGAGATGCCCATCAATTGGGGGGAATGACTAAACACGTTATGGTATATGAATGCCATGGAATACTATTGTTCTATAAGAAATGATGAACAGGCAAATTTCAGAAAAATCTGGAAAGACTTATATGAACTGATGCTGAGTGAAGTGAGCAGAAACAGGAAAACATTGTACACAGTAATAGCAACATGAGATGACCAACTCTGATAGACTTAGCTTGTCTCAGCAAGGCAATATCTTAGACAATTCTAAGACTCATGATGGAAAATGCTATCCACATCCAGAGAAAAGAACTATGGAGTCTGAATGCAGATGGAAGCACACCATTTTCTTTCTCTTTTTTCTTGTGGTTTATCCCTTTGGTTCTAATTCTTCTTTCACAATATGACTAATGTGGAAATATGTTTAATATGATTGTACATGTATAACCTACATCAGATTGCTTGCCATCTTGGGGGGGAGGGAGAAAAAAATTTGAAATTAAAAATCTTATCAAAGTGAATGCTGAAAACTGTTTTTAACATATTTAAAAATAATAACAGAAATAAGAAATCATAATTTTAATCATTATAATTAATAAAATTAAAATAATTATGATTATAAATAATAGTAATAGGAAAAAATAAAATACTGCTAAGTGGGAAATAAATAAATAAAATAAAGCTGTAGTTTAAAAAAAAAGAATGAGTGCTAAATCCAAAATCCAGGGTGCTAGTTAAGTAGCAAGTACTGTGATGGTGGTAGGAGTGTCTTTTTGCAATGCCTTAATGTGTATTCCTGGGTTCCTCTTTTCACCTAGCCTATTGCTGTCAAGAGCTCTTCCTTCCTTTATTTCTTCCTTCCTTCCTTCCTTCCTTTCTTTCTCTCTCCCTCCCTTTCTTCTTCCTTCCTGCCTTCCCTCTCTTGCCTTTCTTCTTTCCTTCCCCTTCCTTTCTTCCTTCCCTTCATTCCTTCCTTCTTTTCTCCCTTCCTCCCTCTCTTTACTTCTTTCCTTCCTTCTTCCTTCCTGCCTTCTCTCTCACACACCTTTCTTCTCTCCTTCCTCTTTCTTTCTTCCTTTCTTCCTTCTAGCCCATCATTATCTAGCCCATTTCTTTCCTCCCTCCTTTTCTTTATTCCTTCCCTCCCTCTTTCCCTCCCTCCCTTCCTTTCTTTTTCTTTCTTTTTTCTTGTTCAAGATGTCTTATACAAAATAACTAATATGGAAATATTTTACACGATTGAACATGTGTAACTATATTGAATTGCTTACCACCTCAGGGAGGGTAGAGGTAATGGAGGGAGGGATAGAATTAGGAACTCAAAACTTTTAAAAATGTTAAAAATTGTTCTAACATATAATTGGGTGAAAAAAAAATAAAATATTATTTAAAAACAAAAGAGACTTCACTCTTTAAAAAATGTCATGACCAATTGAAACTAAAATCTGTGATTGAGATTGATTGACTGAGCTCTGTTCTTCTCTTATCAAAGTAGTGGACATCTAATCACTTCCTTTAAATGAAGTGGAATGTCTTCCTTTAAGTGAAATAATCTTCTTTATTCAATCAACATCCTCATACAGGCACCACAAAAACCTGATTACACATGAATGGGGGTAATCCCTGTGACACACAGGATGTTACCACTAGCTTTCTTAGCTACGAAATAGGGGAGAATATTTTATCCATTCTATAAATGAGAAAATTAATGAAAAGAAAATGCTTAGGGAAGGTGATACTTGCTACTTATAGTATCAACACAAAAATAGGATAGGCAAGTCATTCCCCAACTAATAAATGATCAAAGGATATGATAAGGCAGTTTTCAGAGGAAGAAATTAAAAAATGTGTATAAGCATATGGAAAAAAATGCTCTAAATTACAACTGATCAGAGAAATGCAAATCAAAACAACTCTTAGGTACCACATCTCACCAGTCATATTGGCTAATATGACAAAACAGGAAAATTTTAAATTCTGGAAAAGATGTGTGTATGGGGGTGGGGGATGCCTTGTTGTTGGAGTTGTGAACTGACCTAACCATTCTGGAGACCAATTTGGAACTTTGCCCAAAGGGCTATAAAAATGTGCGCAACCTTTGACCCAGCAATACCACTTCTAGGGCTATATCCCAAAGAGATCATACAAGTGGGAAAAGGACCCATATGTACAAAAATATTTCTAGCAGCTCTTTTTGTAGTGGCAAACAACTGGAAATTGAGGGGATGCCCATCAATTGGGGAATGACTGAACAAGTTGTGGTATATGAATGTAATGGAATACTATTGTGCCATAAGAAATGAGAAGCAGACAAACTTAACAACCTGGAGAGACTTATATAAACTGATGCTGAGTGAGGAGAGCAGAACCAGGAGAAATCTGTACACAATTACAGACACAACGTATGTGTGACAACTAACCTTGATAGACTGGACTCCTCTCAGCAATGCAAGGCTATAAGACAAGTCCAGAAGACTCCTGATGGAAAGGGATACCCACACCCAGAGAAAGAGCTGCAGAGCTGGAACGTAGACTGAAGCAAGCTCCTTGCTCTCTTTCTTTTCCTTGTTTTGTTTTATTCCTTCTTTCTCATTGTTTGTTCCATTGGTTATAATCCTTCTTTACAACTTGACTAATGTTTAATGTGAAGGTATTTGAAGATCCTATATTTATTTGATTGCATGCCACCATGGAGGGAGGGGGAGAAAATTTGGAACTCAAAAACTTTGGGAACTGAATGTTGTAAACTAATAGTAAATAATTTTAAAAAAGGATAGGGATGCTATTCAATTTACCCAGCCCAGGGAGACCCCAACTTTGCATAGATGAAGCCTACTTAGACATAAAGGAGAGAGAGAATGAACCTGTGTTCATCACTGTGTTCCTCACCCCTACCACCTGCCACAACCAAGTAGCTAATACTGCTTTTCTGAATTTTGCGGGGGGGGGGGGGGGCTGTGATGCAATCAGGGTTAAGTTGACTTGCCCAGGATCACACAACTAGTAAGTGTTGAGTGTCTGAGGCCAGATTTGAACTCAGGTCTTCCTGGCTGATGCTCTATCCACTGTGCCACCTACCTGCCTCCTTTTCTGGAATTTTAACATAGATGACATAGAATGACACTGATTGAGGTCAGATACCAGGAAACCCTTCCTGCTTGACTTGTCAAGGGTATGAGACCAACCCAAGGCTTTGAAAGGGAAGGAAAGAAGAGGCAGAGCCATGATGAGTGGCTGGAAATAATAACTACATTGACAGTAATATAACCATAGCTAACATTTATCTAGAAACTCAAGGTTTGTGAAGTATTTAACAAATATTATCTCCTTTGATCCTCACTGGGAGATAGCTGCTACAGATGGGGAAACTAAGGCAGGATCTGAAACTAAGATGGATCTGAAAAGCCAAACGGGAGCTTAAAGAGGACCCCAACCCCCCCTCTTGTCCCTTACTGGTGGGGCCTTAGCTTGAGGTTAGAGCTGATGCCTTTGGATATGACTGGCAGTTTGGAGAGGCAGCAACATGGGGAATCTTAAAGCTAGATCTTTGCTGAGTTAGTAAACCTTCAAGCCATTCCAAATGATCAGCTTTTTCTGTGAAACCAGTGAGTTTCTTTTATTTATTCACGTAGAATATAGCTTTTATTAAGATGTTTTTAGAAAGGAAAGGTTTCAACTCTGAGGTTAAACCTTCCATCTATCAAGTTGGCAGAGATGACAGAAGACAGAAATAGTGTTGGGGGCTATAGAATTAGAGGCCCAGGAACACAATGTATGTAGTTGGGAATTAGTCCAACTAGTCTGGAAAGTCACTGGGAATTCTGATTGATTAAAAGGGGATCAAATACCCAGACTTTGTGACACAGAGACCCCTCTGCAAGGCATAAACTCTAAGGAAGCCAGAGAAATAAAGGTTCCATCTACACTAAAATAGTGATTGCAGGGCTTTTCTGGTAGCAAAAATGAAGTAGACGCAGAAGAGAAACCAAAGAGAAAGAAAACAGACTCTCATCAATCGGAGACTATTGTGACTTGCCCAGGGTCATACAGCTAGTAAGTATCGGCTGCAAGATTCAAACTTAGGTCTTCCTGACTCCAAACCTAGCGCTCTACATCCTGTATCGTATAGATGTATTTACAGAACCCTTTTCATACCTTGTGTCATGTTCCTCACACACACAGCCCTGGCAGGAAACTGTTATTTCACCTACTTCTGTTGCGGTTGTTCCTGTAGCAAACTGAGGGTTAGAGAGAAGTTAAATGACTTGCCCAGAGTCACAGTGCCAGAGGTAGGATTTGAACTCAGGCCCTCCCAGCTCCAACCATCTTCCCTTCTGAGCCCGTGTGGGCCCCTCAGGATGGTGTTGGTAAGTTGCTGGGATTTTTTCCTGTCCTGTCCAACCCTACATGACCCCATCTGGGGTTGTCTTGGCAAAGACACTGGAGTGGTTTTGCCATTTCCTTCTCCAGCATATTTTGAAGATGAGGAAACTGAAGCAAACAGGGTTAAGTGACTTGTCCAGAGTCACACAGCCCCTGTTCTCTTCCCCATATACTGCTCTTGCTATAGGCAGCAGTCTCAAGGAGAGAAGTTGGGGGTCTCTGAGCCTGTGTAGTGGCTCCTCAGAAGCCCCCCTCCATTTCTGGTCCTTTCTTCTATCCCTTTCTTTGTTCTCCAGCTAGGCTCTGAGAAATGGGGGGCTGGGATGGAGGAGGGCTGGAAAAGTTGTCCCTTTCGTGTTTGAACAAAGAAGAAAGCCCTTCTGGGCCTTCCTCCTTCCCCCCACAAGAGGAGGGCTCCTTGGAGGAGCTGGCTCAGTGCCGGACAGCCCATAAAAAAGCCTGGCCTGGGCTTCCACCAGGCCTCTATTTATGGCTTGCAGGAGGCACAGGCTATTAAAGCAGCCCCATTCCTGGCCCCCAAATCCTACTGGGGCTCCCTCAGCACTAGCAGCAGCTGCTACTCCCCAAAGCCCAGCTTAGTTTAGTCCCACTCAGTTGGGGGGATGAGGGGGGAGGCTCTGGAATGGTAAGCCCCTGGAATCAGGAAAGGGGCTTTCTCCAGGCAACCCCAATCCAGGCCTCTCACTTCCTCAGACTTTGTAACCCCGGACTCTGAGTCCTGGGAAGGGGATTATTCAAAGACCCTGCACAATTCAGCCCCCCAGCCTCCTCCTCTCCAGTATTTGCAGGAAACCCTTTCAGACGCTCCCTTTAGCCCCCGAGGCCTTGAGAAACCCTCTCCAATGTGGGGCCAATGTGGAGAAGCAATTCACTTCACTTTATGTACTGGCTAAGTTCAGAAGAATGTTGGGACCCAGACATGAGCAAGGAAGAGGAGAGGAAGAACTTGTATATCTCCTTCACTACTAACAGACAAACACAGAGTGACAGTCCTTCTGGGCACTGCAAAAACAGTCAGTCATTCAACAAACATAAGTACTTACTATGTGCCAGGCTAAGAACTAGGAATACAAAGAAAGGGAAAAAGTAGACCCTGCCCTCCAGGAGCACATATTCTAATGGAGAAGACAACATATAAATAACTAGGTATATACACACGCAGAAAGAGACACATACAATACATACAAAGTGGATAAAGGGGGAAGACACAGCCTAGAGCAGCCACAGGTATCAGATTCTTAGGACTTCACCCAGTCAGGGTGAGTAGTTCTACCTGAAGCTTCTCAGCATCTTCATCTTCAACCAGGCGAAACATTTGGCCTCTGACCTACCAGCCCCATCCCACCCCTCATTTTCCTCCTATGCAATAGAATTGAATAAGATTTGGACTCACTCACTCTGTTCCCAGGGCTCCTACTTTCTAGCTCTCTTAAGCAAGATGGAGAGATGTGGGCTAGATCAGTGGTCTCCAAATTAGAGGCCAGTATGACTCCCAAGAGGTGTGTGTTCAACTAATCAGAAAGTTAGAAGATGGGTCACATCCCACCCTCTGTGACATAGGTAATCATGGGGCTGGAGTTCAACACAACTAAGCCTACTTTCCATCTTTTACAACCCAATACTCTCCTACTCCTCACCCTCCCAAATGAAAGCTCCAACCATCTTCCCTTCTGAGCCCATGTGGGCCTCTCAGGATGGTGTTGGTAAGTTGCTGGGGTTTTTTCCTGTCCTGTCCAACTCTCCATGACCCCATTTGGAGTTTTCTTGGCAAAGATACTGGGATGGTTTTGCCATTTCCTTTTCCAGCTCATTTTACAGATGAGGAAACTGAGGCAAACTGGGTTAAGTGACTTGTCCAGAGTCACACAGCTAGTAAGTGTCTGAGGCCAGATTTGAACTCAGGGAGATGAGTCTTCCTGACCTCAGGCTTGGCACTTTATCCATTGTACCAACTAGCTGCCCCTATTGCCTTAAAAAATCACATATGTGTGTATTTATGTATGTATATATAATATATATGTTACATATTTCTTTTTTTAGTCATACACCAACACATTAAAATCAAATAGGAATTCTGTTTTAATCTGGGTAGGGCAGTGTGTTTGACACCTTTGCTGTAAAAAACAGATTGAATTGGTTCTAGCTGACTCCAGAAAGCAGAAACAGGAGAATGGGGCGGGGGGGAGTTTCTAAGATGCCAATTATCGCCTGATATGGGGGAGTAGACTTCTCATCAATGAGAGCTGTCCCAAAGTGAAATGGGCTGCCTTAAGGGGTAACGGGGATTGGATACTTACTGACTCACTCTCACTGCTACTGTTACTAGATGATTTCAAAGAGATTTGGGGATGGCTTGTTGGGGCTTACTGAGGTGGGGATTCCTTTGGGGGTTTGGATCCTTCAGTCTCTGAAGTTCTACAATTCTATGACTTTCAGCAAGACAAAGCTTATGCCTCATTCTACTGCTTCAATGATAAGCTCCCTGAGGGCAAGAATGGTCTAATTTTATGACCCCCCAGGGTGCGGTACATAGCCTGCTACATAGGGATAATAGCCAGCAGTTACATAGCATTTTATATGTTTTCTCATTTGATCTTCACAATGACCCTGGGAGGAAGGTGATGTTATTATCCCCATTTTATAGATGAGGAAACTGAGGCTGGTGCCAGCTTCTGACAAGCTGGAAAGTGTCCTATTTGAACTCTGGTCTTCCTGGTCCAACACCCTCATGCTGACTAAGTACTTAGCGTTTATTTGTTGAATTGACTTACCACCCCTCTCCCCTTTCTACATCTCTTCCTGGCTACCTGCATCATTTCCTTCTAACCTAGGTTGCCCTCCCTAGACCTGCCCTTCTTGCCCCTTTGGTTGTGGTTGGTCCATTAGTACCTTCTGGTGCCTGGCAGGCTACAGATCTCCATCAGTGCTGATCCACAGTGGCTCCTTAGCCAGTACGCTAAGGGAGCTACCATATCTAAACAGTACCCCTCTACGTCCTGATCTTCCTTCCAAGGTAATTCACATTCCTCTAATGCTTTCAAGTTTCCAAGTATAAGTATTATTAAACCCATTTTGCAGATGAGGAAACTAAAACTCAGGAAATGAACTAATTTGCCCAAAGTCACATAGCTGATAAGTTATCAGAGCCAGAACTTAGTCCATGAGCAGGTCTACATTCATCAGATCTTCTGCAAAGCCTTTCTAAGAGAAGGAATGACTTCTTCCTGTTTTGGACCATGGACTTCATCATCTCCCTTTCCAGGAGTGAAGTCCCAGCTCAGTTTGGGGTGATTCTGCTCCATGAACATCTCAGCCAGACCATTTTGGGGGTACAAAAGAACTGAAGGTCACCTGGAGAATGCAAAGATCTCTCTCAGAGCACTTGGGTTTTCCAACATTCTATCAAGGCTTGTGCTCTCAAATGAGGCCTAATTCCTGCCCTGGGGACAGGAACATCTCCAATCCTGAGATATGTTCCCACTACTGAGAGATAGAATAGACCTGTAGCAAGGCCTGTGAGGATGGGAGGAGGTACTGCTAATATCAGGAAACCCATATTAATGGGTGTTCTGGCCCAGGCCAAACTCAGGACAGTCTGTTGACACAGGGTTAGGGCTAGCACTCAACAAGACATGTCTGGAGGTGGAGTGGAGATGGAAGTAATGTAGTGAACTTCCCTCCACAAAATTCCTTCAAAGTGATCTAGAAAATGCACCAAACTAAATCCTGACGGGGAAATTGAGAAAAGTCTCATTGAGGCCTTTATCCTGTCCAGGTCAGCTGGAGAGGTCTACTCTGGGCACTCTGGTATGCAAAGCATTGCAGCCCCTAGGGAAAGGTGGGTGCCCATCAAGGCAAGAGAAGGTCCCAGGCCCGTAAGGACACTGCAAAGGTGACAGGTGCCAACTGGCAACTTTATCATCCAGCACCCAGTTCTAGGGCACAGGTCTATGGCTAAGCGAAAAGGAGACTTTTGTATGAGGGTGGCGTTGTCAGTAGGAAGACCCTGGGCAGTATAAGACAGGAAGATAAGAAGCCAGCAGTAACAGTGGTTTGGCTCAGACACCTGAGAGCACAGAAGGACCCAGTTCCAACACCTTCCCTCCAGAAGTATGGCAGGACCCAGCCCTAACACCAAAAACAAAATCAGAAGGCAGGCTGGAGAAACAGGCAAATAATAACAACAAAACAGTGTCCCACCATTTGAGTTATTATGGTGGCTGGGGTGTTCAGGATGAAACTGAGGAGAAGAATATTACTCCAAAACATCTACAAGCAATGCCTCAGAGAAAACTGCAGCCTGGGCCCAAACTTGACTAGAATTCCTGGAGGGAATGAAGCAAGATTTTAAAAATATTTTTATGAATGAAATGAGAGCACTTGAGTAAAAATTGGATAAGAAATGAGAGCTATGGAAGAATGAATTAGTAAAAATAAAATTAGCAGCTTGGCAAAACAGATATAAAACTTTGCCCAAGCAACAAATTCCCTGAAAGTCATAATGGACCAAATAAAAGCTAATTACTCCATGAGATAATAAGATTTTTTTTTAAATCAAAAGGCTAAAAATAGAAGAAAACATAAGCTATTATGACAAAAACAACTTGCCTGTAAAACAGATCAATGAGGAAAAAATTTAAGGATCACTAAACTATCTAAACACAACGACAAAAAAAAAAGAGCCTACACATCACATTCAAGAAATCTTAAAAAGAAAATTGCCCTGCTATCTTAGAGCTAGAGAACAAAGTGGAAAAAGAAAGAATCCACCAGTTACCTACTGAAAGAAACTCCAAAATGAGGAACATTGTAGTCAAAATACATCTACATCAAGCAACAAGAAAGAATTCAAGTAGCAATGAGCCTGTCAGGATCACACATGATTTAGCAGGTACCACTATAAAGAAACCAGGAGCTTAGAATATGATATTTCAGAAGGCAAAGGATATGGACTTACAGCCAAGAACCCAGCAAAACTGAGTATAATAATATGGAAGAAAAAAATGGATTTTGATGAAATAGAGGACTCCCAAGCATTCCTGATGAAAAGAGAACTGTTTTGAAGTTAAAACACAGGAGTTAAGAAAAACATAAAACTGTAAACACGAATGAACAATGATAATTGACTAAACAAAATTAAACTGCATATATTCAAACACAAGAAGATGATATGTGTCCCCTCTGAGCCCTAACATTTATTGGTAATAGAGAGAGTATGATAGACAAGTCCTGAAAGGAAAGAGAAGGGAGATGAGTGCACTGGAGTTGGGGTGAGGGAGGGCAGGGAGAGGAGGGGAAAAGAAGGCTAGAAAAATGATTTCACATGATTAGGATGTGAAAAGAGACATCTGTATAAACAAGGAGGAAGAGACGTGGGGGAGCAGCCAATGTTTCAACCTCACTCTCTAAACTCCTTAAACGAAGGAAAAGCACACACACACAAACACAGAGGAGAATACAGAAATACATTTCACTCAACAGACAAATAGGAGGAAAAGGGGAAAAGAGGAAAGGGAGAATTAGAGGGAGGATAGATTAAGACAGGGATTAGCCATAAGCAAAACAAACACTAAAGATGTACAAAAATATTTATAGCTCTTTTTGAGATGGCAAAGAATGGGGATCTGCGCAGGTGCCCATAAATTAGGGAATAGATGAGTAAAAGTACGGTGTATACATGTGATGAAGACTAGTGTGCTGTAAAAAAACGACAAAGGGAGGGGCAGCTACAATGACTAGAGTGCTAGGTCTGGAGTCAAAAGAACCCGAGTCCAAATGTGTGTCCCCTGGGCAAGTCACTTAACCAGATTGCCTCTGAAGAAAAAACAAATGAAGAGGATGGTTTCTGAGAAACCTGGGAAGACTTTTATGATCTGATGCCAAGTAAGGTAAACAGAACCAGGAGAAAAATTTACACAATAACAACAATCAAATAACTTTGAAAGAATTAGAAACTAATCAGTATAATAACCAACTTCAATTCCAGAGAACTAATGATGAAACATGCTACCCTCCTCCAGAGAGAAAAGTGAAGGACTCCTAAAATGAGACGAATGTTGGAGGTTTTTTGGACATGGCCGGTGTCAAAATTTATTTTGATTGACTATTCATGTTTGTTAACAGGGTTTCTCTTTCTTAAGTCCTTGGTGGGGGAAAGAAGAGAGGGTGGGAAGGTAGATTTTTACTGATTGAAATATTAGACATATAAAAAATACATATTTTTAAATGCAATGAGATATGTATGGACTGCTAAGGTCAATAAAACAATGTTACTTGGAAGGATTAAAAAGGATATAATTCTTAGAATTAAAAAGTATACTAACTCAGATTAAACATTACTCCCCTTGGCCTCCATATTCAGCATAAGAACAAGCCATGTTACATCAAAAAGGCATTCCCACACGGGAGCGGACATTCCTCAAACACTTGTAATACCCACCCTCTATTTGCTGGGACTTTTATGCATCAGTTTGTAAGAAAGTCAAATCAATGATGATCCTGAGAACAGCCTCCCCACCCAAAGAAACCAGGCTAGCCTATATGAAACACATACACTGCTCCTACCACATCCCACCCCTTAGTGGGAAGGTCCCAATAATTATTTTAGGAGACCTTGCACCTCTAAATAATCACAGAAATGTGACAGATTAAATCTGAAATAACTGAGGAAACAAAGGTTCAAGCTTTTGGACATATTGATTTATTAAACAGTATACTCGAATTGCATAACAAGTTGGGACCAGGCCTCCTCAAATTGTCACTAAACCCTGAATCCAGGGGGAGACAGATTTTTTATCAATTTTTTGTTAATCAAATAAGACCAATTAATTAAAAGAAGAGAGTTAGGATACAAACCAGGATAGAAAATGAGGTAATCTGGTTTCTAATTGAAGGAAAGATTAGGGACCTTCCAATTTAGGAATTTTGGTCAAGTTGCAAATAGGGGTGAGTAGATTTTGAGGTCTTTCCTTTTCCAGAATTGAGAGATGCTGATTAATCGCATCCACTTTCATTTAGGAAATGACACTTATACCATCTAGCTTCCCATGGACCATATGCAGAAGATGGAGGGGTAATACAAGGGGCAGCAGTGTGGATAAGATAGAATATGATTGGCTTTCTCTATGCTCACAGTAAACCAGTGCCATCTTGGGACAGGCCTTCACTCTATCTTATCAGAGGCAATCTTGGGCAATGTTACTCTTTGTGTTGAAAAGCAAGCTTAATATAAGCAAAACAAGCACTCAACAATACAACTGATGTTTTAAAAAGTGTAATTCATACTGTAGGGATAATGGCAGGGGAGTTCAGAGTAGGTTTTCTGATGTAAAAACAACCATGGTCAACACCAGGAATATCAGACGCATAGCACACTTAATTATACCTTCACCACCATCGCAAGTTGGGTTCCCACCTTGGAGTGGAGAGACTCTAGACTCATTGAACAAGTTGGGAGAATGTCCTGGGGGTTGGTTGCAAATGGCTACCAAGATCTTGACAAATTTAGAAAGTATAAACCTCAAAAGAGAAAAGGTTGCCTGGTAGTGCTGATAGAGGGAGTGTGTATCCAACTCCACCTCTGTGACCGGCGAGTTAGGAAGTATGAGTAAAAGTACAACCAGTAGTAGAAACGATGGTGAAGGAAGTTGTGTCATCAGGAGGGAGCCAGGTCTAAGTGAACTTTCCACTCTTATCTGTTTCTCATGAGCCTGAAACATCTCCTGGGTGACAAATACCCCAGAAAGCTCCTCTGGGAATGTGAAGGAAGTGTCCTTCAGAATGCTCCTGCAGGTAGGGATTTTGACATGGACAGATTTATTCTGTCTTCTATGGGTTTGACTTTGAACTCCTCCTCTGTGGTTGGCAGCTACTGGGCTGGATCTACTGTCTTGCCATTCAGAGTTGGTAAGATTGTGCCCTGCATGAATTCTATTGAGTCCTTATGTAAATTTCTACTATATCCTGGATCTTTCTCACCCCTCCTTGCTTCACTGAGGCCAATGGGGTTGTGTGAGACTCATCTTTGACAAGGCTCTCCACTCCATTGCCATTGTTTTCATCTGACAAGTTGGCAATTTCCATGGGTTTTTTGTATTTCACTCCTGACTTAGAAATACCCATCCTGGGGCGGCTAGGTGGCGCAGTGAATAGAGCATCAGCCCTGGAGTCAGGAGAACCTGAGTTCAAATTTGACCTCAGACTCTTTACACTTACTACCTGTGTGACCTTGGGCAAGTCACTTAACCCCAATTGCCTTGCCCTGCCCCCCCTCCAAAAAAAAAGAAAGAAATACCCATCCAGTTCAGTTTGATGGGCCACTCATAGAAAAAGATGAGTTTGCCTTTGTGATTGTCGACTGATGCCTCTCCATCCAGCTTACTCATAGTTGCCCTCTTCACTTTGCACCTGGCTTCCCAGAAGCAGAATTGGTTTGAAGCATCCTCCATGGGGGGCATCCTTGCCCCATCTGGTCAGCTAGTTTTTGATTTTGCCACGGCAGGTTTCTGCATGGCCCCATCCCCACCCACCTGGCAATGCCTGGAAATTACTAGAGGTGAATATAGCACCTCCCAGCTTGCTTTTCCTTCCACATTTCTCCACACCTTTCCCACCCTCTGTAAAATGCCTTTTCTAATAACAAATTGAGGCTACTGCTGAGGACTCAGGAGCTACCATCCCAGAAGCACAGTCTCTTAACCAGCACTGAAATCCCATGTCCTAAATAAGTATAGACTGCAAGGAGTGCAGGCTCTTGCCCCGAGACTGGTCGAGAGAGCCACTATAACAATTCACCGATCAGAAGCAGGTTGAGAACTCCATGGGAACATGGTACATTGGTCTTTCAAAGACAGATGCTGTGATGGGCACAAAAAGCAGCATTGAGGGGACAGAACTGCAGTGTCTTTGGTTAAGGGGATCTTAGAGTTATTATAGCATCATCTTCCCCAGGTCCAGATTAATCATTAATCATGGACCCAGTCCCCAGTCTCTGCTGCCAGATATTTGGTATGGAATAGGGAATTAGTGGACTTTCTGACCTTTACAGCCATCTAGTTAGAGAGCACACAAAGCAAGAAATGAGGAGGAAAAGATTTATGGGGTTGAACAAAGAATGTGTTACCCTCTTGAGATGAAAGTAATGGCTATATTACAAGAATCTGCACATAGATTCAGAATCATTCTGTAGCAGCTATGGCTAAGGGAATCCAATGCTGGCCACTTGACTGGCAGAATAATGTGACTTTGGGGTTCCAATTTCCTTTCCATTAGACCACCTTGATTCGCCATTCAGCTTTGCTAATCCACGTAGCCTCCCAGGGTCTGTTCAGGAAATTAAAAGGCTGGAGATTTGAACTATGTTTAAACACTGGGCTCTGTCTCCAGCCACGGCAGAGCTTTCCTGGATCACTCTCAATAGAACCTGCCCCAATTCAAGACAATGCCTTCAACCCCATTATGGCACTTGGCATCCTGTTAGAATGTTCTGCTGTATATGATATAGTAAAACAAAATGTAGATATCTCCATGTTTGGAACCAACGAGATTAGTGTATGAGCAGTTAGGTGATGGAGTGAATAGAGGACTGTGCCTGGAGCCAGTAAAACTTATCTTCAATGAGCTCAAATCCCTCCTCAGACACTGTCTTTGTGACCTTGTACAAGTCACTTTGCCTCCATTTCCTTATCTGTAAAATGAACTGGAGAAGGAAATGGCAAACCACTCCAGTATCTTTGTCAAGAAAAACCCAAATGGGGCGGCTAAGTGGCACAGTGAATAGAGCACCAGCCCTGGAGTCAGGAGAACCTGAGTTCAAATTCAGCCTCAGACACTTAACACTTACTAGCCGTGTGACCTTGGGCAAATCACTTAACCCCAATTGCCCTGTCCTTCCCCTTCCAAAAAAGCAAAAAACAAACAGAACAACAACAACAACAAAGAGTCATGGAGAGTCAGACATGACTGAAAATGACAGAACAAAGATTGTCACCAATTAGAAGGGAATATGGAAGTAGTCTTACCCTAACCCCCTCCTCCCTCTTTTAGAAGTATTAAAAAAAGTATTTTTAAATTATCTTAGTTTGAAGATATAATAATCCTTCTTCATATATGTAACATAATAATAATAATAATAATCTTCCTTCAACTATCAATTCCAACACAATGTTCTGAGCTTCTTGGATCTCCAAGTTGGCCCAGGAAGGGCTCCTCTTGGCACTAACTAGGGCAGTGATTGGACATGGGCAAGGGGCCCCTAACCAGTCCACATTGACCATATCAGGGTGATCAAAAGGATAAAAGTCTCTGATTACTTTGATTAATGGAAGCAGCTTATGATTTCACCTATGACCAGCTGGAAAGGTGAATCCTTCGAGAGAGTGGCCAAAGAATGGTTTCAGAACAATAATTCTCCAAGTGTGTACCAAGAGTTATGAAGTAAAATGTGAATTGAACTTTACTCTGAGCAGTGTACCTATGGCTTATCTCACCCTAGAGTCTGTTCTCTTATCCAGAAAGGCTATAACTGGAATGTTAAAATGAGGAAGCTTTTCAGAGTCATGGAGTATCTCTTGCTGTCTTGTGCTCTTCCTTGCCCTATCCAGAGAGAAAATGCCTCTATTACAATACTCTAAGAGAGGTGTGGCAGCACACACCTATGATTCCCACTATTGGAGGAGGCTGAGGTTGAGACTGGTGGATCGTTTGAGCTCAGGAGTTCTGTGATTCAATGGGCTGAGCCTTTCTGAACTAAGATCAGTATCAGTGTAACCTGAGCTCTAAAGTCCATTGGTATGGCATTCTCTCCTTATTGATGAAGACCAGTGTCTTCCTCCTTTGTGAGGAGGTAGGGGAAGAGCTGGTGAGGGTAGGAATTAGAACAGATCCTGTCTTTGGGTCAATTGCAGTTACTTTGGACATTTTTTGCTTCCAGCCCTTGAGAGAGAAGATGGAAGATGCTGACCCCACTTTAGCTTGCTGAAGGGAAAGACTACAGAAAGAAGCTGATGTGAGAGGAATGAATAGTCTCCAGCATATCCCTCTTCCTAGATTGCTACGTTAGTGACTGGGGAACTTTCCCTTGGGTGAGATCTGGGACTCTCTTGGTTAAGCTAAGTTCCCTCCCTACCAATGGAAGGACTCCCTCACTCTCTATTGTTTGGTATATATTCTCTTGTGTAGACCTCTGATTTCTATTTGCTATGGAATTGGATAAATGGGCTTCTTTTTAAATTGCTATGTGGATTCATTATGGAATTGGTATTTGGTAGGAAGGGAATCAAACCTTGGATATAAAGCCTGGGGTCCTGCTTCCCATTAAGAGGCATCGATCAAGGGGATGCCCATCAACTGAGAAATGGTTGAACAAGTTGTGGTACATGAACGTAGTGGAATACTACTATGCTATAAGAAATGATGAGCAGGCAGACTTCAGAAAAGCCTGTAAAGATTTATATGAACTGATGCTGAGTGAAATGAACAGAACCAGAACACAGTATACACAGTACAACATTGTGTGAGGACTAACTTTGATAGACTTAGCTCTTCTCAACAATGCAAGGATCTAAGACAACCCCTAAAGACCCATGATGGAAAATGTTGTAATATCCAGAGAAAGAACTCTGGAGTCTGAATGCAGATGGAAGCAGACTATTTGCTCTCCTATTCTATTTTTGTTTTGTTTTGTTTTGTTTTTTCTTTCTTGTGATTCCTCCCATTTGTTCCAGTTCTTCTATACCACAAGATTAATGTGAAAATATGTTTAATAAGAATGTATATGTAAAACTTATATCAGATTGCACACTGTCTTGGGGAGGGGGGCGGGGAGGGAAGGGAGAAGCTTATGGAAGTGAATGTTGAAAACTAAAATTTATTTTTTTCAAAAGAGGCAGCGATCAGAAGTTAGGCTGAACCTAAAACTATATCTCCTCGACTAATACTTAAGGAAACAGATAGATATAATTGTGCCCTGATATCCCTTTTATCTCTGAGAAGAGTAAAGCAATCAAGCTTCTGGTCCCAATCTCCTGCTTACCCACCTGGCAGGAAATAAAGGATGGAGAGAGAAGAGAAGAGGGATTCTGTCTTTCCCTTTCCTTTAAAATCACATAAGGACACCTCCATGCCACCTAGGTGAGAGACACCCTTGCAGCACCAGGGACCACCAGACTGCATAAGTAGAGGCAAATTGACCAGGCTGGAAACCATGTGAATTAGCAGTGACACCAGGCTGGTGAGGGACCACTTCACTTCCAACCTAGGCAATATAGGGTGACCCAGTCAGGAAAAAGAGAAAAACAAAGAAAAGATTAGAATAATCTAAATTAGTTGTTTTAAAAGTGTTTCTCTGGGGCTGCCCATTGCCTTCAGGATCAAATCTAAAATCCTCTGGCATTCAAAGCCTTTCATAACCTGGGCTCCCCCTACCTTTCCAGTCTTTCTACCCTGTATTCCCCTTCATGTGCTCTACATTCCAGTGACACTGGCCTTCTTCTGGTTGTTGTTGGAACAAGATACTCATCTCCCAACTCCATGCATTTTCCCTGGCTGTGTCCCACTCCTGGAATGCTCTCCTTCCCCATCTCCACCTCCTGGCTTCTTTGGCTCCCTTCAAGCCCCAGCTAAAATCCCACCTTCTATAGGAAGCCTTTCCCAATCCCCCTTAATTCTAGGATCTGCCCTCTGTTGAATAGTTCCCTTTTATCCTGTATGTAGTTTGTTTGTACCTAACTGCTTACATGCTATCTTCCCTATTAAATTGGGAGGTCCTTGACAGAAGACATTATCTTTTATATTTTTTTGAATCCTCAGTATTAGTACTGGACTTGGTATATAGTAGGCATTTAATAAATGTTTATTGACTGGCTGACTGTCTTGTGCCCAAAGCACAAAAAGGAAAAACACTCCAGCCTACATAAGGCCACTGTTACTGATACCACATCACCATAAATCAAAAAACTTTGATTAAGGACCTGCTATGTGCCCAGTCCTGTGCTAATCACTGGGAATGCAAAACAGACACTGGAGTTCCAAGGACAAGCCCACCTGCTGTTCTTGTCAGATATTAGAAGGCCAGAGGCTTCAGGTTCCCCAGTTCTGTTGTCCCCTGAAACCCCAAATCAAAACTTTAACTCAGATGATGGTGGAGTAAAGGCAGGGACTCAGCTGAGATCTCCCCCAAACCCCTCCAAATACCTGTAAAAAATGACTCCAAACAAATTCTAGCAGAACCCATAAAAAGACAGAATGAAACAAATTTCTAGCCCAAGACAACCTGGATGGTTGATGGGAAAGGTCTACAGCACCATGTTGGGAGAGGAGTGCAGTCTAGCATAGGTGGCAGGCCCCAGTGAACCCAGAGCAGGCCTCAGGGGACTGAATCACAGGCAATGGGATATAGAAATCTATCTTACCTTACAGGAAAATAGAAGGGGAAGGGAATAAGGAGGGGGAGGGTGATAGGGAGGGCAGATTGGGGGAAGGGGTAATCAGAATGCACACTGTCTTGGGGTGGGGGAAGGGAGAGATGGTGAGAAAATTTGAAACTCAAAATCTTGTGGAAGCAAATGTTGAAAACCAAAAATAAATTAATTAATTAAAAAAAGGAAAAAAAAACTTTAGCCTAGGGGCTGGTAGTCCTCATTGACCTGGTAAGGTCTTTGTTCATAGCCTGGGCTAATCACCAACTCTTGACCTCGGTTATTTAACAAAATAGGGACGAATCCCACCCCATCTGCCAGGATCACAGGATTTAGAGTTAGCAGGGACCTTAGAGGCATGAAGACTAGTCTGAGCTCAGACACCAAAAGAAAGTCCACTCCAACATACCAGATGCAGTGTCCACCATCTTCCACTTTTAAGATCCCAGTAAGGGGGAATATACTATTTGCAGAGACACTTTTAGACAGCTCTAATTGTTTAAAAAATATTTTCCTTGGGGTAGCTAGGTGGCACAGTGAATAGAGCACTGGCCCTGGAGTCAGGAGGACCTGAGTTCAAATCCAGCCTCAGACACTTAACACACACACACACAAAAACTAGCCCTGTGACCTTGGGCAAGTCACTCAACCCCAATTGCCCTCAAAAAAGCAAATATTTTTTTTTCCTAACACCAAATTTAAATTCTTTCAAATGCTTGAAAACAACTATCCCATATCTCCCAAGCTTTCTCTTTTTCAGGCTAAATATGAGAGATACCATGACAGAGAGGAGAGAATGCTGGACTTGACCCCAGGACAACCTGAGTTTGAATCCTACATCAGGCACTTTCTGGATGTGTGACCCCTCCCCTCTCTCAATTTCCTCATCCATAAAATGGAAGCGATAATAGCACCTTCCTCCCAGGGTCGCTGGGAGGAACAAGTGAGACAACATGCAAACCTTAAAGTGTCAGATACATATACTAGCTATGTGACCCTGGGCAAGTCACTTAAGCTCCCTCGACCTGTTTTCTCATCCGTAAAATAAGAAAAATTGGACTTAGTGGTCCCTAACGTCCCTTCTAGAGTGCCACACCTAGAGTCAGGAAGACATTCATATTCCTGAGTTCAAATCCAGCCTCAGACACCTACTAGCTGTGTGACTCTGGAAAAGTCACTTGACCTTGCCTCAGTTTCCTCATCTATAAAATTAGCTGGAGAAGGAAATGGCAAATCACTCCAATATCTGCCAAGAAAACCCAAAATAGGGTTACAGAGAGGTGGACACGACTGAAAATGCTGGACAACAACCCAAACAAAAAGGGCCCTCCTCACTCTAAACCTATGGCTCTTTGATGGCCCCCACCCGCACCCCGCCAGTTCCTTCAGATCCCTACATGGCATAGACCTGAAACCCTCCTTCTGGAGACTTATTATTGTCTTTCCAAAATGTGGTGCCCAGAACCAAACACAAGATGTGGTCTGACTGGTTATATGAGAAATAAAATCTCAGGCATTAGAGTCTCACTGTGTACAATGCACCATAGACCCAGAACTGAAAGAAACCATGCAAGGTCATCCAGTCTCTGCATTGTTATATATGTTTTACAGGTGAGGAAACTGAGGCAAGCAGGGTTATGTGACTTGCCCGGGTCACACAGCTAGTAGGTGTCTGAGGTCAGATTTGAACTCAAGACGATGAGTCTTCCTGACTCTAGGCCTAGCACTCTACCCACTGCATCACTTGCACATAGTACCTGCAGACTAAATGTTCATTGATTGATTGTTTGATTGATAGGAAATAGCAGCCTCAATCATTATCTTAAGGATAATGGGCAACAATACCCTTAGTCCATCTTAATCATTCACACATCTTCAAGGCCCTTCCCAAAGGCAGGCCTATGACCCCCATCTTAGGAACAGGGAAACCGAGGCAAGGGCAAGTTCAGCAGGAAGTCTGCTCATGGCTCAGGGGCCAAGTTGGGAGCTAAACAAGATTCTCCTGCCCCAGCAGGGCTGGGCCTTAAGCCTTCTCCCCAGGAGCGAGCTGAGTGAATATGTGGGCAGCCAGCCAGCCAGTGTTCAGTCAGTGCTCTGGGGGCAGCTGCAAAAACCCCATTCCCCTGGAAACAAATGGGTAATAAAACCCAGCCCGGCCCACCTCCAATCTGGCTGGGCCCTAATCCTCAATTACCTAGGAAGGAGCTGTTCCAGATAGCGCCTCACTAAAGAAAAACACATGCTTGTCAGGCCTGGACGGAGATTAACGCTTCATAGTGGTACCTTGGTGTGTGAGAAACCAGACCACAGAACGAAAGGAGGAAAATTATGGGGCCTTGGAAGGCTGGGGTGACCTGTATAGTATTTTTTTAAAAAGGAGAGGCGCACACACACACACACACACACACACACACACACACACACACACACACATGCCAAGCTTTATTCCTGCAAAGGAGGGAAGCATGAAGCTAATTATGTATGCCCAAGTCCTCCTGCTACAACCAGCCACATGTTAGTGGGAGGAAAATCATCACCAGCATACTCTCAGGCCAATTTTTTCCATTCTTTATACGCCCATTGCCTGGCATAGTGCCTGAAACATAGTAGGTGCCATATTAATGCTTACTCCTTCCTATTATTATTATAATATTTTCCACTTACTATGGCATAGATGCCATAGAATTTAGATTTGGAAGGACCTTGCAGACCATGAAAGCCCAGCCCTGTCATTTTGACCAATGAGGAAGCTGAGGAGGAAAGGTGACCTGGCCAAAATCACTCAGGTAGAAGCTATGAGACATAGGACTGAACCATAGGTCTAAGGCCCTGTTCCTGACACAAAGCAGGGCTCCTAGAGATTTCTGTGGTTCTCTCACCTGCTAAAACCCCATGCTCTACTCCAGCCTCACTGGAGAGCCCAGTAATCTCTTCATGCCACTGATTTCTTATAATAGAAGTAAACTGATGAGCGGGTCTGAGAAATCCAAGAGACTAAGGCCACTTGGGGAAAGACAATTGATATTTTTGCCACCTGACCATCTTCTACTCCCTATGTGGGGTCAAGAAGGTGTGCGAAATTTTGTTTTTGCTTTTTAAAGCCCTGTTCTTACCTGGTCTCCAAGCCTAATCTGTGATCAAGGCAATAGCTGCCCCCATAAGTTTGTAGAAATAGCCTCAGTTCATGGGCCTTCCCTCCAGCCCAGCCAGGGCCCTTTGGGACACCAGTATAGGATAAAGACCAGTCTATTGACTTGTCAGGGCTAGGAGAAGCTCCATGAGATTTTATTCATCTATAAACAGGACTTGGTTTCTTTTCCCTGTGGAAACATAAGGCACCTGTATAGGAATTAGATGGGTGGTTTCATTAGTAAAGGGGAATAAGGATTCAAGATAAGGAAACCATATCTGCCAGTGTAAGCTGGCACTTTCTTCAGAACTTGAACATGGCCCAGGGTCCTGGGAGGTTAATAATTTTCTCAGGAGTCTCAGAGTCAGTTAGTGCTAAGAGACTGGATTTGAGCACAGTTTTTCATGAGACCAGCTGTCTAGCCACTAAGGCACACTACTTCTTGAAGAAAACATTACGAAATAGTATTTCAGTGTCCTTTGTCAACCAGACAGAACCAGCCTCTAACCTGTGGATGGCCAGAGTCAACCAGGAGGCTAGGAGTCAAACAGAAGTTTAATTTCAAGGAGAGAGAAACAGCTTGTAAGCAGGGATATATGTGCAAGTGGATACAAGGGATACAAGTGGGGAGACCCCTGAGGCAGTGTAGGGAAATCTTCATGCTCATACCAATGGCCCTGCACTGAGTGGTAGCCCTGACAATGGGGGTAAACAGCAGCAAAGAGACAAGTTTCATTCATAACAGGACTTCAAGACTGGAACATGGCTTCTTGTCCAAGTTCATCCAGTGCTCGTCCCAGCTCAGAGTGCACTTGTGCTAGTCAAAGCAATACAATAATTATGTGATTTTGCCGGAGGATGAGTGCAAAGGATGGTTGTTATGCCAAGCTCAGAGCACAGCCTACTTGCTGTCTGGCCCTTAACTCTGGAAAACAGGGTGTCTCCTAATATCTTGATGCCTTGGATAAAGGAAAATACTAAAAAGTATCATTTCAGTGTTCTTGCCTAAAGTCCAAGATCTCAAACCTTGTCTGTGCTTAGAAAGAGTTCTAAGGGAACAATACCTAGGATGTGAGAACTTCCTTCTTATCAAAGCCCTAATTTATTCTTAGACAATGCAAGTCAATAAACACTGTGCTATGCAAGGGGTATGCAATTAGGAGAAAAGAAAGGCAATCCCTGCACTCAAGGAGCTTATAAAGCCCAGAACCAGGCCTCTGCCTGGCTTCTGGGCCATCTCCACAAAGTCTCCTTAAGGCGCCTTCTTCCCTCTTTAGAATATAAACTCCTTTCCCTTTTCCCCTAATTATCTTTGGAAACAGACCAAGTAATAGTATTTCTGGGTCAAAGGGTATCGGTAGTTTAATAACATTTTGGCCATAATTCCAGATTGTTTTCCAAGATGGTTGGATCATTTTACAATTCTGCAAACAATAAATTAGTGTCCCAACTTTTCCACGTCTTTTTTTTTTTTTTGGAGGGCAGTTGGGGTTAAGTAACTTGGCCAGGGTCACACGGCTAGGTTTTTGTTTGTGTGGGTTAAGTGTCTGAGGCCAGATCTGAACTCAGGTCCTTCTAACTCCAGAGCCAGCACTCTACTCACTGTGCCACCTAGCCACCCCTCCACGTCTTCTATAACATTTGTCACTTTCCCCTTCCATCATCTAGTAGCTAGTTCAAGGTTATTTTAATCTGCATTACTCTGATCTATAATGATTTAGAGCATTTTTATATGACTATAAATTCTTTAGATTTCTTCATCAGAAAACTGCCTATTCATATCCTTTGGCCATTTATCAATTGGGCTATGACTCATGTTCTTGTAGACTTGACAAAGTTCTAATTACTATTTACAAATTTCCCTCCATCTTATTTTTACTATTTTCCTTCTCAGCCTCTCTTTTTACCCTATCCTTGTTATCTTACCTTTCCCCCTTACCCTCTATTTCCTTATTTTACCCACCCCTCTAAAATTCCCTCCTTTATCTTCTCCCCGACCTACCTAATCTAATTCTATACACTCTTTTAAAAGGCCCTCCCCTGCCCTATCCCCTAGTTTTCTCACCTCTCTAGAAGTTCAGAAGATTTTCTAAATCTTTTCAGATGTACGTTTTGTTTTCTCTGCAACCCAGATGAGAGTAAGGTTCCAACATTACCAGTCTTCCACCCACACCTGTTTCCTCTGTATTTATTCTTCCTTTCATGCCCCGTTTTTATGAAATAATTATAGCAGTTCTCTTTGTGGTGGCAAAGAACTGGAAATTACGGGGATGTCTATCAAAATGGGGAATGGCTGGACAAGTTGTGGTATATGATGGTGATGGAATACCATGGTGCTGTAAAAAATGATGCTCAATGAATTTTGAAAAACATGGACTCACACAAAAGAGCGAAGAGCAAAAAATGTGCAAACCAAGAGAACATAGTAACATCAATAGTGTTTTAAGAACGACTTTCAGTGAATAAGTTATTTTTGGTATTGTAAATATCCAAATGAACTTTAAAGGACATATCTAAAGAAAGACACTATCTGTATCCAAAGAAAGAACTGATAAATAAAAGTATGTATAGAATAATTATTTATACACACACACACACACACACCTATTTGTGTCTAATGGCAGCCATTTCTAGGGTGGGGGAAGGAGGGAGGAAAGAAAAAAAGAAAAATTTACATGATAAATTTGTATGTTTGAAAGGAATAGCAAGTTGTGCCTAGTAGATTTGCAGTTTCATGTATAATCGTCTTTTTTTTTACTATACTGTTATGAAAATGCTTGTTTTAGGGGGCGGTTAGGTGGCACCAGCCCTGGGTCAGGAGGACCTGAGTTCAAATCTGGCCTCAAGACACTTAACACAAAAAAAACTAGCCTTGTGACCTTGGGCAAGTCACTTAACCCCAACTGCCTTCCAAAAATCCAAAAAAAAAAATGCTTGTTTTATTCCATAAATTTAAAATAAAAAATTTTTAAAAGAATATAAGCTCCTTGAGGACAGGAACTGTCTTGCTTCTTTGTTTTTGTATCCTTAGTACTTTGCACAGTGTCTGGCACATAGTAAGCAATTTAAAAACACTTATCTATCTATCCATCCATCCATCCATCATCTATCTGTTCATCTATAATCTATCCATTCATTCATTTATCATCTATCTATCCATCAATCCATCTATCCACTCATTTTTTCTATCTATCTATCTATCTATCTATCTATCTATCTATCTATCTATCTATCTATCTATGTCCTAAACAAACTCAGCATAACCCTTTCCTATAACACTATAAGTTACCTATCCATTTGGGAGCTAAATATATTTCAGCCACTGGTCCTTTGCAGTCCTTTAGGGAAAGGTCCTAATGTTCTGCAGGAGCCAAAGAAATTAACCTAACTCCACGAACTACCTGTTTTAGGGACATTTTCCTTACCTTTCTCTTTAGCATTTTCATAGCAGACAAAGCCTGGGATGTGAGTCAGAATTTCCCTATTCCCAGCCCCTTTGGGAATTTCCATGCATTATAAGTCTCTGAACAGGAACTGACATAATGTGGCACATCTGACATTTTTTGTTGGTGGCTTGTTTTGTTAGTGGACTTGTTCTATGTTTAGATATAAAGGTTGGCAGTAGATCCAAGACCGTCTAGGCAGAAAATCTGGAAAGCTGTTGCAAAAATCACTGGTGGTCGAACAGCCTGACCAAGGCTTGCAGATTGAAGTCAGTTTCCCAGGTGGGTGGGGACCATCTCTGGTCATACTGATCTATATTTGGCCACTGAACCCAGACGGCTCTGGAAGAGAGAGCGAGGCTGGTGACTTTGCACACCCCTTCGTCCCTTAAACCCAACTCACTTGCATGTCAAGACATCACCTTCCTGATGTCATGGGCCTCTTTGAGAACGAAGAACAAACAGCAACAACCCAAGTGGGTGAGGTTTTTTTAGGTCAGACTCCCCTTTACTAAAAGGAGTGTCCAACTGAAAGTTTTGAAGAACCTCTGGGATGAGAAATAAGACCTCTAAAGATGGCGGCGATACCTCTGTCCCTGAAAGCAGGGCCTCAATATTTTTCATGTATACCCACTTACAGGTGTAAGACTTACAATCTTTGTTGTTCAGACATATTCTATCATTTACAACTCTTTGTGACCCTATTTGGGGTTTTCTTGGCAGAGATACTAGAGTTCACCATTCCCTTCTCCAGCTCATTTCACAGATGAGGAAATTGAGGCAAACAGGGTGCCCAGGGTTACACAGCTAGTGAGGCCAGATTTGACCTGAGCTCCTCCTGACTCCAGGTCCAGCACTCTACCCACTGCCACTTTGCTGCCCTGAAAATTTCTAAATAGATGGAATTGGTATACTGGGAACAATCCTGCTAAACAGTTTCCAGAAGGATCCTTTTAATTTAAATAAAATATGTCACTTTGGGGGTGAGGAGGGGGCCCAATGGATAGAATGCCAGGGCTGGAGTCAATAAGACTCCTCTTCCTGAGTTCAAATCCAGCCTCAGACACTTATTAGCTGTGTGACTCTGGAGAAGTCACTTGGAGAATCGGAGAAGAAAATGACAAACCACTCCAGTAGCTGTCAAGAAAATGCCATATGGGGTCATAAAGAGCTAGACATGACTGAAAACAGCTGAACAATAAAAATCACATTAAAAAAAAAACACCATTCAATCTCATTGGTCAAAGATTAAAAAGGATTGTAAATGGAAAATCTTTTAAAATTGATAGCCAGACCTACCAACAGGCACCAAGCTTCAGCTGGAGGTAAAAAACTAACATTAATGACTGTTGACTCATGTATAATCAGGAGAGAGATGAGGGCTGGATATATAGACTTTGGAGTAATGTAGAGTTTATGTTTTCTATAACCGCACATGTTATATCAAATTGCTTCTTGGGAGAGTGGAGGGGCTGGAAGGAGGGAGAGAATTTGGGGCTCAACATTTTAAAAAATGAAATGGTAAATGATAAAGACTTCTATGAACTGATGCAAAGGGAAGTAAGAACCAGATCTCTGTGCAGTTAACAGCAATATTGTAACAATGAACAATTGAGGACTGAGCTACTCTGATCAGTATAAAGGGCTCATTATGAAAGATGCTGTGCACCTCCAGAGAGAACTGATGAACTGAATGCAAACTGAAGCATGATCTCACTATTTTCCTTGTTTTAAAAAAAAAAAAGATGGCTTATGTGGAAATTTCTTGCATAATTTCACATGTATAATTGATATATCATTTGCCTTCTCAGTGAATGAAGATGGGGGTGGGAGGAAGAGAGACTTTGGAAGTCAAGATTTCTGTAAAGTGATAATGAAAGATTTAATTGCAAAAATAAATAATATACCGTGGGGGAAAGATTCATGAGATTAAACACCCCACTGCAAGAGTGAAAAACCTAAGAACCTAGCTGTAGTCTTGTTTCTTGGTGATTCCTCTTTAGACTCCGTTGGCCACTGTCTACAGGGAGAAAAAAATTTTTCTTTTGGCACTTTACAAAGTGCCCCACCAAATAGGAAGATGCCTGCTGCCCTTTTGGCACTTTCTTGTACCTCTCCCACTGACCTTTGAGGACCACTACCTTCCCTTACTCAGATTTCTTACCAGGCCTTTCTCCTAGTTGTAGGTCATACAAGAATCACAAAAATGAACTTTTTGATAATGAATTAATTAAAGGGAAATGACCTAACGACTAGGGTTCCTCCACAATAACTTCCAGGAGCAGATGGGAACCATGTTATCTTACCTTGGTTAAACAATTCCCCTATGCCAGGAGCCTGGGTACTGGGTAAATTGCTTCCTGAAATGTGTAAACACCTGATTTTCAGCTCTAACTTGGGAAGTCTGCTAAACCCAATCTCAACCCTTGCAAAGCTAGGCCACACCACAAGTGAACTGGGCAGGTAGAATATTTAGTAGCAGCCACTTTTAAATCTGAATCCACTGTTATCCCCCAGACAAGGTGTAGAAAGGTCACAAACAAACCTTCTAATCAAATTGTTTTCACCCAGGCCTGGAGTAGTTTTGCAGGAATGATTCCTGGTTAGCTGAAAGCATCCATCAGAAGGGTGTACAGGACTAAATAATTTGGTTTGTTTCAGACCCTTTGGAGAAAAAGCAGAGCAGAAGGTATGTGGACAGAGGCAGTGGGAACTCCTTTTGGACAACTGCATCCCCTCTTCTCTCAGCCAATCAGTAGGAGCCAAATTGAGGTTTGCTCAAACACTCATCTCTCCTACTGCCTTTATTCCAGGTAAGTCAGGACCGGGAAATGCCGGGGGCCACTTGATACCATCAAGTGTGATCAGAAAGGTGAGATAAACTGGACCAGGCAGGAAGTTCAGGATAGAACTCCGTTTATTGATACAATGAGCAAGGTTTTTATAGAGCAATGAGACAAAGAAGGCAACCATCGGTCACTGTTTTCCATTACTGCTTTGTTTAGTTCTGTGATGTCAGGCAGACTTTGAAGGCTATCTTTTAACTAGTGTTCCTGTTTCACACGGGATGAGCTCTACACTCCCTTGTATTTAATTCCCTTTGCATCACTACTATCAGAGTGAGCAAGAATTCAGGGTACTCTACACTTTGCAAATCATGGAGAGTGGTGAGCCAGCATCTGGTTGGCTTGGGAGCAGCTGCAAGAAGCTGGCTGCTTCTCTACCTGCCTGAGTTGGCCCTGAAGGAGAAAGGCAAGGCCTTCATGGGCTCTTGCTGGGACAGCCTGAGGGAGACTTGCCTTCGATTTGCCATTATTCAGGCTGGCCCCAGTGTTGAGTGGCTCAGTCAATGGCCCCAGGGTGATACCTGTCAGAGCCTGGAGCTAGCCAGTCTCTGCTGTCAGACTCCAGCCACTGGCACAACCCTCCTTCCCAAGAATAGAAGGTTTGAGGACTCTTCTGCTGGCTGGGATGTGGAGATTTTCTCTGTTAGGACTCCTTTGAATCTTACAAAATCCTTACCCCACCCAGTCCCCTCAAGCCCCAAAGAGTCATTAAGTTTTTACAGTTTACCCCAAGACAGGCCCTAGACTTAGTACTGGGGAGAGTAAGTCCCTGCCCTCAAGGAGCTCACATCCTAATGGAGGTGACAACATGAAAACAATGACATTCATACATGCCCTGAAAGCAGCTAGCTGCCAGGAAAGGAGCAGAGAGGGAAAGCACCCCAGGCATGGGGGCTGGGGAGGAGCTGCCACCAGGGAAAGAAGGCTTCAGGCCAGTTATCTCTACTGGTCTTTTTTAACACCTCTACACTACCCAAGAGCCCTGACAAGGGCACCTCTCCAAGACCTATAGACTATAAAGCCTGTGCTTTTGCCCATCTTCCTGGCTATTCCAAATCCAGTGACCATGGGTGCTTGCCTTTCCTTAAACGCATTACTTTAGCTGGATGAGGCTGCCTGAAGAATCCACCCTTCCCCGTTTTCCCAAGTACTTATGACCTTGGGCAGTGGATAGGTGACCTTCTCACTTCTGGATAGGCCAGCAATATGTGGGTCCCCCCACATGGTTCAAATCCATTCGGAAACCCATATCCTCTGCTTTCTGCCCCAAGTTGGCCTGCTTCCCCAGAGAAGGACATGCACACACAGGAACTAAATACAAAATCAAATACTTTAATGAAATTGGGGAGCAGGGAAAGAAACAGCTCAGATATACCACTAAAACTGATACTGCTGGCTGTGTACTCATCGTTCTCACATCTTCTGTTTTAACAAGCAAGCAGAATGACAAACTACGAATTCTTCAAAGTTTCAAATATCCTGAGTAGAGAGTTGTGTTTTTTAAACCACATAAAATGCATATATATGAAACTTCTCTATTCATGAGCTGGTGGCCTGCACTCAGCATTGCACAGATAAAAATATACTACTTTCAATACACAGATCTAAATACTTCACATTTTTAAATCAGAATTCTCTACACAAGTTTTAAGTTGACAGAATTCAAGTTCTGAATTTTCAGTATAATAGCTTTAACTTGTATTAAACACATGTTTATTTACAATGTGGATAAAGTGTAAGGGTACCTAGTAAGGCCATATTACCATATTGTACTGTTAAACACTGCAAAATATATACACGAGTACAACCTAATATAGGCAGAAGTTCTAAAAATCACTTTTCTTGGTTTAACGTAATTGAGTTTCAGTATGGGGGAAAAAAAGACAGCTTGTAGTTAGCACCAAGCTACACCAACAGTTTAATTAAATAAACATTTGAGTTTTCTTCCAGCTCTATCCAGAAGGGCCATCAGAGTCGGAGTAGAACAAGGAAGAGGTCTCCACTCTCAATCTTATAGAGGAGGCTTTGGCCACCCATCCATCTGTTCTAGGACTAACACTTGTTGCAGAGATGGACCCAGTGCCCACTTCCAAGGACAGGCCTGGATGCCCTTCTAGACAGTTGTTGGGGGAACACCAAGCTGTCTACCTGATTCTTATCTTCAGTCTCATTACCACGTCCATTAAACGACCATTTCCCTTTAAATTCATGCTTAACAAGTTTGAGGAACAAATAAAGCAGAGATGATGGTCAATTCAGTCCAAGACACCAACTCGCCCAGGCTCTGAGAAAGAAGGGAGCTGAGGCCCTGCCTGCATACAAAGGGATTAGGAACAACACCTGCTAATGGCCTCCAGGCCTCATCTCCTATGCCTGCTGTGTCCAGGGTGCTCTCGCTCATAGCGATGGCCAGTTCGCTCATAAGACCGAGAACGTTCCCGTCTCTGATCCCTGTAGTAATGACTCTTCTTCTTGTATTTCCCAGAATTATCTGAGCGTTCCCTGGATCTGCTTCTAGAACGTGATGAACTCCGGCTTCGAGACTTCCGGGGTTTCTGGGCTGCGTATTTATAGTCCTTTGATTTTTTGTAGTTCCTGATCTTGGAGCCCTTATAAGAACCACCATGGTTGGCCTGTCTTGGGGGAGAATCACTGCGACTCCGAGAGCGACTCTGGGACTTTGAACCACTGGACGTTGAACAGCTTTCACTTTTTCTAAAGAAAAATGGCCCCAATTAAACATCTACATTCTGAAACCAACTTTCCTGGAGAGACCCAAAGCTCACCCAACCTCCTTGCTCTATACTACCACCTGACAGGGACCCAAAGGGGAGGCCAACAGAAACAAGTCATACATACCTCCTTTTAGGAGATGCAGATCTGGACTGTGACCTCGAGTAGCTCTGATCTCGGCTTCCGCTGCGACTTCGACTTTCTCTGCCTTTTGGCAAGCTGTGAAGGGAAAGGTCTCATTAGGCAGACTGAAGTATCAGTCACCCAAGTTAACAAAATGCCCCGCCCCAGCAGAAGGCCTCACCCATTCACCGGACTGTTGGATTTGGCCCTCTTGGCGCCCTCCATTTTTCTTTTGGCATTCTTCATTGCTTGCACAGAAAGTGGGGAAGGTTTATTCCCTTTGCTTTCTTTAGGGGATTCTAAGAAGACAAATGTAAGAAATCCCATAAAATGCCAACAATAAAGACTTCAGAGAAAACTTTTTAATACACAAGCTGAAACTCCATTACTCTTTCTTCCTTCCCCCACACTGAGGCAATCATCACACCTGTGAATGGAGCTGTTCTTCCTAATGTCAAAGGAAGCACCTAACAACTGAGGGGCAAACCTTGGAGGCAGAAGGGAGGAATGAGCACTGGCATTCCACCATATAAACAGACACAAAACATGGTACACATGCCTTAACAGAGAACATCACTTGGTTAATCCTGGGTCTCCCCCACAAAGCAGTCTCTGAAAGGTGAATCTATGACAAGAACTGAGTGCCTCTCCTCCAGGCCCTCATCTCCCCAGGACTTGGTGACTGGCTTCTCCATCTGTCCCTCACACAGCCCTCCACAGGATCCGTGAAGCTGACTTCTGACCAAGGGTTACCTCTAACCTCAAGGATCAAAGACAAATCTGTGAGACACTGAAAGCTCTTCCTAAGCAACTCTGATTCACCTTTCTAGGCCAGTTACACAAGGCCGCCTCACTGCTTCTGACATGATCCACTGCACTTCCTGCCCCACCCCCAGCCTGGAATGAACCTTCCCATCCAACTAGATACACACTTGTTCCTTTCAAAACTCAATTCAAGTATCATATCCTATACAGAAACAGTTTTCTGCAGCTGGCCCACCATGCACAGATAAATCTATCCATTTTTCTCTCAGTAACCTCAGAAATGCTTACTAAACTCTGGCCGATCAATCAACCCTCCTGTCATCCAAAGAGCGGTTTTAGATCAGCACAATTTCAATGTACCAGGAACACAAAGAAGGAAAACCAACAGTAGCAGCAGCACCATCTAGAAGGAGGAGGAAGAGACAGACTACAAAAAGCAGCATAGGGCCCTAGAGGAAGCTCTAACTTGGGGAGTCACAGACCCCTTCTCAGAAAGCTTTCAGATGCAGAAGATACACAGGATTACAAAAGGAAACCAAATACACTTAAGTACCATGACACCAGGCCCGTACCCTATCTTCCCAACACACCACAGCAAACCTTGTCAAAGACTCACCTATTTTAGGAACAGGGGAAAAGCCCGAGGTGTTGTCTACAATTGGAGTCCCATCAGCAAGTAGGCCTTTAGCTTGGGCTTTTGCCTCTTCAATGGCATGTTTTTTCTTTTCGACTTCACTTTCTAAATAAGTCAGATCAACCTACAGAAACAGCACCAGCCCAAAGAAAGGGGCAAGGGAGGAATGGTCAAACACAATTAACACGGAAAACTCCAAAGCAAAAATAGCAGAAAAACCAAACAAACCTTCTTCCGAGTGTAAAGCAACAAGATTTTCAAGCAGATTTCTTGGATATCTTCTTCAGATGCTCCAAACAACAAAAACCAATGGGGACGATTAGGAAGAGGGATCTAGAAAAAGGAACAGCACCATAAACATTCACACCTGTACAGTGCCAGGTAAAACAGAGACACTGGACAGTTTACCAAAACCCAGCATTACCCTAGTAAAATATTCCTTTTATTATTTTTAGAAATCCCAGGAGAAACTTAAATACAGCCAATTGTTTACTAGTCTCCAAAACTACAAGTTCAAAAAAGGCCAGCTAACCAAATTACTTTAATTTCCTCAGCTGAATAAAATGTATCATGCAAAACCGAGTTCATCTCCTGGGAAGCACCAGACTCGAACCACTCATTTCACACTGGATAAATCAAATACTGACCTCTAACGTCCTAGCAGCAAGATAGATGCACGCACAGGCAATGCTCTCGGGCTGGAACCTTACAAAGACATCTGTTCGAAGGCTATCATTCATATAGTTCCTAAAAGTCAAACACAAAAGAATTGCAACTCCCCAAGGCATTGCTGAACATGTCTGCATTCACTATAAATCACTCCATTTCTAAGCATTCTACCTCTAAATCTGAGGGCTAGACAGACCTGTAAATCTCAAGAGTTAATGGAGGATCATTAGAATAGCTTCTTCTGGACACAGGGAAGGAGGGGAGGGACAGTAAAAAAAAAATTTTTTTTTTTTAAAAAGCTGACTTTGTCAGATAATACTGTTATGAAAGAGAACCAATTTTAACTTTACTTTTTCCTGCTAAGACTACTGGCCTGCTCTCATGCAAAAGCACAACCCTTTGGAAAGACAACATCTACCATAGTGGTTAAAAGTATTCAAGTAAAGGAAGTTATGCTCAATCTCCGTAGTGCAGAGAAGCATGCAAACTCAAGCCATGAGCTGAGCACGGGTCCCTTCTGGAGCTCTTCTGAGATTGGCCATCCTCTTCCCTGCAGTTCCTTTGCATCAGAAAAATGTTTGGGTTTTTTTGGTTTGTTTTTCAACCTGTCCATTTCCCATGACGGACTGATTCTCAGCATCCGGAACAGAATCCATTTGATGGGAAAAACGCCCTTGTGCGTAATTCGGATATATGGGAACATCATGCAGAAGAAGGCTCAATACCCAAAGTGAAATCCTCTTCGTAGGTTTATCAAAGAATCGTTTCCAAATTGTCCCATTTCAACAAGGAGTCTTAAAATGAACATTCACAGAATCAGACAATGGCAATAAAATACTGGAAGTTTCACAGTCAGTAAGCACATTTAAAAACTATATTGCAATTTAAAAGTTATTAAAATACAAAAGGTTTTTATCTAAACAGAATGTAAAGTATTAATTCACTACATTTTCAACATATTCCTTCAAAGAAAGGCACGTAAAATTTAATGTACTAAAATCAGAACTTGGGCATCTGGCTGTAGATCAAGTATGGTGAAAGATGAGGGTTGACCTCAGGAGAACAAAACTTTTTTTTTTATTACATTATGATTTAGAACTCCAAAGAGTTTTCAAAGCATAGCCATTGATTCCCTTGTGTTCCAACAGTCATGGGCCAGACCATCATAATGTGATCTCTATCCTTATCATCTCTCCCCTGATCCCCAGGGCAGCTTTAAGCACATACTGCCCACCCACAAACTTCTAAGAATTACATTAAGCTGTTAAAACTGTAAACGAGGAAGGCACTCTATCTGGCTACAAAAGGCATTGCTCTAAGCATCAATAAACAGCACAATAAAACCACCATTAGATTTTGGGAAATCCCACACTACAAGGTAACTGTATATTTCTTGATCAATAGGAGCTATTACTTTTTGTGGCCACTAAAACAGATAATTTTAAACATTTTAGCTACAGTGGTTTTCTCTTTAAATCAAAACAGCCACAAACAATAAACGTGCCCAATTCACTTTCCTTAAAATAAGTCCTAAAGTACAAAATAATTATGAACATTTAAAAAGAATATTTGTACTTATTGCTGTACTTGAAATTTACAATGTTTAAATATATCAAAGTTTAAAGGTGTGTACCTTTTACTAGACTACAGCTGTTGTTAAAAAAAAAAAGTGCAACCCAAGAATTTTTAGCAATGTGTATCTGAGCCAAGACAAACTGGACCACAGGCTACTACCACCAATCTGGATCCCAGTTAACCAGTCTGTCACACTTGAACCCCACCCCCTCCCACCCCTTAGTTTTGCAAAGAAAAAGGTAAACACCTTTAATATACAGGTACAGCAGCTTTAAAGTGACAAAATTTAAGTTAAGACAGTTATAAAATCTAATAAATACAATTGTCAAAGCACAACAAAAAATGAACAAGAAAAAAAAGTCAAAGATAACCACAAGAAGCAGTCGGCCAGTTACTATACTATCGTATATACCACCTGTCTAGAGCCAGCCTTCTCTGGAGAGCCTGCATTGGATTGACTGAAGACGGCAGCTATCCCTGCACCAAAGCGCTTGGACAGCAGAGGAGAAGTCTTAGTCACTTACCCTCAGAGGCTACCCTTTGATTAAAAGAGTACAGAAAAGAAAAGTCAAAATAGGTTCTCCATCAAACAAGTAATAGCACCAGACAGTTCAGTCAGCAGAAATATGACCCTTAATAGATTTAACTCCACGAAAAAAAAAAAAAAAACACAAAACACAAAAAACCCCCACACACTAAACTGTCAAATCAAAATTTGCTTCAAGCATTTACATTGCTAAAATCAACGCCTGGAATTTTAGGAAATTCTTCTGTCCCTCTCCTTCCTCCCCCAGGAATTTGATAGAGAAGCAGACAGAAAAGCTTTTGTAACAGATGTTAAGCCCCTACCCTAGGTCTACTTTAGTGACTGATACCCCTCTACTCTGTCCTGTGCTCCAAGTCAATGGGTGACAGGTTTCTAGCCCAAGGAGGGTTACTAAGTAGCCCCTTATGTATTTTGCCCAAGGGAAAGACCAGCTGAACCCTTTCACTTCAGAGGAAGGGAAAGCAATGGAAGATAAGGAGGAAACAGGGGAGGAGGATATACACTACCTTACCATTAAGACAGTGCCTGAAATTTTAAGAAGCTGATCGAAATCTACACAGCAGACTGGGGCACTTCAGACAACTGTGGAGCCCACAACCAAAGTCATGGGATAGACTACCCACTGCCCAAAGTGCCTCAAACCAACATATTTCTGCCACTGCCCTTGCTGGTCTCTTAAAACAAAAAAAATCAACTTACCATGAAGTCTGGACCAGGTGTTGATTACGCTCACATTCTAACACCTGAAGGTACATAACGATTATCTGGAAGATATGGGTCATTCAGTTATTACCAAGAATCTTTAGATCCAAGAATTTAGTTTATAGGGGTAACCATGCAGCAAACTGAGATCATGCCAGATTTTCAAGGAGCAGCCTCATGATGCTATATCCTGACAGACAGACAAAACTGCTGGATGCTGAGCATTTGCTGAATGATACACATCCCTGCTTTGCAATGCCCCAGGTGGGATGTACTAAGTAGGCCCCAACTCCCCATCAGGAAGTTCTAATTAGCTCTCCATTCAATCTCCACTGAGATTAGCTTGTTCTATAGATCTCAGTTGCTATTTTGCTCGGTAAAAGGCATTTTACAAATCTAAAGCTAGTAGATCTGGAGAAGGAAGCCGACGATTCTCAACATTAAACTGCTAACGTGAGCCATGTTTAAGCACAGTCCAGCAAAGTCCCTCTCACTGCTGGAGACAGTGTACACAATCACTGGGAGAGAAAAGGGCTCTTGGAATTCTGGCAATTCGAGGTGGGAGAAAGAGAGAGTCACCAAATCAGCCTTATGAAGTCAGCAGCAGCCACAACAAATGAGGATAAACAAAAATGCTTCTAACCCCGAGAAGCTAGTACACGTTCTTACAGTTAGCAATCTTTAGAAATCTAGTAGGATTGCTGTGCTATTGACAGAAACTGGAAAGTGGGAAAATGTGATTTTTTTTATTTCTTAGCTAAAATGGCACAAACTGGACCATGAGTATTGATGCAAGTTGAGTCTAATGGGAGCATGTACTCAGGAACCACTTACATATAAGTAAATATACCAACCTTATGAGGGTGCTTTACATGGACACAGAACCCCAACTCCTTCAAAACTCTTCTCTCAGCCTTTATAATTTGGTTCTTCAAATTAACATAATCCTGATCCAAGAGTAGAGGTACAGGTTTCCTACAATAAATTTCCCAAACGGAAAAATTAAAACCACCACTGCACATTATCTATAACAGATTGCATTATGTATGTACATTGCAAACATCATACCTAGGACACAATGTCAGATAACCTCTTTTCCCAGAAGAACATAAACAACTCTCCTTCATCCCTTATCTATAATTTAACCACTAACTGATTCTCATTGTTTTCTGTTTCCCTTATATGCCAACAACTGAGGTTCCAATTTCAATAGTTTGGGCTCACACGCACAGAGAAATGCTGACTGATTTAACTTGTGGTCACTAATAATTTAATAGCATAAGAACTTCTGAAATGTGCAAAGGAAACCCGATAACCTTAAATAAATGAAATTATTACATTCTGAAAAGTTTTCAAAGAGATTACAAAGTACTTAGCTAAAAAAAAAAATCAGACTATTCTTTCAACTAGTCAAAGGATATAGTTCACTAAAAGCCAAAAGAGATGGCAAAGGAAATGATAACCAGACTCACTAACAACTGTTGCTTAAAAGAGCCAAAGTATCTTAATTGGGTTCAAAACTCCGTACTGTGACCAGTGTGGCCTTGTGCAAGTTCCCTATTCTCTATGGGCCTACATTCCTGAATAGGTAAAAAATAAGCAGACTGGGACAGAAGACAGATATACTCAAAAAATACCAAGAATACTTACTTTTTCTCCCTCAAATGCCGAAGTCGATGAAACACATTAATTACGTCCCTTATCCGTCTTGGAGCCTCTTCTATTTTGGAGGCCAGATGAACACAGGCCATTGATACATGCTGAAATATAAGTATTGCAATATACTGATGTTTTGCTCAAATCTGGAACTGTGATCGCCTCCATCAGCTTAAGGAGGGCTAATAAGAGAAAATGGCAGGTAAATACAAGTAACAGAACAACCTGTAAGATAAGCAGCGCTTTACAACTTACATGGCTTATCAAACATAATGAAGCAAAAATACTGAATCTACTGAGGATACCTTGTTTTTGTAATTAGGACAAAGAGCAAATGTGTTGTTGATTAAGCTTCGTATATTGAAATCTTATTTAGCTTGAAATAGAAATGAGGAAATGGGGAAAAGTTCTACTTACCTCCATGGAATGCTTCACAAAGGATTTGGTATAAAAGAACCTCTGAAACAACACCTGCCCTGTAGCCATGGCCACCTAGAAAGGAGAAATAATGCAATATTGTTTTTAAAAGTACTGTTCAGGATTTGCCAGAATCATCCCAATTAGTAAAAAAAAAAAGATATTGGATTACCCTGTATTCAAGAGGTTAGAAAAAGAAAACAAAGCTTTTCCTGCCCATGGTTAGTGATCCACCCATACTTCCGGACATCAAAAAAATGCTTCCTTAAAACCAAGAAAAATCAGTCCATCTCAAAGCATGTAGACAAAGAAACAATCCTCCACCCCACCAAGGACAAACTTCTTAAACATTAAGTAAGAATGGGCTGGAGATGCCTCACACGCTTCCCACACACTAAGCCCTATTTCCAAGGGCAAAGTAACAGGCCCTGCCAATTAATCCAGCAACACCGGAGCAGGGGTAAGGGAAGGAGAGAGCCACAAGACAGGAGGGGGAGGAAGAGGCTTGAGCAATCCTCCCCGGCTCCACTTGCACAATAGCCGGCAGCTGATAGCTGGGGAAATCCCATTATTATCCAAGAACACAGGCTGTTTTTAGTTTTGCTTTCCCATGTCCAGAGCGTCCAGCCCGGCGCGCCCCCGCCCCCCCACGGTTTCTCGGAACCGCGATCCAACCACGCTAACGCGACTTCTGTTCGTGGTGGTCCATCTCAAACGCCATCGTTTCCTCCAGGTCTTGTGAGACCCAGGCCGTAACCGCAGCCCCTCCCCCCTACTGGCTGCGTCTCTTTTACTGCTCCCCTGCGGGAGGGGCGGCCGTTTCTGGGTTCGGCTCTAGAGTCAAGAGCTCCAGGGCCAGGGCCATGGAGAGGAGACAAGCTCAGATCGACGGGAGGGACACAGGCTCCGGGCTGGGAAGGCGCAGAGGAAACAGGGCTTTCGTTTAACACAAAAGGAAACCGAGGCAGGGGATTTTAGATGACACAGGGCCGTGGAAGGGGGCCTCCAAATCTTTCGAGGCCAAACCTCCTTTTACACAACGGGAAACTGAGTCTCAAAAAGGTTTAGGCCACTTAAGCCCACAGTCTGAGGCCAACTACTCATTTCACAAAGGGGGAAACTGAGGCCTAGGAGGTTGGGTCCGAAGTATGCCCCCAGCCCCAAATAAAGATGCCGCCGGCGGTCTAGAGCGGTCGACAATAACTAGGGCGGGGTTTTCTCCGAATATGCCCCACCGAATACGCCTGCGGGGAGCGGCCTACCCCGGCCCCACGCCCGGCTTTGTCCCGGGCGGCTCCGGGAACAAAGGACCAGGCCCGGCCGCCTCCCTCCCCTCCCCCATGCCCCTCCCCCGCCCGCGCCGGCCTGGCGCCTGCGCACTAGCGGCCGGGCGCGGCGGCTGTAACCTCTGCCTCGCGGCCTGCGGCCTCCCCCCTCCCCTCCCCGCCGGCTCCCACCCCCTCCCCCCTCCGCCGGTCTCCCCCCACCCCAGGCCTGCCCGGCCCCGTACGGACCTGCGGCAGGCGCAGCAGGATGCCGGCCGCCTGGATGAGCTCGCAGCCCACGACGCGCAGGCCGGTCTCGGTGTCGGGGTCCAGGCCGCTCGACATGGACGGCGTGAAGCGCAGCTTGTCGTCGGGCAGCAGGCAGTTCTCCAGCGTGATGAGCACGCCCGAGTACAGCCGGTCCCCAATCAGCACGCCCGGGCCCGAGCCGCCCGAGCCCGCCGCCGCCGCTCCGCCGGCCCCGCCGCCCGAGCCCGAGCCCGAGCCGGCCGCCGACGCCGCTCCGCCGGCCCCCGAACCTGCCGCGGCCGCCGCCACAGCCGGGGCTCCCGCAGCTGCCGCCGCCGCCGCCATCTTAAGTCTTCTTCGTGCTTCTGGCCCCCGCCCGGCGGCGCCTCCCTGCGCCCACCCGCCTCCAAGGACTCCATTGGCCGCCGCCGCTCGACCCCCGCCGCCTCTGCGCACCGCGATTGGCTGCGGCGCGCGTCACTCGCACCGCTCTCTCTGACTCACGGGACGGGAATTCGGCGCGGGCGGGGGAAGGAGGGCACGTTACCCAGTGCGCCTTGCGGCTCCTCCGCCTACGGCTCTCCCTCTTCTCCACCCTCCCAGAATGCGTCACGATCGTAGCTTGTTCATCAAGGTCCCGGTCCTCCGGCGACAAGGTTTTACCCCTAGCTGGAGAAAGCGGGGAACGGAGGTCTTTGTCCTCTCCCCGCCAGGGATTAGATCAGAAAGGTACAGGTCACACTACCTAAAGCTCCGAAGCCAGTCTTAGCACTCTGTGCTACAACACCTCTAAGCCTCAATTTCCTCATCTGCAAATTGGGCATAATAATAGCACGTGCCTCTGCAGTCTAAGGAAGATCGACACCTCCTAAATAATAATGACTCGTAGGCCGCGCTTTGGGCCTTGCAAAGCACTTTAGCCAATCTGAGCATTAAACATCTACCGTATCCCAGTTGCTGTGCCACGGCGGGTACAACAAAGAATGGCAGACCCCGACCCCCACCCCCCTGGGAGCTCAGTCTAATGAAAACAACCTCGAGCCGACGGGAACGTCCCCACTACGACCCTAGGAGGGAGGGGCTAATATCCCCATTTTACAGTTGGGGAAACTGAGGCAGAAAGCAGATGAGTGAGTTGCTCAGGCTCTAAGACAAAATTTGAACTCAGATCTTCCTGACTCTAGATCCAAGGCTTCACCTATGAGAAAGTGCCTGGTCACTTACTAAGCAGAAGCCATGTGCCAGGCACGGGTGGGGGGGGCGGGGGGAGCACCTCCGCAAAATGAAGGACTGGAGCTAAATCAGAAGTTCTTAACCCTAAGGTCAGTGGGCTGGTTGGTTTTTATTTTAACGTTTTGGTAGCTGTTTCAGTATGATTGGCTTCCTTTGTAACCTTTATGTTTTATTGTATTTTTATTGAAAAACACAATTCAGATTGGGGGGGATGCACAGACCTCACCGAACCACCAAAAGGGTCCAGGACAAACAGAAGTGAAGAAGCCTATGCTGGTACATAGCCTCAGACTTCTTCGAGCTTGACCCTTACGGTTCACCCAGGCTCAGCCATGGCCGGATTATTCCTGGCCAGTCTCCTGTGGATCCCTGTGGGCACTGTCTCCAGTCTGTCCTCCACACAACTGCCTGAAAGCCCTATTCCTCAAGCCCAGGTCTGACGCTGTCAATTCTGTGTGCATGAAATGTAAATGGGAGCTATAGGTAACCCCAGCTTAAATCCAAGAAGGGTAAATAACTGCATGCGCTACCCAAAATTAAGTCAAATTGCCAAAGATGGGAAGACTCATTGCTCTGGGGGCATGTGAGTAAATGGGGGCAGGGGTATGCCAGGTGCTCCCTCCCTCCACTGGGAAATTAACACGTCCCCGAATTGTTCATATTCCTCATCCCAGCTTTAGGACCAGAAATTACAAGGATGGGAGGGGCGGCTAGGTGGCGCAGTGAGTGCTGGCCCTGGAGTCAGAAGGACCTGAGTTTGGATTCAGCCTCAGACACTTAAAAAGACAAAAACAAAAACCTAGCCCATGACCTTGGGCAAGTTACTTAACCCCAATTGCCCTCCAAAAAAAAAAAAATTACAAGGATGTAGACAAAAATGATCAGCACTGTACTTTTAAAAATAGGCTAGTACCTTGTTTTTATATCACACTCACCTCCTTAAAATTGGACGATTCTTCGTAGGGGAGGGAACGTGCATTTATGTATTTAAGACCTAGGCACTTCACAAATATTATCTCATTTGGTGCTCACAATAACCTTAAAAGGTAGGGGCTATTATTATCCCCATTTTATAGATGAGGAAACTGAAGTTAAGTGATTTGCCCAGAGTCACACAGCTAGTAAGTGTCCAAGGCTGGATTTGAAAACATTGAAGAAAAAAAGTATTCTTTTGGTTCTGTCTGAAAGATCCATAGGGGCTCTGGGGGAAGCATCCAGTCAGAGGGAGAGCCAAAGGAGCAGAGGGTCATTTCTGATGGAGTAGTCTATCGGTGGAGCAAGCTTCCACATTAACTTAAAAGATTCACCTTTACTGTTGTACATGACTACCCATGTATAACCTATATCAAAATGGTTGCCTTCTCAGTGAGGGGGAGTAAGAGAGAGAATTTGAAACAAGTTTTAAAAATGAATGTTAAAAATTGTTTTTACATGTAATTGAGGAAAATTTTTTATAGATAAGTATTTTAAAATGTGGTTTTTTTTTGTGTTTTTTTTTTTTTTGCTTTTTGGAGGGCAGTTGGGGTTAAGTAACTTGCCCAAGGTCACACAGCTAGGTTTTATTTTTGTTTGTGTGCATTAAAAGTGTCTGAGGTCGGATCCGAACTGAGGTCCTTCTGACTCCAGGGCCGACGCTTTACTCACTGCGCCACCTAGCTGCCCCTTAAAATGTTTTAAATTTACAATACATTTTTATATCTGAGCCTCTCAATCATTGTGGGGAGGGGTAGCACTATTATTATCTGTTTTGCAGATGGGGAAACCAAGGCTCATCAAGGTCCAGTACAGACAAGAGACAAGTCTGGAAAGAGTATCTAGACCAGAGAAATCTTAATATTTCTAGAGAAAAAGAAAGGGTTTGGCATCTGCATCCACATCTGTAGGAAATAATGGGTAGAATCTGGACAGACATGAGCAGACATGAAGGGAAGAACATGGACCAAGCTAAAAGGGTCACACATGCCTTGCCTACAGCTCCACTGAGGGCAACAAAAGTTTCGATCATTGACTCCAAGGGTGCTGTTACTGATTGATCATTTAGAGTGAAAGCCCACATTGCTCTTTTCCATTGACAAAGGGCAAACCACCAGGATGAGATTGCAGAGATGCCAACAGAAATCTCTAGGTTGTTTCATTGTCTGAGTGGGTTGTCCCCTTTTTGGGGGGCCGGAGCTCTGCCAGTGAATTTATTCTAAACTAATTTAGTCTAAACGAAATATCTCAATTAGAAACCGAAGTGCCTGGCACATAGTAAGTACCACGTTAACTTTTGTTTGTCCCAGACCCTTTCAGCAGTCTGGTGGTATCTGCCGATGCCCTCATCTCTGAATCGTGTTTTTAAATAAAAAAATAAAACATATAGGTTATGAAGGAGTAACAAATGCTGGTTGTCTTGACTGCACACAGTAAACACTCAATAAATACTCTCTGAATCTCATACGTGAAGCTGGGGGAGCTTTCATAGGACCATAGGACCATAGAACCCTAGACTGACATCTGCAGCTGGATCCCAGAGGCCACCTAAGGCTAAACCCCCCATTTTACAGATGAAGAAACCAAGGCTTGGAGAGAGGAAGTGATTTGCCTAATGATAATGAACTATATTTAGCAACAGAAAACCTGGTGTCTAACAGGTGCCGCCAGCATTTCTAGTATTGTAAGGAGGGTGAATGCTTTCTATCTCTATTTCTGAGCCTCACAACACCCCAGTAGGAACTGACAAGGGATCATTTTACAGATGAGGAAACTGAAACCCAGATGCTGTGACTTTTCCCTGATCACACAGCAAGAGACAGAGTCAGAATTCGAACAGAGTTCCGAGTGCAGTAGTCTCTTGGAGTCCATCCCTCTTAAGAGGCTATGACTAGGGTAAAAATAGTGTTATCAAATACTTCAGTGGTTCAAGAAGGTAAGCACTCTGAGGGCAGGGAGTTTTGTCTTATTTCTTGTGCTGTGTATGGTGGATGCCATGGAGTAGGCCCTGAATATATGTGAATTGAATAATTAAATAACTTCCTTCTTGAATTCCTTTCAGTTCTTTTTTTCATCTTTGTGCTTGCCAAGTTTTGTTTCCATTTTTATATTTTAAAATATTGTCCTAAGCAAGGTGCCCTTCTGGGTGCTTGCAATTTGGATTCTGCTATGGTGGGGTCTTGGGGGGCCCTTTATGGTTTGTGGCTTTTAAGCATCCCCAGGATGTACTGTCCATAACAGGCTGAGTGTTCAGGAGGTGCCCCACCCAACCTAGTTTTAGCCCACTTGAACTTAGCTGGGCTGATGTGGTATGTCAGCAAAGAGACACACATGTAAAGTCCATCCCTCAGCCTGTGGGACTCCAACCTTCCTGGTTAGGAAGGACCAGAAAGAGCTTGGGCTGTGACCAGCCCCTAAACCACAAAGATGCATGGAGCCTGCTAGACTATATCTAGCATGTTGTTCTCAGTCCCTGGCTAGGGACAAAGAAACAGCACAGAAAACACCCCCTCCACTAAAAAGGATAGTGCAAGGTGCACTCCCACCCCCAAGCTCTCCTGGCAGCTCAGATCAAGGCCTCCCCAAAGCCTCAGCTTATGAGTGCTTTTCTATCTGACCCTGATATGTCCCTTCCCAACTAGGAAATTCTGTATACAAGCTCCTTAGTGAGGCACTGAATTTGGCATCAGAGGACCGGAGTTCAAATTCTGGCTACTCGCCGGATGGGTGATACTGGGCAAGTCACTTCTGTTGTGGGCCTTGGTTTCCCCACTTGTAAAGTGAGTGGACAGAGCTCAAATGCCAGCTTGTGAGGAGGCGTCTCCTGCACCCCCACCCCAGGACCTTCCATCTGTCTCCCAGTTTTTACACGTGGTCTCCACCTCTTTGGCCTTTCTTTGTATCTTTGGTAGTTGGCACAATCCCTGCCTGGCTCCTCACACCACAGATATGTAGAAGGCCCTTGAGACAGACCTCCCCAGCCTAAGCCCTCAGGGTATAGATGAAGCATCAGGGCTCAGTCCAGGAGAGATGCTGAGGGCAGAGCAGGACCTAAGAACCAGCCTTCTGACCTGTGCTTCCCTGCTGATCACTGATGTCTGCCCATGCCTGACATCTGCACCTGTCCCAAGAATACCTGAATACCAAGGAAACGCCTGGAATGCCAAGGACATGATCCATGACGCTGGCTCACTCTTTGTTATAAAAGCTTTATTTTATAATCTCTTCCCAAATCCATTTTAAAGTCAGCCCCTTTTTTAAAAGAACACCTGCTGAATGAATCCTTTAGGGTTTCCAGTGTGACAAAGGCTCCCCCATCCTCCCACCTGGTAAAAGCCCAGCTCCCTCTCCTCTGGTCGTGCTCCTGAAATGTGAAAAGACATGATTACAAAAGAATGTGAACAGCCTGGGGAAGCTCTTACACTGCCCATCTTTGTTACTGGTGTAGCTGAGAGTCACCCCCAGTCCTTTGTCGGGCAAAGCGCCCCAGCGGCAGCGGTGGTGGCCACGGCTCCATCGCCTTCACTGATAATGCACCACCCTGGAAAAGATCCCTGCCGGCTCCTTCTCGTCCCCCAGCGCCGCTGTGAGGCCTTCTTCTCTCCTCCTCTTGGCCAAAGCAGCCAAAGACTTAAACGTCTTGGGTTCGTAAATCGCCAGGTCAGCAAGGACCTTCCTGTTGAGCTCCACCTGGCACTGGGAAGAAAAGAAGTGACCTCACCCAAGGACCCCACAAGAGCAGAGACTCTCAGAGCTGGAGGGTGTGAAGGGCACACACCCTGCCCCATCACGGGGAGGCCCTTCCTCATTGGGACCACTCCATCTGGGAGAACGCTTCCAGGCTCTTGGAACTCTTCCACCCCAGTGGGACACAGGACATGCCTAATAAACACTGCACCTATTATTCTGGCTTCTCAGGCCAAGAGGAACAAATGGACATTCTCCCTCCTTTGATTAAGCTTCTTTTCCCTCCAGACCCAAATCCTCCCAAGCTGCCTCAAGCAATCCTCTAATCCCCACAGTCCATGGCCTCCAGCTCCCTCACTGCCCAGCCTGGTCCTCCTTCTGCTGCCTCCAGTCCTGTTGGTCAATGCCCTTCCTGAAATCTTTAGCCTAGAAAGGGAACAATATGCCAGCAGGACCCGGGAGGACCTGCACATCTTCCTTGTCCTGTTTGAGCTGGACCACCCGGGACACACACAGCTGAAGGTACACAAGTTTACACACTCTACTGTGAGTGACTCACACCCATTCAGGAAGGGTCCACATGGAAGGTGGAAGGAGTCTCTGTGGCCATCAAGAGCTCCAGGTATAGCTGGGAGATCCCTCCCAGAGGCACTGCAGGGAAAGACTGAACCCCAAACCTTGTCCCAGGGTCTTCTCTACAAGGGGTAGAACAGGAGCTGGGCTAGCAGCCCATCTAATCTTCCTATCTCTTCCAGGGGCAAGCAGTGTGGTAAGCATTGGTAACTGACATGTAGGTAGCTCTCTGAAGCCTGTGGAGGGCTCAATCAATAGTATTATTGATAGCAGTGAGCATATGTACACAGCTTTACAGTCTTCAGAGCACCATAGAAGCATGACCTCCTCTGACCCTGACAACTATCCTGAGAGTCAGTACAATGGGTAGGATTAGCCTTACTTTACAGAAGAGGAAACGGAGGGGCCAGCTGGCTGGCCTGCCTGCAGGCACAGAGCTGCTCAAGGGTCCAAAGCAGGATTTGAACCCTGAGTCTTGCTGACACACACCCCCCCACCGCGATGACCTCAATGTACATGCACCCAGCCCCAAGGCACCTCGTGAATGGCTGGCCTTGTTCAACAGAACTGTGTCCCATTTATGCAGCCTGAAGCTCTGAACTGAACACTGAGTCCTTCCCTGGACCAGCTGACTATCTCCCACAAGGGGACCCAGCCCCACGTGGATGGATGTGACTGACACAAGGCACTATGTGTGGGGTGGTGAAGGACAGAGCCCCACCAAGGGCGCTCGGGGAAAATATGAGCACTTAGGCTATACTCTGGGCCAGCGAGTGCAGGGGATGACACAAGTCAAATTTTTGTAGACAATAAGGCAAAAGGAGGGACACGAGGTGCCCACCAGTCCAGCTAATGGAGAAGCAAGGAACAAAACCCATGTGCACATGTCCAGTCTAGCAGCTGTGAGACAGAGGCCTCAGCTTCCTGCCAAGGAAAACTGTGAAGTCTGATCTCACCTGGACCTGCCTAAAATATGCCTTTGAAAAAGCACCTCCAAGGGGCGGCTAGGTGTCGCAGTGAGTAGAGTGCTAGCCCTGGAGTCAGAAGGACCTGAGTTCGGATCCAGCCTCAGACACTTAACACACACACAAACAAAATCCTAGCCGTGTGACCTTGAGCAGGTTACTTAACCCCAATTGCCCTCCAAAAAAAAAATAAAAAGCACCTCCAAGCATCCAAGAGGTCCTTATGGGGGAGGCTGCCTGAGCTGAGCATTGGCTTCATTCTAGGGGGAATCTTAGCTCTTTCAATGTATACATCTTAATGAAATTCCTTCCCTACCCCCATTAAACCATCTCCTCCTGAAACTACCATTTTTTAAAGCCAAGAAAAATGACAACCTGACCTTTCTTTTTAACAGCAGACTAGGCAGGGCCCACCCCACCATACCATGCACCACATTTTTCATTTCTGAGATGCTCCTTTGGGGATTTTGGAGAAAGGGACAAAGATGTCTCTGTCCATCCAACCCCCACCACAGCCAAATGAATTCCAACATTGAGGAACAGAAAATGAATCTCGATGGTGACTTGTGAGTTGCTAACCTGGAATTACTGTGAACAGTGAGTGTCCTGGAGACACTGGCAGCTCTGTATCACAGCAAGCATAACATACCTTGATCAAATTGCTAATAAATGATGGATACTTCAAGCCATGTTCTTGGGAAGCAGCTGTAATTCGATTAACCCAAAGCTGAAATCAGAACACAAAGAAATGAATTCATTCCAGACAGAACAGAAAAAGAAACCAGTCACGTTGGTCTCGGTCCATGGGCTGCTTTGGCTCCCGTCTCCTCCTTGACCAACATCATCTGCCTCCATAAACACTGAGGAGATGAGGATGCCTGGCTCACAAGTGACCCAGCTCCACGGAGCCAGAGACTCCACAGGGCCAAAGGCCTCAGACAGAATGGGGCAGCTCATCCCCTCTCCTTCAGCTGTCCTTTCCAATGATCTCCTGCCCAGCCTTCTCTCATCTGTGCAGCTGTATATATCTGAGCACTCCAGGGTCCCAGGGTCTGTCTCCATCTAATGGGGTGGGGGAGGTTTAAGTGGTCCAAACCCTCCCATCTCACTACAATCATTACAGCACTGAGAAGCATCAGGGTCTCGTGGCCTAGGAATCATGAAGACCTGAGTTTGGGTCCCACCTGGGACAGAAAAAAGATAACTGCGGGATCTCAGAAGAGAGTAAGGGAGGGGGTGGACCCAGCTCTGCTCCCTCTCCATGCCCCCACACTCACTCACCGCCCGCATGTTCCTCTTCTTCAGTCTCCTGGAGTTGGTGCATTTCACGAAGGCTCTAGTCACAGCCCTGACAGCCAACCTGTAACACCGATTCTTCCTGCCCCGAAAGTGCTAAGTTAGAAAGAAGACATGTTGATCATGGCTGGCAAAGACCGGTGATGCCCACATTCAAGAGGCAGCAGCCTTCACAGCCGCTGAGCCATAGCTGGGAGGGAGCCCCATGGGCACAGAAAACCTGGCGCTGAAGGACCCTGCGGTCAGGCTGGGACGAGCTGCCCTCTCTGCTCAGACGCTGGTGAGGAGGGCGATGATGCAACAATTGCAGGGGGTAGGATGGGGGGATGGGCAGGTCTAGCCACACTGTTCCCACACATTCAGGCTCAGTCAGGAGCTATCTGTAGCCATCTACTGACACTGATTTAGAAGTTATTATCGACATCGTTTGTTTTCACACAGTAGTGGTTTCTAGATATACCCTTTCTTTTTCTCCATCCCCTGCCAGCAAACTACACCCACCCACATCACAAAAATAAACAAATCAATAAAGATTTGGGCAGTGTGACCACAGCCTGGCAACACCCAGCCTCTCTGCAGGGGGAGGGGGAGACAGATTTCATTATCATTCTGGACCACCATGGGGCCCGCCTTCTGAGAGTTCAAAGGGACCCCAAAGGTCTGGGGAGGGAGGGGTTTCAGGATGGGGAAGAGGGTGTGGCAGAGCTGGGCATGGGGGAGGGGGCAGAATTAGAGATGAAACAGGCTAGAGGATGAAGGGAGTCCAACTAGAGAACGGGGGAGAACTGGGCTGGGCTAGAGGAGGGGGCACATGACAGAGAAGGGTGGTGGTAAAGGGTGAGCCAAGCAGATGGTAGGGAGCTGGAGAGACTGTGGGGGAGGGAAAGGCTGGCAGAGGGGCCCCAGGAGATGGACAGAGGGATGGGACCAAGGGGGGCAGAACAGGGGAAGGGGGATAGGGAGGAGAAGGAATGGAATGGAAAGAGGGCTGGAAGAAGGTGCCAGATGGTGCCCTTTTTACCTGCTGGGTCTCCTCCTCTCCCCTCCCCCCAGACCTCTCTTCATAGTCTGCTAAGGGGTCCATCCTCCTCAGAGAGCTGCCAGTCATATTCTAAAGGGGTAGGAGTGACCATATCGCCCACTGCAGCAAGGTGGCACTGGACTAGGTTAGACCTGAGTTCAAATCCAGCCTCAGACGCTTTCTAACTGCCTAATCCTGGGCAAGTCACTTTACCCTGTCTGCCTCAGTTTCCTCATCTGTAAGAATGGGGATTAAAAACCCCAAGGTTGCTTTGTTTAATAAATGTTTCTTCCTTTCCCTGCTCCATGAGCTCCAGAGGCTCCTTTTATGCCCAGGATCAAATATAAGATGCTCAGGGGCAGCTAAGTGGCGCAGTGAGTAGAGCGCTGGCCCTGGAGTCAGAAGGACCTGAGTTCGGATCCACCCTCAGACACTCAACACACACAAATAAAAAAAAAAAAACCTAGCTGTGTGACCTTGGGCAAGTTACTTAACCCCAATTGCCCTCCAAAAACAAACAAACAAACAAAAAAAATATATATATATATAAAAGATGCTCTGACTCTGAAGACCCCTCCCCAACCAGGCTCCCCAAAGGCCTCAGGGGCCTGGCCTCCTGGGGTACTCATGTGACTGGTCCCTACTCCATATGGATCTCTTCAGCAGGGACAACATCAGAGCCTGAGTGCCTGGTCCTTCCTGCTTCTCTTTGTCCCCTGACCCCTCCCATCCCCTCCCCAGCCAGACTCAGCAGGAGGGCTGGATCACAGGAGGCCTTTTCCACGCTGTGCACCCCAGCTGAGGGAGGCTCTGGAAGGGCAGGGGCTGTCTGGGTTCCCCTTTGTATCTGCAGGCTGCACTCAATGCCCCAAACAAATAATAGCTCTTACTATGTGCCAAGCAGTGCACCCAGGTGGTACTTTATGATTAGGTCCTCACAGTAACCCTAAGAGGGAGGGACTATTATCATCCCCATTTTACAGACAGGGAAACTGAGGCAAACAGGTGAAATGACTTGCCCAGGGTCATATAGCTCATACCCTTAGTACAGGAGTTCTTACCCTGGAGTACCTGAACCTTTTTTTTTAAGGGGGAGGACAGGGCAATTGGGGTTAAGTGACTTGCCCAAGGTCACACAGCTAGTAAGTGTTAAGTGTCTGTGGCTGGATATGAACTCAGGTTCTCCTAACTCCAGAGCTGGTGCTCTATTCACTGCACCATCTAGCCGCCCATGAGCTTTTTTAAAACGTATTTCCGTAACTGTAATTACACCGAATTGATTTCCTTTCTAATCATTTTAATTGACCATCATTATCCAATTCCACAGACTTCATCAGACTGTCAAATGAGTCCTCCACTAATAAAAAGTTAAGAACCTTGAACGGGTACAAGCATGTATTAAGCACCTATTCTGTGCCAGGCACCCTGCTAAGGGCTTTTTCACAAATATTCTCTCATTTAATCCTCACAACAAAACTGAGGGATAGTGCTCTGATGATTCCCCTTTTACAGGTGGGGAAACTGAGGCAAACAGAGGTTTGGTTTCGGGGTTTTTTAGTGATGTGTCCAGGACGAGCGAAGATTGAACACCATGCCTGGAATCAGGAAGACTCATATCCGGCCTCAGACTGTCTGTGTGACCCTGGGCAAGTCACTTAAGCCTGTTGGCCTCAGTTTCCCCATCTGTAAAACGAGCTGGAGAAGGAAAGGGCAAACCACTTTAATATTCTCTCGAAGAAAACCCCAAGTGGGGTCACAGAGTCTCAGGGAACAGAGGGTTAAAGAGCTAACAGCGAGAGGGAAGGGAGAAGGGGAGGGGTCTCATAAGAGGGGCCACAGAGAAGGGGAGGAGCCATGAGAAGGGGCGGGATCTCCGGAGGGGAGGAGCCACGGAGAAGGGGCGGGATCTCGGGAGGGGGCGAAGCCCGAGCAGAGGGCGGAGCCATGGGGAGGGGAGAGAGGAGAAGGGGCCTCGGTGGGGGAGGGGAGGCGGGAAGGGGCCCCCGGGCCCGGGGCGCTCACCCGGGCGTATTGCAGCACATCCTGGACCCGCCAGTAGCGGTCGGTGAGGCGGGCTCGCACCCACAGCGGCGCCGTGAGCAGCACCATGGCTCCCTGACTATTCTGGGCGGCGCGAGCTCCAGGTGGCGGGGGCCATGTACAGGACACCGGAAGCAGCGGTGCCTGGAGCACTTCCGGGGCGACTCCGCCTCCGGCCGCTGGCACTTCCGGGGCGGGGCGGAGCCTGCGGCCTCAGCTCCTCCTCCTCCACCTTCTTACCCTTCACCCTCCGAGCTGGGGGCGGGCCTCCTGGGCTGCAGCTTGTTTCCCCAGTCTGTGTAATAAAGCAGTGAGAGCAGGGCAAGTGAGCCCGGGACTCAGAAGGCCACATCTGTAAAATGGGCACAGTCCCGGGGCGCTGCGTTGATGTGAACTAGCCACCGTGCCTTTGTCCGGGACGGGGAAGCCGCCTGGACCTCCTTCCCTTGACCCCCTTCTTCCCGAAGACGTTGGCCTCTCCAGCCCACCCTCCCAGGGCAAGCCACAGCCCGGCTCTGCTCAGGAAGCTCCGGGGCTCCCCATTAACCCTAAAACAGGGGTCCTGGGCACTGGGGATAGAGGGCAGCGGCGCTCCGTGAACTCTAAGTGGGATTTAGCATCTCCCTCTATTCTGAGAAGCCAGGTCAAAGAGGGCATCCAGGACACAAAAAAGGACCAAGGCTGGAGTTCAAATCCAGTCTCCGACCCGTCCTAGCTGTGTGACCCTGGTCAAGTCACTTCCCCTCTGGCTGCCTCAGTTTCCTCATTAGTAAAACAGGGACAGTAATACTGCCTCCCAGGGTGGCTTCGAGAATCAGAGGAGATGGTGACTTGTCAAACTCTAAAGCACACGATACATTTTACCTTTAACTTCTAAGGATTCCTGGTGGATAAGACAACCTACCATGAAGCTGCCCAGGGGCATGAAATTGGCTCTTGATAATAATTCAATTCAATTAGGGCCAGGGCCTGAACTAATCAACCAGAAGAAAAGCCTGGACCTAACAACTTCTTTGTTCTCTGACTAAATTCAGAGAATACCTCTTCCTATATCAACAAAGCCAGATGGGACTGACTTTATGGCCATTAAGGATGAGACCCTTAACCCAAGGCACTAACTTGAGTAAAGGAACTTTTTCTTAGCTTTTTTTTTTTTTGGAGGGCAATTGGGGTTAAGTGACTTGCCCAAGGTCACATGGCTAGTTTTTTGTGTTAAGTGTCTGAGGCTGGATTTGAACTCAGGTCCTCCTGACTCCAGGGCTGGTGCTCTATTCACTATGCCACCTAGCCACCCCCTGTTTGCCTCCTTTAACCAAACTATCAGGTTAACACTCTACAACTACAATCCTGCCTGTCTTAGTGTTTCTGTCTCCTTTGCTGGATTTTGGATCCATCTCCTGTGTGTGTGTGTGTGTGTGTGTCCCAAAGTTTTGTCCTAGGACCTCTTCCTGTTTTCTCTCTCCTTGATTTCACTAGAACTTATGGGCTCAAATATCATTTCTATGAAGAAGACTTCTGATTCTGTGGGTCCTACCTGTGAGAAGTCCCATAAGCACCTCAAACTCAGTTTACCTAAAACAGAATTAATTCTCTTCTCCTTTAAACCACTCCTCATCCCAACCTCACTATTTAGGTCTGCCCATTTTTCCAGTTACCCTCTCTTATAACTTTGAAATCATCTTTAACGGGGCACAGTGAATAGAGCACCTGCCCTGGAGTCAGGAGGACCTGAGTTCAAATTTGGATTCAGACACTTAACACAAAACTAACCATGTGACTTAGGCCAAGTCACTTAACCCCAACTGTTCCCCAAAAAGTAAAATAAAATCATCTTTAACTCCTTCCTTTCCCTCCCCCATCATATATCAATCACATGCTATCAGTTGCCAAGACTCATCGATGCTACTTTCCTGACATCTCTTTCTTCCATTCCCGTCTCTCTCCATTTATACAGATACTCCCCAAGCTCAGGTCCCCATTGTCTCTCACCTAGACTATGGCAGGTGTAGCTTCCTACTTGCTCCTTGCTCCTGGTCTCTTTAATTCATCAGCCCCACAGCTGCCAAAATCATCTTGCTAAGGCACAGGTCTGTCTGTATAAAGAGGATCTTAGCTTTCAGGTTGGATGGGCTTTAGATCACACCTTTGACACACTAAGAGACCAAGGTGGAGACAGGCTTACCCATAGTCATAGCAATTGGCAAGGCTGGGATTTGAACTGGCATCATCATCTTTCCTGATTCCCTTCCATGCCTCCCTGAGGCCTTGAAGGATAAAATCCAAGCCCTTCAGGGGGCATTGAAAGCCTCCACTCTCCCATCCCAGACACCCTTCTGATTATCCCCTTTGCACACTTCTGGTTGCTGCCCCCTCCTTTCTTCTCCTTGGACAGCCTGCTTCCTAGGAGGCTTGGCGTACATACCCCTTCCCTAAACAAAGCCTTTCCTCAGCCCTCTCTTAGTTGACACTTTAGTAGAATGTTCTCAGCTCTTTGGTCCGAGGGATCCTTCCCTTCTTTGGGTTCCATTCTTTTCCAGGGCCCAGCACAAAGCAGGTACCTAAGAAATGCCACTTCTAGGGGTGACTAGGTGGCACAGTGAATAGAGCACCAGCCCTGGAGTCAGGAGGACCTGAGTTCAAATTTGACCTCAGACACTTAACACTAACTAGCCCTGTGACCTTGGGCAAGTTATTAACTCCAATTGCCCTGCCATCCCCCTTCCAAAAAAGCAATGTCTTTTAATTGATTCATTGTTTTCTTCCTCTCCAAATCATCTTGCATTTGTGAGGTTTAGGGGTGCTGGGACCCTGAAGTAGCCACATACAGGTCCCACCTTGAATGAATTCAATCCAAGTCTTCTTTCAGCCAAAGACATGGTTTATTAGAACACTGGTCAGGTGGGTATGATTCTAAAAATATGCCATATTGGCCAGACTCTAGGAATCAGAGCATTTGTGATGCTTGTATTGACAAGTGGGCCAGATTGAATCTGAGCGATTTAATTGGGGGGGGGCAAGACTGTGGGAAGGATCTGGGAGTGGCCAAATAGTCTGGGGGGACTGGGAGATAACAGAGAAGGACCTCTGAAGGCTTTGGTACCCCCAGCTGAACACCAGGGACCTGGGCCATGAGGAAGGGGTCTGGTTGGTGGTCTAGGGTGGGGCCAGGTGCTGGGCTGGGTTAGAGATAACAGAGAATTGGAGATTTGGGTGTGGGGCCATGATAAAAGGGCAGTTAATTAACTGGGAAGGGTCCGTTGTCTCAGGCTAAGGCAGGGGACCTGGGGTTTTTCCTTTTTGGGGTCCAGATCTCAAAGACATGGTCTTTCCCTTCTGGGGGTTGGTTCAGATTGTGAGAAGCTAACTTGATCTGGAAAGAACAATACTCTTGTTATTTTCCCGGCTGGAGCCAGGAAAATTCTCATTTTATTTTATATTTATTTTACATTCCTTGTGAATGGGTAACTCCCTAAAGGACCACACTTGCTCAGACAAATGCAAGGATGTTTGTGGCCTGTTCCCAATTCAAATTTCCCCCTTGGTTTCCCATTGGCTGAATGCAACTTCCTGAACCCCCTCTTTCACGTTCTCCTTGATATGTTTTCCCTCCCTGTGCATTTAAATTAGCTTGCTCCCCCTGGTGATGGGGTTTGGGCTCTGGGAACCCCCTTGATGAGGCATTTGCCTAAGGCCATAAGCCTTTCATTATAGCTAGGCCCACATCTCTGTTACTCAACCTAGCCTAGCCCTCCATTGTCCAGCTACTTCCCACCCTTGATCCTATCAAAATGTCTATACCTAAACCTGTTACCCTTAAACTAGCCTAGCCCTCCATAGTCGGTCATCTCCAGGGAGCCTTCAGCTATCTCCCACCCATAATCACTTATTCCTGGAGTCTGACCTCAGTCTCCTCAAAATCCTCCTTAGACTCCTCCTCAAGGCCTTCCCCAAACCCCTCCCCTAGCCCACCCCTAGATCCCTCCCATACTCTTTCTGTAAGTAAGAGCCATCTCAGCCTTCAGTCTAGCTCAGTCTGTGTCAGATTGTTCTGACCCGCTTGTCAACACAAGTGTCACAAATACTATGGCTCCTTAAGAGCCTACCCATTATGGTGAATCTTTAATAAACTGTTTTACTTTGACCGAGAGAAGGCTTGAGTCAAATTCATTCAGCAGGACCCGGCGTGTTGGTATTTTGGGGTCTCAGGCACCCCTAAAATCCAAACCTCAACAATTCTGAGAAGGGACCCAGAGGCTTCATCAGACTGGGACTTGGGGATCCAAGATGAAAAAATAAGCTTAAACCCCGCCTTGCTAGAAATGGTTTCTAATTCCAAGTAAAGCCAGCATGTTCAAATCTACACGTGGTAGTGTTTAGAGCCCTGGGTTCTGGGGTCAGGAAGCCCCGAGTGCAAATCCCACCTCAGACACCCAGTTGTTGGAATCTGGGCAAGCCACCATCTCTCCTGATCTTAATTTTCTATTAAAAAAATCTATTAAAAAAATGAAAGGATCGGACTTTGGATTCTGGGGTCTCTTCCAGTTATCCATCTGTGATCCCACAATCCCTTGTTATAATATTGGCAATATGCTTAATACCATGCCTGGTGCATAGCAGGCATTTTATAATTGTCTGTTCTCCCTTTCCTTCCCTATGAGCAAGGTTGACTGAACAGTGAAGATTCACAGGAGAGATCTGTTATATAGTCATAGTCTGACAAATATCACCTCTTGTTAGAAGCCTAATGCTTTCTGTGGGACCTGGAAGATGAAGACAAACCACAGCAGTCCTTTATCATACCAGGGGTGGTTTGAAAAGAGCTGGTGATTTTTAACTGAGTTTCTCTAAGTCATTTAAAAGCAAGTTCCTGAAATTGTGTAGAGGGAGACTTTTTTTTTTTTTTTTGCTTTTTGGAGGGCAATTGGAGTTAAGTGACTTTCCCAAGGTCACATGGCTAGTTTTTGTGTTAAGCATCTAAACTCAGGTCCTCCTGACTCCAGGGCTGGTGCTCTATTCACTGTGCCACCTAGCCACCCCTAAGAGGGAGACATTCTGAACTTTTATTCCCCACAAATTAGGTGTGAATGAATAAATGGCAATTCTGAATGGAGGAGATTGTGTGGAACGGAGGGTAGAGTATAGAGGGAGTTGATAAGTGTGTTCAGAAGAGGCAATGGGTACACTTTCTGCCTCCTCAAAGGCTCACACTCCATCCTAAACAGCCATTAAAACTGTTGTAATTGGGATTCAATCTTTATCACATCTGGCAATACTCAGTTTGGCTAAAGGAATCAAAGAGATCAGCAAGGAAGAGATACAAAGGAAGTTACTGACAGAGGCTGTTATGGATATTGATCTGTTTCAATATGCTTTCATTTAAAAAAAAAACTGAAGAAAAATCTCCCTCCCATCAATTTATGCTTTTTAAGAAAATAAAAATAGAATTTCTAGGATCAAGGTCAGAGATAGTTTCTAATATAGAGATGGGGACTCTGAGAGGCAAAGCAGAGGATCAATTAGTCAAATAAAAGGCATTTATTTATTTTGTCAGGTCCAGAGCACAGCTAGGAGTTGCAGTGGATAGAGTGCCTGCCCTGGAGTCAGGAAGACCTGAGTTCAAATCCTGCCTCAGATACTTCCTAGCTGTGTGACTTTGGGCAAGTCATTGCCTCAGTTTCCCCATCTGTAAAATGAACTGGAGAAGGAAATAACAAAACACTCTAGTAGTTTTGCCAAGAAAACCCCAAATGGGGTCACAAAGAGTCAGATAAAACTGGCCTTAGCAGCTGTGCAATCCTGGGCAAGTCACTTAACCTCATTCTGCCTCAGTTTCCTCAACCATAAAATGGAGATAATACTGGCCCCTACTTCACATGGTTGTGAGGACCAGATGAGGTGAGTCACATAAAGCATTGTACAAGCTTTAAAGAGTTGTATAAATGCTGGCTGTCCTTGTTATTTGCTAAATCTCCTCAAAAGATGAAGGCAGAAGGTGGGGATTCTTATTCTTCCCCACACTCAGAGCTGGATGGGCCTCGAGGCCAAATGTCCAGGGCCTTAGGTCACTACGGCTCCATTTCTCCCAGGACAGGGTAAAGATGGCCAATGGGACGAGCTGGTCTAGCTTATTTCCCGATCCCCACCTTCACTTGTCCCCCAGGGGTACCCAAACTTGAAAACACTCACGCCCCTGGGGTCCCAGTAATAACAGCAGCAACAATAACTCACATTTTGTGCATCACTATAGGGTTTACTCTGCTCATAGTAATGCTGTTAGGTGAAGCAAGTGTGATTCCCATTTTACAGATGAGTACCCAGGCTTAGATGCCAACTCTATTCACCACCCATGTGATCTTGAGCAAATTACTGTATTCCTGTGAACCTCAGTTTCCTCCTCTGTAAAAGAGGACAGTTGAATCAGGTAATCTCCCAGGGGCCTCCCAGAAGTCCTGGGATCCAAAGGTCACAAAGGTAGCCAGTAGCATAGTAGCACTCAAACTTCCGGTTTGGATGTCTACATGGAGGGGCCAGAGCCCTGCCCAGCCTTACATTTCTCCTCTTGGCCTTCCTGAAAGGAACAGAGAGTCTTGAGAGGACTGCCTGGGGCAGCAAGGTCTTCTGCAGTCTCCAGCCACTGTGTCCGGAGGTTGGGGCTAGCTCCCCGCCTTAGTAAAAGTTCTGCCACAGAGCAATGACCCTTCTCAATGGCCAAGTGCAAAGGGGTCTTGTGGAGCCAGCCGGCAGCATTGACCTCTGCTCCCTGGTCCAGGAGGTAGCTAGCAACCATAGTGTCTCCTCCCAAGGCTGCACGGTGCAGGGGTGTGAGATGTAGTTCATCTTGGGCATCCACCAGAGCTCCTCTCTCCACTAGTAGCTGGGCCACAGGAAGGTGGCCAGCAGCAGCTGCCCGGTGAAGGGGAGAGCGGCCATGTTGGTCTGGAAGGTCCCCATTGGCACCATGGTCCAAGAGCAGCTTTACAACCTGCGAACAGAAGGGGGGAGGCATGAGAGTGAGGGCTATTCTTTCTGAACTCCATTTCAATTTGTTAAATTCCACACAGCAACCTCATCTTTCTCAAGAACCACTGGCCTGATCTGAGAGACCCAGTATCTTTTCAGATCTACCTGCTCCTTAAAGCAGCAAAATGACCATCAGAATGAAAACTTTGTTGAGTCCTGTTCCTTCCAGGCCTGAAGTAGAGAAAGTAGAGGCAGGAGACCAGGATGCAAATCATGAGTCACCACTGACCATCTGAGTGACCTTGGACAAGTCTCTGGGCCTCAGTCTCTAGTGCCCAAGGCTCTAAATCCTGCATTCCTTTCCAGATTCCTCCAGCCCACACAGCTCTCGCCTGCCTTTGGACACCTGATACCAGTTACTCAGCCTTTAATCACATCCTGCCTGGTGTTGTCTCAGCTGATTCAACTTACCAAACTGGGCCCTTTCCCAGGGCAGGGACTGGGTCACAGGGACGATAATTGTGGTGACAGGCAAGTTGGTGTTGATGGTTTATGTTCCTATAGTACTTTAAGGTTTACAAATTTAATTCAAGTTCACAAGCACTTACTCCATGTATGGCCCTGCTAGATTCAAGGAAAGGTGGTAGAAAGACAAAACAGTCCCTGCCCTCAAAAAACTTATATTCTACCAGGGGGAAGGACTTCAGACAACCATCCTAGAAGGTAGGTTGGACAAGTATTACCACCATTATAGAGATGAGGAAACCAACAGAAGAGATGTACCCTCTGATGGCCCCCTGCCTTTCCAGCCTTATGTCCTAGGCCTCCGTTACACACACTCTCTCTCTCTCTCTCTCTCTCTTTGGGTCATCTGTACTCCAGCTGCCTCCATGTTCCCTCTGCCTGGCAGGCCATCCCTTCTCCTTCTCTTCTGTCCTTTGCTGCTGAATCCCTATCTATCCTTTAAACTTTACTTCAAGTACCTCCTTGTCCAGGAAACCTTCCTTGATTGCCTCCTCAGTAATGATTTTCATATAATACTTTGTTTCAAACCTTCCTATTCTCCTTATTGTGTCTTATAATGATCTGTTTGTATCTTATTTCCTCCTCCAACCACCTTAAACTGTGGCCAGAGATGTCAACTTTGTATCTGTTTCACTGCTTAGTGCAGGAAATCTTTAATGAATGTTTATTGAATGATTTACCTAAAGTCACCTTGTCAGGTCCGAGTCTCTGGGCTCTGGTCTCCTGTCTACAACATTAGTGTTCTCTTTCTTCCTCCCTCCCTCCCTCCCTTCCTTCCTCCCTCCCTCCCTTCCTTCCCCTCTCTTTTTCTCTTTCTTTCTTTCTTTCTTTTTTCTTTCTTTCTTTCTTTCTTTCTTTCTTTCTTTCTTTCTTTCTTTCTTTCTTTCTTTCTTTCCTTCGTGTTCTCTTTCCATTGTATTTCATGGAACATCCTCCTTTCCCTCCCCAGATATGAATAGCACAGGCCTAGGCACACAGGGGTGTGAAGGATAGCAAGGGGAAATCCACTGATCCTTTAACCTTGGGAGGCGGGTCCCTGCTGGTGAGGAAATCATTCCAGCTAAATCCTTAGGACCTTGAAACGTTAGTGAGGAGGGGTACTGGTTACAGTGACTGCCCTTGGGCCTGGAAGACCCTCTGCCTTTATCTTCACGTCCTTCAAGCCTCAGCTCACAAGTCCACTCCTACACAAAGCTTTAACTGGTGCCCCCAGTAACTAGCTGCTGCCCAAGATTTCCTTATAGCTACTTATTTGAGTACATACGGTTTCCTCCAGCAGAATTTAACCTCTTTGGAGGGGCAGGAACCAATTCATTTTTGTCTTTGAATCTGGGCACACCTTAACCAGGTGCTTGGTACATAGTAGGTATTTAATAAGTGTTTTCTTGATTGTCTGATTTCCTCTGGACCTTAGGGAAGAGTGTTTAAGAGTTCAGCAGAGCCTCTATTGCTCCCTCCTTCTCCCCAATCCTAGAGAAAGGGTGAATAGGACAGAAGGTCATCTCCATTTACAGCATCAATGACCCTTAATCCTTCATTACCCCACACCCTGTTCTTACCCAGCTGGGTAAGCTTTTAGCAAACAAGTAAACGGACACATCCTGCCTGGCTGCAGTGTCCATGAACTCCAGCTACACTTCCAAGACCCCCAACATTCCTAAATTTTTTCTCCTGCTCCCCTTGTCTCCACTGGCTCCAGGACCTTTCCCCTCCTACTACCCATCTCATGACCCTCTCCTTGGCCTAAGATCATAGCATTCCTAGCTAGAAAGGCCTTTAGAGACGATCTATTCCAAACCCTTCATTTCTGGGAATGTTTAGAGGGGAAAGATGATTTATCCAAAGTCACATGGGCAGTATCAGAGCCAAGGTTCAGTGCTAGGCCTTCTGACTCTTAATCCAGAGCCCTTTCCTTTTACTTTGCTGCTGAAATACCTTCCCCCAGACTGTGACTCCAGAAAGCCAAATGAGATGGAAGGGGGAGAAAAGGATCAGCATCTCCTCTTTCCAACTCACTGACTGATTTCCAGCAGAACCACTGCCTCATTATTGGCCCAGGACCAGTTCACTACTACCATTAGTTCATGACTACATAAAAGCGCCCCTAAGGGGCTCTTCTGGTTAGGAGAATTGGCCCAAGATGTCTCTTCCTTCCCCCCATGAAAGAAAAGAGCATCTCAGGGGAGGCCCCACCTCCTGGTCCCCCAGATCTGAGGCAATGGCGAGGGCTGTTGCCCCCATGCTGTCTTGGGCATTGATATCTGCTCCCTGCATCAGAAGGAACTGCAGTGTCTCCATTCTCCCAGTCCCTGCTGCCACATGCACAGGGCAGGGGCCTCCTGAACAGCTGATGTCCAGCGAAATGCCCTGACAGCTCAGGAGTTCTACCATAGAAAGCTGGTTCCCTGCAGCTGCCCAGTGCAGCGCTGTCCACCCGTGAATGTCCTCGCTGGCAGCTTCCAAACCATGGGCAAGCAGTTGTTGGACCAAAAGAGAGTGTCCCAGGGCAGCTGCCCAGTGCAGTGGGGTGAGGCCTTGCCGACTCCTGGCTGAAGCTGGTGCCCCTCGCTGCAGGAGCAGCTCAGCCACATGGCTCTGCCCCTGCCAGGCAGCCCAGTGCAGAGGAGTGACTAGCTCCTCATCTGCTGCGTCCACTGCAGCCCCATGCTGGACCAGGAACCGAATCAGAGGGATGTGGCCACTCACCACTGCATGATGGAGCAGGGTCCGGCCTGCAGGATCCCTGGAAGGAGAATTGTAACTAAGGTAGAGAACTATCCCTGATACCCTTTGGGCCCCTCCCCTAAACCTCAGCCACAGCAAAGCATCTAAAGTCTCAGGCCTGCTTCTTATTCTTTCTCATTTACCCCTCCTCATTCTCCACCTCCATATGTGGGTGGAGGGTGTGCATGTAGGCTGTGTGGGGAGCTTGGAAAATGATTTGCCATCTCTGACCTCTACAGGAGCAGGCCCATTTTCCCCTAAATCTTAAACTTATTCTCATCTGATCCCCTCCTAAACCCCAACCTCTTTCACCCTTCATTCTTTCTTCCCTTCCTTCTTTCCTTCTTCCTCCCTTCCTTCCTCCCTACTTCCCTTCCTTTCTTCCTTCCTCCCTACTTCCCTTCCTTTCTTCCTTCCTCCCTACTTCCCTTCCCTTCTTCCTTCCTCCCTACTTCCCTTCCTTTCTTCCTTCCTTCCTTCCTTCCCAGTCTCAGAACTGGAAGTGGTCTCAGAAACCATCCATACCTCTTGTTGTAATCAGGCTCCCCTCTACAACAAAATGTGTTCAGAGAATGGGGACTGATTCAGTTTGGTTCAAGCACCTTGGGGAGTCATGGGAGATAGGCCTGGGGAAGGGGGTGCCTCTGAGCCCAAAGCCTAGGAAGCAACATGCATGTCAAAAGCAGGGGCTGAGTCCTCTCCCTGATGGACACACAATTATATGTATGCAGACGGGTGGCCATGATGAAGGGGAAATTGCCTTCAATCAATCTTCAAGCATTTAAGTGCTGACTGTGTACAGATACCGTGTTCAGTACTGGGGAGATGTAGATCCTGATATTATCCTCACTTTGTGACTGAACCAGGTGCATGGATATGTACTTCAGAGGCTAGCCGGAGGAATCCCAGCTCTGCTTCTTAAGACAGACTCAAAGGCTGAACCCTGGGAAGTTTTGGTTGGCTCATCTTAACCTTTATATCCCCAGGCCTAAGGGAAGAGAGCTATTTGTCCAGCTACTTGTCTACTATTAGCCCAAAACAAATATAATTGTTTAATGTGGACCAAAGGAAAACAATGTGTGCCATTTGTGAGGTTATACACATAGGTATGTGTTTGATGCAGGGTATGGACATTCATAAGGATCTGTGTATGGTATAGTCATGAGGGTGTTAATAGCTCACATGTCTAGAACATCTCACCTATATTTATCTCACTTGATAGTGGCTGTTTAATAAATGTTGGGGAATGGTAACAGCTCTTGGTAACAGCCTTGAATAGCAGGTAGGAGGGATATTAATACTGTCCAAATTTTGTAGATGAGGGAACAGAGAGGTTGGGACTTGTCCAAGGTCACAGAGTTGAAAGGTGGCAAACAAACCAAGACTTGACATTCAGTGAGATTTCCTCTGCCCCTCTGGCTGCCTAGAGCTGCTGTGTGATCCTGTGTTTGGATGTGATATACCTCTGTGTGGTGCTGTGTGTGGAGTGGGCCACATGTACTACACACCCCTCACAGAGAGCTAACCCAAAGGGAAACCTGAGTGGAAGGCCTCCATGCTGGGGTGCTGGAGGTAGGGCTTTGATGGGGCTGCTCACCTCTCATTGATGCAGGCCCCCTGCCTCAGCAGCTGCTTCATCAGGCCCAGCTGGCCTCTCCATATGGCCTTGATCACTTGGCCTTGGCCCCAGCCCTTTGCGGCAGGAAGGAGGCTCAGAGGTCGCTCTTCCTCCTCCTCCTGGGCCCTTTTGTCACCCATCTCTAGATCCATCCAGTGTCTGCCCAGCTCAGCCTCCAATTCTCTCTGCTCCTAAAATGAGGACACATGACAGCTGAGATTCCAACAGGACAAGGAGTAGCATAGAGACTTGTCTAGTCAGAGGTCACCACCTGATCCCCAAACCCACCCATAAATCAATCAAGTATTTATTAATGACCCACGGTATTCTGGGCACTGTGTTAGACACTGAGGATATGGGGACGAAGAATGAAACCTCCAGGCTGGAGCCCTTGTCTCCAGCCAGAAACTGACCCCAACCTACTCCCTAAACCCATCCCAGGCTGTGCCTCAACTCCAGTCCCAGACTAAGCCCTAATCTTGACTAAAGACTTGGTTTTGTCTCCAGCCAACATGGAGCTCTGCCCCTGGTCTCACTCTGATCCCTAATCCTGACCTAGGGTGGTCATCTCATAATTGAAACTGGATAGAGAAGAGGCCAGATGCAGTCCTCCCCACCCTTCCCATCCCCTAACCAATGGAAAGGGAGTAGAAATGGAGCCCAAGGCCCACAGGAACTTAACTCTCCTAACTGGGGGAATGGGTGGCGTTCTATCATCCCAACACTTTGCCCACTAAAATCCACCCCCCACTTGGGATGTTTGCTGTCACCCTCCAAGGCTGAAGGTCCCACAGCCCAAAGCGTCTCATTGCTGCTTGACTTTCCCTCTCCATAGGCAGGCCCATGTTGTTCCAGGCTCTCTGGGGAGAGTCCTTCTTCTGGTCCTGAGGTTCTTAGGCAAGGCTGAGATTCTCTGGAGGGCCGAAGACACCTGTGAAAAATCAGGGCTAGGGAGCTGAGGGCCAGGCCCAGAGCAGGCTGTAGATAGGGAGGCAAGGAGGCCACTTGGGGCTGGAGATCTTTCAGCCTCCCTCCCCCCACTCCACCACACCCCAGTGCTATGTTGTTTACCTGACAACCAGAGGGAGTCCCCCCAGGGTGATCCTGACAACCAACTCTCTTGCTGGCTTGGGCTAGGACTTACTAACAGACAGACCAAGCTCCTTCAGGAACAATCACAGGAAGGGTGTTGTGGCAGTCACCATGACAAGCAGGGACAGGCTAGTCTGGCTTCTTATTTCCCCAGGGTGTCCACTCCTCCCCCTACTCCCCTAAGGAGGATTAAGCTACACCCTCTGGACCTAACCAGCCTGGCCTAGCCTGGTTTGGCCTCTTTACCCCCTCTGTCTAAGCTTCCCAGTCCTCCAAGGGGAGGGGGAAGGGACTTTGGACTTTGAAATGGTCCTATCCCCCAGCTCAGGCATCTCCAGACACAACATCCAGCATCTCCCCTCCCATCTCCCCCTCCTCATTCAATCAATATTCATTCCACACAACATCCAGTATGTCCCCTTCCACTATCAACACCATTCTAGGATCCCAAGGGGGCTCTTTGTGAGTTCCTATTTTTAGGTCATTAGTAGTAATAGTAGCTCATACAAACAACAACCAGTTTGTTTAATTTAATTTAATTTAAATCTTATTTTAAAAAAATTATATTGATATCTTATTTTTAGGAGAAGCAGTACAGTGTAATAGAGAGCTGTCCTACAGTCAGAAAGACCTGTGTTCAAGTCCCACCTGACACAAGCTGGTTATGTCAGGAGGAATCCCTCAACCCCTTCATGCCCTAGATAGCTGTGGTCCTACATTGCTAAGGGGAGTTTCTCAGACCCATGACTTCACATCTGGTTTCTATCCTTTCTACCCATTTTTCTATCACTTTTGTTTCTGAATATAGCCCTCCCTTCTCTCCTGTGTAGTGAGCCATATTTTGTAACAAAGATTTTTAAAGAGAAAGAAAATCAAACAAAAACAATTCAGTAAAAGTAATCCATGCATCAGTCATACAGCATATGCAGAGTTCCACACCCATAGTGCCCCACCCCTGCGAAGAGGTAGCTTCACAGTTTATAAAGCAATATCTTAGGGAAGGCAGGGCATGTATCAGCACATCCATTTTATTTATGGGGAAACTGAGGCTCAGACTTGCCTAGGGTCACACAGAGCAGAGTTTTAAAGCCTTATCTCCTGATCCCTGGTCCAGGATGCATCACTTCATCACTTGTCCTGTTTCTGTTGCCATCTCTTTCATTGATGACAGGATCTGAGCTGGAAATGACCTCACAGGTTATCTAACTCAACTCCGTCACTGTACAGATGCAAAAATGAAGTCACCAGAGAGTTACCCAAGGTCACACAGGGAGTGAGTGATAGCCAGGATTTGGACCCAAGTTCTCTGACTTAAAAACCAGCACTATTTCCACCAGTCCATACTTCCTCCATGGGAAATAGCTGGACCTCCTTCTCCCTGGACATGCTTTCTTAGGCAACTCACCTGCTCCCATGGATTTAATTATCAGCTCTCTTTAAGAATATTTTTCAATTACACATAAAACAATTTTAATATTCATTAAAATTCTTTTGAAGGCTCATGACGGAAAATGCTTTCCACATCCAGAGAAAGAACTTTGGAGTCGGAATACTCTCCTTTTGTTGTTTTGTTTCTTCTTTCTATCAATTCTAATTCTTCTTTACATCATGACTAATGTGAAAATATGTTTAACATGAATATATAAGTAGAGCCTATATCAGATTGCACACTGTCTTGGGGAGGGGGGAGAGGAATAAGGGGGAGAAAATTTAAAACTCAAAAACTTATGGAAGTGAACGTTGAAAGCTAAAAATAAAATAATTATACATTTTTTTAGTTCCAAATTCTCTCTCCCTCCCTCTCCTCTCCCCTCATTGAGAAGGCAAGCAATTTGATATGTTATTCATGTGCAGTCATGTAAAACATCAGCTCTCTCTGTATGACTCCCAGATCTCTAGTTCCAGCCCCCATCTCTCTTCTGAACTCCATTCACATACCACCAATTCCCTGTTCAACATTGCCTAGGTGTACCACAGGCATCCCAAACACAATTGGTCCAAAATGAAACTCATCTCCTGTGCCATCCCCCCATACACACACATATCCCGACCCCCCCACTCACTTCCTCACATCTCTTTTTCTGTCATGGGCACCATTATCCATCTGGTCACCCAAGATCAACACCTAGAAATCATCCTTGACTCTTCACTCTCTTGTCCTCCATAGGCGATCAATCACCACCTCTACCCCCATGTAATCTCTGATATCCATACCCTTCACATGGCTACCAACCTACTTCAGGCCCTTGTCACCTTTTATCCAAACTATTGGTCCTCCCTGCCCCACAATCTCCCCTCTCTTTAATCTGTTCTCCACACAGAAGCCAAACTGTATGCCTGAAGCAAATATCTAACCATGGCATTGCCTTTCTCAAGAAGTGTCAGTGGCTCCCTAGTACCACCAGGATAAAAATACAAATGATTTCAGGGGCAGAGCCAAGATGGCAGAGTAGAAACAGCTCATCCAAGCCACTCTGCCCCCAGATTCCCCCCAAACTATGTAAAAGAGGACTCTGAACAACTTCTGGAGCCCCAGCACCCACAGAACGACACAGAGAAGCTAACCTCCCGCTGAGGACAGCCCAGCAGCCTTGCAGGAAGGACCAGCGCAGCACTCTGGGAGCCGACAGTGCACAGGGCGCAGAGCGCGGGGAGCCGAGCAGAGCCCAGGTCCCAGTGAGCCGAGGTTTTAGCCCCAGGGCTGCTGCCCTGCCAGCAGCCGGCTGGAGAGACCCCAGAACACCAGCAGCTGGGGCGATTCCAGAATTATCAACATAGACATGCCTAGGACAAAGTGAGAGGTTAGTGCCCTATGGACTTTGGGACCAGTATTTGGGGAATGCGTCGGCTTTCTCCCCTGGGGGCTAGAAGCCGCTGAGGAGACACACCATTTTGTAGTTTTCAGAGGCAGCTCCAGCTCCTGGCCTGCGAACTGTAGGGAGATCCAGCGATCAGTCTTGGGGGGGGGGGGCGGGTAATCGCTCTTGCTTTAACCTCCCTGGATCTGGATTGTGATCTGGGGTGGAGGTCGTGGGTGGATTTCCAGCTTCCAGAAACGGAAGAGCTGTCCCCCACATGTTCGGGATGAAAATTCCGGTCTGGTAGCAGAGCCATAGTGTAGCAACAAGCCCAAAAGTCAAGTAATTAAGTGGCAACATGCCAAGGCAAAGGAAACAGAAAAATGCAACCCTAGACTCCTATTTTGGGGGCATAGAGCGGGAAAAGGACTGTGAGGTCAGAAGTCCTGCTCCAAAAGCCCCAGGGGAAAACATGAGCGGGTTGCAGGCCATAGAGGACCTTAAGAAGGACTTTAAAAATCAAATAAGAGAAGTGGAGGAAAAATTGGAAAGAGAAATGAGAAGGATGCAGGAAAAGTATGAAATGAGGGTCAACAGCCTGACTGAGGAAAACAACACCTTAAAAAATAGACTAACTCAAATGGCAAAGGAGTCCCAAAAGGGCAATGAGGAGAAGAATGCCTTAAAAAGTCGAATTTGCCAGATGGAAAAAGAATCTCAAAAGTTCACTGAGGAGATTCATTCCTTCAGAGTTAGACTGGAGCAAATGGAAGCTAATGACTTTATGAGAAATCAAGATGCTGTTAAGCAGATCCAAACAAATGAAAGATTAGAAGGCAGTGTGAAATATGTCATGGGAAAAACCACTGACCTGGAAAATAGATCCAGGAGAGACAATTTAAAAATTATTGGACTACCTGAAAGCCATGATCAAAGAAAGAACCTAGAAATCACCCTTCAAGAAATTCTCAAGGAAAATTGCCCTGATGTTTTAGATCCAGAGGGCAAAATAGAGGTTGAAAGAATCCACAGATCACCTCCTGAAAAAGATCCCAAAAAGAAAACTCCCAGGAATATTATAGCCAGGTTCCAGAATCCCCAGATCAAGGAGAAAATACTACAAGCAGCCAGGAAGAAACAATTTCAATATTGTGGAAACACAATCAGAATAGCCCAGGACCTGGCAGCTTCTACACTGAGGGATCGAAGGGCATGGAATATGATATTCCAGAGGGCAAAAGAACTGGGAATGAACCCAAGGGTCACCTACCCAGCAAAACTGAGTATTTTGTTTCAGGGGAAAATATGGTCATTCGGTGGAATAGAGGACTTTCAAGCATTCTTGAGGAAAAAACCAGAATTGAATAGAAAATTTGACATCCAGACACAAGAAGGAAGAGATGCCTGAGAAGGTAATCAGGGAAAAGAAATCAAAAGGAACTTATCAAAGTTGAACTATTTACATTCCTATATGGAAAAACAATAACTGTGACTGAGGAAACCTTTCTCAGTATGAGAATAATGGAAGAAGGGTGTGTGGTCATATGAATACATATGTGAATGTGTGTGTATATGGTTACAGTTATATATGGATAGAGGGCATAGGTTGAATTTGTTGGGAAGGGAGAATACTCAAGGGATGAAATTATGAGGTGAGAGAGGAAAGTGGCAAGAGGAAATGGGGAGAGACAGGGTAGGGTAAACTATCTCATGTAGAAGAAGCAAGGGGAAGTGGTTGCAAGGGAGGGGGAGAATAGGAAGGCAAAAAAGGCAAAACCACATTCTCATTGAATTTGGTTCAGGGAGAGAATGACATACATACTAAATGGGATATCTCAACCTACAGCAGAAGAGGGGGAAGGGAGATGAGAGGAGGGATGATGTATGGGAGGGCATCCTTGGGGGGAGGGGAGGTTGGAAGTACCCACTATAGAAGAGGGACAGGATCATGTAGGGAATGGACCAGGTGGGGGGTGGGATGAGTGGGAGGGAATTATAAGCAGCCTTGTACAATATATCTACTATGATAATGTTCTGCATAGCTAGACATGTACAACATATACTGAATTACTTATCTCCCCAGAGGGAATGGGTGACAAGAGAGGAAAGAAATGGATCTGAAATTCAAGGTCTTAAGATTAAATGTTTCAAATATATTTTTAAAAAAAGACTATTCCTGGTATCTTTCTTATCTTAATATTTTCAATGAAGATAGTTAAAATTATAAAGACCAAAAATGAATTAAAAAAATACAAATGATTTCGTCATTTGAAGTGCTTCCTAATATGGTGTGAACCTGTTTTTCTAGACTAATTTCATATTATCCCCCCTCATGTTTTCTTTGTTCCAGTCTTCCCCACACACAACATTCCATCCCCTCCCTTTGCTCTTGTTTCATCTCCTTTCAAGGCTCAGCTCAAGCATCATTTACTCTCAGAGCCTTTGTTGTCGTCCCCCCCCACCCCTCCACAACGATGCTGCTCTTCCTCTGTCTGAAATTGCTCTAGATTGTGGATTTTTTATTTTTTACATGACTGCAATTAGAATTCTGAAATTACTTAGATTGTGGATTTTTTATGTTTGCTGACCTGTGTACGTGCTTCCATCCATTGAAATGCAACTTCTCCAGGTCAGGAATGCTTTCATTCCCTTGCATATGGAGCAATGCCTGGAAACTAGGCTCTTGTTGAACTGAATGGACTGGCTATTTCCACAGGCTAGAATCCTGAACCTAAACTATGCTGGGGAGAGCTCCATCCACCAGCGGCAGCTAGCTGGCGCCACAGTGCACAGAGCAGAGTCGGCTAAAGTCCGGAAGATCTGTGTTCAAACCCAGCCTCAATACACTCACATCTGGGTGACTCTGGCCAAGTCACTTAACTTTTTTGCCTCAGTTTCCCCAACTGTAAATAAGAATAATACTATCCTTTACCTCCCAGCATTATTGTGAGAAGCACAGTGCCTGGAACATTGTAAGCAGTATATAAATGTTTATTTCTTCCCCCACCCCCATCCCCCATCCCAGGATGGGCTGAGATGAGGCAGTGAGGTGTGGTGGGAAGAGCAAAATGTGTATTCAGATGACTGGAGTTTGAATTTCAGCTCTGCCATCGATTCCCTGAAGGCCAAGAACCCCCTTGATTCCCATCTCTGAGCCTCAGTTCTAAAAATGAGGGGATTGTATTAGATGATTTTAAAGGTTCCAGTACTAAATCCTTTGGTCCTGTCAATGATTCATTTCTTCTTGAGTATCTTTCCTTCCTTGGACTTACTGAAATGAATCTTTTTTAGTCCAACCCCTACCTTTCTGACCATCTCCTTAGCTGATCACCCTCTTGTTCCCAACCATTAAGTGTGTGCAGGAGGTCTGTCCAGGGACCCTTTTTCTCTATATATGCTCTGTCTTGTTGATTTCATCAGCTCCCATGAGTCCAATGATCATTTCTATACAGATGATTCCAAAATCTGTATATATCCAATCCCAGTCCCTCTCCTAAACAACTCTAGTGCCCCATGGACAACTGCCTGTTGAACATCTCTACCTGTATATCCTATAGACATCTCAAATACCCCTGCAGCCTCTCCCTCTGGTTGGCTGGTTCTTCACAGAACCTTCATTTTAAGGAGGAAACCCAAGCCAGCCATGTCTTCATTCCTCTCCAGACTTGCACTCCTGACTCTCATGGACCTTCTCTTCAATATGGCAGCACTGAATACATACCCCCATGTAGAATCTCTTCCCTGCTCCCCCTTCTGCCATTTTCTTGTAAGCTCTATGAGGGCAGAGACTACCTTTCTTATATTTCTATTTCCAGCACTTACCACAGTTTCTGACACATAGTAAGAGCTCAGTAAATGCTTATTTACTTTGTTTACTTGACTTGACTAACAACATATACAAAACAGAATTCATTACATGCTCACAGAATCTATCTCTTCCCCAACCTTCTCTATTTCTGTAAAGGACCCCATGATTTCTTCCTTCATTTATTTCCCAATCTTGGAGTCATCCTTGACTTTTCCCTCTTTTTCACATCCAATCAGTTGCCTGAACCAGTCAATCTACCTTCCCAACACATACTCATGGCTTCTGGGCCAACTCAGGCCTTCCTCACCTCCAACCTAGACAATTACAATAGCTTCCTAATTGACTTCCCTATTTCCAATGTCTTCCTTCTTCGACCCATCCTCTATGTAGCTTCCAAATTGATATCCATAAATCCTCAGTCTAATTGTATCACTCCCTTATTCAAAATACTTTAGTGGTTCCCTATTGTTGCCCTCAGGATAAATGTAAAATCTTCAGCTAGACATTTAAAGTCCTCTATGGTAGACCTAAAGGTAGGCTCTCACCTACCTTTCCAGTTTTATTTCAATATTACTCCCCTTTATGCAGCCTCCATTCTAGTCATAGTGGTCTGCTAGCTGTTCCCTACTACACATAATCCCTCTCCCATCTCTGGGCCTTTGCACAGGCTGTGCCCCCTAACTGGAACATACTCCCTCCTCATCTTTACTTTCTAGAATCCTTAGCTTCCTTCAAATCATAACTCAGGGGCCATCTTTTGTCAAAGGCCATTCCAGATGCCTCTAGAAGCTGGTTACTTTGCATATGCTTTTTATTTGCTTATCTTATACATGCTGTATCTTCCTCTCCCCTAGAATGTAAGGACCTTGAAAGCAGGAATGATTTAATTTTTTGTTTTTGTTATCTCCAGCACCTAGAACAACCCTTGGCTCAAAAGAGACATTTAATACATGTTGGTTGAATTAAATTGAGTCTACTCTAGATTATCTCTGAGAAGAGTTTTCTGAATTGATGCAAAGTGAAGTGAGTAGAACCACGAGAACATTGTTCTTAGTAACAGCAACATTGTACAATGATCAGCTGTAAATGACTTAGCTATTCTCAGCAATACAGTGATCCCAAGACAATTCCAATAGACATAAAAAATGCTGTCTACCTCCAGCAAAAAGACTGATAGACTCTGAACACAGATTGAAACGTATTTAAAAAAAAAAAAACTTTCTATGCAGGTAGAAGCATAATATTTGCTCTTTCTCCTTTCTGTTTTGTTTTGTTTCTTCTTTCTCATGATTCATTCCATTGGTTATAATTCTGCTTTACAACATGACTAATGTGATAACATGTTTAATATTAGCATATATGTAGAGCCTGTATCAGATTGCACACTGTCTTAGGGAGGGGGGAGGGAAGGGAAGGGGAGAAAATTTAAAACTCAAAAGCTTGTGGAAGTGAATGTTCTAAACTGAAAATAAATATATATTTTTAAAAAGAAATTAAAAATAATTTTTAAAAGCTTTCTTTGGTTTTCTTTTGTTTGTTTGTTTTTGGTCTGTGGGGCTTTTTTTCCTGCAACACAGCTAATATGGCTTCACATTGTATTACCCATATTAAATTGCTTGCTTTCTCCCTTCGGATGTGGGGAAGGGGGAAAGTAGTGATCAAGGGAGGAGGGAAAGAATTTTTTAAAAAATAATGTTAAAAATTATCTTTGGGGCTGCTAGGTAGCACAGTTAATAGAGCACTGACCCGGAGTCAGGAGGACTTGAGTTCAAATCAGCCTCAGGCACTTGACACACTTACTAGCTGTGTGACCTTGGGCAAGTCACTTAACCCCAATTGCTTTGCCTTCCCCCTCCAAAAGAAAAAAAATCATAAAAATTATCTTTACATGTAATTAGAAAAAATAAAAAATTAAATTTTTTCAAAAAGAAAATGGTCTCTCTTTTGACCTTCTGGACAATCCCGTTCTGCTTCTTGGAGGGACAGAGGAGACAAGAGACAATCAGATCCTCAGACCCAAATTTCAGCTTTCAGAACCTCAGACTCAGTGTTTATGTCACCAGAGAGCCTCCTCCAATTAACTGGGAGCACTTCAGATTACTTGAAAAAGCAAATAGATATAGATACCACAAAAGACCCTACCCCCAGCCTAGTTTCTCTAACCACTAAAACATGTCCCAAGCCAGAAGGACCACACCAGCTATAACTACAGCACAACCTTGCCCAAGGAAGGTAACAGGTGTGGTTCTACGTATATACACTAGGTGGCAATGCAGCTTTTGGGAGCAACGAAAGTTGGGGATGAGGAATTCCTTTCCTAAGAATTCTTTTTATCATGCCTACTGTCTCTATCACATAGCTGTTTGACTCTCTCTAGACAAAAATTTCCCTCCTGAAGACGAAAACTAAACAAAAACACAGGATTCTGTCCTGATGGTCCTGGGGAAGGGGGGTTCAGGGGGGAGGGTGCCCCCACCCTCCACTGAAGGAGGAGGTACATTTCATTATCTCTTTTCCAGAATCCTCACCAATTTTTTCATTATTCAGAGTTTTGGTTCCTTTCAGCAATCATTTCTCTTAGAGAGTTTTAATCATTGTGTTTATTATCCTTCTGGTTCTACTTACATCTCAGGGTATCAGTTCATACAAGTCTTCCCAAACTTCTCTGAACTCCTCATGTTCCTCATTTCTTACCCCCCCACCCATAAACAAGCCATTGTCTTCATATACAATAGCTTTTTCAAACATTCCCTCAATTGCTAGAAACCCTTTGTCCCAGGGTTCTTGGTGCAAGAGAAGACTGCTATATATGTTTTGGTTTATGAAACCCAGCTCCTACCCAAGTGGGGTGGAGGAGGGATGGCCAGGAGCTGTACATAGAGGGGACAAAGCTCCTGAATGGGAGAGAAAATGTTGAGCTCAACTTTGCATTGGGCAGGGCAAGTGCCCTCTTGAGCTGACTCAGAGCTTCTTGAGAGAGAGCTAGGTGGACCTGGGACAGTCCAGGGAGGAAAAAGAAAAAGACTGGGAGAGCAGACATGCCAGGAGCCCCTCCCCGTGTCTCTGGATTTTCCTGAAGTTCTAGAGACTGCTAGAAGGGACTGCTCTGGGTGCGGCTGTTTCCGTCATTGTCTCTCCTCGTTTGAGCTGAAATCTCATCTTGTTCCCAGCTGATGAGCTCAGTCATTCTTGTACATTCTTGGTATATTCTAATAACTTGTCCAGTTTCTGATTGCATGAGTAAATGGTTTTACTCATCATTTGCTATTTGTGGTGGTCTACTGGCCAGTATAAGCCAAGTGCTAGCCTCCCCCTTAAGTGGGACCAGGGAAACAGTTTTTCTTTTGAAGCCAGACTCATGTATCCCTAGACCAGAGAGACAGTGAGACCAGACAGATGTGGCAGGTGGATAAAATTTGTCCCTGATACCCCTCTCTGTGACTGGAAAAAAGTGCCTTCTTCAGATGGAGAGGGCCTCCCTTGCCCCTCCTCTTTCCCCCACCCCCACCCCTGCCACAGCTAGCCTCCTGGCAGGGTAGGCACTGTCCATTGCCTTCTTCCTTTCCACAGAAGTGGTCCAGAGATAGAAAGATGAGAGAATATACTATCTAGACTCCCTAAATAGCTGCTTGCTAACTAGGTACAAAAAAATAAGCCTTCTGATGGTCGGGAAGGAGTATTAATGTGTTGTTAATAACAGGAATTCCCATATTTTCTCTTACCAAAGGATCTGATCTGGTCACAGGCTTGTTATAGCTGGAATGAACTTCAGAGGCAATCTAGTCTGACTCATTTTACAGATAAAGAAGCCAAGGCTGAGAGAGATGAGTAACTCACCTGAGTTCATCCTAATGGTAAGCATCAAAGGTAGGATTTGAACCTGGAACCCTTGAGACAGTACATTTTCCATCATACCATGCAGCTTTCTCTTTTCCCTCCTCCCATGTCTTCCCCTAGAATCTCCTAGACTCAGTCTTTTAAAGCACCTCATCTCCACCTTCAAAGCATTGTTTCTTGACTTTTTAGTCCCAGGCACCTCCCCTCAATCCCTAAGGAGTAAGCACTTGGAAGGGATGAGGGAGAAGAGTCTCAGTTGAAGACTGGGTTCTGCCTAAGGCTTCCTATCTTCCTCCTCCTCCCTTCTTGACAAGAAGAGCCTCTTGTGAGCTTCAGAGGGTTCTGAGAATATTGGGCTGCCTGTTAGCATCCCAGCAGCCTCCCCAGATCAGCCAGGACCCTGACTGGCAGGATCTTCCAGGGGCTAGGACAGCTAGACTAAATAAAGAAAGGCAGATGGAGCCCAGAACAGAAGTTACACTGTACCTAAGGGGAATGTTGAGGGTGGATTTTCTAGAGAATGTAACTAACTGCAATTTGTACTATATTTACTGTTATTTATTTTATTTCTTTCTCTTTCTGTGTGACGCTGAATAAACTGAACATCTCCTTTACACAATCACTTTACAGTTACAAAACAAAACTGATAGGATTTTAAATTATTCATGAAATTTCTCTTCTTCCTATCTAAAGAGGCACAAAGTAGGAGCATAACAAATGCTAATTAACTGACTGATAAAGATGATACCAAGGCAGTTGGGTGGTTCAGTGGATAGAGTTTTGGGCAGGAAGACCTGAGTTCAAATCAGTCTCAGACACTTGCTAGCAGTGTGACCCTGGGCAAGTCACCTAACCTCTGTTTGCCTTAATCCACTGGAGAAGGAAATGGCAAACCACTTCAGTATCTTTGTCAAGAAAGTCTGCTATAGCTGGACTTACTACATCTGAGATAATTTCTTAGGTGTTAACAAAGGGGCAAGTCTGTGAAATAAACAAAGAAATTGCTGAGAAAACAGAAAAGTTAAGAAATGTAATCAACTATTCTTGGATGAGAGGGCCAAATGCAGCAGCTATGATGCTAACAAACTGGCCAGATTGGAGCTGAAGTGGAAGGATGGGTGAAAATCATCAAGGATGCAAAACTGCCTCCTGGAAGTAAAGGACCAGTGTAAATTTCAATTGGTGGAGAGAGAACAAGAAATAAATGATCTGGCCCTCATTGGGAAACTCTCCCCAGGGAGAAGGAAGAGGAGCTTAAAAGGGGACTTGAAAATCAAGCAGACAGTGATGGGAGGTCAGAGTTCCTGGCAATCCCAGGTGAGTGGCACCCCAAAGAGCAAAGTGTGCCAAATAGGAAACCAGTTCTGCAGTTTGGAAATCCCTCTGCGACCCAGGACACAAAAGATGGAGCTTTTTACCCAGATGAAATCCAAAGGCCACTGTAAGAATGTTCTTGTGGGAATTGGAGGACAATGGAGTCTGTAGCCAATCTGCTCGAAACCTTAGTCAGTCTGATGGTTTAGAAGACTCTGAAGATAGCAGTGATAATGATGAGAATGTCCTTACTGTTTCAGAACCTCCAACCCAGCTTTTACATGCTCGAGGAACCGGCTCTTACTTTATTACAACTTTGAGAAGTGTCTCCTATGAATTAATGTTCCCTCCCAACTACAATCCGAGCAAGTTTGAAGACCACATTGAAAGTCACTGGAAGGTGTGCCCCATGTGCAGAGAACAGTTCTCTCCAGACTATACCAGCGGAAGTTTGTAAGTCATGTTCAGACCCATTTGGATAAGAATGTTTTAAATTTTGACTAGAATGTCATTTGTGTTATTCCAGTTTACCATTTAAAAAAGGGATGCCTCCAATAACTAAACCACATCCAATAAAACATCCATTACAGTTTTCTGACTACTTACGCTATACATTACCTGTGTACAGTGTGGTAGAATTAAGGTCAGGATCAATATTTGGCTTATCAGCAGACAGCAATTTAACATCTGTTACTTTCACCTGCTCTAAGAAAAGAAAGAAATTCTTTGTGTGTAGGTATCGTCATTTATTCCCCAATTGTGAACATTGTATAAATAAAGGATATAGGGATTATTCTAATGTAACAACGGAAAAAAATTATATTATAGTAGGTCGCTTAACAGACTGACAAGTTTCTATCGAATAGGTGATTGAACATGATTAAATATGTGACAAAATATTTCTGATAGCAAACTTGTGCAGTAATTCTTTGTGCAACTTTCAAAAAATGATATAATTTATCATTTAAATATGTAATTTTTAATCCTCTTTAGAAGTTTAGTCAGGAAGATTTCAGAAAAACCTGAAAAGACTTACATGCACTGATGCTGAGTGAACTGAGCAGAACCAGAACATTATACACAGTAACAGCAACATTGTGTGATGATCAGCTCTCAGAAATAAAATGATCCAAGACAATTCCAAAAGACTCATGATGGAAATGCCGTCCACATCCAGAGAAGTAACTGTGGAGTCTGAATGAAGATTGAGACATACAATTTTCTTTCTCCTTTTTTTCTTTCTCATGGTTTTCTCCTTTTGTTCTGATTCTTCTTTCATAATATGATGAATGTGGAAATATATCATTTTTTTTTGCTTTTTTTTTTTTTTGACGGGGAAGGCCGAGCAATTGGAGTTAAGTGACTTGCCCAAGGTCAAATGGCTAGTAAGTGTTAAGTGTATAGTGTATGAGGTCAAATATGAACTCAGGTCCTCCTGACTCCGGGGCTGGTGCTCTATGCACTGTGCCACCTAGCCACCCCTAGAACTCAAAATCTTATGAAAATTAATAACTTTTGAAAATTAATAATTAGTCATTGAAACTTAATAATAAACATTTTTAAAAGTTTAGATGCATGTATGATGTGATTACATTTTTGTAACATAGCAAACACCTCTTGTATATGTGAAATGTTTCCTTAGAAAGGAAATGTTTCTAAGGAAGCACATTTTGCTTTAATCCAGTATTTTTACAAATAAAAATTATTTTAATTAATTTTTTTGCAGCCAGAACACTGTTGGGGTTAATTAATTAATAATTAATTTAATAACGGGGGGATAGGATAAGTATAAAGGCATGGATCAATCAAGGAAAAGTATGCTAGGTGGCCAAAGAAAGGAGGAAGCCTGAGTCTCCCTTGGAGAGGGTATCCCAACAATAGGAAGGAGCCTGGATTGAAGGCTGGGAGGAGAGAGCTACCTGGAGTTCAAGAGGCATCTCCAATGAGACCAAGGATGTGGATATTGAATTTCCCAGCCCACAGCTGAGTGGGTCCTGATGCCTCACGAACTCCTCACATCTATCTCAATACTCTCCAGCAACAGAAACTCCCAGAGAGGTGGGTGTCAGAGACAGGGGTCTGAGCAGGACTGGGGAGGCACACTACCTAGGCTGGGACAGAAGACCTTTAGAAGGCCCAGTTCCCTAATCCATTCTGGAAGATGGGCAGCTCGTGTTCTCTCTAACCCTTTGTTGAAATATCGAGGTCCCTAGGGCCATCCCTACCCACCTTCCATCACCCTAGAATTTACCCATTCATTGTCTCCAACGCCAGACTCAGTATTCCAGGGCTTTGGCCGCCACTATTCCTTCCATGCCCCCCTTGAATCCTCCCTACTCCATGTCTAACTGGGCAATATCTTTCTCCTCCCCCAGCAGTGGCCCAAGATGCCACACATTTCATTCCATTTCCAGGCACCTCTCCCCTCTCTCACCACTCATCTGCACCATTGCAACAGCCTTTAAATTGGTCTTCTTACCTCAGGTGGTCTCTCTCCTTTCAAATATATCTTTCATGCAGCTGCCAAAATTATTTTCCCAAGGCACAGGTCTATCTATGTTCCTTCCTTGAGAAATAAGCAAAAAACCAAAAAGAAAAACAAAACAAAGACTTTTGAATGACTGTCCATTAGCTCCAGGATAAAATGTGGACTCTAGGCTGGAACATACTTCCTAGGAATTCCCAACTTCCAGGACACAGGGGTCTCCCTTATCCTTCAAACCTCACTTAGTCATGGGCCTGGGCTTTGGGAGATGGGATTGGGAGCATATGAAGTAGAATGAGACCTCTGTAGGGGTGAGGAAACGTATTTCCTACCCTCTCCAACACAGTTCATGATTGATTTGTCCTTTTAATTGGGGTCCCTGGTTTCTTAAAATGGACAGCTAGGTGGTCCAGTGCACAGAGCTCCAGACCTGGAGTCAGGAATCTTCCTGAGTTCAAATTCAGCCTCTGACACTAGCTTTGTGACACTGGGCAAGTCACTTAATCCTGTTTATCTCAATTTCCTCATCTGTAAAATAAGCTGGAGAAGGAAATGACGAACAGCTCCAGTATCTTTGCCAAGAAAACTCCCAATGGGGTCCCAAAGTGTCAGATGTGTCTGAAAAAATGACTGAACAACCTCATGGAGCCTTTAAGAATGAATTCTTCCAATAAATGTTGCAAAATTTAAAAAATGAAGTTTGACCCCAAAGAAAATATAGAAAACTTCTCCTGCTTCTCTGCAGAAGTGGAGGGATCCATGGATGTTGAACTTTGTGTATTTTGTCAGATTTTTCTTCGTATGTTAATGAGCTTTGATGATTTTTTTTCTTTTTAAAAAATTTCTTCTTTGAGATGACTCTGGGAGAGGGGAGGAGGGTGCGTAAAGGAAGAAATTTAGGCAATGTAAAAAGAAATCAATTAAAATTTAATTTAAAAGGGTGATTTTAGGGTCCCCTTTTTATTGGAAAGGCTGAGGGTAGTCCTAGAATGGAAGGGGGAGTGTTGACTTCTTCCCAAAGGTAGGATGGTTTCCACTCTGCCCCTAGAGCTGGTTAGTAGAGGCAGTGAGAAACTTGGGACATTGGCATTTGTGGGCATGGGGTGAGGGAGGGAATTGTGGGCAGTGAGCAGACAAGGCTGGTCTGGGGGTGGGGCGGAGGAAGCAGCACTGCCTTTACAGGCATCACAGTGAGCTGACACAGCCCTTATCTCTGAGCTCCAAGAAGCCCCAGCTCTGCCTGTCTTGGATGAGGCGGACAAGGTGCTTGGGGGACAGAGGAACACTCAGTGTGGAGACGACAGGGACCTCTCTGGCCTGCAGATGATTGATCCTCATATCCCTGGGCTGGAGCCTGAGCCTGGACCCCTCCAAGAGCCTGGCTCCAGATGGACAGAGGGGTCTGGAGAGACAGCTGAGGGGCTAATGACCTGAAAGGGCTACAGAAAGGCTGCCTTCAGGGACAGGGCAGAAACTAAGACCCCAGAGGAGAAGAGTTTGACTCTAGACAGCTCTTCCTCCTCAGTCCTACAGCTGGAGGCAGGGGCATGCCCCAAAGAGAGCTAGTGGTTCAAAGCCACAAGGGGTGAGGGGGCTGCAAGACCCACCCAAATTGTCTTCCTGCCTTCTGAAGACTGTGACAGGGCCAAAAGGATGTCTGAACCTGAGTTGGAGGCAGAAGTGGAGGATGGGCTCTCTGACACTTCACCCATGCTGCCTGGGCCCCCCTCTCTCTGCCTGAAAGCTCCCCATCTTCGCCTTGAGCCCTTGGGTCCTGCTGGGCGCTGCCTCTGGGCGTTGATGCTGGCCACTGCCAACCTGACCCTCCTCCTTCTCCATCTCCTGCTACCGATTGCTGTGTTCTCTCTGGCACTGCTGCCATCAGCTGCTGTGGTCTACCTGGGCTTCCACTGTCACTCCAGGGTGAGCTACAGACTGGAGAAAAAGAGGGGGTGGAGGAAGCCAAGGCCAGGATGGTAGGGGAGGGGTGGATAGGCCTGAATTGGGTTCAGAGATTGACCCATAGGGTTGAGGGGATTTAGAGGTGCTGGGGCCTAGGGGATAAAGTAGGAGGGAGAAGTCTGAGGTCTGAGGAGGAGGCCCCAGAGTCAAGGGTGGCTAACAGGAGGAAAAGGACAATTTATCCCGGGTATCCTAGGATGGGAATGGGCAGGTCTGAAGGCCCTAGAGAACTGGGGGATGGGTGGCCAGAGATCCAAGGGCCGCCAAGGAGAGAAGCTGGAAGGTAGCCTGAGCTGTGATCTGGTCAGGGTAGCTCCAACTTTGAACAAACCCAGCCTCAGGTTCTCAGGACTGGAATAAAAAGCAGGTAGGTAAGCAGAACACTGTCACATCTTGCACTGGGGATTTGGAAATTACCATAGCCCCATGGGAGCCTTACAAAGGGGCTGCTTTTTCCCTCTAAGGTTCAGGTAAGGGCAGGATAGACCAAGGTTTCCTACCACTACCGCTTCTACCCTTGAAACATTCCAGAGAATCTGAGTTCCAAAGAGTTAAGAGCAGACTGAGCTTTCATGAGGACCTTTGTTTCTGTGGGGTGAGAAGATCTATTGTTTGGCACAACGGGGGAAGGGAGAACCAGCTCTCTGCCCTCCCCTACTCTGGAGGGCCTCCCCTCCTGGTACCAGGGGCCAGCAGATGGCAAAAGCCTTCACAAGAGCTTTAGGGAGCCAAGATTGTCCTAGTTAGAGTGTGTATGTGTGTTCAACTGTGTGAGTGTGCGTGTTGCAGGGTATGGCTATTTAGTTGTTTCAGATGGATCAGACTCTATTCAGGGAGTGAAGTGTTTGTTATCCTGCAGTTCTATCAGTCAGCAAGTACCAAGCACCTACTATGTGCCAGGCACTTTGTCTTCAGGTCCTGGGGATAAAAAGACAAAACACTGAAATGGTCCCTGTCCTCAGGGAGCTTACATTCCATAAGGGGAAACCACCCTTCTTCCCCTAGCCTCTAACTGGGCAGCACCCTTCTCCCTTCCTCTTCCAGAGACAAGCAAAGACAAGGTAGGCGGACACAGACATACAGGACAAGGGGAGAAAGTCTAAGAATGAATGATAGCCACCCTTTATATAGTGCTTTCCATGCGCTAGGCACCAAGCTAAGTGCCACAAGCACCCTGGGAGATAGGTGCTGGTATGATCCCCATTTGATACATGAGGAAACTGAGGCAAGCAGGTGAAGTAGCTTGCCCAGGGTCACACAGACAGTAAGTCTGAGGTCACATTTGAACTCGGGTCTTGGAGACCCTGGGTCTGGAGCCAGAGCTGCGGCCACCACTTTGCCTCCTCCCTGGGCTACCTTCTAACCCCGCCCGGAATGTAAGGATGGGACCTGAGCCTAGATGTGGGAGAGGGAGCTTGAAGGAGAGGGAGGGAGGAAGCTGGGGAGGGGGGGAAAGGGAGAGCGGAGTCTGCCGAGGAGTCAGAGGAGCAGGGGTTGAATGGAGGTAAAGCGTGGAGATAGGGGAGAAGAGTGAACCCAAAGAGGAAGACATGGGGAACATTAAAGGAGGTGGGGGGTCTCCCCTCTCCTCCCCCTGCTCCTTTTGTAGCCAGAGGAGCAAAGGCTAGGGGTGGCAGTGAATTGAATGGGAGCGGACCCTAAGATTCCAAGTAGTTAGGGTTGGGGAGCATTTTGCAGCTCGGGCAGAGAGATCCTAGGAAATCCCAACCCAGAGCGGAAGGGTTTATTAGAGAGGGGAAGGGAGCTGTCTCTGTGCCCCACCCCCTCCCTCAGTGGACTGGGGTGCTGTGTCTGTACCCCACCTTCCTTCCTCAGTGGAGGGGGTGCTGCACCTGTACCCCACCTTCCTACTGCAGTGGAGGGGCTGCTGCATCTGTACCCCACCTTCCTTCCTCGATGGAGGGGGATGCTGCGTCTGCACACCACCTTGCTTCCTCAGTGGAGCGGGGAGCTGCATCTGTACCCCACCTCCCTCCCTCCCTGTCCAGGTCCTGCGCTCAGACTCGCGCCCGTGCCGGGCCCTGCTGGACGACCGCAGCTCGTCGGCGCTCATTGTCCTCGGCTTCCTGACGCTGCCCCCTCTGCTGGTGCTGGCCTCGGCTGCCTACGGCCGTCTGCTTCGCCGCCTGTGCCCGCTGCTGCCGCTGCCGCCACCGCCCTGGGCCACAGCCTGTGCCCGCAGCTCCTCAACCAAACCCCAGGGAAGCTGCTTGGAAACCCGGGGCAGCTGCCTGGAAACCCGTAGCAGGTGGGAGGGCGACAGCCAAGCCCGGGATTGGGTGTGAGTGAGGTCCTGATCAAGGAGCGGAAGCGCGAGATCTCAGAGACGCTTTGCCCCAAGTTTCTGTACGCCCCACTGAAGGTCTTCCCAGCCACCCCCCCCCCAGTCCCTTATGGTGGGATCCCAAAGCCATCTCTCATTCTCCACTCCCAGATACTGGAGGTCCCCAGTTCCCACCGACCTCAAACCCTATGCCCTAACCTCTGGAATTCCTAGGGTCCTGCATCTTCCTGTTCAGGGGGGCCTAGAACCCCCCTCTCTGAAAGGGACTGAATCCATAACCCAAGCCTTCCCCTCACCAGAAAAACCCAGAGTCAGACCTTCAGTCTCAACCCAAATATTCCCCCACTGAAAATCCCAGGATTTCCTGCCCCTACCCTCATGGGCCCCAAAGCCCGCTGCTTCCAAGCAAGGCGTCACATCCTTGAGAACCCCGGGAGGGCCAGTAGCCTGGCCCTTGACGGAGTCTCAGATGCTGATGACCTTGCCATCATCTCCCTCATCAACTCATTCTTCAGAGATTCCACACAACCCAAAGTCACCTCTGCTCCCTTGGGTTTCCTGGACCATCTCTACCCACGCAGACACAAGACCCAACGTTTCTCCATCCCTGCTCCCTCAGCCCCAGATTCAGCCTCTCCAAGGCCAGCTGTCCACGTTCCCCACCCTCCCCGCCAAGGCCCTCAGTTCAGGAGGCACGCTTGGGACATAGGTCCCATGCCAGCCTAGACCTGACCTGGAGAGGACCCAATGAGGTACCCTTGTCTCTCAGGAACCTTTCCTTCAGCAGCATCCCCCCACTCCAACCTGCTTTTCTGTTGTCTGCTATGAGAGCCAATAAAATAGAGCCTCAGACCCAACCTTGTGTTCTGGGGTGGGGTGGGGGATGAGAACTGCACTCAGTTTCTGGGCCTCACAGAGTCGTTGGGGTGCATGGGCAGGGATGGAGGGAAAGAATCAGGACCCAAAGAAGGCATCCACCCCTACCCAACTCTAGCCTCTCTGCCCAGCCCCATCTTCAGTAGAGAAGGAAGGATTCAGGTGAGACTTTGCTGATTCCCCTTCTCCCAACCCACAGCTCAGCTTCTAATGCTCACTCCTTTCTCAAATAAACTTGTGCTTATGCATTTCTGGACAGTGCAATGGGAGCTGCTGGAAGGCAAGGACTGTACTCCTATCTCCCAAAATGTGATATCTACAAACCACTTACCCCAGTGCCTAGTACATAGTAAATAGGGGGAAGGGAGAAAGGGGACAGCCTCTATTGAATGTTTACTATGTCCCATGTACTATGGGATGTATAGGTATGGCAGAGCTAGCTCCTCTGGTGCCAGGGCTTGCCCAGCCCTGTTCAAAGCTGTTCATCCACCTCTGGTGGGCACGTGATCCACCCAACTCTCCCCCACGACTCTAAGAAGCCCTAGTGTGTGCAGTGGCCACCCCCCCACCCCCATACCCCAGGTGGAGGGGAGCTGATGGTCACAAACCCATTGGTGAGTTAGGGGGTGTCTACCACAAGCATGTGAGGACTTTCCATGTCAGAATGAGTGGGCAAAGACAATTGGTTCCAACAGCCAAGAGGGCAGCTGAAGTGGTTGACATGGAGTGCTTAGAACTCTGTCAGACGTGAGGGACTCCAAGGACATCCTAGGTCATCACCAGCCGTCCTGATGTATGTCCTGCCTCTGACCTTCAATGACTCTGGAAGAGAGAGTGAGGGGAAGATTTTGTATAATTCTGCCTCACTTAAATCCAACTCAAACTGGAGTCAAGACCACCCCTCAATGTCATTGTTCTCTTTGAAAATACAGGACAAGGGGCAGCTAGGTGGCACTGTGAATAGAGCATCAACCCTGGAATCAGGAGGACCTGAATTCAAATTCAATCTCAGACACTTGACACACTCGATGTGTGACCTTGGGCAAGTCACTTAACCCCAGATGCTGTGCCTTCTCCTCTCCAAAAAAAATGCAGAACAAGCAACAACTTTGTGCCTGGGGCACTGTGTTAAGTGGTCTGTTGATATTACAGATATCTCATTTAATTCTCACAATAGCCCTATGAGGTGGATGCTGTTATTATGCCCATTTTACAGTTGAAGAAACTGAGGCCAATAATGATTAAGTGACTTCCCTTGCACTTATTAAATAAATGCTTGTTAGGTTCAGATTTTCATACTGCCTTTGTGACTTTGGAAAAGTTCCTTAACCTTCCTGGGCTTCGGGTTTGTCATCTATAAAAAGGGAAAGGGGGTGACCAGAAGCTCTCCATGGTCCCTTCCAGGTACTGATCAAGGACCCTGTGAATTCAAGGGACTATCAAACCAACTGGCCAAACCCTTCAGAGCCTCTTGGACCAGGTAGGGTCTTCAGAGACCACCTAGGCCAACCAGGACCTAAGCAAGGTCTCCTCTACACCCTCCCCTGACACGTGGCCGTCCAGCTATAACTTGAGGACCTCCAGGGAAGGGGAGCCCACTCAGAGGAAGGCCACTCAGCTTTTAACCATCTCTCATTGTTAAGAAGTTTCTTCTGACTTTGAGCAGAAATCTTCTCTAATTTCCAACTGATCTTAGTCTTGTTCTCTGCAGAACCAATCTAATTCCTCTTAAGAAAATATCTAGGGGCAGCTAGATGGTGCAGTGAATAGAGCACCAGCCCTGAAGTCAGAAGGACCTGAGTTCAAATCCATCCTCAGACACTTGACACTTACTAGCTGTGTGACTTTGGGCAAGTCACAATCCCAATTGCTTTGCCTCCCCCCTAAAAAAATATATCTAGATTGTGTCAGTTTGTAAGATCACCTGGGGATGCTTTTGGGGAGGAGTACAAGGGCATCAGGAGAAATGAGATCTGTGGTTTCACTTGTATAGGGAACTCCCACTACTGACACTCCCTCCATCAATGAATCGACATTGTAAAGTGATAGAAAGAACAGATCTCAATTGGAGTCAGGAAGACCCAGGTTCAAATCCCATCTCAGCTGGGTGACACTCTGACCTTCAGTTTCTTCAACTATAACATGGTAGGGATGGACTCAGGGACCTCCAGGGCTCCTTCCCACTCTTAATCTCTGATCCTATATGATATGGCAATTGAAAAATTCAGTGACTTACCCTAGGTCACTCAGGCTATATACATCAAAGTCAGCACTTGAACACAGGTCTTCCTGGCTTCCTGCCCAGTTCTCCATCCACTATATCACACTCCCTCTCAGCTAAGAGCATAAAAAGGAATAATGGCAGAGTTTCTGCCTTCAAGAGGATGGGATGTGGCGGGGGGCGGGGGGGGGGGAGAGAAGAGGCATTTATTAAGCACCTACTAGGTGCCAAGCACTTTTAAAAAATTTCATTTGATCTTCACAACCTCCCTGGGAGATAAGTGCTATTATTCCCATTTTCCACTTGAGGAAACCAAGGCAGACAGAAATTAAGCGATTTGCTCAGGGTCACAGAATTAGTGAGTGTCTGAAGTCATATTTGAACATGGCTGCCTGCTTCCAATCCCAACATTCTTCTCACTGTGTCCCCTAGCTGCCTGATCTACTAGGGGAGATATACCAGCTACACCAAAAATTACTGAATGACCAAGGAAAGACAGGACAAGTAGAGAATCCCTGGGAGACATTGGAGGAGGGAGAGATTACTCTCTCCTCCGCCCCTCCCCCCATTAATCATAGGAATGGTAGCTCAGAGGGGGAGAGATTTCTCTTGGAAGGCAGACTCACTGCAGTGAAAAGCGTGCTGAAAAGTGGAGTCAGAGGGGCTGAGTTCAAAGCCTAGCTCTGCCAAGACCTGAGTGGCCTTGGACAGGAGGAGCCTCAGTTTCCTCCTCTGTAAAATGAAGGAATCAGATTGGATCCTCTCTGAAGGTCCTTCTAGCTTCAGTAATAATAGCTAATATTTATCTAGCACTTACCAGGAGCCAGTGATTTACAGACATTATCTCATTTGAACAACAGTCCTGCCAGGTAGGTGCATTAGAACCAGGACCAGCTAGAGATGGGAAGGGGGAACCTGTTCCAGGCATTGGGAAGCAGTGTGAATAAAGGCAGGAGAACAGGAACTGAGAGCTATGGGGTTTGGTGGGCAGTCGATAATAACCCAGAAGAGGAAGTTAAGGAAGAGCCTTGAGATAATTGGGGTGCCAGATCACTGCAAAGCCTTGAATGTCAGAGGCAGGAGCTTCCATGGAATGCCACTGAAGGTTTTTGGCAGAGGGAGTTAAGGGAGATTACACTGGCCACTTCGCTGTTCCTAGAAAAGACACTTCATTTCTTGGCTCTGGACATTTTCATTGGCTGTCTCCCATACACGGGATGCTTTCTCTCATCTGCGCCTCTGGCTTCCGTGGTTTCCTTGAGGTCCCGACTAAAATCTCACCTTCTGTAAGAAACCTTTCCCAGCCCCCATTAACACTAGTGCTTTCCCTCTGTTGACCATTTCCTAGTTATCCTGTATATGTCTCATTCGTTCATAATTATTTGTATGTTATCTTCACCCTTAAACTGTGCCCTCCTTCAGGGCAAGGATTGTCTTTTGCCTTTCTTTGTATCCCTAGTGCTTAGCAGAGAGCCTGGCAGGGGCTTTAAATAAATGCTAGTTGGCTGATTGATTTCTCTGGAGGCAGAGAAAGTAGGGTGGAGGCTATTGGAACAATTTGGGTGGGAGTTGATGAGAGCCTTGGCTAGGCTGGTAGCCATCTACTGGGAGAGCTTGTGGAGGTTGGAATGATGAACCTTGGGGATTAATTAGATTATCGGGGGGAGCAGTCAGAGGGTCAGAGGGCAGAGAGAAGAGTACAGGCTCCACAAGCCTGGGGATGGTGGGGCCGTTGAGGTTGAGGAGTCTCCAAGAAGATAAATCACCATCGAGAAGCTGCTGAGTGTTAATCCCCAGTTTTCAGAAGATAACCTGGTGGGCCAAGGCTGAGAGAGAGAGGATAAAATAGGATAAGCAAGAGCATAAAGTTGGATTCCTGAACCCTCCAACCTCCAAAGGCCAGGTCTTACTACCCAGGCTGACCAGGAGGTGGCGCGTGAGGCTACAAAGGCTGCTCTCCTCTGAGCTCTCCTTAAGAGGAGGATTCATAGCATGGACCCATCTGGTCCAACAGCCTCATTTTACAGATGGGGATACTGAGGCCCAGGGATGTGAAATGATTTGTCTAAGGTCATATAGGCAGGGGGTAGCAGAGGCAGAATTGGAATCCAGGTGCTTTGGCTTTAAATCCAATACTATTTCCGGGCGGGGGATTTACAGTTCTTCCATTATATGCACGTAGGATGGACCCTAGGAATCCAGAGCCCTTTGACTTAAAAGGCCTGGTAATCATTGAACTGTATAACCTCTATCAAATTGCCTTCTGTCTGAGGGCAAGGGGAGGTGGGAAAGGGAAAGAGAAAAATTTGGAACTGAAAAAAAATTTAAATGAATATTAAAAATCGTCTTTCCACTGAGTGCAGCCCACTGAGCCCTCCAGGCTCTCACCCTGTCTCTGACCACTCTCTTTCCTTATTCCTCCTGGGACCACCCCCTCACCCCCTCAATCTCCACCTGATCTCTCCCTGTCTCTGCTCTGTCCACCCCACCTCTTTGGGCCTGGCTTTGGGCCTTGTCTCTCTCCTCTTCTCCCATGTCTACCTCTCTCCTACCTTTCCTTTCCCCCTATTTCTGCCCTAATTCTCTCTCATTCCTGCCCTTTCCTCCCTGATGCCACCTTTCTGCCTCATCTAGGGCTTAGCACAGTGCCTGGCTCACAGTAGGCACCTAAGAAACATTGATTGGGGGTGGCTAGGTAGTGCAGTGAATAGAACACAGGCCCTGGAGTCAGGAGGACCTGAGTTCAAATCTGGCCTCAGACACAAACAAACAAAAAAGAACTGTTGATTGATTGATGCCTCTCCCCTATCTTCTTCCTCTCTGCCCCATCTGTCCCTTATTTGTCTTTTCACCCTGCCCCCATCTCTGTCTCTAGGCAGGGAGAGGAAGGGGAGAATAGAATAGAAATAATAATATAGCAACTAGCATCTATATAGTACTTTTTTTTAGTGGTGCAATCAGGGTAAAGTGACTTGCCCAAGGTCACACAACTAGTAAGTGCCAAGTGTCTGAGGATTTGAACTCAAGTCTTCCTGATTCCAGGGCTGGTGCTCTATCCACTGTTCCACCTAGCCTCTATATAATACTTTGAATTGTGTAAAGCCCTTTATACACATGATCTCACTTGGTCATCATAACAACCCTGTAAGGTAGGTATCATTATTATCTCCCATTTAAAGATATGGAAACTGGAAGTGAGAGACCTGGGATCACATGGCTAGGAAGTGTCTGGCGGAAGTTTTGTGCATGGGACTTCCTGACTCCAGGTCCAGTGGGTGCCGGCCTGGGGGAAATCACCAGCTCATTTATTATAGCTGGAAAGGACCTCAGAGACCATCCTAAAGTCTCTCCTACAGATGAAGACACGGAGTCTCAGGAAAGGGAAGCCTCAGATCACAGAGAGGCAAGAAGCTGGGCCTCCCTTTCCACTGAGCCATACTGCCTCTTGAGTATTTCCAGCCCTGATTTCCCCAGCTTGCCCCCCTTCAGTCCTGCCCAGTGTATGGGGCAGCCCTTAGGCCCGCAGTGACTACATGGAAAGGCCAAAGAAGAAAACCCAGGGGGCCAGTGAAGCCTTTGGCTCTGGCCTGGGCTGGCCTCAGGCTCAGCAAAACAACAGCTGGGGCCAGAGGGTGGAGGAGGGACTGAAGGGATTAGGAGAGCCGAGCTTCCCCTGCCCTGGCAGAGGCCAGGCTCCTCTTTACATCTCCCCTCCCCACTTTAGTCCAAAGTCAGAGTGAAGAGAAATTGGACATCTGGAGGCCTAAGGGAATCCACACTTGACTTCAGCCCAGAGCAATGGTCTTGTCAGCAGTAGCACCCGCATGGGAAGCAGAAGGGGGCTGGAGGGGAGCCATGGCTAGGGGGGAGCCCAGAGGCGGTCCGGACCACTTCCTAAAGGGATTTCCCAGGACTGAGGGGGCCCACCTCAACAGCTATTGCTTCCCTAATGTCTGCTGGCCTCCTAGGATTTTAGGGCCTCCTACAAACAAGCCATCGTGAAACCTGGGGTAAGGAAGGATGCCCTCCCCTCACCCACCCCTAGGGCCATCAGAGGGGCCTGAATCAAGGGTCAGAGAATTGTGGGAGGCAGGGGTAAGGGAGTCAGTGAGACCAGAAGCTGGGAGAGGAGAGCAAAGTTCAGAGGTTCAAAGACAGGGGAGTAGAAAGAGGAGTAGGGGATAAGGAGGAGATGGGGGGGGGGGTCTGACTACAGGGGAGTCAGGGAGGAGGAATCAGGCTGGCTGGAGCAAAAGCTTAAGAGAGGAGGGAGGCCAGAGAGGAGGCTGGATGGAGGAAGGAGGGAGCAGTGGGGAGAGGACAGAGTGTCCTTGGGATAGGAACAGAGCCTGCTGAGGGGACAGAAGGAGGGCAGAGGAGGAGGGAGCACAGCTGACTAAGCAGAAGGAACAATGCAGAGAGGCCTGGAAGGGAGGAGAGAAAGAGGGGAGCGGGCTGGGCAAGGGGACGGGAAGCCTCAGGCTCCCTCCCAGCAGCCCCTCCAAGCCTCTCTCCTGAGTCTAGCATATAAGCATATAAGAGGGGTTCACTTCCTCCTGCTTCTCACAGGCAGGGGCCTTAGATGAGAACCACACCTCAGGGAGTCTCAGGGTTCCTGCCCTCCCCCAGCCTTCTCTCCCTACTCCAAGGGCCCCAATTCTCTTAGGATATAGGGAGAGGTGGGTGGCCCCTTCTCCTCTCCCTTGGAGATCCCAGACAAAGAGCTGGAATGTTCTTAGCGGGTTTAATTGGCTGGCATCTGTTACCATCTGAGCTGTGCATGTGGGGAAGGGGTGTCTGGGCTTGTGGCTGAGGCAGGATGAGGGTTGCCCAAGGTATGTGCCCCACCCAAGAGGGGAGGGAAAATAGGAAAAGAGAGTAGGGTGGGGAAGGTGATGGGTATTTCTGGGTCCCAGACAGGGTTGGATTCCCAATCGCCCCTACACCCACTACCTCCTGTGACATATGTGTACATTTATACATATGTGAATATTTACATGCATGTTTGTATTTCTATATACTTGCATGCATATATACACACCTGTGTTTTATTTATTCCTCAACTTATATCTCCGTTTCTAATCTGCCACCCCCACCTAGAAGGTCTCATGGTAAGCATGGTCTTCATTTCACAGATGGGGAAATAGAGGCCCCTGTAGATCATCTCCATGAGGATCCAGCCCTAGGAGCAGGGAATTTCCCTCAGCAGTGCTTGGGGGAACCTGAAGGAAAGAGAAGGTGGACTGGGGTGCTAATGCCCAGGGCTACGGGTGCACTGGGAGGAATGGGGAAGGGGGGAGAGGGAGGAGGGAGTTTAAAGGTAAGACAGAAATAGTGGGCTCTCCATCTCTGGTTCTCCCAAGTGGACCTGGGGGTGGAGGGGCAAGGTCCAAGACATCTCCAAAGGCCCGGAAATCTCACTGTAATTTCAGGGGGCGGCAGTCCTGCACCATCCCTTTCCTGAAGAGAGCTGGCTGGGAAACAGAAATCCCCCAGGCCCCTCCCCAGCGCAGCCTCCCCAGCCCACATCCTGTCTGGGGAGGGCCATGTTGCAGTGACCGGGGGCTCACCTCCGCTTTCCCGGAGGAGCCCTTCTGAAGGGAAAGAGGACAAGAGTTGCTGGGTCAGAGCTTGGGCCATTCATCACGGGAGGAAACACATGGGCGTCTATGTATTTGGGTTGTGGATGTGCGTTCTCCTTCCCTGGGGCTCTCAGTGGAAGGGACCAGAATCACAAGATATCTGTTTTGGAAGAGATTTCAGAGACCAATGAAACCTCTATGATATTCCAGACAAATCGTCACCTGGCTTCCATTCCCTCCAGTGACAGAGAGCTCACTACCTTGGAAGCATCCAATGTAGATAATGCCTCATGGTTAGGAGATAGATGGATAGATGGACAGATAGATAGACAGATAAATCAATTCCCACAGATAAACTAGCCAATATTTAATGCCTCTTTGAAGAAAAATGCATACACATGACATGATTTTAACTTTGATCTTTAACTTATAACTTTAATTGATATTTTCTCCATTACTTTCTTGAGTCTTGACAGTCAACGAAACAGTAAACCAAGCTCTGATTTTCAAGGTATAAATTCTCCCACTGAAAATTGGATAATCAGATCTCAGTAGAAGACTCCAGCACATCTCAGTTCTCTGCCACTAGATCCCAGTTTTGCCCTCTGGAGTCAAGTAAAATACATTTGATCTATCCTTTACAGAAAAGTAGATCAAAGTCCTAGTCCTTGACCCTGGGACTTGGCTAGCTGACAGCCCAGCATCTCTGGGGAGTGGGGGGAAGAAGGGGGTAGTATATATAATTGGAGCTTGGTACTAAGATTTGTCTGAAAAGATATGAAGATCTGAGGGGATTTCAAGCTGAGTGGGAGTCAATATATGGCAACCAAGAAAGCAGATGAGATCTTAGGCTGTGTTAAGAAAATCCAAGGCTAGATAGGTGAAAGTCCTCCCATCTTCCATCCTTGTCAAATCAAGGCTGTGTTCACTTCTGGGCTGCACTCATTGATAAGCTATAGAGCATCTGACAAAGGGTGACCAGAATGTTGAAGGTATTCAAGCCTAGCATACTAGGAATAACGGTAAGCCTGGGCAGGCTCACATGAACTGATACAGAGAGAAGGAGCAAAATGAGGTAAACCATCTCTACAACAATATTATAAAGGGAAACCTCTTTGAAAGACTCAAGAACTCTGATCAATGCAGTGACCATGATTCCAGAGGACAGATGACCCATCTCCTGACAGAGAGGTGAAGGGCTAAAGAACACATCCATTTTGGGCCATGCCAAAAAGGAAATTTTGTTTTGCTTGGCTATGCTACTTGCTGCAAGCCTTTTCTTTCTGTTTCTACTTAAGGAAGATGGTAGGAAGAAGAGGTTAGGGACAAGATTTTGGAAGAAAGATAAGAAAAAAAGAGACCTAGTGAAACACCTTTATTTAATGCGTATAATAGAAGGAAAGGGCAGCTAGGTGATACAGTGGATAGTGTTGGGCCTGGAGTCACAAAGACTTGTGTTCCTGAGTTCAAATCTGGCCTCAGGTACTTACTAGTTGTGTGACCCTGGGCAAGTCACCTGATCCTGTTTGCCTCAGTTTCCTCATCTGTAAAATGAGTTAGAGAAGGAAATGGCAAAGTGCTCCAGTATCTCCACTGAGAAAACCCCAAATGGGGTCATGGAGAGTCAGACATGACTGGAAAATGACTGAACAACAACAGAAAGAGAAGGAATCCCAGGACAGTTTTAAAAGTGACATGTTGAATTCATCAGATGCTTGAAAGAAAAGCCAGTTATATGTAATAAAGACCTAGACAACTTAATGGAGGATTTTCTTGCCCTAAGATGCAAATGTACTTTCTATTTAGTGTTGAATTCAGAATTTCAAAATAAAATTCTAAAAACCAATTATTCTCAGTAAAGTTTTATGCTCAGAAGATAAGCCAGAAAGCAACTTTGAAACCATGTTGAAATTATATATGTATATTGTACACACACGCACACACAGAGATATGCACACACATGCCACACACAACACACATACATGCACATACCACACACAATACACATACATGCACACATATATAACGTGCACACATTGCACACAACACCCACACGTGTGCATTAAACACATGTACACACAATACACACACATATATGTACACATATAAATGTGCATGCATACATACAATATACATATATCCCTGAGAGAAGTGACTCATATATGTTATATATAGACATGCATATGTATACGGTAAGCTTTCCATGAAAGAATTTAACATTCTATGCCTAATTCTATTTTTCTATATATATATATATGAAAATGCTGATATTTGATAAGGTTTGTCAAGTACAGAAGATAGCATGGATAAGCCAGCCTGCCGGACCTTCCCTGTATCTGACAGCCTCCATTCCATGCCCATGTATGTATAGTTGGTCCCTCATTCCTGGGGTGCACAGCTAACATCCTCCCAGACCCGGCTTGGGAGTCTTCCGGAATGTCCCCTAGCTGTTAGTGCTATCCCCTTCTTGAAATTTCTTTGTATGTGGATTGCATATACACATTTGTGTACATGTTGTAGACGAGCCCTTGCTTCATTTTGGAATCTATACATAGTAGGCTATATAGAGACAATATATTCTGAAATAATCTATACATATATATTATATAATTACATATAATTGGAGTGGATAAATGTGATGGGAAGACACTGCCCTTGATATCTCAGGTTAAGTGACTTGCCCAGGGTCACACAGCTAGCAAGTACCCAAGGCTAGATTTGAACTTGGGAAGATGAGTCTTTGTGACTCCAGGCCTGACACTCTATCCACTGGGCCACCCAGCTCCCCAGTAGCTTTAGCCTCAATCAGGCTTAGAGAACTCAGCCCTGAGAGATCTGGCACTGCCTTATCCCTTACCAGATTGTCCAAACAGAAATGACCAGGCTCCCAGCCCAGTGTTCAGACTTCAAAAGTGAGGGGGCAAAGCTGAGCTATCTCCTTTCTGGGACACCCACTCCCCTCCTCAGTTCCAGGCCCGGGGGAGGAATTCTTTTCCAAGCTGGCACCCTGCCCTACTCCACCCTCCACCCCCATCTCCACACACGTTTATTCTTTCTCACATTCTTTGGGCCATAACTGAGGGAGCTCCAGCAGTAAAATTGCTTAGGGGTATCCAGCCCCTGGTCCTTCTAGCTAATCAGCTAATCAGCTCTCTCCTCTCCCCAGATACCCAGGTAAAGAGACAACATTAGGACCCTACTCTAAGACCCAAGTCTGGACTTCCTGGTGTGGAATGTAGGGGGCTCCCAGGGTTTGGGCAGAGAAGAGGCAAATCCCCAGAATCAGCTGTCCAGGGTCTCTTCTGGGCCTGGAGGAAGCAGCTATGATAAGGGGAATTCAGCCCATCCCTGACTTTCCTCCTAAGCCAGCTTTACTCAGGATCTATCTTGGTCCTCCTGCCCCGGGCAGAAGGGTGGAGGGGTCAGGGGAGGATACCAACATATCCAGTAAACTCCCTGGTGTTCCCTGGCTCTGTGGGCCCCAGTAGATCCTCCAGAGGGCCTTCATGAGATCCCTCTGGCTCCTCAGAGAGACAGAGAAGCCCTAGTCTCTAGTTCCCACCCTGAGCCCAAGCCCCCAGGCCTCAGCCCCCAGCTGAAGTCTCACATAAACATGTTCTGGGAAGTTGTTTTCCTGGGGGCAGCTGCAGCTTTTGGCTGCAGTGTTGTGTATGCTCGTAGGGGGTGCGGGCTGACATCATAGAAGGGATGGTCGGGGACAAACTACAAGCTTGTCATCCTGGTTGGAGAGGTTTGGGAAGGAAGCCCTGTTTAAGGTCGCCTTTCCACCTGCTTCTCAGGGAAGTCCCGGGATGGAGCCCCAGCTCCACTCCTGACCAGGGGCCAGAGTTCAAGCCACCATGCCTTTGGCTGCCTTCCCCAAGTAGGGGACTGTGAGACACCTTCCCTTTTCACCCACAAGCCTGAGCCCCTGGGCCAGCCCCTCTGCCCCTTCCCTCTTTGCCCGGAAGGGTTCATTTGCCTGTCATTTGAATTTATTCACATCACCCTGAGTTCCTGTCCAGACTTCTGATAGCTGCATGATCCCTGGCACAATCTAAAAGGGGGTGCCCCAGTTCTCTAAGGCAGAGCAGGTACTGGCCTGCATTGGTGAAGGGGATTTCTTCACTAGCCCAGATCCCCACTCAGATGAAATCAGCCTTCGTAGACTATCTTCCCCCCAAATACTTAATGTTGAGTGCCCTAAACACGGCAGAGCAGCTGGAAGCCAGCTCCTGTTTGTCAGCTTGCTACTGTGTAATCTTCAGAAGCCTCAGTGTCCTCATCTATAAAATGAGGAGGTCCCTTCCAGCTCCAGCTATGATCCCATGAGTCTATGCCTCGCTCAATACCACCTCCAAAGTGGCCTCTCCCTAGAGCCCAACCTGGCAAAGCCCGGCAGTGGAGAGGCATGGGGGGGGGCACTAGCCTCGGCCCTCCAACAGGCACTGGCTCCTCCCAACCCCACCAGCTCCAGGAATGTGGTCGGGGCACAGGGGGATGTCAGACTACAGCTGGGCCCCTGGGAGGGGGAGCATGACGGGGGAGAAGGGAGGAGATGGGCAGGGCAGGGAGGAAGGATAACTTCAAGGCTGGGCTGTGGCTACCCGAGGCTCCCTGTGGGACCAGCAGTGGAGAGCGGGGGCTGAGGCTTCTCCTCTGGCGGGCTGAGGCTGTTTACATCTCCCTCCCTGCTCTTTAGGGCTCTTCCTCCCTTCCCGGGGAAAGCCATTAATCCTGGGTGCTGAGACTGCTTTATCTTCCCCACTCCCAGGGCTGGCAGCCCCCTGGCTCTCCTGGAAGGGCCCTGGGGCCCGAAAGAAGATGAGTTCATACACAGGTGGTAATGGCTTTGTGCCAAACCCTGGCCATCTGGCACAGAACTGCAGGGCTCCCTGGGAGATTCAGGCCAAATGCCCCAAGTCCCTGCCTCTGCCTCTCTCTGCTTTCTCTCTCTTCCCTCTTTCTCTACCCATATCTCCCTCTGATTTTTCTTCCTCCCTTTCTCCCCCTCCCCCTCTCTCTTCCCTTTCTTTCTGCCTCTCCTTCCTTCTCTTTCTCTTTCTCTCTCTATGTCTTTCTCTCTCTGTCTCTCTGTGTGTCTCTCTGTGTTTCTCTTTGTCTCTTTGTCAGTCTGTCTGTCTGTCTCCCCCTTCTTCTCCTTTCCCCTCTCTCTGTCTTTGTCTCTCTCCCCAAGTTTTTCAGCCTCTTCTTGAGATGGAGAAACTGAAGGTGTTTCCCCAGTGTAGGATGGGGGCCCCAGCCCAGCAGGATAGCAGCCATGGTGGTTTGATCTCAGGTCCCTTAACTCTTCTGCCTTCACATCTCCCTTGTACTGAGTCATGCCAGGCCTCTTGTTTATTTCTCAGAAGTTACACACAGTTTAGGTATTCCCATGGCACACCCTGGCTCCTTAGGGATGTCGATAGGTCAGCCATAGGGGGAAGAGAAAGGTGAGGGCTTGAGCTGAGTCCAGAGCCCTCTCAGCCAGGGCCTGCACCAGGTTCTGAATGTGTAGGAAGATGGTCAGCTGTCCTTTGCCTGGCCCTGAAGTCAGACCTTGGCAACTCTCACTGCCCTTCCCCTGCTCGAGTGGGAGCCAGCTTCAGAGGAGAGGAAGGAGCAGCTGTGGCCTACTGGTACCTCCCAAAGTCTCCATCTTCCCCCTTGGGAATCAGGATGGAGGCCCAGGTCAGATGGAGGAGGCCCAGTCCTTTTTGCACAGAACTCAAGATTTATCAAATTTAAGATCAGAGTCCCTGGGTTCAGATCTCCTATCTGCCTTTACCCTTGTTTGACCTCAGATGAATCACCTAGGTTCCCTGTGCCTGGGTTTCCTTCAAATGAGGCTTGAAGGAGGGACAAACTTAACATTTAAAGCTGCCCCAAAGTTCAGTGGGCTTCCTGGAGACAGAGGTGGGGAGCTCCTGCTCCTTGGAGGTCTTCAAGCAAAGGCTGGAGGGTCATTTGTTGATATGCTAGAGTGGGGGCTTACTCCTGTGAATGGTTGGGACCAAAGAACCACTGCAATCCCTGCCAGCTCCCATGTCCTGTGATTCTCTGCTTGGGAGAGAGCTGGTAAGCAAGGCAGGGCAGAGGGGGTGGGGAAACGAAAGGCAGGTCAGAGGCCAGAGGTCAGAGGGGCTGCTCTTTTCCCTCCCCTCAAACATGACTCCAGGAGCTGGGAACAAAAGTCTCTTTTATCTGTAAAATTGGGTGGGATTTGTCCCACTGGGAGTTGACGAAGCTGGTGATGGAATGAGAGCTATTCCCCGGGCTCATTGCTTCTATGCCCCCGCACCCCCGTGGCCTGTGTCCATCCAGGGGACTAAGAAGGCAGAAGGGCACATGGGTATGTGGGCACATGGGGATCCCCATGAGTCAGGCAACCCAAAGGTCTGCCAGTGTCTGGGTCCTAAGGGGTCAGACTGCCTGATCCACGGGCAACGGGATGGAAGAGAAAATAAAGTCAGGTTAGGAAGGATCATGGTCCTGTGACTGAGAAGCAGAGAGCCTTGGTGAGAATCCTATCTGGGCCACTTTGGACCTATGTGACCTTGGACAAGTCTTTTGACTTTGAAATTCGCTTTCTTTTTCTGTAAAATAAGGGGGTCGAATCTAAGATATGAAGGACAGTGTGAGCCCTGGCCAGATCTGGAAGAGTAGTGGGGGAGGTACCCCTTGGACCTTGGACTGGGTCAGATAACATTGGGGGTGGAAATTTGAAGGGCTCCTGGGGATTTTTTAGTAAGGAAATCTGGGGGACTTGGACCCTGCTCCCACTCCAAGGAAGTGGATGAGCTTGGGAGAAAGCAGGCCAGAGGGAGACAGTAGAGCTAAGACGAGGCAGATGACTCAGCTCCAGAATTTTGGTGAGTGACAGAGAATGTCTAGATTGGGGAAGATGACCTGTGATGGGAAGCATTGTGGTCAAGGGGGAAAATCTCTGGCTCTCAATTCAGAGGGTCTAGGTTCAAATCTTGCCTCTGATACTTGCTTTGTGACCTTGGCCAGCTCATGTTACCATTCTGTGCCTCAGTTTCCCCATCTGTAAAATTAAGGGTCTCTTCCATCTCTATGATCTTAGGACTTTGGGCAAGTCACATCTTTGGGTCTCATTTTCTGACCTTTCAGCTCTTCGAGCCATTTGATTCTATCACCTTAATGGCAGGTGCCAAGGGACCAGAGGCTGAAGGAATTATGTGAATTCCAAGAGAGAAGTATCCCCCTAAAGCCGAAGAGCCATGAGATCTAGGCAGGAAAGAGCCAGACTGCTTAGGGGATCCTGTAGTTTAAAATGGAAAACCTGAGGCAGAATGAGGAAATAGTGAGGGCAGATACCCCAGGGTCCCCATGGGTTTGTCCTAGAAGAGGGTTGTCAGATAAGCCTAGCCAGCTGAGATGAGGGTCCAGCGGCCAAGCCTTGGGACCTCATCTCCAAGCTCTGCTAATAGCAGGGTCAAGCTAGACACAGGGAACATAGATTTAGGGCTTGGAAAAGACATCAGAGGGAGGGGGAAGGAGCCAAAGTGAGTGAGGCAGTGTAGCAAATGCCAGAGGGTGACCCCAGACTGAGTCACTGCAGATGAGAGCAGGACGGGCTCTGAAAGGGCTCAGGCATGTGAGGAGGTGGTCACGAATCATGCTGCCTGCCAGAACCCCAAGGAATGGGGGGAGGGGCTCCCTGGTGGGGAGAGGGGGCACAGAGATAGCAGTGTCCGCCGGGCCTCTCCCTCTGTCACACCGTCCTTGTGTGTCTCTCATATCTGAGACTTAGCTGAGTAGAGAGGTTCCCAGATTGAGCCAGGTGGGTCTGGGAGTAAGAGCACTGGAATCAGGCACAGGAAGACCTGTGTTCAAATCCTGTTTCAGACAGATGCTAGTTATGTAATCCTGGGCAGTTTACTCCACCTCTGTTTCCTCATCTATAAAATGGGGAGAATTATAGCATTGGTCTCACAGAGTCATTTTGAGGCTTAAATGACAGAAGTGTAGAGTATTTCAATCCTAAAAGCACCATCAAAATTCTGGCTTTTATTATTCTAATATTTAAGGATTCTCTAGCTCTAAGGACTAAGTGCCTAGCCCTCCCCCTGAACCCTCGCTCTCTCTGGCTAGCTCTCCCACTTAATTTTCTTGGCTTCATTTTATTCAACTCTTTATTAATTAATTTATTTAATTTAGTAATTATTTAGTAATTCATTTTTATTAATTAATTAGATTTATGAATCCCTTACATAGTACAAGGCACAGGTTGAGGTAATGGAGAGGGGGCTTCTCCTAGAGGTGAAGTCTGACTTCTTCCCCACCCCCACCCCACCCCTACTTCCACTGAGGGCACTACAATCTTTCTACTCAATCAGGTTTACAGCCTTGAAGTTATTACTGTCTCCTCACTCACTTCTTCCCTTTATATCTAGTCTGATTTGCTGGGGGGGGGGGGGGAGAGCAGTCCTGGAGGGACACTATGTTCTACTTCAGCACAATAGCTTTATAGGTTGAATAGAAGTATTGATGAGGGGAGGGGGAAGGAGAATGCCTAGATAGTAGCAGTTCATCTGAAAAAGATCTGGGGGTTTCAGTGGACCACAAGATCAATCTAAATAACCAAATAAATAAATGAAATGAAAATAATTAAACTATTAAGATAAATTATTAATTAAATGAAAATAATATGTTGTCTCCCTCGTCAATCAATTTGATCTTAAGCTGAGTAAAAAAAACCATGCAATGTCTAGGACTAGAGACAGGTTCATTCAACTATGCTTCATCAGACCATGTTTGTGCTCAGTTCTGGGTACCACATTTTTTAAAAGACATTGATTAGCTGGAGGGCATCCAAGGGAGAGTAAACTGGAGGCTGAAAGGTCTTGCAATCATGTCACATGAGGATTAGTTGAAAGAATTAGAGATATTTAGCCCAGGGGAAAAATGTCTTAAGAATTTGTTGTTGAATTGTTTCAGTTATGTCCGAATTGTTGTGACCCCATTTGGGGTTTTCTTGGCAGAAACTAGAGTGATTTGCCATTTCCTCCCCCAGCTCATCTTACAGATGAGGAAACTAAGGAAAACAGGGTTAAGTAACTTGTCCAGGGTCACATAGCTAGTAAGTGTCTGGAGTCAGATTTGAATTCAGGAAGAGGAGTCATTCTGACTCCAGGTCTGGTACCCTATGCACTACGATGCCACATAGCTGCCTCGTCTGAAGAGTTAGAGCTGTCTGGAAGGGGAATGGGCTGCTTCAGGTAATCTTCAAGTAAGAGCTGAATGACTACCCTTTGAGGATTTTTTTTTTCAGCTAAGGGTTGTAGAAAGTTGTAGGGAGGGGCGGCTAGGTGGCACGTGCCCTGGTGTCAAGAAGACCTGAGTTCAAATCTCACCTCAGATCCTTAACACTCAACACTCACTAGCCATGTGACCTTGGGCAGGTCACTTAACCTTGTTTGCCTCAGTTTCCTTACCTGTAAAATGAACTGGAGAAGGAAATGGCAAACCCCTCCAGTATCTCTGCCAAGAAAACCCCAAATGGAGTCATGAAGAGTCAGATGACTGAAAATGGCTGAACAATAGTAACAAAATGGGTATATACAAAGTTTATATAAAGCCACAAAGTAGTTTGGTATTGGGAAAGCTGAGGGATCAGGTAAGATTTCACATAGATGGAATTTTGAAAGAAACTGGGAAATTCACTCTTTCCTCCTAGATATGTTTCTTCTTTAGGTTTTCAGGATCCCTGCTCTCCTGGTTCTCCCCCTGCCTCTCTGACCGCTCCTTCCCTATCTCCTTTCCTGGATCCTCATACAGGTCATGCACCCTCTGACCATAGTTGTCCCTCAGTTCTCTATCCTGGGCCCCCTCTTCCCTCCCCGCCTCCCCTCTTTTCCTCTCCTCTCCTCTCCCCTCCTCTCCCCTTCCCTCCTCTCCTCTCCTCTCCCCTCCCCTCCTCTCCCCTCCTCTCCTCTCCTCTCCCCTCCTCTCCTCTCCCCTCCTCCCCTCCCCTCCTCTCCTCTCCCCTCCTCCCCTCTCCCCTCCCCTTCTCCCCTCTCCCCTCCTCCCCTCCTCTCCCCTCCTCCCCTCTCCCCTCCTCTCCCCTCCTCCCCTCTCCCCTCCTACCCTCCTCTCTCCCCTCTCCTCCCCTCCCCTCCCTTCCCCTCCCTCTTCTCCTCTCCTCTCCTCCCCTCTCCTCCCCTCCCCTCCTTTCCCTCCCCTCTCCCTCTCCCCTTCTCCCCTCCCCTCCTCTCCTTTCCTCTCCCCTCCTCTCCCCTCCTCTCCTCTCCCCTCCTCTCCTCTCCTCTCCTCTCCTCTCCTCTCCCTCTCCTCTCCTCTCCTCTCCTCTCCTCTCCTCTCCTCTCCTTTCCCCCTCCCTCCTCCCTCTCTCCTCTCCTCTCCTCTCCCCTTCCCTCCTCTCCTCTCCTCTCCTCTCCTCTCCCCCTCCCCTCCCCTCCTCCTCCTCTCCTCTCCTCTCCCCTCCCCTTCCCTCCTCTCCTCTCCTCTCCCCTCCCCTCCCCTCCTCTCCCCTCCTCCCCCCTTTTCCCCTCCCCTCCTCTCTCCTCCTTCCTCTCCTCCTCTCCCTCTCCCCTCCCCCTCCCCTCCTCCCCTCCTCTCCCCTCTCCTCCCCTCCCCTCCTCTCTCTCCCATCCCCTCCTCCCCTCTCCCCTCCTCCCCTCTCTTCCCCTCCCCTCCTCTCCCCTCCTTTCCTCTCCTCTCCTCTCCTCTCCTTTCCCCTCCTCTCCCCTCCTCTCCTCTCCTCTCCTCTCTTGTCTTCTCTTTTCTTCAATTCTACTTCATTTGGTGATTTCATCAGTTCCCATGGGTTTAATTACCACCTCTTTGCTGATGATTCTTAAATCTACCCCAAACTCTCTGCTGACCTCCAGTCTCACATCTTCAACTGTCTTTCAAGCATCTCAAACTGGACGTCCCACAGACATTTGAAATTCAACATGTCCCAAACCAAACTCATGATCTTTCTCCTATAAACCCCCTTCCTTATTATGGTAGAAGGCACCACCCTCCTCCCAGTCCCCCAGGCTCACAACCTAGGAGTCAACCTGGCCTCCTCACTATCTCTCATCCCCTATATCCAAGCCATTGCCAAAGGCTGTCCATTTCACCCTTATAACATTTCTCAAATATGCCCCCTTCTCTTTTCTGACACTGCCCCCACTGGTCCTTTGGTCCTTATCATCTCCTGCCTGTATTATTGCAATAGCTGCTAGTGAGTCTGCCTCCGTCAAGTCTCCCCCAACTCCAGCCCATCCTCCATTCAGTCACCAAAGTGATTTTTCTTAAAGCCCAGGACCAACCATGTCACTCCCCTACTCAATAAACTCCACTATAGCTCCCTATTACCTCCTGATTCAAGTACAAAATCTCCTGTCTGGCACTCAAAGCCCTTCATATCCCAGCCCCCTCCTTCTTTTCCAACCTCATTACACCTTATTCCTCAACCCAAACTCTTCACTCCAGTGGCACTGACTTCCTTGCTGTTCCACAAGTAAGACCCTCCACCTCTTCCCCAGATCTTGCCTCTGGGCATTCTCTCTGGCTGTCTCCCATGCCTCCTCAACTCCACTCACTGACTTCCCAGCTTCTTTAAATCCTAATTAAAATCCTATTTTTTACTGGAAGCCTTCCCCAACCCCCCTTCGTTCTAGCACCTGCCCTCTATTAAATATTTTCTATTTATCTTCTCTGTAGCTCTCTTTGTATATATTTGTTTGCACACTGTCTCCATCAGACTGTAAGCTCCTTGAGGGCAGAGATTTTCTTTTGCCTCTTTTTGTATCTCCAGTGCTTAGTACAGCACCTGGCCCATAGTAGGCACTTAATAAATGTTTATTGAGAACTGAGAGGTGAAGGTGAGCAGGGAATATATACCAGGCATGGGGGCCAACCTGGGCAAAGGCTTGGAGGTAGAAGCTAGAATGTCATGTATGAGGAAGGGCAAGGCCAGTTTGGTTGAATCATAAATGGGAATAAAGCTGGAAAGGTAGGTAGGGGCCAGGGTATGAAAAGCTTTAAAAGCTAACAGGGGAGTTCAGATTTGCCCCAGAGGTTCTAGGCACCCAAGGGATTATGGGCTGGATGACCTTTGAGGCCCCTCCCAAATTTGAAGTCCTATGACTGTTCCCCAAGAGTGCTGATCTGGGACAACAGGGGCTCAGGGTGGGTGTGGGGCGATTTGAGGACAAGGAGACAAGGGAATCGCTGTGACAGTGAGAGATGTGGGGAGGGACACCCATCAGAGAGGACATTGTGGGCAGTGAAGGTCCCCTCCGGCCAGTGCTGTTGTACACACAAGCCCCCTCCTTGGCCCTCACCACCACACATGCCCTTAAGGGGAGCATCTCTGCTGAATGACTACATTTGGTAAAGACCACAGCTGATTGTTCAGTGTCCTTGGGTAAAGGATAATATCCAAGAAGTTATAAATCACAAAGTCCTATCCTCCCAATAGCCCCAGGGGAGGCAGGAAAGGCCTTCTTAGCCCTTTTATAAAGGGTGACTCAGAGAGGGAAAGGAACTTCCCAGAGACTGCACAGCAAGGCAACGGCAGAGCCTGAATCAAAACCCAGAACTCTTGCTTCTCGGTAAGTGTTCAGAATTATTCCGAAGTTAGAAAAAACTATAATAATAGTTTGGGGAGGTTTTTGTTTTTTGGTTGGTTATTATTTTGTGTCCAGACATATGATTTCATTAGAGGTATAGGGGCACTTCTGGTGTGAAAATTCTCTCCACTAATGCAAATCAGCCAATCAGTCTTTAGTAACTTAAGACTTGACCAGAGTCACACAGCCAGGACGTGTCAAAGGCAGGATTTGAACCTGGGGCTTCCTTACACCTAGGCTAGTACTCTATCCACTAGACTAGGCTGCCGGTGGGGGCGGGGTTATTATTATTTTGAAATAATGCCGAGGGAGGGGGATTAGGCCAAGGGATCTAAAAGACACCTTTCATCATGATTTTCTCTTCTTTTTATTTTTTTATCTAGAGGCAATTGGGGTCAAATGACTTGCCCAGGGTAACATAACTGGTAAGTGAATGAGGCTAGATTTGAACTCGTCCTCCTGACCAGTATTCTATCCACTGCACTATCTAGCTGCTCCTTTTTTCTTCCTATCTATTGTGTCTTTTATTCTTACAGTAAGCTTTCCATTGTAACAAGGAAGATTTTAAAATGCTATCCAGCAAAACTAAGCAGCAGATTGGCCAAGTCTGGCAGTACAGAGTATCCCAAACATTTCAGTAAAATGGCACTAAAACTTTTGGGACGTCCTGCATCTGCAATGTTCCATAGCCCTGAGCCATCTCTGGCCTCATCTCTGCTTCTCAGAAGCCTGGTTTCCTTCCAGGCAAATCTTCTGTGCCCCCTCTTACAGGATGCCTTTCCTGATCTCCCCAAGCCTTAATACTCTCTCCTTGCCTCTCTCTCTCTTCATATCATCACTTCAAAATTTGTTTGTCCTTCATTCCCAAGGAGGGCCATGACATCATGGAGGTGATGCCATGATGTGCAAATAAAATGGATTACAGTGAGGCAGGGCTGTGCAAAGTCCCCAGCCTCACTTTCTCCTCTGTCTGGGCTCAGTGGCCAGATGCACATAGGGATGACTGGAGATGGCCCCCTTAGAACTTACCTCATCCCCACATATGCCCCTAAGCAGAACATCTCTGCTGAATGACTGTATTTGGTCATGGTCTATGCCCCCATCAGAATGTAAGCTATCTTTGTATCCCCAAGTCTGGCTCTGTTCTTGGTACACAGTACTTGCTCAGCCAATGTTTGGCAAATTGGCAGAAGGGGTGAGGGGGACAGAAGGTCCTCCCTCCTCCCTCCAAAAGTAGATGAAATTAAGGAAAATGTAGGGAGGCCACCAGGGACATTTGGAAAAAGAGAACTAAGGTCCATGAGAGTCCTATTTTTGGAAGGCATGTTTGCTGTGTGCCCAATGCTGTGGGCAGGGTATGGTGCCGGACACTCAGTGGGGACACAAGGTCTAAGATATCACCAAGTCATGACTCAAGGGAAGCTTAGCCAGGTTCCAGCCAGAGAGAGAAGAGGAAGGGCATCTGTGGGGGGTTTGGGGGAACCTGCCCTTTCAGGGGACCAGAGAGCAGCCAGCTCTAGGGACTGCCTCCTTCTCTATCTCAGCTTCTCCCCTTCCTGGCCTGCTTATCCCAAAGCCTGGGGTGGTGGGGTGGTAATGAAGGGGAGTGTCTCCTCAGAGGAGACTTAGTCACTGAGACTAGCTCATTTTTTCCATGAAGGGACGGAAACAGCATGTCAGAACTGAGGTGTGACTGTAACTGCCTGGGCCAGACTGAGTGAGGGCCTGATGGAGGGTGGTGCTGGGCAGGAGCCCCAAGTTGGGGAGAGGGAGCCTGAATCAGGCTAAGACCTGGCAAAGACAAGGATGGGGTGAGGGGGAAGGGAGCCATGTATATTGGCTGGAGAGATGCCAAAGGGCAGGTGAAAGGGGGGAGGCCCACTGGAACTGGGGGTCCCTGTGCCCTAGGAGTGGAGAAAAGGACTCAGAGAACCTGGGACTGGGATGGGGGTCAGGCCTGGGGAATGGCTGAGAGGGGAGACCCCTCAAAGAAAGAGAAATCCTTAGAACTGGGAGGGGCATCAGACCAGCTAGTCCAAACTTCTTTTACAGATGAGGAAATTCTGAGATGGAAAATGGATTTGCCAAACATCACAAGGCTGGGTAAATGGCAGCATTGGTTAGAGAATGTGTCTCCAGCCCTTGCCAAGGGTTTTTGGTCTTTAAAAGAATGTAGGCTCCCTGAGGGCAGAGGTTATTTCTGGTTTGTCTTTATATCCCCAAAGGTGAACACAATGACTGGCACATCATGTTTAATAAAATGCTTGTTGAAAGCTTGGCTCATCAGAAAGACAGGAGACCTCCTTCTCTCCCTGGGGCCAAGCTGAGCTTCACAGAATCCCCAGACCTCACAGAGCTGAAACAAAGGACCTCAAGAGGCCATCTGGTCCGGCTTACATTCAACCAGGAATTCCCTTACAATATCCCCAACAGTCATCAGCCACCCTTTCATTGACAGACCAGGCTGGAACCCACCACCTCCTAAGACAGTTCAATCTTACTTTTGTGTAGCTCTAAATATTGGGCACTTTCCTCTAATATCCAGCCTAAATTTGCTACTTCTGCATATAAATCATATATTTACAGCTGGAAAGGACCCTAGAGGTTAGCTAGTTTAACCAGCAAATTTTACAAATTTGGAAACTGAGGCCAAACATGGAAAAATGATTATCCATGGAAGCAAGGAGCAGAACTAGGAAGATTCCATCCACTGCTCTTAACTCTATTCTATAGGACCAAAGACAACTGCAAACCCTCTAGCTGGCAGACAGCCCTTCAAATACTTGAACCCCGCTATCATGTTTCCAATGGATGGTTTTTCAAAAAGGGAACTTCCCTAGTTCCTTCAGCTGATCCAAATATGGTATGATCTGGTTGCTCATCTTAGCCCCCCTCCTCTGGATACTTGCCAGCTCATCCTTGGAAGCCAGGAGAGTTTGGGAGTTTAGGGATTCTTGGGGAGGGGCAGAGACACAGCCCCTCCCCACCCCCTGAGGGTTCCTGTTACTCCCATTCTGTCCTGCCGGGTAGGTTTTGGGGACCCTTCCCAATCCTTGTCTAAGATCCCAAAGCCTCAGACTGACAAGGCAAATTTGGGAGGCTGACACAAGTCAGGCTTGAGGGAACTAGCAAAGTGTCTAGGGAAAGTCCTCACCCGAACTCATTTTAAGCCAGTTTCTGGGTGTCCCTAGGCATGTCACCCATCCCCCCCTATAAGTCCCAGCCCTGTCCTCCCCATCCCTCTCCTGGGTGGCTGAGCTAAGAAGCGGGGGTGAGTCGAGGTGCAGGCTTTACTGGGGTAGAGGCAGCCCCTGGCCATGACCTCGGCCTCGCTCCGATCCCCCAGCTCCTTCCCTTCCACTTGGGGGTGGATGTGGCACAGACAGGAAGCACCTGGGGCGGAGGGAGGAGTGGAGGTGGGGAGGGAACCAAGATCCTCAGCGGTGCAGCCCAGCCAAGCCCCCTGGGAACGCGGGAGCCGCCAGGATTCCCGGCACGGAGTCCCGCCAGTTCCTGGCTTTAGCTCCTCTGGCCGACGTTCTTGGGCTCCCTAGTGGGAGATTTCCCTTTTTAGGCAAAGTCAGACTCTCTCCTCCCTCCCCCATCCCCATCCCCATCCGCTCTCACCTGCCAGGAAGAGAAGGAAGGAAAAGCCCTGTAGCAGCATCCCCTCCCCACTCCCCGCCCCCACTCCGCACTGTCTTCCCCGTCTTCCCTGAACACCTCACTCCCGGCATTGTCCTACCGTACTGTACCTCCCCTGGGAAGTGGGGGAAGGCGGATCCGGGCTTCTGCCCGGCCCCTCCTAGATGTCCTGTGGGGCCAAGATTGCAGAAGCAGAGACTTAGCCAGCCTCCATCCCCAACTCTACCCCTCACCTTCCCTGCTCGAAGTCAATCCATGAATCAATAAATCCTAGGATCGTGGATTTCTAACTAGAAGGCACCGCCCCTCTGCCCCCATTTTAGAGATGAGGAAACTGAGACTGAGTGGTAAAAATAATTTGCTCAAGGTCACAAAGGGTGTATGTGACAAAAGCCGGATGCAAACGCAGGTCCTCTAACTTCAAAGCCAGTGAATGGTCTTTTCAAGGTGCCACGATGTCTCTAAGGCATTGAGGGTCTATTAAGAGTTCCAGTCACAGATGTGCTCGGGGAACACAAAGAGAAAAATAAAAAAGTCCTTGCCCTCAGGGAGTTTAATTCCGTTACGGGAAGCACAGACAACGAGATAGAAAATACAGTAAATTCAAAGTTATGGGGGTGGGGGGGGGAGGGCACTAGCTGCTAGGGGAATGAGGAAAGGCTTGGCCCACGTGGCAGGGTTTGGGCTGAACTATGAAGGAAATACTAAGGGATTCTAAGAGGGAGGCTAAGAGGCATGGGTGAGGAGGGAGGGCATTCCAGGAAGGGGGCCCAGCCTGGACAAAGGCACAGAGTCAGGTCAGGAATGCCAAGGGTAAGGAAGAGCAGAGATCGTTTTGGCTAGGCGATCCAGTTTGTGAAAGAGATTAATATGTAACAAGCTTGGAAAGATTGGTTGAAGCCAGAATGTGAAGAACTTTCTATGCCAAAAAGAGGAGTTTGATTTTAGAGGCTGTAAGCTATGTGTAGGGGTCTCTCATTCTTTCCATTTCTTGCTATTTGTGGGTGTCTCTGGATGGGTCTCCAGGGACTCCACACCTCCACCTCCAGCTACTTTGGTCTTTGGTTTCTTTCTTTTAGAAAATTTTCAATGATCTTTTGTTTTTTAAAGAGGGCCAATGACATCATGGTGTTTTATCAGAGTTTTAAAATCTTTCACAATTTGAATGTCATTATCACGATATAAATTGTTCTGGTTCTGCTCATTTCACTCTGCATCAGATTGTAGAGATCCTCCCAGTTTCCTCTGAAACTGTTCATTTTGTTATTTCTTATGGAACAATAATATTCCATTATATTAATATTACCCCAAATAAAGTCACTCCCCAATAGGACAACCACTTAATTTCCAGCTTGGGGCAAGCACAAAAAAGCTGCTATAAATATTTTCCCCTTTCTTTGATTCCTTTGATGTATGGGGCTCCTAATGGGATATTGGGTTCAAAGGGTATGAACAGTTTATTAACTTTCTGGGCATCAATCCAAGCTTCTTTCCAGAATGACTCGGCCAGTTCACAGCTCTACTGACAGAGCATCCATGTACCTGTTGGCCCACAGTCCCACCAACATCTGTCATTTTCCTCTTGTCACCTTTGCCAGTCTGGGGGATGTGAGATGGACCTCAGAGTTGCTTTCATTTGTATTTCTCTGGTTATTCATGATTCAGAGCATTTTTCCTGTGATCTTTGATAACTTGAATTTCTTCCTTTGAAAACTCCTTGTTAATTTCCTTTGACTATCCCTCAGGGAAATGATTCTTAATCTTCTATATTTGAATCAGGTTTTTCTGTATCTTGAATATGAAACCATTATCATTGAAATCTGCTGCAAAGATTTTTCACATTTACCTCTTTCCCTTGTAATTTTAACTGCATTAAAATTGTGCAAAAATTTAAGTTTTATGCAATCAAAATTGTCCACTCTATCCTATGTGAGTCCTTGTTTAATCATGAACCTTTCCCATTTCCATAGATCTGAAAGTTAAGTTGCTCCTTGCTCTGCTAATTTGTATATGATCTGACTTTTTATATCTAGGCCATATATTCATTTGGTGATTTTCTTGGTGTATAATGGGAGATTTTGGTCTATAAAATTTATTTAAAACATACATATATACATATACATACATACACATAAAATAAATACCAGTTAAATTTTGAGGGGAGCACTGGCATCTGAGAGAAGGGGACAGGAAGGTCTCAGAGAACTGACCAGTAGCCAGGATTGTACTAAAAGTTGTTCAGGCTTGATAGCATTGCCCAGAATTTATTCTCTGTTAATATAGTTTTCTTTTTTAAAAATTGTTTTTATTTTTAGTTTTCAACATTCATTCCCATAAGATTTTGAGTTCCAAATTTTCTCCCCCTCCCTCCCACCCCAAGACAGAGTGTAATCTGATATAGGCTCTACATATATTTCAATCAATCAATAAACCTTCATTAAACACCTACTATGTGCCAGGCACTTCACTAACTGCCATGAGCTAGGCTAGTCTTGACTATAGGAAGAGGCATCAGAGAAAATTTTGGGGGAGGTTTTTGTTATTACTCAATCATGTCTGACTCTTTGTGACCCTATTTGGTTTTTTGTTTTGTTTTGTTTTGTTTTTGGCAGAGATACTGAAGTAGTTTGCCATTTCCTTCTCCAGTTTATCTTACAGATTAGGAACTGAGGCAAACAGGGTGAAGTGACTTGCCCAGGGTCACATGGTTAGAAAGTGTGTAAGGCAGAGTTTGAACTTGAGTCTTCCTGACTCCAAGCTTGGGTCTCTATCCACTGAGCCAGCTGCCAGAGCAGATTCCTCATCTGTAGAATGAGGGTAATGAACCTCTAGCAATTAATTAACAAGCATTGATTAAATATTTATGTGCCAGGTGTTAATGACTGGGGATACAAAATAAAAGTAAACCATGTCCCCCACACCCAGAAACCCCCCCCTCCAGACATGCTGCCCCCCCCCCCCCCTCACAGAGAGCTGCTGTTGCTGGAAGGCAGGATGAAGAGAGCATCCTGAGATTGAACTGGAAGTAGGGAGACCTGGTCAGAATCCTGCCTCCTGGACAACCACTTCCTAAGCCTCAGCTTCCTCACCTGTAAAATGGGGATGATAACATAACTGCCCAACTTGAAGGGTTATAGTGCCATAGAAATGGAAATTTATTATAGAAATGAACCATTAGAATAATGCCTCTCCTGCCCTTCTTTACTGAGGTGGGGAACTACGGGTCTGGAATATTGTATAAACTGTTTAATTCAGCTGATGCGTTGGCTAGTGTTGAACTTTTTTCTTTCTTTTCTTTTTAAAATTGTCACAAGGGGTGACTCTCTGGGTGATGGAGAGGGAAGGGATATATTGAGAAGTAAAGGTGATGTTAAAAAAAAAAAACTAAAGGATGAAACGAGCTATTTCCAGCCCTGGGAGCAGAGTAAGGGAGCCACTGCTCCAACTCCTCCAGGGACCTTTGCCCCGTTGCCTTGTTATGGCTCCCAGACTTGGAGAATCCCCTCGGGGATCAGTCCTTCCTGTTGGGGGCTCTGCCCTGCCTTGCCCAGCCCTTCTCTCCAGGGAATCTCCAGCTCTGAATCCCTGGAGCTGAGAGTCTGAGGGAAGCGTCCCTAGGGTCCTGAGGGGAGAGACAGACGGATGGATAGATGGATGGATGGATGGATGGATGGATGGATGGATGGATGGATGGATGGCTCATCTGCCACGGCATGGCCCCTCACTCTCCAGACAGCTGCAGGACAGGGGCAGGAGCCCAGGCTAGAACCCGGCAGTGGCCCGGCCCAGGATTTTAGCAGCCCCGGGAGAGAAGAGGAGCCCGTGGTCCGGTGGCCGAGCCTGCAGCCAGCCCTTCCCAGGTTATTTCCCGCTCCGGGCTCCTGTTTTTGGCTGGTCCAAAGTCTCTCAGAGCCAAAGGGGGCCCGTGGGGAGGGGGCGGGATCCACGAGGAGATCCCTCTGGCGGGGGAGGGGGCAGTGCCTCCCAAACCGCACCCACACCTCGGAGAGAGGTGCTGTGCACTCTCGGCTGTGTGTATCCGGTGGATGTGTCGGGGTCGATGCGTCGGTCCGTCTGCTAGTGGGCAAGGGAAGCACGGCTGGGCGGGGCCGGGCGGGACAAGAGAGGGAGGGAGGAGGGGCGGGTCGTGAGCCTCGTCTCCTAAAGTGGCTGCCGCCCCGCCCCCTTCCCCCTCCACCTCCCACCGCCACCTCCAAGCTGGGAGACTGGGCCAAGGAGGCGAGGAGGCGGCTGGAGTGGGGAGAGGAGAGTAGCAAGGCGAGAAGGAGGAGGAGGAGGAGGGAAGAGGACGACGAGGAGGAAGAGGATCGTGCACTCGGGCTGCCCAGGACCCAGCCCCAGCAGAGGCAGCAGCAGCAGAGGCAGCAGCAGCTCCAGCGCGTGGAGGGCAGGGCAAGGGCTGGGGGGCCCTGCTATGCACGGCCCCCGCCCCTCTGCTCCCCAGCTCGAGTCCCGAGCCCGCGGAGATTCGGGGTAGAGACTTCAGGCGGCAGCGGCCGCTATGATTGTCTGGGCGGCCCTGGGCCTCCTCTGCCTGCGGCTGGCTTTGGGGCAGAGCATACCTGAGCCAGGTGTGTATGTGCGCCTGGGACTGGGGTGCATTGGGGCGGGGTTAGCCTGGCGGAAAAGCCTTGGGGTGTGCACCATTCCGAGTGAGGGCTGATGGGGCGAGGGAAAGCCCCTTCTCCTGTGCCTCCTTCCTCAGTCTCCTTACCAAAGCGGGGTTACTGCCTGCCCCCCAAAGCTGGGGGCACATCGGGTATGCCCGGGATATCCACCGGGTGACAATTCACTTGCCTCTCCCTGGCCTTCATCACCAGAATGGCCTCTCTCAGATTCAGGACTGGACGGTTAGACTTTCTCCCCCATCACAAGAGAGGTTTCCAGATGTAATGTTCCTTCACTCTAGGCCAGCTGTGGGCTCCACTCTCCCTTCCAGGTCCTCTCTCCCTGCTACCTTCGGGCTCAGGAAAGGACAGTCACAGGAAATCATAACCCAATAGGGTTCCGCAGCCTAGCTGGGGGTCATTCATCCTCTGACCCGAACAGAGGACGTCCTGTCATCTCTCCCAGAGAAACTGCCTGGCTTTCTCCTTCTCTTTAGTCTCAGAAACTCCCTCCGGTTCTAACCCCTCCCTTCCTGACCTGTCTCGGTTCGAACTTGGCCAATTTGTGTCTCCTCTTCTGGAAGTGACTCTGTTTCTCTCTCTTGCTCTGGAGCGCTCTCTTTATCTCGGCGTCTGGTTTTTCTTTACCTGGTGCAGAGAGGCCCTCAGGGCAGGGAAAGAAGCCTGGGAGGGGCTGAGGAGAAGGCTGGTTGGAGGGTCCCCTCCCACACCCTGAGCCACCTGCACCACTGAGCCCAGGGCCCATGATAGCAAGAATGCTGTGTGTCTGTGCTAGACTTGTGGTCCTGGAGGTGGAGCTGGGGGCACTGGTAAAGGGAAACAGGCTGGGGGACCTAGAGAAAAACCTAAATAAGAACTGCCTTATTTTTCCCATTTGTGAAATGGGCACACACCCAGTAGCTAGAAGGATCCTGAATGTGTGGGTAACTGATTTAGAGCCATGTAGTACAATCTGTCATTTTACGGATGGGGAAACCAAGGCCCAGAGAGATGTGATTTGCTCAAAGATCATTCAGGTAACAAGTTGCAGGGATAGGATCTGAACCCAGGGCCTCCTATCCCAGTTTGATCATTGTCTCTGCTAGGTAGCTTGTGATTGCAGAGGGCTCCCATATTTGTTGAGTCATTTCAGCCATGTCTTGGTGATCCCATTTAGGACTTTCTTGGCCAAGTTCCTGGACTGGTTTGCCATTTTCTTCTTGCTAATTTTTACAGATGAGGAAACTGAGGC